>CM046877.1:608896953-609634453 GCA_025667525.1 Glebionis coronaria | reverse complement strand
GTTTGGTTCAGGTTCTATGGTGAAGAATGTGCTATTCTTAGTCCTACATTTAAAGTTAGAGAATCTCACGTATGGCTTACGATTCCTGGTTTGTGTACAAGTTTTGTTATGTAATGTATTGCGAACCTAATCTATTTTACTATTCTTATGGTTGTTATTAATCCATGAAACCTAACCCGACATCTTTTTGTTTATAAACTGATGTACCTTTTGTTTATAAAATGATGCACGTTTTTTTAATAAACTGATGCCCATATAAAGATATCGACAAACATATACAAAAGTGCCCAAGTTACTCTCAGTTTTTGGACATTTCAAAATGTGCTATCAAGAACGATTATATATCGTATTCGTTAGGTGTTAATATTTTTTTATATGTCATTTGAGATCTTAGCTTCAATATACCCTGCAATGTCCACTATCTATGTTCTACTGGTCTTAGCCAACAACTTTTGGAGTTAGAGTTTCCCTTATAGGTGGATGCTCTTTTTTCTTTTTGTCGCGATAGGGTATAACACAACTCACTTAATGATCAACTGTACATAAAACCGTGTACGTGTGGCTGAGTTTTTTCAGGCTGAATAGACCTACTGCTTGTATCTATTGGATAGTTCTGACCTCGATAAATATTGTATGTTATAAGACATAGAAAGAAATTAGCAACAACTCTCTCAATATTTATTTTTATGTTGAGACATGTAACTTGTAGTTGTTCATATTTGAAGCGATCATTTACTGATAATCTGTCTAAGCCACACTTTTCCAGTGTACTTGTACTTTTGACGGTTCATGTATCTATTGCAGTTTGGGTCTTGAAGTGATATATATAAACTATATACTTGTAGCATAGCATTAGAGGTGTTGTTGACGGGATTGTAAAAAATGCATTGTTATATCCAGACATACCAATGGTCAGACCTGTTGTGATGGTTTCACAGCTTCACAAAACACATATGGTCCATCCACAGGCCAGTCGTTGCTCTTACCCTAGCCAAACAATCAAACTTGTGGTTCATTTGGGTTATAATAATTACATGTTAGTAATTTAAAGAAAGTTAATACTTGGCATTTAATCATTTGGCTTTTGTGTAGGTAACTGAAATACTGCAGGACGTATTGTGTCAAGGTTCCATACAGAATCATACTATGGCTCTACTTTTGGGATAATCTTGTAAAGTATGTCAAAGGGGTTCACTAAACTACGTCAAACGGATGCACTAAAGTCATCCATGTATAATTCAACGCTGAAGATGTACACAGATGGGGTTGAATGTTGAAACTGTCAGACTATAAATTTTATGTTCAAATACCAAAGTAGAAACAGTTTGGACAGGAAAATAAGGACAATTTGAAGCAACTATCAATGATACAGTTGTGGAGATACCACCTTATGGCGTAAACGATGTGCATTTGCGACATATATGTAGTTCATTTTGCTTAGTAACTGGATATTTCACGGATGCATTACGCAGATTCATAATACAAGTACTTCCCCCTTTGTAACTAATATTTTCTGGTATTGTTGCCCCTATACTGACGATGGTTTATATATCTTGTTATGCACATCAGGAGCATTGTCCCTGATCTTACATATTTTTCTTGCACATTCATAATTAATCACAAACTGGGATATTTTCTGCTAGACAAAAATAAATAAGATCAGCTTGGATTAAATTTGCCTAAAAAATTGTGGCCTTAATTAGCGTAAACTGTAAGTAATGCGCTTTATATAAGATAAGTACAATTCTTTTACATGATAATTGTAATAACCTTATTAGCATATTGTTGTGCACAAATATGCTAAGATATATTATCTAAAATAAGTTGTACACACTGGTATTTACTATCTAAACACTAAGGTCACAATGACCATCGGATAAACCGTTATTATAATTATTTCGAGATCGATAAATTTGAGTACAAGCCTTCAAAATAGAATTCGATTGAAAAATAGGATTCGCCAATATCAGGAACCACCAAGTGTCTAGGTGTTGTTACCAGCTCGCAACTTAATGTGAATAGCAGTAACACCAAGCTCCTGCAGAAAAAAAAACAGTAACACATTAATGTCAACACATATATGCGCCGACTGTATTATTATCCCACTATTACATTTTTCCAGCCCTTAACATGTTTCCAAATGCAAACAAAAGCAAGAAACCCACTCTTAGAGTCTAAAAAAAGGTTCAGAAAAATTGTAGAAAAAAACCTTGCATCGCGTAAAAACATCTTGAGCAGCAAGCATAGCAGCATAAGGAGAAGATTAACCTTCATCGCAGTGTGCCATAACAAATGTATCAGATCCCAACTCCTGTGCAAAAGGAAAGTAAAGTTGACCTTTTGATGGTCTCAATGGCTTGGTCATTAATATATCCGGCTTTGACAATTTTTGGCCTATCGATGATGTTCAATATGAACCCTGAACGTTCCCGTGAAATCATTGCAGGCCTTGGTGCTTTTGACTAGAAAGTGAATACGTAAGTTAGTGATGCTATAAATAAGTCTAAAAGACATTTTTCTGAGTGTTATACCTAGAAGGCGCGCTGGTGGTAACTAAACAGTATACCCATGACCTGATGTTTAAACTGGTGCAATGGTTATAAAGGTGAAAGGAAGATTTTAGAAAAATAAGTGCTTAGCTCTCATACAGTCAATTGCTAAATAAAAATGCAGACAAAAAGTCAAAGAATACTTGTTGTATTTATGATAGTCGACCAACCTGAGTTGAATCTAAAAATTAGTAGCAGAACCAAGTCACTACCCGCAATAGTGGATGTATAATATACAAATAGGTTGTTGGAGCAGGACACGCAAAACCTAACGCAACCCCTATAGCTCACTACGCAAAACCTAACAGAAAAATGATGCCATAATAAAATAATAAAACCGATGTCGTAATAAAATAATAAAACCGATGCCGTAATAAAATAATAAAATCGACGCCATATTAAAATAATAAAACCAATGCCGTATTTTAGACGAATGCATTTGGGACTAGTGAGTCTATGTTCAAACACATGATTTAAAAAACAAACGGATGCCCTAATTTGTTAATACGGATGCCCTAATTTGTCAATACGGATTAACAAATGACAATTCATCTTGTTCCTTATTATATTAACACAATTTTGCCCTAAATGTGTCACTTGTTTTCACTACCCATAAATTTATGGTTCCTTATTCAATCAAACAGCCCTAATCTATGTTATACATATACATTCCATAATTTAGTGTCACTAACTACCACAAACATATTTCAGTTTTTTACACACTGTTCCATAAAAAAATAAAAAAGTAACACATATTCACTAAAATAATAAAAAAAAATCAAAAAACCATAAAAAAAAATCATGTAACTTACCGTGTTTGTATGAGTGAGTGTTCTTGGACTTATTCGCATCTTGTTGACGCATCTTGTTGAGCGTTCTTGGACTTATCCGAATCGCTGAAAACAAATATCATTAATTGTATCGTTTATAAATCAATAAGAATGATTAATTATCAAAATAATTATAAAAAATGAAAAATTAGAACACTCATGATTCGAATGTTCATTCTTCACCACATCTGATATGAATTGAGTGTTTTTATCTGATATAAGTAGAAGAACTGGCCTCACTAGCATCGCCAACTTCAGGTCCAATTGCAAGGACTTCTATTTCCACTTCACACGTCACCAGTAGTAAAATATTTACTCAATCAACATTTTCAAGCACTCAAATATCCGATTACCAGATTATTAGACCTTCACACAGCAGAACACACCCTAATAATAACTTATATTGCCCATTTCACTATAATATAATTTAACACACCGTTACAAGCAGTCATAACACACATCTAAACACCCCCCATTTAGTTCATTTAACAATGTGGTGAAACCCACACAATCTGTTTTGATTCATACTAAAATTGACCAATTTCATCCGGATAAACAATGCCACTAAAAATAGCAGTTTGATTCAGCAATCCTAAACAACTGAAAAGCAGTTTGAATAAGCATTCCTAAACAACCTTAACTTGTACTCTAGTTCATCTCAGAAGTCAGAACCCAATAAGAAGTTTTAATAATCAATCCCATACACTCCCTAAAAGTGATCACTAATTCATACAACTGGAGGCTATAACATTTTTGTTTGTATACAGATACTAATTGTAACTAGTGGTTAAGGATTTACCAGCAATACACGGGTCTAAATCAACATCATCTGCCGATTGTGCAACAGATGAAACCATTGGAATCCGAAACACGCCAACACTTCTTGACAACTCACACATCACCAGGAATCTCGAGCCTTTGGTGCTTATAACCTACTGCTGCTACAACCTACAAGAATACACACTTTTAATTCATTGAAAGAAACGGTATAGTAAACATTAAAATTTGAAACATTAGGCCACTTCCACTTTAATTCATAGCTTTTTAAGACTAAGTCGACTTCACATGGTATGATACTAAGCAAAAAAATTAGGTTACATAAGAATATCTAATATTCTTTATACACCAAACTAATTCCTTAATTTTATCAAACAGATACCTTAAATATAACAATCTTCATACAACAAACTAATACCTTAATCAAACATATGATTTGAACAAACAAACGCTTTTAAAGACAGACAAAAATATTCCTTAATTTTAACAAACATATGCCTTAAATCTCATAGTCCTCATACACCGCAATGATGCCATAATTTATATATATGCCCTTAAACAAACAGATTCCCTTAAATCATACAAGTAGGTGCCCTTGAATCATACAAAAAAAACATGCCTTTAAATCATACAAGTAGGTGCCCTTAGATCATACAGGCAAGTGCCCTTAAATCATGCAAACAAATTCCCTTCATAAAACACATGCCCTTACATCATACAAAATACTACCCTTTAATCATACAAACTAATGCCCTTTAATCATACAAATTTATTCTCTTAAAATAAACAATTTGATGCTATTTCATGCAACAAATAGATGCGTTATAGTAATTTATGATACTACAATCTAATCATTTACATTACTTTTCAAAATCTATGATAAATATGCATATTTTCAATTAGAACTTACTAGGACATTAGAGGATAGATCGCAGGTTCATAACTTAAATTGGTACAAACTGGAAATATATAAAGCATGTGGTCTAGAGATGGAAATGAATCATCTTATAACCACTAAAAGTCATTCTTTCTTGCAACATGTGAAGTATAATGGTTACTTGTGTTTCCTCATTCAAATTACTCCGTAAAGCGTTAATAATCAACATGCCTCAAATTCACTTAAAGTCTACATCAAGTAGTGACCAATTATGAACTAAATATTCTAACGGATACACTCAACATAACATATATACTAATGTCTTAATTTGTTCATCGATGCGCTAAACATGCAACCAGACGCCTAACATGTACACTTATGCCCTAATTAACCGAAAAAACTAATGGACAATAAAGGCATAACCTCGCCACATTCATATAACACTAATAACTCACAAAAGCTAGTTTATCTACCTGCTCATTCTTAATCCTCTAACCGATACACAAAAAGTAAACAAAGGAACCGATAACAACGAGCAAATTAATCAGAATATCATAATTTTTAAACAATAAACAAGCAATTTCATATCAATAATAACAGCACAGAACCTAGTTTACCTACTAATTTAAGAGGCTCTATTGAATAAAAAAATATATGCGAGAAAATAACCATAAATTAATTGGAAACTAATGAGAAAACTGATCGGAGTTAAATCCATCTTTATAACTATTTTTGAACAGTTGGATTACAAACCTCACACGTAACCATCGTGTAAAAACTTACAATTAGGGTTTAAATAATGGAGATGTTGGTGACGGCGGAGATGGTGGCGACGGATGTGGTGGCGGAGATGGTGCCAACGGAGGTGGTGTCAACGGAGGTGGGTTCGACGGAGGTGGTGTCGGCGGAGGTGGTTTCGGCGAAGGTGTGTCGGCGGAGGTGGTTTCGGCAAAGGTGGTGTCGGCGGTGATGGTGTCGGCGAAGATGGTGGCCACGTCTGTGTGTATTTCTTATCTAATGAATGACGCTTTTTCAATTTCTATCAATTTCTTTTTTTCTTTTTCGCCCTGAAGTTTGACACTTTTGCAAAATATACCCTGTAATTTGTTTTCCAAGTTTTCTACGAACGTGAAGTTTTCTCTAGAACTCATCCATATATATATATATATATATATATATATATATATATATATATATATATATATATATATATATATATATATATATATATATATATATATATATATATATATATATATATATATATATATATATATATATATATATAGAGTTAGGATCAAATAAGAAGATTAAGTAAAATGAGAAGAATGAGAAGAAACCACAGCCACACATTTCAGATGCACCTACAAAGTCAGATGCATCTCCCCTTAAAATTCTCCTTCCTTTGTGGAATTTGTGGTCAGGATTTCTTCTTATTCTTCTCATTTTATTTTTTCTTCTTACTAGATCCCTACTCTATATATATATATATATATATATATATATATATATATATATATATATATATATATATATATATATATATATATATATATATATATATATATATATATATATATATATATATATATATATATATATATATATATATATATATATATATATATATATATATATATATATATATATATATATATATATATATATATATATATATATATATATATATATATATATATATATATATATTATATATAGGTATAATTATGATTTGAAACCACACTTTTTAATCCAGTCATATCCCAGTCACATCTTTTAACCAATAAAATTTGTTTAAATCCTAAAAAATCTCACTTTTTCCTAAAATAACTCTAAATTTTTCGGATTTTGTCTTATGTTTGGCCAAAAACGCGTTTTCCAAACGCTATATTTTTAACACATTTTTTATACGGGTCACTTAACACCTTCCTTTTTTTTCTCAAACCCTAATCTCACAAAATGCCTCCCTCTTCTCAAATCCCTGCTACCCCGTTTTCTTTAATCCATGTGAAACATACCAATCTTGGTTACCAAATTGGAAACGAGGATTGATGATCAAAGGCAACAAACAGCTAGGAATCTATAGGAAGAAACAAGATTCGAGTCTGTTTGTTATTGGATTAATTGAATGATAGTAACCATTACAATCAAGAAGTGAATTAGGAAGAGAACATTTAACAAATCATAAGCTAACTTCTAAAATGATATGGAATGCCTTTTATAGGCCGAGTGCCTGTAACAACTTGGCTTGTTATCAAAAGTTATACTTCGGGTCCTCCATCTTCTAATAGTAGTCAGAACTAGTCCCTGCGTTATTTTGTCACGTAACAAACCATTCCCCTTAAAAAAGATTCTTGACCTCAAGAATCAGACTTGAATTATAAGAATCAACTCCCAATGTGCAGCCTCCAGAGTTTCAATGTCCAGGTCCTATGTCAGCAACTCAACAAAAGAAGCTTGTATATAGTTCAATCCATTAATCTTTCACAACTGCAAATTATTTCTTATGCCAAACAATCCTTCTGCATTTAGCTGCATCCTTCTACCCAGTGCTCTTTGAACAACTCTTGCTGACCCCTTTATCCACTGCACCAAAACAGGCCACCTAATTCTAGTGAAATCCTGAAACCAAACACCCCTCAATGTATAATACTTTGCTCCTTTTCTTTTTCTCTTAGGCCATGTCCAGATATCAAACTTCCACTTTCTGCTCTTGGACTTGCAATTTGCATAGCGTAATTTTTTCCTCTTTGGCCACTTACGTATGTGACACTTCAAGATCTCACTCGTCCTTCCTGAGTTCTCTTTTTCCCTCACATTTACTAATAACCCATCTTCACAAGTAAGAACCTTAAACCTCGAAATATCGTTACCTATTTCTGAATTCCTTGTTTCCCTCGCATTTATATGCAACTCATCTTCACAAGTAAGAATTTTAGTGTAAGAATTACGGACATACGAATCACCAGCAAACACAGTAAAACTCTTGAACCCCCATCCACCTGTTTGTCCTCCAAAAGACTTCAAATCATACAATTTACCCGATACCAGGTCACTGACAAAAAAATCGGCATCTTGTTCACTGTCATACTCGTCATTGTTTACTACCCAACTAGTACATTTAGTTTTTTTCCTTTTCTTCCTTCTAGTCCACCTCCAAATATCAAACTTCCATTCACTATTCTTAACTTGGCAATATATGCCACATGCCTTTTTCCTGCCACGCCACTGGAATCCTTTGAATTCCCAATAACAACTACCAGCTCCATTCGTTTTAGTATCCTCGAAAGGCAGGAACATATATTTGAGGTTACTTGTATTCTTCCTTCCTGCAACTGATGGCACCCTCTTAACTCCACTTGCCCCATGTATAAAGTGATCATTGTTATGTTTGTTTTCTTGATTCCATAGATGACGACCCTCTTGTATACAAGTCACACAACGGCACGTTTCATATATGATAGGTATATAATCGAGTAGACTTGTGCTCAGATTCATTGCCCCATAAGCTAATGCATCACATGGGTCCTTTAAGCGGTATAACCACCACGAGCATCCCTTACCTTGTTTCAACACGGAGTCACTTTCAACCAAAAAACCAGCCACTAAAACACCCTTTGAAGACCCATTCATGTCAATGAATCCAGTAACTCTTACCACAATACCACTTATCTCTTCAACTTCCATAACATTTCGTTCATTTCGTACATCACTTAAGGATCCAACTTTGTCCTTGTGGGAAATCTTCAATTTACTTTCATTTACACAGTCCAAAAGTCCACCCCCATCTAGAGCTACATCATATGCATCTCCACTCTTTCCCCCCATAATACTCCCATTTACCCGCATTTTCACCAACGGTTCCCATACAACTTCTGTTATTCCCCCGTTTCCACACATAATATACCCACTATCCAGCTTCAACTTATCTAAGACGTAACCATTATCTGTAGGTGCTTCCATTTGGTTCTCAAACCAACCATCATACGACTCTTCAAAGATTAGAGAATTACTTCCTTTACTTCCATCACCTCCATTCACAAAGTCACTAGAATTCGGCAACTCACCACCACCTTCTTTACACAAATCACTACCACCTATCAACCTACTGGTCATATCACTCACTTCACCACTATTACCACTACCATTTTCTAGAACATCTACACTTCTTTGCTCGACACCTATACTCACTTGATACTCATCATTCCCACTCATCTCAGACGCATTCCAAACTTGAGCTATGTTATACTCCCCGTCATCATATTGACCACCTTCCACTATTTTAGTAACATTCAATCCATCTAAAGCATTAACCTCTACATCATCACTCTTATTTCCAACCTTTCTTTCACGTTGCTTAGCTAAAGTTCCAATCTTTCCTTCCCAAGCATAATCATTTTCACTGGCGCTTACCCTCTTAGCATCAACACAGTAACCTGGAGTACCTAAATGCACTACTTTCTCACCGTCCTCCAACACAACCTTTACAACCACATCCTCAAATCCTTTCTTCTTCACACAATTCATCGCAAACCTTTCCATCCCTCCTATGGCTCTTAGTTGAGTACTATAACTAACAACAATCACTTCTTCTTCATCGAACCCATCATAGTCTGGATTTCCATTACGAGAACATATTACTTTCTCCTTTTCTCGTTCACATTCTTCCTTAATCTGGTCTTGTTCTTCAAATGTATTTCCATTATCCATTACACTTTCATTACAAGCTTCATAAAAACCGCCAAACCCCTCATCTTCACCATCACTATTTTTCTTCCCTCTATCCTTTACAAACGCCTCTACTTGCATCTCACTCCTACATCCCTCAACATACTCTTCATCCATAAACCCATTGTCCGCATCACCCACTTCGTCTACACTTTCAATCACAACATGTTTTAAAATATCATATTTCCCAAGTTTCTGTTTTATTTCCATTGTTGTACGTTCCTCAACAACACATGGGTTATTCCCCTCCACCTCACTTACCATTGACTCAGTTTCTTTACTCGTGTGACCAAGAACCATCACACAATCACTATCATCTTCATTTCCTTTTGTCTCATCAACAGTTTCTTCACATTCATCATGGCCGTCCTGATCATCATCACAATCCGCCATCTCATCAACATCCACTTTCCCATTAGTCTCTTTGAGAGCACAATCAGGATGAAGATCAAAGTTACAATCCTTGCAGCAATAAGTCCAAATCTTCCCATTTTTATCACAGCCATCACACTTGTACTCCTGTAAACGAGTAAGAACAAGCTCATGTTCTGGATGCAACTCATGTTTCACTTTGTTAGGCCATTCCTTTGCCTTTTCAACAAGCATTGCTTCTTCTTCCATAAGAGCTGCACAATATGCTTCATAGAGCGTTCTTGGTTGGCACTTTGTAACTTTTCTTGCAGTTTCTAATTGAAGACCCAAAATGAACATACTAATGCCATAGAATCCACTCCAACCCCTTCTAGTAGCATCAGGAACAAACTCCTCATAGTATTCACGCACCGACTCATTGTGTTTGATAATTCTACTACTCGACATTTCATCAAACACCTTAAAGTCACCAAGAAAAAAGAAGATTCAAGCCAACGAAGATTAACCAAAACCCCCAATTTCAGAATCACAATCAAGAACCCTAATTTGTTCCCACTTAATCAAGAACACCAATTTTCCCAATTAACCGATCAACAAGTAATAACTCCTCACTAAACCACCGAAAGTAACAGCTTCACCGAAATCGTAACAACTCGCTGGAATATGTAACAACTTTTTCCGGCGACCCAAGAAACAGATCAACTACTCGAAATCAATCTTGTAACTGAATGATACGAAAGAACACTATCTTGATTAATTGCCAAGATCGAGCTCTGATACCAATTGAAACATACCAATCTTGGTTACCAAATTGGAAACGAGGATTGATGATCAAAGGCAACAAACAGCTAGGAATCTATAGGAAGAAACAAGATTCGAGTCTGTTTGTTATTGGATTAATTGAATGATAGTAACCATTACAATCAAGAAGTGAATTAGGAAGAGAACATTTAACAAATCATAAGCTAACTTCTAAAATGATATGGAATGCCTTTTATAGGCCGAGTGCCTGTAACAACTTGGCTTGTTATCAAAAGTTATACTTCGGGTCCTCCATCTTCTAATAGTAGTCAGAACTAGTCCCTGCGTTATTTTGTCACGTAACACCATGATCCACCACACACACCCATCCTAAAAAAACATAGAGTTTCATCCAAAACCCTAAAAAAATATCACCAGCCTAATTCGATTCATAAAAAAAGAGATATCACCAGCCTAATTGGATTCATCAAAAAATGATTCATCAATTATTCCATTCATCCAAATTAGGTGAAAAGCAGTCCCCAGTACCTAAAAGAAGAGAAAAACTATCTGTCATAGGATTGGTTGGAGCTGGATAAGTGCTCCAATAAGATAGCAAATCTATCAACTACCTTAAGAGTCAGTTTTGTTTTTAATATATTTTTTCACAAACCCTAAAATCATCTGTTCGGTTTGTTTTGTCTCTCTAAACCTAACGGTGTTCAGCTTCTTTTCAGGAACATGTATTCATTAGCAGATGGTCTATGTGGTTGGGACGCTCAGTTATTTCTTGATCTCACGGTTTATGTATATTTTTCTATTTCCCCCTTATTATTGTGTTAACTATATGTATAGTGTGTGCTTACAGTTTTACTAATTCAATTCCATCTAATAATGTATAGTTTCGTTACAACTTTACTGTTAAATCTATACGATAATGTTATCTTTTGTTAATGATAATGTATACTGTTAATCAGATGATGATGCTCTACCATGAGTATGAAATTTTACACACACTTTTATATCCGACTTAATAGAAATATACTACTACATATGGGACACTGGCCACTCACTATTACATGAATCCAAACACTCCATAGCCTTACCATATACTTAACGTGTATGCTCCAACTTTCTTAATAGTATACTGGAATATTAGATCCTACGAAAACTTAAAATACAGGTATGCATTCTAATCTTTTTAGTTGAATCTGAGTTTTCATCTTTTTCTCAGATTCACGGGCTTTTAATGGAATATTAGATCCTACGAAAACGTAAAATACAGGTATGTATTTTAATATTTTGAGTTGAATATTCTGATATGTTGTTAAATTGCATTTTGCTGTCCACTCACAAACATGTTCACAGCAGCCATTGCGTTTCCTGACAATGATGGGCAAACCTTACAACTTCTGAGTCAAAGTGGGATACAATAACTTCACATATGAGTCAAAGTGGGATACAATAACTTCACATTTGTTTCATATTCAGGGTGTTTCCTTCGTAATAATGCAAACAGTAAGCTTAGTTTCATCCCCTTTCACCGATACTTAGAAGTATTGCGTTCTTTCAAATACATACACATGTGATTTTTCGCGTGTTCCGTTTCCTTAGGAACTTCTTAGGTTTCAGCCCGTCAAAAGAATTACTCATATACATATTTTACTTATTATGCCTGTCTATTCAATAGGTCTACCAGATGAAGCATTAGAGGCTTTTGTAATCAAGCGTTACCGTGAAAGTCTAGCTGAAACCATCGTTACCGTGCAAGTCTAGCCGAAACAGACTGAAGTGAAACCATGATCACAGTTGCAGCTTCTGGTGACGGTCAAATCCATTCTTATATGCCTTGCGTTCTAACTACTAAAGCTAATCAAGATATTTTCATGTGTTTTCCAAATAAAGTGCTTGCAAGAGCGTGTGTACTCAAGTGCAGTCGCGAGGATCTAGGTGATTTAAGTGAAAATGTTATAGCAAATTCATCAACAACATCTGGTAACATTTTAATTATAGTAATTAACAATACTTTAGAAGAGAAATCTGTAGGAAATAAAATACAGGTTTAGTGTCAATGTAGTGTACTTCAACAGAGGCAAGTTCAAAAATCCTACTACGAACCTTATTTTGCGTACCTTACTCTTGAATAATCATATAGAGGGTGTTTGGATATGTTTTTATAGCTCTGATATTCTTGCAACATGAAGTTGCATTTAATTTCTTCAAAAGATGAAAGTTTGGATATTTTAGACCTGTTTCTCAGTATCTCTATTTCGAGAAACAAGTTTTTATAAAACCATAGTATTCACATTACGTTGGAAAGTTCGAAAGGCTCATAGTTGTATTGTTCAGGCAGAGGTATATATATCCACAGCTTCTTTTCCATTTTTTAACAGTTATTTTTTTATGTCCTTTCACAGTTTTCTGAGATTGAAAAGCGTGGTTGCTCTAATGTTTTGCTCAGTTGTAATTCATGCCTGCAGAAGGATAGCTAAGTGACGCGGCTCACAATCAGTTCTGTAATAAAGTTAAACAGATTTACTCTCTTACTGTGTTAATTATAATACGAGAGTCATTGAAAGATCTCCGAGTTTTGGCAGGTCTACGTCTAAGTTTCAGGAAGTTCTGGAAACTGGATTTTCATTTTCTGATGTGGCTGGAGCTGATCAGGCGAAAATGGAGTTGCCTGAAGTGGTGGGTCGCTGAAAAATCCGGACAACCTGCAGAAACAAAACCAACCTGTAGTTCAAACTTGCAGGAGCATAACCATGTGATGCATATCCACTGAACAGACTTGTGTTTACCTAGAGAAGTTAGATATAGTACCCAGTCGATTAAATCGATGGGTAGTTTTGGGGTCGCAAAAGGACGTTAGTCAGAAGCAGTATATAGAGTCAGGCCAGCTGTTACTGGGACCACCAAATATTCACTGGTCAAGCATCATTTGTGGTTTTACTGCTGGTATAGTTTCTTTTATTACTTCAAACAATTTACTCATACCAAAAACCATAGTGTGTACCAATATTGTATGCATTGTGACCCTACTTCATTAACTGTGCATTTTATAGAGAAATGGCAACAAATAATGATCTACATTCTCCATCCAAACGGGCCAGGAAATGATAATGACAGAACCAGAAATCAGAAACATCGTTAGCTTTAAGGCAACCCATAGAAAAAAAATAGTACTCCGTAGAAGCTAAAGTATATCAGAAATGGGTATCAAGAAACGTGCGGACCCATCAACCAAAATGTTTTTTTGCTGAATATACTAATCAAGGATCAGGTTTGTCCAGTAAAATAGCACAATAAACACACTCCATTCTTAAAATATACATATCTGATTAACACTTCAAAAATTAAAAACTTTCCTACATAATTACACCATTCAAGCTAATACGGATGTTAAAGATATTGATTACTCTAGCCAGCTCCAATCCTTCAACTCAACAATACATATAGAATCTCAGGATTTAGTTGCCACAAAACAAAAAAAGGGAAACAGACTTGCTACAACCACACATCGCAAGTTACTAATTTTAGATATCTTTGGCTCTATGATTTCTCTTTAATGTGTTTGTAATTTTATTTTAAATAATAAAATGTATTTTTTTTGTTGTTACAGGAGGTAAAAGGGTGAATCAATCAGCTTCTATGGCTTAAAAAAATAGTCCTTCTTTATGCTTCAGTAGTAGCAGATGTATACGCATTTAGCAAACTCCTGTTTGAAGTACTAACTTTAGTATGCAAATTTTGGCCTATCGCTTACTTGAATTTACTTACGTGAATCACAGAAAGAAGAAAAAAAGATCGATGGGGATGGATGGTCATGAAGATAAAGTAAAGTCACAAGACGAAACCACCAATAATAATGGCAATTTGCAAACTTTGATCGCAGCTTGCAGTGGCGCTCTTGGACCATCAACTATAGGTATATATGAACTCATGGTACCTTGGAACTGAAGATCCAACCATAACAAAAAAAGATTCAATTTTGACACATTTTAACATTAAGAAGGTGGCCATAGAATTGTTACATAAGTGGATGGCTCGAAAGTGCCTCATCCAGATGTTATCAAATACATTGTTTTATAAATGTTAAGCCTATAATTAGGCGTTTGCCGGTTAGTAAACATTGCAAATCTATGTTACATATATTGTGGTCTACAAGATTTCATGTCAGTATTGCAATACACCTGACTAATGGCCGGAGACATTTAGCAAGTTATGTGCAAATTTACGCATAGATAAGTTTTGTTTCTGTTTGTGTGTGTTCTCAAACAACGTTCTATTTTTCAACAAATGATATTCCATGGTTTCTTTTACAAACATGTGGTTTAATCCCATCACTCTCATCACCCACATCTGAATCATCGGATCTATGACGACATTTACAGATACCGGAGGAATGTCATTGTTCAGAACAGTTACTGTTTCTTTTAGACATTCGTTGAGTACATAGAAAAGACCTGAAAGACGGTATGTGGAGTAGGAGATGTAAGCAAAAAAGACTTGTAACATAGCAAGCTGGAACAACTAATTCTTAACAAACACCAACTTATGTCACCACAATATCAGATGTACTACTTCACAGATTCCTAATACTATTTGTCAAAAATATATCAATCGGTTTATTCTCTGCCATAAACTATTTTACCTGGACAACATGCAACTAAATTTTTCAAACTGATTGGAGAGTTATATAAGAATTTGCTGTGTGAGTTTAAATATTTCTTAAAAAAAATAAAAGTCAACCTAACATAATGCTTACTGAAAGAAGTCAAAATTATTGGGTTTTATTACTTTAAATGTCACTAAAGAGTCAAACGGATGCCTATATTATATACTGTATACTGCTGTAATAATTTGGAGCCAAGACCAGCTGTGTAGGCATGAGGCATATCGATATAGACAATAATTGTACTCTATTTCCTTTCAAAAAATAGTTGTACTTTATTTAGAAAATTAAGATAAAGAAAAAATATAGACAATTAATAAGGTTGTAAATTAAACAACTTAACGAGCATACGTTGATAGGACTGAAAATAACCGAGTGCATGTTATGTGTTTGATTAGACTAGCATTGACCCGCGCAATGTGACGAGTATTAATAATCATTTTTGAACCTAACAAATATTAATCTCTTATCTATTAAGTTTGTATTGTTAAACTTGTAAAAAATCGAAAAAAAAAACTCTAAATTTTAAAAAATAATTGTTAATAAAAACATAGAAAAATGAATATTGAATTAAAGAGCATAGAATTTTAGAAAATATTGTAAAATTAGATTATAAAAATAACAAATAAATAAAAAGATTTTTCAATTTAAAAGAAAAAATGTTATTTAGGTAGGTTGTTATTAAAGTTCGTTATAAAAGTTTGTTAGAAAGGGTTATAGTATATAATGTTGATGAAAAACAACTTGTTTTATTTAGTAAGAAAAAAATGAAGTTACACTTGTGATATATTATTTGCAACTGTTAGATAATGAAGATAAATCGATAGATTATTTCCTATATATAATAAGTGTCCACTATGGAATATTTTAAGTCCCTGTTACTAAACTTTTACATAAATATTTGTATTTGACCATAAATATTTAATATTGAACACTTAATATGGGACGGAGGGAATATCATACATGAGAAAAATACTACTTTGACTACGAAAGTAAGTCAAAATTCTTCTCTTCCTTAGTTTCAAACTTTAAAGGAGGCTCAAAAGCCTATAGCCTGTTTTGATAGATCTCGAGCTTTGTTTTATAACATGCGTTATATATTGTTGTTGCATTGCATAGTATTCATGTTTTATATTAAGCTGAATATTTTGAAATCTGGTTTTTAAGTTGACCTGGTCAAGTTATCGGGTCTGGAACAATCTGATTTTGGTTTTATGAAATATATAAAAAAATTATTTATATTTTTTATTATTAGTTAAAATTATATATAAAAATCAGAAAATCGTATGTATATTAAACATATAAACTACTTACCAACTAATATAATATATAAAAAGAAAAAAATATCTTAAGTACGCAAAGTTTACATGTTTTTTTAAACAAAAAATATCGAAATCCGGCCGGGTGTCGAGAACTAGAGTGACCCGAGACACCTAAAACTCAGCGCCGAATTTCGAGAATGTGAAACCCGGTTTAATATGATCCGTTTTTTGACCAAAACCGTGACAACCGGTTGACCCGATCGAGTCAAACCGGGTTGGAAAACATTAATTATGCATTATCTTACGTGATTAATCATGTTTCAAACAAACCATGTAGAACTTCAAATAAAAATAACGACAAAAGGTGACATACAATTGATTAGTATTTGATTTAAGTTTTTTTTTATATTAAAGTTTTATAAGATACAAGAGGACTCGTCCTCATCTTCCACCTCAATCTCATCCAAGAGCTGAAATTAAATCTTCACTTTATAATGTAGGGGTATTTTAGTCTTTTCACCATAAGACTATATATACGTTTTTAACACACATATTATTTCCACTATATATCTTTCTTTATCCCCGATCGTCTCTAGATTTCTCTCTTTAGGTTTCTCTCTCTATAACCGTCATATTCATTGCATCGAACATCATAATCTACCGATTAATTTACCAGATAACATTCATCTGTTCTTTTTAATTTTATTGTTTTACTTATTAATAAAATGATCCTTACATATATCTTATGTATAATAAGAATCATTAGTTGGTTTCTATTTTTAAACTACAACATATTTATATATGGCTACAGGCTGGACAATCTACACCCTTTGTCAAGAATGGCAACTCCGAATTGATAATGCCCATGATAAAGTTGCATTAGATTAGTGGTCCAACAAGATGATAAGCAAATGCAAAAGATAAATTCAGACTCAATTTTCAAGGAGCCTGAGAAGAAAATGAAGGATATCCACTCTATGGGAAACGAAATACGGTAAATCAATTTTCAAAGAGCTTGAGAAGAAAACGAGGGATATACCTTTTATGGGATATGAAATACGAGGCCGGGCAAGGCAGCTAAGTAGAAAGATGGTCTGACATCTAGATAAACGTACAACGGTGCAAAGGTTGAGGCTTTAAAGGAGAAAGAGGAGGAATAGAATGGTATGTAAGATAGTTTCTCATGGCTCAGGAGGACTAACGTAACTAATGCCATTGAAAACACATTGTTGAAACACACACACATTGTTGTACTTATGATATTTTTCGGCTATTATAAAAGACTTTTATCACGTGAATAAGTATGTCAAGACTTCTATCATTTTAAAATAGGTATGTTTAAAAAAGAAAATATATTATCAATAAAATAGAGCATATCTTATATAACCCGATAACTATATTTTGTGACGAATAAACGTTTTAAGTTAAACGTTTTCTTGACTTGTTTGTTTCACGTGACTTCAACATTCACGCAATCAGTTTGTATATGAATTATGAATATATATGTAACCCTATCATTAATATTTTATTTCAAAATATTTTAAATTTTTATGATATATTTTTAGATGGCACATTTGGTTTGATCGTTCATTTCAAATGACACTTCTCTCATAAACGTCTAATGGTTTCATTCTTAAGCGTTAAGAAGATTTTTGACTCATTTACAATGGTTTCAAAAGTAGCTTTACTTTTATCATATAAAGAAAGCCTCGCATAAATGAGTGATATAACATTTCGGCGTCAATAAAACGCATATGTGGAATGATACCTCAAAACTTGATTCACTGGTGGAGCATTTCGTTGGTCTAAGTATAACTGTGGTAGAGGAGAGGTTCGCTTGTGGGTGTGTAACTATGAGATATATCAATGGAGAGATTCTATGTTTCTTTGTTTTGTATGTTTTTGGGTGAAAATATATATGTCATTAGTTTTAATGTTACTTAATGGGCTGTTATAACAGTTAAAGTTGACTGAGCTATTTTAAAATTGACTACACATTAAGACATTTTAATTTTCAGTTATAACTTTTAGTTATATGGGTATGGTTTTTGTAGCAAAATTAATACATATCTTTCTTAAAAAAGAGATGTTTAATGCTTAAACTTTTTAAGACTTCTAAAAATAAAAAGGTCTATATAAAGTATTAAGATTAAGTTTATTAATGCTTGAAAAAAGTGACCATCAAGTCCCCTGTCTAAGACAACATGTATTAATCTCACACACCCAAATAATAGAAAACGCATATGCTTAACACCAACACTAACTGTCCAAACTATCACCAACAAACACAATTAATTTCAACTTTTAAAAATTTAAAAATTTTCAATTCTTTTTTTAAATTCGAATTGAATTTTAAATTCTTTTAAAATATCCGTTTTTGACATAAAATTAAGAATCATATTATATCAATATATCAGGTTACAGTTTCACTACTGGGTCAACTTGGTCAGGTCACGGTGTAACGGGAACGATCGTCGGGTCAACCCGATGAAGTCACCGGACTATGGGTTCGATCAAGAGAAAAAGACAACCCCGCCTATGGACCACAAATAAACGTTTCTTAAGAATACATTATAACTAAAATATACTAGAGGTTAAATTAGAAATTCAAGAAACTAAAGATGCACTAACCATAAACCTTCCGGAACAAGAAAAAAAGCGACCCCGCCCGTTGGGCGGGTTATGACGCTAGTGTATATATATATATATATATATATATATATATATATATATATATATATATATATATATATATATATATATATATATATATATATATATATATATATATATATATATATATATATATATATATATATATATATATATATATATATATATATATATATATATATATATATAACCAATTGACTTAGCTCAGTTGGCCTCCAAGGTTCCACTAAATGGTTTCCTTAGGGAAGGATTCCTGGAGGTCTTGGGTTCAAGACCTGTCAAGGGCCTTTCAGGCGAAGCGGATAAGGAGTCTAGCATAACTAGGCGAGGGTTCAAAGAAGACATTCTTCCGCTTGGATGTCATTGCACGACTCGGCCTACTAACCACTAACATTTGCCGCTCAAATATATATATATATATATATATATATATATATATATATATATATATATATATATATATATATATATATATATATATATATATATATATATATATATATATATATATATATATATATATATATATATATATATATATATATATATATATATATATATATATATATATATATCTTTACATTATATATATATATATATATATATATATATATATATATATATATATATATATATATATATATATATATATATATATATATATATATATATATATGGAGACGTTAATGTGGTATACACCTTTAAAGTAGATTATAATAAGCACACTGTCGTTGGATATGTAGATGATGATGTCACTAGTATTAAATATGATGACCATTATATAAATAAATAAAATGGCAATTTAGTAAATAAACACAAATTAGGTGAGCATATGTGAAGCACTTTTGAGACCCCAACGGACGGTTTTTTTATCTTTTAATATCATTCAATTATCTTGATACATTCTTTTACTTTTTTTTAACTTGATACATTCTTTTATTACTATTCTTTTAATATTCAAGTATAAAATTTATATATTTGATGTCTCATTAGCGACACAATTGTTATACGAACAAATTATTTTGATCTCTTTCAAAATAATGAGTGATACACTATAAAACGTAAACAAGATATTTTCGTAACCAATCCACCATACGACATTTTTATACAAATTATAGTCAATTTTGAAATACTTACGGCTTTCGTCCAAAATTTATTGTCCTTTTTTCGGTTGTTTTAAAATTATTGTCTATTTTTAAAAATAATAGTTGAGTTTATTTAACTTACTATATTACTCTTAGTCCAAATTAATATTTACAAGTGGTGCATTTAGGCATTTTTTTATATACGACTATTCGACTAATAGGAAAAAAAATTGCATTCAAATTTTTAGAATCCATGACACATTGAATTCGTGATACATGCTCTTGAGTTTATGATACATGCTCTTGAGTTTGTGATCTACTGAAACATACAAGCAACATATTTACATTTTTTAAAAGTTGTATCTATTGGCACAACTATTTATATTGATACATAAATCAAATGAGACACAGAGATTAATGATAACAAAAGTGATGAACATGTTAGTTAACCAAAAGATAAAAGTTAATACCAACTTTGATTGACACCAAAAGCCTCATTCGTAAAAAAACAAGGATAAATCCGGATCATTTACCAATTACGATGTAACCAATGACAATCTCACTAAATTAAAATGGATAGGTTGTCATGAATTAATACAAAGCTACTACTAATATATTACCTAAAAATAATAAAAAGTTGTATACAAGCACTTGGTACTTCCAACAATACATTGTAATTTGATACAAAATTCAGTGTATACAACCCAATCAATAAAACCACGTGATACATTTAGCGAAAATAAATAAACGTATAAAAAATCTCAAATCTAAGAATGACACATTATAAAAAAAACAAAAACCACTATCCAACCTTGATTTGTGCGGTCTTTAGATGCTTGCGGTTGGCTTTGACGTTCTCAATATAAAAGATTAAAAAGATAATATTTCATAGAAACTTCATCAATATGCAATCTGTTTTTCTCGATACATCTCACATGTATTTCGGGTTTCGCGTGTCAATGTGTCGATACTTTTGATCGGCTGTGTGCCTGTGTGGTCTTTTACTTTCTTGTTTCATAATAAAAAAAACCAATCCTGGTCATTCGATTTGTTTATCTGATCTGTTGTTGATCTCATCCACCATTGAGAGAAAAGATAGGATATGTTTTGAAGAGAGAGAATGAAAAATTGCTGGAAAAATTATTGGTGTTGTGGTTAATACAATACTTAATAGGGTGAGTCGGTGAGATGCAGAGAGAGATTGAAAATTATGAATTACTATAATACCCTAAATGCATTAAAATGTATTTAGATTTTCTTTATATTAAAAAAGACACTTGACAATCCCTGATTGGTGCCTATTATAACGCATTTTAAGATGTAACGTATTTGAACATATATATATATAGGGGAGCGTTAACGTGGTATACACCCTTAAAATAGGTTACCGTAGGCACAGTTATGGACCGTTGGATGAAGATGAATGTATCAAGATCAAATTTTAGTAAATAAATGGCATAACTGTAATTATATTGAAAAGGATGGGCATCATGTATCAATCTAAATGACCCAACATAACTGATAAAACATTTGCAACATGATTCACTCCTTTTATATAATAATTGAAAAATCAAACAATTTACAGTATCCCCAAAAGTTTTAATTGCCCATATTATGAGTTCCAGCCCAAATCAAAACCTACGATCACAAATAATTAAGGAAATCTATCAATTAAAAGCTACCAATGATATGTAAATATATGATGTACATTCACCACATTCCAGGGTAATTTATTGAATATCTTGGAATTAACTTCGGGATTCCATAGGTTCATTAGATGGTAAGAAGAGGTGGGCTTTTGTGCTTTTAGTGAGACGAGGTGGGCTTTTGTATAACCAGAATAAGCGAATTCAGGGGCGAAGAGCATGAGGTTATCAATATAAATAATTAGGGAAATCTGTCAATCAATACCTAGGACTCAACGTCAGGTTACCATGGATAAAAAGGTGACAAGTGCTACATTCGTTGTGTTTTTATTTTATTTATAACAAATATTGCTCGTTTATAACTCACTGTGTTGTTGTTGCTTTTGTTAGTGAGACGAAGTGGGCGTTTGTCCGACAAAAAGACTCGAACTACGGTGAATGATGAGGAGGTTATCGATTTAACAACTTAAGATAGAATCGAGTAGGCGATGGTATGATTTGTCAGTATACACTTGTACATTTTATTGAACTACAAAGTAGGTGTTTTGTAAATTGTTTTATTGATTAAAATATAGGGGTTCGATATAAGTTGGATATGGTATTTTTTTTTTTTGGTAAAATTGTTTCATGTTTGCAAAATCTAAGTTCATGTGATTCTGTTTGTGTTTGTGTTCCGCTAATGGTGACGGTAACGTAAAGTATGCATTTACCTAGGCCAGAGTCATTGTAATGGTAATGTGTTTAATTATATTGTTTAAGTGATTATACGTTGTCCAAGTAGTATAAACTGTCATTTATTTGATGTCAAATGAATGGGATAATTTAAGATTGATTATATATTGGTGTTTGGAATTGACATATGTTGAAAATGAATGTGAGTGATATAACATGCATCTTAGTGTAACTGATCTGTATCACGGTATATCGAGTTTGTAGTTTGTAATGTGTGGGTTGTTTTGTAGGTTGCAATGTGTCACTAGTTTGTAATATGTCGACTATTAGTAAATGTGTCAGTGGTATTAGTTTTGCAATGTGTCGGTTGTGTAGTTATGTGTATATGATTAACCAACTGATATATTATTATCACCTCTACTGTTGTGTGTTGGGTGTTTAATATGTGTCGGGTGTTTGTATGTGCAATGTGTCGGGTGTGGGTATCCAACTAATAGATGCGTTTTAGTTGTGGGTCGGTTGTGATATATAGGTTGTTTGGGTAGGTTGTGGTATTCAAGGGTCTGTTTAGGATTTCCTAGGCTTCTCATATATTATGGTCTTCAAGCTAAGGGTTTGTTTGGAATTTCCTAGTCTTCTCATATAACGGAAGTAAAATGCAGGTAAAAGTGTAGCGGTAATACAAAGAGTAGCAGCGAAAACTGGAAAAGGCAAGATGAAAAATTTAGACGTAGGAGATGAACACATAAGAGGTAAAACCATTTTGCATTTATAATATTTACTAGTTCTTGTGAATAAGTCGTGTGTGTCATTTTATAGTAGAGTTATAAACCCATATTTTCTTCACGTGTCATTAGATAAGCTAGTAGAACCGGATGATGGGGAGTCAAGAAAGGACATTTTTGTTTCATCCAAGAAATTAAAGATGAACAAAGCTAATGGAATTAAGAAAAACCTGAGATCAGCGAGTGCCACATATGGTAAATGTACTGAAGATAAAGAAAATAGCAGCATGAAAGATAGGGCAAAATGATTACGTCCTACAACAAAAAATGGTCCAATCCATGTTTTCCTGAATGGGAAATTCGTTGCACTATGATATGCGTAGCAGTCACAATATCCGCACTTCCTCGTCGGTGTGTCGGCTAGGTTCATATCAGCTGTGGTGTTTGGTGTTTGGTGTTTGGTATTAGCCACTTCTTTAAAAAAACTACGATACACGATAAGACGGACTTCCTACATCTGTGATCGACGGACTTCCTACAAACCAACTGCCTTATTACCAATCTTGTTCTATCACTGGATGGTAAGTGTCACTTGGAACATGGGTGCTAGAATCTTGCACCATAAAATATTGCTCTAGCTCAGTAATCGGTGAGTTTCTTATAAACAAGGTGTTGTTTTCCATCACCCGACTATTAGCTCCAATTGGAACCTGGCTACTACAGTCTTGCTCTGTAAAAACTTGTTGCACTCAAGTGGTCAGTAGAGAGATTATAAGCGAGTCCTTGTCTTCGAGCATTTGACTATATGCATCACACGGAACCTGAGTGATAAAATCTTTCTTCGTAACACGTCGTTGCGTATTTGTCGACATTTTTTTGGAGAGTGGACCTGTATTTCAGAAACATTAAGAAACAAACTGTTAACTCTCAATTTCTTTAAAGTTCAAAAAATAAACATGTGTACTTTGGAGTGAACTTCAAACTTATAGATGGCTGCAGATTGGTACACATAACTACTATACAAATTAAATATAAAGTAGCATACTAGTATAGCAATAAAACTAAGAAAAAAAAGCGACACATTTAGAAAATACAGACTAATGCATCTCACTTGTTGATCATCGACGCAAAATCTTTAATGCACACACATTTGAAACAATCGATAAACCTCACTTGTTGATCATCGACGTAAAAGATCATGGTACATCATCAGAAACCATAATAAGGGTTGCCACCCAATATGATAAACGAGTATATCACGTAGATATACGAGAATAATCCCATTAGAAATCGAAAAAACAGTCGTCTCCGTCAAGTGAACATCATTCCAATCAATAAATTAAAACTCGAATAAATGATCGCCTGATTCACTTTTACTAGAGTAAAACCAAAAAAATATAACCATGTGTATCGGGATGTCGGTTGCTTATGATAATCGAACGAGCTCAATTCCCGAACAAGAAACATGATGGAAACAACTCGGCGATAAGCTACACACGCCTTAACTCGATGCCAATAGCAAAAGAATTCATTCACATGTGATTACTTTAACTTTTTAATGGAGTTGATAACTTGATAACTGGTATACATAGACTTGATATGTATTTTTGCTATTTTTTTAATATTTACAATGTTTTGTAGAAAAGAAATTGATGGGATACAAAAGATTATTTGACGAGGGAGAAATAAGGCTCAAGATGATTACTTTATGAGATGGGATACAAAATTAGATGAAGATGGCAGACATTTCAAAGAAAAAAAGATGAAGATGGTGACACACTGACGCATTTTGTTTAAAGGAGAAAGTGGTTGCGTTTTGTTTGTCCGATAATAAAGGCAACGTGTATCACCATGGTATACACAACACGAGCACAAGTTTTGAGACGGCGCCCAAAAAAACATACGAGTAACTTAATCAATGAGATAATAACTATGTTTGACATCTATATCAATAAATCTATTATCAAGAAACCTAAAAAAAAGTAGCCATTACTCGATCTATAATCAAGAAATTGTTAAATATGGTGGTCCTCTTTATGGGTGAAAAAGAAGGCATTGGATTTTTGGTAGGGATGAAGCACGTGAAAGAAAAAAAACGTGTAGAGGAGAGATGAGGGTCGTTTTTTTAATGAATGTGATTGAGTATTTGAGGTTGGTCAGGTGTATAAAGGAGACTATTATTGGTTTCACATGATATATTAAATTATCATGATACCCCTTAAAGACATTAAAATTAATTTATGTTTCTCTAAAAATTAAATGGACACTTGGCAAACTCTAGTTGGTGCTTATTATAACACATTTTAAAGTGTGACTCACTTGAACGCAGATCTATATATATATATATATATATATATATATATATATATATATATATATATATATATATATATATATATATATATATATATATATATATATATATATATATATATATATATATATATATATATATATATATATATATATATATATATATATATATATATATATATATATATATATATATATATATATATATATATATATATATATATATATATATATATATATATATATATATATATATATATATATATATATATATATATATATATATATATATATATATATATATATATATATGTATATATATATTTATATATATATATTTATATATATATATATATATATATATATATATATATATATATATATATATATATATATATATATATATATATATATATATATATATATATATATATATATAACATCAATCTTTTATTCTATGAATGCCACATAGATGTACATGTAGATGAGATAATAAATTGTGTAACATTTTTTTGTAAACCACGTTGGTAGTAGTACGACTGAGGTTTTCATATTCATCATGAGTAAGAATCTTCAATCATTTTTTGATCCTAATGCGAGAGATGATTGTTAGCAACACAAATCGACTTGCACGATAGATTATTCTTTACTTTTCTTAATTGTCATTGCCAAAAAGACACACACATGCATGCTTCCTTATTATCTTTAATGACAAACGTTTATAAGAATGTGATATTTTCATCCTTGTAATATGTACTTGTTTACCAAAATGTCTTATGTTAATTATAGTGGTGTGATGGCACTTTTCATCAATCAATCTACATACACTTTCAAGTTAAGTTTGTGGTTAGGTACCACATAGGATTTCAGACCATTAACTAACTCTCTAGAGAAGCGTTTTCGTTTATACTTGTACGCTTTTTTACTTGAAGACATTGTCGCAACGGAAGTGTGACTTGTTCGCCTAGAATAACCGACAACATTTTATCGTTTATAGTTTCGATGACCTCGTTCGTAGTGGCAAGAATGACTTGTTTCTATAAAATATGTTGTTGTAAAGGTTATTTAGAGTATTTGAGTAAGTAGTATCAATTATTAACCAGACTGGTTCATTTTAATCCTTAATGAGCATATCATTGTCAAT
Organism: Glebionis coronaria; assembly: GCA_025667525.1. Classification (NCBI taxonomy): domain Eukaryota; kingdom Viridiplantae; phylum Streptophyta; class Magnoliopsida; order Asterales; family Asteraceae; genus Glebionis; species Glebionis coronaria. The sequence continues at coordinate 609,607,384 of CM046877.1, read as the reverse complement.
GTTAACCTCACCATTGTTTGTATCTCCAAATCTTTTCATCTCTAAGCTTTAGAATCCATTCATCAAATTTTTCAATCTCATTGATAATGAGCAATAGTTAAGGTATTAATGGATTATCCTTCAAAATACCAATAATTTAAAATACAATGAGCAATAGTTAAGGCATTACCGAATTATCTTTCAAAATCACCAATTTTTAATTTAAAATATAATGAGCAATAGTTAAGGCATTACTGGATTATCCATATTGTTAAATCATTAACATATATAACTAAATGATATATTTAAGAATATAATACTACACTACGGCGTAGTGCCATCCAGTTGAGAACAAACTAATCGTTATTTACTTAGCTTGAACATCTATAGAACTTTCAAACACGTTTCACGTCAATAGTCGAACTCTACAAACACAAAACTAAGTTTCGCAACTTGTCACAATGAACCCTGTCGTAAAATCCTAAGCCTGAATGTCAAAATATACATAAAACAAATCCCAATATCCCATACCGTCAAAGTAATTCTTGTTTCTACATTTATATTTGTATCATATCATTTAAGATGCTTTAAACCGCACCTAAAAGAGTGATATGACACGTAGAAACAAAATACGAACATGTAGAGGATCTTAATGTAGAAAAAATGTCATGCACAAGGAGAAAACAACTTCAAAGTGCGTAGAGTGAAATAGAATTTTCTAAACACTCTTAAGAATACACCACCTAACAGGGTGTTTTGCACAGTATCAGAAACAGAAACAGGAAGATGTTGATTTCTAACCCAAAAGGTCTTCAAGATTTTACCCGTACCTCGTCCATGAAATTAGATTAGCATTTTATGCGAACCTGGTTAACAGTTATAAATTACGAAATCAACTTTTTAAAGAATCAGGTCTTACCTTACGACACCATAAAAACTTAAGCTTTGCGTTCTTCTATACTGAGTGACATGTGAACCTTGAAAAATCAAATACAAAACCAAAAAGAAGTATCACCCTAAATCAAAATTCTTGATAAAAGTAAAAAACTGAATAAATATGAAAACAGAAGAAAAGAACAATGGTGGTATAATGTTATGCATGAAAAACCATATACTATCAATTTTTATCATTAAGGATTGTGAGCTCGCAAGATTAATAGAGCTTAAAAACATTAAATTTGGTTATTGCCTAGTTATAACTCGCAAGATTAATAGAACACAAGATTCTTCAGTACGGCGTATCCATTTAATTATTGGGATTGCTTTGGGTCAATGTACCCATTTAATTATTGGGATTGCTTTGGGTCAATTTATCCATTTAATTATGAAAAAAAAAACGAAAAGTTTTTCGTGGTATTACAAAAATATGCAATATAAAAAATGAGGTTGTAAACCAGGAATAAGCAAATGTGTCAGAACAAAACGTTCTTCAAACCATAAGTTAAAGTGTCCGGGTGGGATCAAACCAACTGTAAACAACAAACACAAAACACAAGTTCAAACATCAACTCATTGACTTCTTGGCATTTGGATCAGATAACTTCCTCTTTGTATTTGATCCTTCATCAGCATACCACCTCCTTCACATATCCTGCTTGAACTTTAATCTTGAGGACTAGTTGTAGTACTCAAATGTTCCAAGGGTGTCCCATATAGTCATATGTAGTGGATGCTAGATTTAAACCATCAACATAATCACGTTAAAAAGTGTTAAAAAGTTCTTCCCATTAGAACACAGTCCGACAACATATAATGTCGTGTGCAAAAGCTAAATGGATATAGCTTTGCGGGTATTGCCGTTGTAGTCTTGCATTAAAGTATTAAATTAAAGTATAATAACCGCACTTGAACACGACATGTAACAAAGCTCCAAAAGTGATTGACACAACAGTTATGAACCATTTCAAATCATAATAAGTATGCAAGATGATGTCAATGATTTTAAAATACCAAAACATCATACTCTTAAGAAAGAATATATACAAATCTTGTATAGACAGATTGATGTACCTTTAGAAGATCTGATTAAAAGTCTGTCGATGAACCTTCACAATTTGATTTTGGACACGTCAAGTAATATTGTCTTTCAGAAAGGGAGGCTAAAATATGAACACGCTAACAATTATCACCCATGGGTTGTTGATAAAATAAAAGAAAATGAGTGATATGATGCAGAGTTGACGAAATTTTGTGATTGATAGCTGAATGTATAGAGCCTTATATAAAGCCCTAGTGGGATGACATAACTGAGATGTATTAAGGGAAGTAATTCTGAAGTATCAAACAACCAAAGAATTGGTGTACAACTATACATATATTTAGAAAACATGACGCATTTTTTTTAAAAAGGAGTAATAACTACGCATCTATACTCCTTATAAAGGAGCAATCCTAATGTTGAAAAACTGAGGAAAATTAAGCATTTTGCTATCTATGGAAACATAAGGAAAATTAAATATATTGATATCTATGGAAACATTATGAAACGCAATTCTCTAGTTGTTCACAAATGAAACACATTCTCCAGCTGAGTTTGCATGCATGAAGTTATGGAAAGTATTTGTTTGACTTTGCATGCATGAAGTTATGGCAAGTATTTACTAGCTGTGCACAATTGAAATGCATACAATGAAATTCAAAATATTATTTTGTCAACTCTTTAAAGTATTTATAGAATTCATATCAATGTTAATATGCACCTCCTTGTACAAGTTCCAATTCTCCTCAAACTATTTATAGAATTCATATCTATACTCCTTATAAAGGAGCAATCCTAATGTTGAAAAACTGAGGAAAATTAAGCATTTTGCTATCTATGGAAACATAAGGAAAATTCAATATATTGATATCTATGGAAACATTATGAAACGCAATTCTCCAGTTGTTCACAAATGAAACACATTCTCCAGCTGAGTTTACATGCATGAAGTTATGGAAAGTATTTGTTTGACTTTGCATGCATGAAGTTATGGCAAGTATTTACTAGTTGTGCACAATTGAAATGCATACAATGAAATTCAAAATATTATTTTGTCAACTCTTTAAAGTATTTATAGAATTCATATCAATGTTAATATGCACCTCCTTGTACAAGTTCCAATTCTCCTCAAACTATTTATAGAATTCATATCAATGCAATCCCTGTATACACGTTTTCATCAAAGCAGGCACGATAATTCAAATTTTCAAAATTCAAACACTCTCACAATCAATCTCTATATATATATAACCTAATTGTGCATATTCCTAATTGTGCAAAATCCTAGAATCCTAAACCATGTCAAGAAAAGAAAAAGCAATGACGATTCTCAATGAAAGAAACATGCAATCGAAGATGATTTTGATTTTTAGGTATATCTTTTTAACATTCGATAACAATGCTTATTTCACTATCTTCAGTTACTACATAAGCGTGTGTCAATTCATTCTTTGAATTTAAACTTTAACCTTTATTTTTGTTTTGTTCTTGCAGGCTCATAAAGTACTGCTCCAAACTTAATCGCTTCGTGTTATGTATATGGTAAGTTCATATTTTATATTTTTCCGTTTTTTACAACAAGAATTATGTCGTCTGGTGTGGTGACAAAGGCATCGCCATAGGCGGCCATTGTGTTGTGTGAACTTACATAATAATGTGACTATTTGGAATTGCTTATTGCCGCTCCTTAACTACTTATACAAAGGTATCATGTGCGGTTTTCGTTAAGATATATTGATTATGATTGTAGTTCATTGCAACCTTTAGATAACATTGGGTTTTCATGGTTGACCAGGTTCACAATGATGACAAATCATAATTTGTTATGTCTAAGTGCAAGGTGGTAGATAGCTATGGTACTATGTTGGAAGATTGATGCGAGATTTATGTATCATAAAGGTTGGATGCTTCAACAAGCAAGTATGCAAAAATAATCCGACATTGTTTTTCAAATTTGTAAGTTTTTATGAAAATTACTTGTTTATATTATTGTTTTTATAGGTGTTATATTACTCATAAGGTTGGTTGATTCAAGAAGCCGATATGAAATAAAAATCAAATTTTGGGTTTATTTTTCTTATTTGTAGTTTTTTTATGCAATTGAGTTCATTTTATGATGTGAGTATCAGTTAGAATGAGAGGGTATTTTGTTGTATACAGAGGACGATGAGGTGCAGGGTCATTTCAGGTGCAGGTGTGATGTGGAAGATGCGTATGGGGTGGGAGTAGAAAAAGGAAGACATGTTCGCAATATGAAGATGACCCACAAGTTACGACTATTAGGGTCTAAAATGCCAAAAACCCTTCAGGTACATCATTTTCTGAAACCTCTCACATGATTGGTCTATTAGGGTTTATGTAGTCACTATACTATTAGAAGATCATTGATACTAGGTAATTAATCATCGACTTCTATATATGATTGAACAAGGTAATTACACTTGACTTCTATCTGATTGTTGTATCATTGATACTAGGTAATTACACATTGCCTTCTATCTGATTTTGTATCGAAGATGAACCTTCCATTAAAAAATAAGATTAGGATTATATGCGACAAAATGCATTTGAATACGAATTTAATTGAAATCTCTCTGAAATGGAAATGCTTCTATCGATTGGTTCTAATTTACTATTGTAATACATCCCAATCACTTCTTTAATAGGTAAGCATATGACACGCTGATGTAGAGTTTATTATAGAATAATGCGGGATAGTTGTAAATAGTAGTATTGGTTATGTCCATGCTAAACTTGTGAATACTTGTCGCCCTAAAAAGTCCACCCGGATCAGTCGAATGACTATAGCTCATGATTTTGACATCATAGTTGGAGTTTATGGAGCTATATCCATGTTGAAATATGTTAGTGGCAATTGAATAATGTTATAATGTCATGCCCTTCCTTATCTTTAGCATGCATCACCTTAGATGAAATACATAGAATTTGATGGAGAGTCTCATAAACATCCAGACGTACAACCTACATAACTGATTCTGTAAAGTGTGTCGAATGATGAGTCTGGATATGAGTTAGCTACCCACCTCTTGTTCTGATCACATAATTTAGAGAATTAACTTACAAGACATTTTTAGAACCTGATGGAATTTATCTCAAGTTAAATAATTAAATCTCTTACCAACAAATGATAATTTTCGTGAGTAACTGAAGTTCCATTTCATTTTCCTTTTTATTTGAAAAGTATTCAATGAAGTGAGGAATCTATAACATATGTGGTACTTGATGGTTCGATTGGTGCAGGTAGCTTAGCCAGATTGCAACAAGATTCTTGGATGATGTTTATAGAAACCATGCTCCCCTTTAGTTTGAAGGTCATGGTGCTGATTCTAAAGCTATTAGCTTGGGTGTTGAGGATCTGGATTACATGGGTAGTATTAAGGAATTAAACGATTACATTGACAAGGTATTACACTGTTCCATTATTTTGGCATGATTGATCAATTTGACCAATCTTCTGTTTGGCTAGAAATATTTACTAGAATATATCTTTTGCAGGTTATTTTATTGATGGCGACAACTTTGAATATTCTCCTAAACCAGATTCAAGAGGGGCGGTTTACATGTTTTCTACTACAAGTCGTACGAGACAACAATTTGTTTGTGAAATCACTAAATTGATTCAAGTAAGGGTCCCTTGGTATTATTTGCATATGTTGCTTTTTTAGACACATGTCATATTGATGCGTCGGTATAAATTATAGGAGTATGATGCATAAAAAAATACCATAGAACAATATAGCTTCTTTGTGTTGGCTAATAAACCCACTCAGTTTAGCATTTCCCGATCGATGAAAACTGGATGGGTTTGGTGATGGGACAGTTTGGGATGAATAAACTAACTTTTGTTCCATCATACCATTTGATAATTTTGTTTCTTTATTTCAAAAATTACTAGCAAAATATAGTTTTGAAATCATATCTTCAGGTGCATCACAAGTTTGACCTTCAACATGAGACTACTCTTGGTGGTTAAGCTCAAAGACACGTTCTAGGCGAAGCAAAATGTGGCAAGAAAGAATTAGCAACATGTTGGTTTAGCAAAATGCCCTTGGCTTGCAAGTATGAGGAAGTTTCCTTCCCCGTTGTTAATGATTCGATCTTCATCTCAGAACAAGCGTACTGTTGAAGCAAAATTCTTGAGATGGTATGAAAAATTAACAACCTTTTATTAATTCTTGGACATGGCTATGAAATGGTTATATATGAGTGTATAGAACATATATATCTCCTTATGCTTGGTGTTTACTACTTGTGGTTGGAAAGACTTGTCTGACTTATGTTTGTGTGAAAATTACATGGTGTATTTCCTTATAAAAGTTGGACTAATACCATTATGTTGGCATACAAATTAAATATGTATTAGATTCTAATGGAAATTGGCGAATGAACAAATCAGTAACACATAACTACATAAGACCCTTGAACTGATGTCTAAATAATATTTGTTATATGTAAATAATATTTATGAGACGAGATTAAGGATTGTGGGTGGATTTAGGCTTATAAATTAGTACTGTCAGAATTTAGTATTACTCTTCCCACGATAATACGATGGTATCCTTCCTATGATGATATCCATAAAATAATGTGAAACCAATTTTTCGTTAACTGATGTACATATGATATTATATTGTGGCAACCATTTTTTGTTACCTGATGTACATACCGATACAATAAGGTGGAAACCATTTTTTCGTTAACTGATGTACATATGATATAATAATGTGCCAACCATTTTTTTTGCAACCATTTTTTTTGCAACCATCTCTTATAATCTTTCAAGTTTGAAATTAATATCTTCATATTTTATTTTGAACGTTACACGAAACACTTGATACAAATCACATATCATTAACTATATGTCGCTAGGAATTTCCGCCGCTGTGCGCGGGTAATCGTCTAGTTTTTTTAAAGGAAAGGATGTCTGGCCATATTTTTGTTTCTAGAGTAATAACTACGTATATATGTTGTTTGACTATTCAAATAGATCAAGTTGAAATATAATGGTTTCTAAACTTTCTCAGACTATTTCAATCAAATTCTTAAAAAAGAGAAGCCAATATAAATTGTGACATGTAAATCGGGTCAAAAGGTTTCTCAATCTATGATTGATTTACTAACCTTGTATATAAATTATTACTTCTTCCGTCTCAAAATTATTGTCTCACATTAATTTTTTCAGTTTTTATTTTCTAATTTTGACATTAAATATTTATTTTTATTTTATATAATACTTGATAAAAAATTATAACAATGAAAATAAATTTAAAAACGAATTGATTCATATATTTTTCATTAATTATTATATAACACAAACAAAAATATTTAAGGTAAAAGTTGTAAAAAAAAATTTGAAAAATACCAAAAGAAGTAAAAAAAATGAAAGTGTGACTATAATTTTGGGACGGAGAGAGTATTGTTCTTGTTTTAACCAATAAAAAATTATAACTTTTTAAACATAAATATTGCCTAAAGTTAGTAATAGCCAATTAGTTACGTGTGAATTAATGACTAACTAACTGAATCAATTTATTTGCTACATTTAACTGCCTTCATTATTGTACAATAAAAAATGAAAGTGTGACTATAATTTTGGGACGGAGAGAGTATTGTTCTTATTTTAACCAATAAAAAATTATAACTTTTTAAACATAAATATTGCCTAAAGTTAGTAATAGCCAATTAGTTACGTGTGAATTAATGACTAACTAACTGAATCAATTTATTTGCTACATTTAAGTGCCTTCATTATTGTACATGGGATGATATTCGAATAAAAGTAAATGATTTGCGAAATAAGTTGCCAATCATAGAGGGCTGTCATTTAAGGTTGATAATCATCCACATGTAGCAAGAGAAAAGTTATATTTAGAAAATATTAATTAGATAGATTTTTGAAAAAATGTGTTATATTAGATAGTATAGATTTCATGTCACATTAACTTAGCTTTAATTAAATTACGCCGATTTCTACACTCATGAGGTACTCCTATTAAAAGACCACAACCTGCGTAAAGCAAGCTTTGAGTAAATATACCTGTCATATTCTGATTTAAATTCATATCTACAACGACCATTTCACACAACAGTATACCATCTAACGTGTACACCATCTAGCATCAAATGTAAAATAAATAAATGAAATGTTTTTGTATGATTAGTTATAAGTTCTCGGAACCAGCGATGTTGCTGTGGCTCTACTAGTTGGCTCTTGGACAGTTGGACATGATATATGTCTCTTTCGATGTTTTCCTCTCAACCTTAGCATATGTATAACCTGCAACCTTAGTAGATCATATTCATACAAACAGAAAAAGGTAGATTCTTTCTGCTTTTCTAGACACTCACAGCCTCATAGGACACAAAGCAATCATCTAATAACTTAGATGTACATTAAAAGGCGGAAGTATTAGAATATGACAAATATAGTAATAAGCTGGTGCAAATACTCTATGAGTATTATATAAGCTTATAAACAGTAAAAATTGCATATACATAGGGCTGGCAACAGAAACTTGCTCAAACTTGTTATCCTAACTCCTTGGCGCGTCTTCTTCACCAGCATTATTAGCATTCTGACCTTTAACCACGGTTCTATCTGCACACGGACCATATGCCCAACTACACAAACACACCACGTAGTAGAAAATTTTTATGCAACTCATTATAGCAAGAAGCCTATAGTAGTTATCATATTGACCCTTGTTTATGTTAGTCGAAACCCAACTCTCTTTCCCGCCTTCTCTTGTAGTAGCATTTACACTACTTAGCATAAACTATCCAATAAGCTTCCTATACCTGCCAAGCAAGTAAGAGAATTCGTAACACTCAACAAGCCACATAACTGACATTTTCACTACCACTTGTGAATCATTAAAAATCCTTTTTAATTGCTTTTTATTTACGTATGTGTTCTATGATACCCGGCATTACCATGTCTAATATTGAGAAAATGAAATCTGCGCCCATTCTAAAATTTTCAGGCTTCCCTTGATATTTTGATAGTAAAGGGATGAGATGACCCGGTCATATAGTATAACCCAAACCATAAGTGTTACGATATTGTAGAATCCAATAAGGCTGCTGGTATTTCAAAGTTTTTAGTGATGCGTCGATCCATGGTTTTGGCTTGGAGGACAAGGAGATGCACTTTGGTTCATGTTGACTGATAACATTATACTAGAAGACCATAGTGGACGAGTGGTATCATCTAATAAGCGCTTTAGGCTCACCGACTTGCTCTACTGTGCACAGGCACCATGGATCTTTGTTTGTATCTTCGGGTTTTGTAAGGGTGCAAGCTTTATTCAAGAACATATAGGGAAAACAAAGATCGCAGAGTTTTTTTTTTTTTTAGAACGGCACCTCAATCTCGACTGAAATCCGACCCCGAGTTATACCATCTATAATGGGCATGCCCCGGGACCCGAACCACTAGGAGAGACTCACAAAGAAAAACCCCTTGAATTTTTGTCTCTTGCAAGACTTTAACCCAAGAGCGAACCCCCTCCCCAAGCTCCCGAAGAAGCCTAGGTGGCCAACTGTCAGTTGGTTCAAAGATCGCAGAATTAGTCAACCTTTCTATTTTTCCATGCCGCCGATATGACTTGACAAAGGCAAGAAAACAAGTTTTTCTCGACCTTCATCTTGTAAATACAAAGGATAAGCAACAATAAAAGAGATCGTAGAAATGAGCATAAGAACAGCCGGGATCACAAATCCGACTCTCCATCCATGATGATCTTTAATATAAACAATACCCATAAATGCAATCAAGACGCCCATAAGCTCTGATGCATAATACAACCCAAAGGAGCTTACAAGTAACCTTTCTCTCGTTGGATCTTCGCAGTCGATTACGATTACTTGTGTTCTTAATCCTCCAGATTCAGTTGAATCGAGCTATGACTCATTGTTCTATGATATTCTTTAGGCCATGTAAAAGCTTCAGCCACGAAATGTTCTTTTAGATACTTTTCATTCAAGTATGACACTAACTTGCAAAATCATAAATTCTAGTAGTCGTGATCACGGTATGAAACCAGCACGAGACCCGACTCGTGACCAGAGAACCATGAAAAATACAACTGGAAGCCGTACCAGAACAGAACGTATAAGATATTACACCAATAGGTTTTTTATACAGCAAGTGATATCACACTTGAAATCCGACTTCCATGTTAAATAATCATGATATAACAAAAGCTCAAGAATGCGGGGATAGCTCAGTTGAGAGAGCGTCAGACTGAAGATCTGAAGGTCTCGTGTTCGATCCAAGTGTACCGCACAAATCTTTTTTTTTACCACATTCGTTTTTTTTCGAATTTTGTATTTCAACTTTAGGATATTACATATTCTGAGAAATACAGTAATTCGATATAAGTTGAGATGGCCGAGTTGGTCTAAGGCGCCAGATTAAGGTTCTGGTCCGAAAGGGCGTGGGTTCAAATCCCACTCTCAACATTCAATTTCTTTTTCTAATTTTGTGTTTTTTTCCACAGTTAAATTCGATGTAAGTCAAATGTTGGTAATGCAAATGTTGTTGGAGTAAAGGAAAACCTTGTATCAGTCATAATCAACTTAAAAAAGAAGGCTCAGGAGAGAACGTTGTTGTCGGAAAACAATGGATCCACGCTACTCCTGAGTAACTGCGTGATCATTGTGTTCTTATCCGTTTCATATTATGCGTATAGGATATAGTTTTTGTGTGATTAGTTATAAGTTCTCGGAACCAACAATGTTCTTGTAAATCACTCTTAAGAGTGGCTCTACTTAATCTTAATATCCCTTAACGAAGTTTATCATAATTTGCTTTTCTTAGACGTAATATTTTTCGTTAGTCATTTTATGTCTCAAACTTCATCGTATGTTATGTATAATATCTAAACATGGCTGGTTTATGTCTCCGATGAGTCGTTTTGTGACCTGCAACATTAGTAAATCATATTTATACAAACACAAGACGGTCAATTCTTATAAAGAGTACAAATTGCATACACAGCAAGCTGGCAACCGAAACTAGCTCAAACTTCTGATCCTAGGTCCTTGGCACGTCTTCTTCACCCGCATTATTAGCATTCTGACCTTTAACCACGGTTCTATCTGCACACGGACCATATGCCCAACTACACGCCACATAATAGAAAAAATTTACACAACTCATTATAGCAAGAAGCCAATAGTAGTTACCATAGTGACCCTTGTTTATGTTAGTCGAAACCCAACTCTGTTTCCCATCTTGTTTGGTGATACCATTGACGCTGCTTAGTACTAAACTACCGAGTAAGCTTCCGATACCTGCCCCAAGAAAGTAAAGAGAAGTTGCAACACTCGACATACTCTTAGGGAATTCTGAATAATAAAATTCCATCTGACCAATTATATTCAAAGCCTCGGATAGCCCGCCGAATACTTGTTGTGGGACAAGCCACATAACCGACATTTTCACTACCGTGTGTGCATCATTAAAAAACCCTTCTTCAATTGCTTTTTGTTTACGTATGTGTTCTATGATACCCGACGTTACCATGGCCAATATTGAGAAAACAAGACCTGCACCCATTCTTAATTTTACACTAATGTAAACGGGTTTCCCTTTAAATTTTAATAGTAAAGGGATGATGTCATATAGTATAACCCAAACTATAAGTGTTACGATATTGAAGAACCCTAATGAGGCTGCTGGTATTTCAAAGTTTTTAGTGATGTGTCGGTTCATGCTTTTGGCTTGCAGGACGGGAAATGCACTTTGGTTCATGTTGACTGATAACATTATACCAGGAGACCATAGTGGTAGCACTCTAATAAGCGCCTCCAGCTCCCCGACTTGCTCTACTGTGCACAGGCTCCATGGATCTTTGTTTGTATCTTCGGGTTTTGTAATAATGCAAGCTTTATTCAAGAACCTATAGAGAAAAAGAAGATCATATAGTTGGTTAACAATGTCACGATAGATGCGGCGATTCGGGTAATGGGTCAAAACGAATACACTTTCGACCCATTAACCTGTTTCATAAATTCTCCTTTTAAGTTTAAAATTTTAATTTGGCCGACTCATTAATAGGTAAATAAATCAAAACTGCCCCTTATATATTAACACGAGACTTTCGGAACTCGTACGTTGCACTAAGGGGCATGTGATTTCTCTTCTTGGGGCATGATATTTGTCGTTAAATTGAAATTAACATGGCGGGTTTATTGTTTGTTCATTATGATCATAATATTGAACAAATTGCAATATTTAGGATTTCTATTTTATAAACTAATTTTTGTACTTTTAGGGTATTTATGTTTAATATTGCGTTGCACTAAGGAGGCATGGTATTGCTATTCTTGTGTTTACTCACTGTAATATTATTTCTCGTTAGATTGAAATTAACGTGTCGGGTTCATTTAGAATTTCTTGTTCCATATAAACATTGATTGCAAACAGTTTGTGACAAACGGTTTGTGGTCGATATTGAACCCACCAAATCTCAATTAGTAGATCATTTTTAATCAAAATTTAGCTTCAAACCAAATTTGCAATCTTAAATATTCATTTATTTTGTAACAATTTCTTAACAACTTATTAAAAAATCATATTTATTTTTAAATTGAAAAATCTTTTAATTCATTTATTTTGTTCATAATCTAATTTGACCATATTTTCTACAATTTTATTCCTTTTAATTCAATATCGATTTTGATATACTTACAATTTATTTTTTTTTTACATTTTTAATGGTTTTACGTTGTTTTTAACTAAAAACTGTACCAAACGTTTGATTCGGCTTTTTACGCCGACATTTTTATCTCATAATTTTGTACTTTAAGACCCCAAAATTATCAAAAAATTTAAGCTTATGTCTGAATTAGAATCAAGGCGAGTAAATTAAGTATATTCAAATAATCAAGTACTTTTCACTTATATGTAGGTGAGATATACCGGACTTTAATTCATCAATTGTGTAAAGTCAATACCATAGTAGAAGTTTATAATATCCTACTGAATAAGTGATTCACTTTTAGGCAAGCACAATTATTTTACTCTCAACTTATAAAATTATTTATATTTTCTTTAAGAAGCAAGGTTTTACCAAAGAATAGAACACCTCAAGAGAGGCCATAAAAGCAGCGGAACAACTTATAGCACATTTAAATTTGTCGAAAATTTGAAAGTCGACACTTGTTATATAACAAACAAAAATAAAGTATAAAAGTAATTTATAGTTATCAAGTCCATTTAAGCTATTTCACTGAAATGAAGATGGTAATGGGCTTTTGCATAACAACCACTTTTCAATCTTAGGGTATGTTTGGTATTCTTAGGAGTTGGAGCGAGTTGCTAGAGTTGGATGTTGAGGCATATAGCTTGAGTTTATTTTTACATGCTACTTCAACTAGCATGCCATTTGGGAGCTTATTTTTTTAACAAGCTCCTTCAAGCTTTGTCAGCCAAACGAGACTTATTTTTAATGATAGCTTATTTTTTGAAAAACACTAAACTCATGCTATGATAAGCTCTGATAAACTCACGCGCCAAATATAGCCTTAGTATTATTTTCCTATATCGACATTAAGCCCATTTTAGTTTGGTATACAACATGCAATTAGGTCACATAGAAAAGTCAATCCCCTCATTCTCCTTTCATCCACATACATAGCCACCAAACATATTTGATAAACTCATTCCTCATCTTCTTATATCACTCAGCCACCACTTTTGTTTTTCTTCTTATCCAAAAAAAAGCATCTTTCTTACAATTAATTAGCCACAAACACACAATCGTGAAACAAACCCTCACAAACAATATCTTATGGTCTTCATCAAACCCACGAAGAAAAACTTTCGGCTTCAGGATCTTTATAAAAGATTTTGGGTTTTTGACGACGGGTTGATGGGTGCGATAGATGTTATGCGTTTCAAGAAATCTTTTAGGTTATGTCGAAATTTCTTTTCCCGATCTGGATCTTTCAAACATTATTTTGTAGATCTGATTTTTCTCTCCATCCCCACTGGCCACTACTAACAAATCACGACCGCCGACCACCACAAACATATCCCAGCCTATCGAAACACTTACCACCTCAAAAACTATCACGCGGTATTTTTCGAAGACCCCGTAGTTGTGGGGTGAAACAGTTTGTTGTGAGCATGATCAACTGTACCAAAAAAATCTACCATATATATATTAGCTACATACCAAATACATACACAACCCTTTTGATTCAACACATTTAGCTTCAAGATCTCTTGTAAAGGGTCTCGGGTAGAGTTGGTTTTATTAAATAAGATAGGATCTTTAAGATCTATAAAAAAGCTGAGATTTTGGGTAGTGAAATTTTCTTTTGTGTGTTGTGGATTTTTTTTTTTTTGTTTTTTTCTAACATGAGTTATTTATAGATGGGTTCTAGTTAAGGATGGCAACGGGTCGGGTTTGGGTCGGATTTTAGAGAACCGTACCCGCACCCGTTTATATAATGCAAACCCGCATCCGTCCCAATACCTGACGGGTACCCAATTAATAATACCCATCGGGTTTTCAGATTTTACCCGCGGGTATCAGGTATCCATAACTAAATTTCATTGGACATAATTGTGTGCATAAAGTTGAGAAAAACTAATGAAAAACGATCAAAATATCCTAATATATTTTTGAAATTTTTAGAAGATAAATAATACTAATTTAATATCATATCATGTGATTTAATGTACCGAATAATCATTATTTTTATTTTAAAATTACATAGATCGGAAACATCTTAATGCATAAGAAATGTAACAATTATGAGCATTTAGTTTGTTTAGCAATCTTCGTCTTTTATTTCACACAAGATTAAAACTTATATAAAATATCTATAAAAGTGGGTATGAATTTTGGTAAACGGGGAGGGTATTACTAGAACCCGAACCCAAACCCGTACCCGCGAAAATAGAACATTCCAACCCGAACCCTCATCCAAACCCGTCAACCCGAATCCGAACCCGACCCAATCGGTTCGGGTTTCGGTTTTCCCCATCGATTTTGGATGCTTTTGCCATCCCTAGTTCTAGTAGGATAATTGGATGGTGGTTAGTATTTTAAAGCTCCCAGAATTATTAATATATCTAAAACTGCCTAAACCTTTGATCTTCTCGACATTCATTTAGGCCGAATGAGATGAAAATTGTATTTGTCATGAAATTATAAATACTCCTCAATCTAACTCCATCAACTCTTCAAATGCTGCTGGAATAATGATTTGTGAAACCGCAAACTGTTTGCATGTCCTTAAAGATAATTAGGTTTGGTGTGAAGGTTATTGAGGCATATAATCTGAAAGCAAATTAACATAATTACTAATCTTTCAAATACTGCTGGAATAATGATTTGTGAAACCGCAAACTGTTTGCATGTCCTTAAAGATAATTAGGTTTGATGTGAAGGTTATTGAGGCATATAATCTGAAAACAAATTAACATAATTACTAATCTTTAAATGTAATAGATAGATATTCACAAACACAAAATTAGGATAATCAATTTAATACTTTTTGTTTTGGATATTAAACTTATCCAACAACAGATTCTCCTAAACATAATATTATCTTAGAAACATATAGACCGTGCATAATGTTGTATATAATGAGGTCACGAGTTACTTCTTTGACCTATGTGGGATATAATGCTAAGATGCTTTTTATTGGAATATGAGTAAAGTGAAAAAAAATCATGAAAAGTTTGAATTACACCATACATCTAGGGATGACTTATATGATTTGTCATAAATCATCCCTCGTTAATAATTCGCGCTACATACATTATTGTAGTTGTAAAATGGTACACTATACATGTTTGAGAACGGATGATGCAAATATTTTTTCGTTAAAAGTTAAAACTGTTTGTTATCTTAGGGGTGTTTTAGTCATTTTAGAACCTAGGCATTATTTTTGTAATTAACTTTTCAAAAGAAAAAAACTGAAAAAAGTTTTTTCCGAAAAGAAATTCAAGAATTAAAAAAAAAATTCAAAATATTTTCGAAAAAAGTTTTTTTCAAAAAAATTTCAAAAATGTTTTTTTCCCAAAAACTTTAAAGAGTTTTTGTTTTAAAATTCATTTTTTTGACAAACAACATTTTTGAAATTTTTTTTTTCAAAATATTTTTACAAAAAAAAACTTTAAATTTAGAAAACTGTTTTTTAAAGGAAATTTAAAAAATAAATTTTTAAAAAATTATCGAAAAACATTTTTTCGCAAAAAAATTTTGGAACAAGTTTTCAAAAAAAAAAATTTCTCAAAAAATAATTCGAAAATGAAATTTTTTTTCAATAGCTTTTTTTAAAAAAGTAAATTTTGAAAAAAAAAAACATTTTCGAATTTTTTTTGAGGAAAAAACATTTTCAAAAAGTTTTTCCAAAAATTTTTTGCGAAAAAATGTTTTCGATAATTTATTGAAAAAAAATAATTTCTTAAATTTCCTTTTTAAAAAAACTGTTTTCAAAATTAAAAGTTTATTTTTGAAAATCTTTTGAATTTTTTTAAATGTTTTTCTTCAAGAAAAGTAAATGTTAAAACAAAAATTCATTAAGTTTTTTGGAAAACAAAATATATTTTGAATTTTTTTCAAAAAAAATATTTTTTCGAAAACTTTTTTGAAAAAAAAAAATTGATTTTTTTTTTCACAAAAAACTTTTTTCAAATTTTTTCTTTTTTGAAAAGTTAATTGCAAAAATCATCCTTGAGTTGTAAGAGGACTAAAACACCCTTAAGATAACAAATAATTTTAACTTTAACGAAAAATATTTTCACTATCTGTCCTCATAGATGTATTGTATAATTTTACAACCACAATAATGTATGTTACGCGAAATATTAACGAAAGATATAATTTAAACTTTAACAAATCACAGGGAATAATTTTTGCATTTTACTCTTGGAAAAATCTAAAAAGTATTTGAATGTTCATCTATACACACTTTATCTTTTGAATTATTAATGTTACTTGGATAAATGATGCCAAGTTTATCTATATACGATTTTAGATGGTTAACTGGATGAGAATTCAATGTACACCATATTTTTTTAGCATATATCCAATCAATTAATCTCAGCTCTTAATTTATTTTATCTATCAACTTTCTTTATTTTTATAAATTGATTATCTCATAAACTGTTAATCGTTACGTAAAACAAAACATACAATCGCAGCGAGAATTGAATCATCTTTTTAACGAGCGGCACATGTATATACTTCCGACGAATTTTTTTTTGTCTAAAAAAATAATATATGAATCGTATCACGAATCATATATGATTTTCTAAAAACATATATGATTCTGGAAAATCATACTCTCTCCGTCTCTAAATAAGTGTCCACTTTGACTAATTTTTTGTCTTTGTTTTTCAAGTTTGACCGTAAATATTTATATTTGTGTTATATAATACTTGATACAAATTATATGAATGAATTGAGTTTTAAATTAAATTTCATTAGGATACTTTTCATCAAGTATAATATAACACAAATATAAATATTTACGGTTAAAGTTAAACAAAAAAAACTGAAAAAAGTTAAAGTGGACACTTATTTAGGGACGGAGGGAGTATATAATCCGTGATACGAATCATATATGATTTTCTCATGAAAAGAAAAGTTCGTCGAAAGTTTATACATGTACCACTCGTTAGAAAGATAATTTAATTCTCGTCGCAATGATGTATTTTTTTGTCGTTTGACGATTTACCGTTTGTGAGATATTTAATTTTTAAAAGAATGATAAGAAGTGAAATTATTTTTAAATAGATATTTGTGATTGGTTAATTGGGTTTATGTTATGTTAAAGATCTACATTGATTTCAACTCGGTTAACTGATAGTCTTTGAATTTTTTTTATTTATTATTTTTTTTTTTGGCTTATTATGTGTTCTATGCCTTCGTGGTTGTCCGTCCTTTGCAAGTTGTTCTTTTTTCCATGCTAGTTTCGATTGGTTCGTGGATAGGGCGTGTTTTTAGATTTAGGGGCTTAAATGGTAGTAGGTTTAGAGGGGTTTTGGTTCTTGTTTTCATGTTTGTGTATTCTAGGCGTTGTAGTTCTCCATATGTTCTCCACATGTTATTTAGTATGTGTTCGATGAGAGCTTTTTAAAGCTTTTTTAGATTTATTAGTTTTTTTTTAAATAATTTAATAGTTTTATTTGGCACAATAATTTTTAAGCTATTGTTACTTTTTTTATTTTAATCAAACAACTTTTAAATAAAAAGCTAATTAATAAAGTTTTTAAATTGTTAAGAGTTGTTAATGTTATAAATTACTGATATACTCTTTAATTATATTATAATTTATTTAAATCTGTTATTTAATTCGTTTTACATTTTAATTTTACAGTTAAAAGTTACCATATTTTTCTTTGGATATGAGGGGACTTATCCCCACCATCCATCTCATTTTCATCTAATGAATAAGATTAAGTATATTTTATTTTTCACCTACTTTTTATAATTTAAATATCTCTTAAACAGTTAAATATTAAACGAAAATAATTATACCATCGCGACGAGCGTTTAATTATCTTTTTACCAATATACAATATGATATACTTTCGAAGAAAAAAAATTTTCGTTTTTTTTTCTTCTTGTTAAAATTCACGTGAAATATCAAATATGATAAAACTGTTTCATAATATATGATAACAGTGTTAAATCATATATGATATGGGTTTCTATCATATATGATACGCTATATCATATATGATACTGGTGATACATCATATATGATATTAGTATCATATATGATAATTTTCGAAAACATGAAAAAAATGAAGAAATTTTTTTTGTCGAAAGTGTATCATATA
Organism: Glebionis coronaria; assembly: GCA_025667525.1. Taxonomy (NCBI): domain Eukaryota; kingdom Viridiplantae; phylum Streptophyta; class Magnoliopsida; order Asterales; family Asteraceae; genus Glebionis; species Glebionis coronaria. The sequence goes on along the minus strand of CM046877.1, from coordinate 609,588,593 downwards.
GCATATCTATAGAAAGATAATTAAATGCTCTTCGTAACAGTATGTTTTTTTCCGCATAACGATTAACGGTTTAAGAGATATTAATGTTTGAAAAAAGATGGTGAAAATATATTTTGTGTTTAATCTTATCCATTTAATTAAAATAAGATGGATGGTGGGGATGAGTCCCCTCATATTCAAAGAAAAGTATGGTATCCAAGTGAACTTAAATCTAAAAGTTAATATATCAAACACTTTTATTAAACAGCTTACAACTAGGGATGGCAAAAAAACCGAACCCGACGGGGAAATCCGAAACCCGGAATAATTGGGGCGGGGCGGGTTAACTTTATTGGGTTATGGGGCGGGTTTGGGGCTTAAACGAGGATTTTTAATCGGGTTTGGGGCAAACCCGGGGAATAAGGTCCCCGACCCGCCCCGCCCGATTAATCCCACAAATTCCACAAAAGGTGAAGATTGGCGGGAACACCTTAACCCCGGGTGCCTTTTGGCACCAGCCATTGTCCACCCCACAAGGAATAGCTTCGGCAACTCTCCTGGCCCAGAGGAGCAACACCTGGAGTGAGACGAGCCGAGACTCGACCCTCGATCTCTTATTCCACAAAGTCTCTCCAGTGTGCCCATAGGTTTTGTGGAGGCGGGTACATATTTGAAACAAATGCCAAGGATGGGAATTGAACTTGGGTCATTTGACTCAAGCACAAGAGCTCCACCCATTGGACTATTGTTCTAATGGTCCCCGCCCGATTAATAGATATATATACACATATACAAATATAAGTATTTTTATATAGTATTTTCTTACTATTTACGTAATAACAAATATTTCTTTAGTATTTTATCTTTTCAACATTGCAAATTGTTATTACCGAAACTTGTTTAATGTATTGTAAGTTCTTTATGGTGTAACATATCATTATTTATGTATAATAGTATCGTTTTAAACCTTATAAGTCTTGTTTGTAATTCATCATTATATAATAAGTAAGTTTTTAATACTTCAAGCTTTTTTCTAACAGTCTAAAAATAATAATAAATGTAAAATGATGCGGTTTTGACAGAAAATTTCACCCAAAGAGGGTACCCGATAAGATCCCCGATTAGTACGAGGCGGGTTTGGGGGAGCATTGCGCCCCAACTGGGCACCCCGATTAAATCTCCGACGGGGATCGGGGCGGGTTTGGGGAGAACTTTACTAATCGGGTTTGGGGATGGAGACGGTCGCCCCGCCTCAAACCCGCCCCGTTGCCATCCCTACTTACAACTCATGTTAACAGCTTACAGTTTATAGCTAATGTTAAGAGCTTTTTAGTAAACAACTTACAGCTAACAGTTAACGGCTTACAACTAGTTTTGTTAACGGTTTACAACTGATTTTGCCAAACATAGCCGTTAAGTTGTTCTTGCTTTTGCTTTTGCGCTCCTTATGCTCTCTTAGCTCTTTGTTGCTCCCTTAGCTCCTTGTTTTATCTTTATTTACCCCTTTTTTTTCTTACTTTGGTATGTTGTGCTTACCCTTAGACGTGTGCATCGATTTGCTTTTCGACTGTTGGGAATCTAAACTTGTTAGATTCCCTGTTCATTGATTTAAACATAATTAGGCTGATAGATAGTCCCTTGCCTGTGCCTAGGAGGCAGGCAAGTTTCGCAAGACTCACAGAGATCCGAGTCTCTGTGAGCAACCTCAGAGGAGTCCATGTCAGAGACATTGTCAGGGAAGTCGAAGATTACCTGAAGACATACTCCTTGGCTGTGATGGATAACAGCCAAGATGTATTAGGGACTCTGAGGGGTTGAGAGTTAACAGGGGTGGCAATACCCTGATAACTCTCAGCACACTTTGGACATGCCATTTGTGTGTTCGAGAATATGAAGAATAAGGAAACTGTTTTTGACAACTGTTCCTTAAAGCATAATGGAAGACTACCAAGAATAGAAGGACATCATGTGACTGATGTGGGAACTTGTAAAAGCTTGTGTAGTCGACATCAAGTACTGTTCAAGTCAAACTCGTAACACTATAAATAGGATGTGTATCCTTGCATTAATGTTGAACACTTTGAGATATTAAGAACATTAGTGCGTATAACTTAGTGAATCAAACAGCTACGACTGTATTCATAAGTTAAGGTTTATTGTTGTTCAAAGTGTGCACAACACATTGTCATCAAACGGTGTTATCCATAACACTTGTAATTCTTTATTATACAATAATAAGATTACGTTTGAAAAGTAATACCTTGTGTTGATTAAGTTAAGATTAGGGTTTCTCGCATTGATTAGGGACTTTCATCGACTTTGTTTGTTCTCGGTTCACCCAAAACAAAACCAAAACAACTACATAACGGATAAAACCAAACCATTGATCAAAGTAAAACTTGATTTATTTTGGGTTAAAACCAAAAAAATCAATTCAAATAAACTCCAAAATAATTTAATATTAACAAACAAAAACTTAAATTTTAAAATAAAATTAATAAATTAAAAGGTCTCACAAAAAGGGATGATTTGTACACTCCTCGCGAAATATCCAAATTATTAACCTTTATATAAAGGAGGAGAATCACGCATCCATAGGAGCAGTGATTCTCCTCACAAACCGCTTTTTATAATACTATCTTCCCCTCTCACAGCCAAAAAACTCTCTCACAAACAAAACACACACTAGCACCTACACCTTTCCGTTATTTGATTTTACGGACCCCGTTATGCATTCATTGATCCCCGTTATGCATTCATTGATCCCCGTTGTTGGTTTGATTGGTGTTAATTTGGCCTTTCGCCGATTAAATAATTGGGGGTTAATTGGATGTTTTCCCCTCCCATTAATTGCGATTGTCCTGTTGTTGGTTTAATTGAGGGTTAATTGGCCTTTCGCTGGGGTTAATTGGATGTTTTCCCCTCCCATTAATTGCAATTGTCCAGTTGTTGGTTTAATTGAGGGTTAATTGGCCTTTCGCAAATTAAATATTGGGGTTAATTGGATGTCCATTGCAAGTTTGCCCTTGCCATTAATTGCGATTGTCCGTTGTGTAGTGGCTACAGGAGTCGTAGTGGCTACAGGAACCCAATCTTAACCGTTGCAATTAATCCGTGTCGCGATGGTGTCCGTTGATGATGTGCCTCTTGCATCCATATATATACCAGCATCGCCACATAGTTGCACCTGGGTTTCCATTATTAGTGGTGTTGCTACAGTCGCTGTTACTCTTCTTTGCTGGTTTCCATTATTTTGTGGTGTTGTTAAAGTCGCTCTTGGTCTACTTTGCTTTTCTGATTATCCAGCCTACAAAGGTTTGTACAATTTAACTTTTTTCTTTCTTACGGTTGTTTTTGTCCTTCCTTAGACTGTGCTTTCGTGGTTGATATACACACAAATCTATGTTTGTTGTGTTTTGTTACTCCATATGCTCCCTTTGTTATTGCATATGCTTAAACCTGGTTAGATTTGTTAGTGTTTTGTGATATAGATAATGTCAGTATTCCATATACTGCCTTTGTTATTCCATGTGCTTAAACCTGCTTATATTTGTCAATCTTTTGTAATATAGATGTTGTTATGCTTTTTTAGATTTGTTAGTGTTTTGTGATATAGATAATTTCCATATGCTTAGACCTGCTTATATTTGTTAATCTTTTGTAATATAGATGTTGGTATGGTTTCTTACATTTGTTGGTGTTTTGTAATATAGATTAATAGTTTCAATATGCTCAAACTTGCTTATATTTCTTGATCTTTTGTCGTATAGATGTTGGCAGCCTTTTATTCATGTGGTTGGGTGAATCTTTCTTTTACGGTTGCACTTTATTCGGTTATAGATTTGTCTGCCTTTGTTGACCTGGTAGGTTAGGCGTATATGTTTCCTGTTATATTATGATCCCCCATGCGCTTCCATGTTTCTTCATGTTTGGTTAGCTTTACGATATGATTTTCCATGGCATTTTTGAATCGTGTAGTTTGTGGCCCGTTGCATTTTGCTTCACACTCTTTCTCTTTCCCTAGACTGTTTTCCTTTTGTTTTCCTGCTGTTGTCCATAGTCATTATGTCTGGTCCGTCTCCCCGCTTGGAAATCTGTGTAGTTTGTCGGTTGCGTTCCGTTGCCCGTCCCGTACCCGTATGTTACAACTGTTCTACAATAGATCGAGCAAGTGGTGGTTGGAACCCTAAAATAAGAGGTTTGTGATTTCTCTTTTCCTCACAAATACGTTTACCCGGTTATGTGTGACGATGGCTTTCGTGTGTTTTTAACTTTGCTTTTGTTTGCAGCTGCCTACGCCCAGTACATTGCCGATAATGACATTTCGCTTCTCCTTCAGCCAGGGCTGTTGGCCTATATATTGGGTGCTTCTTCTGTTACTGGTGCAAACCGAGATCCACAAGCTCAGGACTTCCGACCTTTTATGGGTGCTTTTGCCGAATGTGGCACCCCTGTTGACACATTGATCTCGCACCCATCACATCCGCCCGAGCATACCGCAGGTTCGTGCTACATTGGTTATTTCCTTTAATTCTGCGTACATGTCTCGGTGTCGTTAGTCGTTGTGGTTGATGCAGGAACAAACAATGCTGTTGGCCAGGACATGGGGCCTACCATCTCTACTTTTCCCGCAAACACTGCCCTGGGTCCGGTTCTCATGGTTCGCCGCTTGGGAAAAGGAAAAGAAACAGTAGTGCGTCCTCTTTAGACTCCCCATTCCCGCCAAGTACACCTGTCTGCCCCCAGGATGGTTTGTCTTTCTTTTACCACGTGTATGGCCGCTTAGATAACCGTTTATGCGATGACCCTGTTTGCTAAAATGGCCTTACCACGACTACCAGGTTTTGATCACCCGTTGTGGGGTAACATGAATGTTTCAAATGTTGCCAAGGCGGGCCCATTGACGCCTCAGCCATCCCCACTTGGGCAAAGGAAAGCACCGACTCCTGTCCCGCTGCCCACAGTTCTCCCAGGTTTGTGTTAGCCTTATTCTTTTGTGTTCAACCGTTTGCCAACCCCATGTGCTTATTCTCTTTGTTAAATACAGGAACGACGCCTTTGGCGGTTACCAGCCAGCCACACACACCCCCGTTTCAGGCGCCACCCTATGAGGAATCGTCCAGGCCTGCTACCAGACGACGGTTATTTTTTAAACAGCCTTCGGGTGTCCCCGCGAAACCCCAAGCTGGTCAGTCTTTCTTTCTGCAAGCAGCTTTATTCCACCACGCACTTAGGGTGTTTGCTTATTTGGGTGCTTAAATGTAGGGCCACCAGACCTGTCAAAACAAAATGACGTGAATACTCGATGTCCTGTTCAACTGCCCACGGTTTCCGCAGGTTTGTGTTGGCCGTATACTTTTTCATTCAAGCGTTTGACAAACCCATGTCCTTATTCGCTTTGTTAAATACAGGAGCAGCACCTTTTGCCGTTACCAGCCAGCCACACACACCCCCGTCTCAGACACCACCCTATGAGGAATCAGCCAGGCCTGCTACTAGACGGCGATTATTTTTTGAACAGCCTCCGGATGTCCCCGCGGAACCCCAAGCTGGTCAGTCTTTCTTTCCGCGAGCGGCTTTATTCCATCAGGCAGTTAGGCTATTTGCTTATTTGGGTGATCAAATATAGGACCACCGGACCTTTCAAGAGAAAATGACATGAATACTCACCGTGATTCGCCCGGTTCTGGCACCCACGTGCTCCCACCTCATCCACGCCAGCGGGGAAACAGAACCAGGCCTGGTGGTAGGCGACGAGTTATTTTAGCATCGCCCGCGGGTGGACCTATGACTCCTCCTCCTGGTCAGGCTTTCTTATTGGCACGTATTACAATTACTTTTTTAGGGTTCACACTTTCGGTTGCTGATTTTCCAACTGTATATCCACAGACCCCTCCAACAACCAACCTACCACCTCTCATGTGACACTAGGGACACCCGCTGTAAATACTGGCCACATTCGCTCAGCTCACCCAACCACGAGCAATCCCGCTCGTTGGCGCCAACATTTCCAGATCTGGACCCCGGCCACGCCGTTATTCGATGGTGCCCGCCGTTGGCACCAGTTCCTCGGCAACCCCTCCAGGTAGTCGTCCGTCTCTTGGTATTGGTTTGCGTTGTTCCACACTCTTGGTTGTTCCCGGACTTATTTGTTCATCATACTTTCAGGTGTGCCGGTTTATCGAGACCTCGGGGACTGCACGTGTCGCTGTCGTTTCTGTCACGCACTTTTCTGGCACAACGAGCGCCTGAAGGGTACACAGTATAGTAGGGAGCCCGAGTATCATTCATGCTGTGGTGGTGGTAGGATGTTCATTCCACAGCCACCCCCACCTCCGCCAATGATTCAGCGCTTGCTCACAACTAGGCATTTTATGGAGAACATCCGTGCTTACAATCAAATGTTTGCAATGACGTCGTTTGGTGCTAAGATTGACGAGACCGTTAACCAGATGGCAGACCCATATGTCTTCAAAATTTCTGGCCATGTGTACCACCGTATCGGATCACTCCTGCCTGAGGAAGGCAAGAGGCCTGAGTTCCTTCAATTGTACATATACGACACGCAAAATGAGGTCCGTAACCGTCTTGCACCTTTTGGGGGCCAATCAGCGAGTTCTTTGGACCCGGTTATTGTCCAGCATCTTATAGAGGTGTTTGACCAGACAAATGCGTTGGTACAGTTGTTTAGAACAGCGAGGGATAAATGTAGGGACGCAGATGTCCCAGAATTCAGCCTCAGACTATACAACGCGGGTGGTGCAAGAGGTTATGAACTTCCGACATCACGGGACATAGGCGGGATAGTGTTCCAGAATGGTCGGCAATGCAGGACAGATTATGATGTCATAATTGAATCAAGATCAGGGCCGCTCCAACGTGTTAACAAGCTTCATCGAACTTACATGTCTCTGCAGTTCCCGGTTATGTTTGTCTTTGGTCAAACAGGTTATGATAAGAATTTGGTGGTGCCTAGACGTGATGGTCGCGGCCCAGGGTCAAAGGTCTCAATGAACCGTTACTATAAATACCAACTGCACCAAAGGGCGTGTGACTATGGGATAATTTTTCGGACGGGCCGCCTGTTTCAACAGTATGTCGTCGCAGTTTTCTGTGCTTTGGAACAGGCTAGGTTAGATTGGGTCAGGACTCACCAAAATGACATCCGTTCCGACTACCTTGCTGGGTTGTACGACTCTTTGAACAGAGGTGACCGAGAAGGGTCGCAATGTGGCCAAGGTATTCTTTTACCAATGTCTTTCACGGGTGGGCCCCGCTACATGTATAGCCACTATCTAGACGCGCTCGCATTATGTCGTGCTCTTGGAAACCCACAGTTTTTTATAACATTCACATGTAATGCCAAGTGGCCTGAGATAGAACGTTTCATGACCCAGTTTCCCCTATTGTCGACCCTAGACAGACCTGATGCTACGTGCCGGATCTTTGAACAGAAGGTCAAGGAGTATGTCGCCTTTATGAAAGAGTCTAAACTTTTTTGGTCCGTGACAGGAGGTATGCTTTGGTTATGTGTCTTTACTGTTGCTTTTGTTGCGTAGACTATTCATTTCTTACATATGCTTCCTAATTGCCACGTAGTCCTGTACACAATCGAGTTCCAAAAATGTGGCCTCCCGCATTGTCATACGTTGCTGTGGTTGCATGAGAAAGATAAGATATTGGACCCAGCCCAACTGGATGCGTTTATTTCCACGGAGTTACCAGACCCTGATTCTGACCCTCAGACATTTGCGGTGGTCTCAGAGCTGATGCTCCACGGGCCGTGTGGAGCGGCCAATATGAATTCCCCTTGCATGCAGGATAGTGTGTGTACAAAAAGTTTCCCTAAGAAATACAACGAGCGTAATTTTTTTGATGATGGTAGGTATGTCCATTATCGCCGCCGAGACAACGGTGTTCGTGTCACAAAAAGAGGGTACGAGCTAGACAACAGCAATGTTGTCCCGTATAACAGGACCCTTTCGCTGATCTTCAACGCACACATAAACGTGGAGTACTGTGGGTGGAGCATGCTAATCAAGTATCTTTTTAAGTATATATCCAAAGGGCCTGATCGAATATTTGCCAAAGTTACCAGGCCGGTCGGCGAGCCGTCAACCTCAGCACCTCCTCAACCTAAACCTAGAGATGAAATCCAAGACTATGTTGACAGCCGATACATATGTCCGCACGAAGCTTGCTGGCGCATATTTGATTTTCCAATACATAGCAGAGACACGTTGTACAGATACTTGTCGTTCATTTGGAAAACATGCAAAGGATTAATTTTCGGGAACGGGATGACGTGTCCATTGTTGTGAATCTGCCTGAAAAGAAGAAAACCACTCTTACTGAATGGTACGCCTACAACGCAGCCAATGCGGACGGAAGACATTTGACATATTTAAAGTTCCCTACTGAATTTGTGTGGTATGCAGACGGTAAAACCTGGCGTCGGCGGGCAGTTACAACTAAACATTCGTATGGCCGTCTCGCATTTGTGCATCCTAGCGCCGGTGAGCTCTTCTATTTCCGGATGCTCCTATCTCACCAAAAAGGCTGTGAATCTCCAACAGAGGTCCGGACCGTCAACAACATTGTTTGCCCTACTTATGGTACGGCCTGTGACGCGTTAGGCCTACTCGGAGACGATCGAGAGTGGGATATTGCTCTGGAAGAATCAACTGGCCACGCAACTGCATCTGAAACAAGGACCCTTTTTGCACAGATGCTGTTGTTTTGTGAAGTTTCAGACCCACGGAGATTGTGGGAAAAACACTGGGAAAGTATGTCTGATGACATTGGTTCACGCGTGTTCGCAACCGTAGGTATTCGCAATTTTTTTGTAAACGATGCTGAAAAGAAGGGGTACATTTTATATGACATACTATGTATTTTGACAGACTATGGTAGAACGTTGGCCGAATACGGTCTCCCAGACCCTCCCAGAAGACTTTTGGACCAGCTTAAAAACAAATTACTAATGGAGGAGAAAAATTACAATTGGGCACAATTGTTTCACGAGACTATGAACGCCCTACCAAAGCTTAATGTTGCCCAGCGTCGGATTTACGACTCTGTGACTGAAGCATCATTACAAAATCGACAGGAACTGATATTCGTCTACGGTCACGGTGGAACAGGTAAGACTTTCTTATGGCAAACAATAACGGGCTCGCTGAGGTCACAAGAAAAGATCGTTCTTACGGTAGCTTCGTCTGGCATCGCGTCCTTGCTTCTACCCGCTGGCCGCACAGCTCATTCAAGGTTCAAAATACCTCTTGAGTTAACAGAAGAATCGGTTTGTCACATTAAAAAAACACCCAGCTCGGCCGCCTTTTAACCGATACAGACGTCATAATTTGGGATGAGGCACCAATGAACAACCGCCGTTGTTTCGAAGCGTTCGAACGGTCTCTTAGAGACCTTATGGGTGACCCTGAAACCGTCTTTGGTGGGAAAACAGTCATTCTTGGTGGGGATTTCTGCCAAACTCTTCCAGTTAAGAAAGGTGCTTCTAGACTTGAACTCATAACTCTGTCCGTCTCACAGTCACCTCTGTGGCAACATTTTAAGATCCCCACGCTTACTGAAAACATGAGGCTCACGAGAAATGATCTAACAACCCTTGAAAGGGAAAAAGCGTTGGAATTTACACAATGCCTGTTGAAACTTGAGGATGGTGAAATTGGCCAACCTGACGAAGAAGAACCCGAAAGTGTTAGCTGGATATCCGTACCTCCTCAATACTGTGTTTCCGGGGACGAGGCTGGCCTCACAGAGCTTATACGGTTCATATACGACGAAGAGACACTCAGACACCCAAGTGCCGCCACTTTCCAAAGTAATGCCATTGTATGTCCCAAAAATGATACGACGGATGTTATCAACAGCCGGATCCTGGCGCAGATCCCCAGGGAAGTGACTACATACTTAAGTAACGACACTGCCTACCCACATGGTGGTGATACATCCAAAACAGATATGTTGTACCTAACAGAGTTCCTGAACACATTGAACTTCCCAGGTTTTCCGCCACATGAATTACAACTAAAAGTTGGCTGTCCTATAATGCTGTTGAGGAACACTAATCTGACTGGGGGCCTGTGCAACGACACAAGAATGATTGTCAGGGCGCTAAAGTCAAAGTTAATAGAGGCTCATATCATTACTGGGACGCGTGTGGGAGAAAAAGTATACATCCACAGGATTCCGTTACCTCATCAAGAACCAAATCTTTCGTTCACCTTCAAGCGGAAACAGTTCCCAGTCAAATTGTGCTACGCTATGACAATTAACAAAAGCCAGGGACAGTCTCTATCGAAGATAGGTTTTTATCTACCGGAACCCGTGTTTAGCCACGGGCAGCTTTATGTTGCCCTCTCGAGGGCCACTTCCCCAGCCGGGCTGCGAATACTGATTCAGGAACAAGAAAATCAGCCCCCAAACACGACAAAAAACATCGTCTACAAAGATTTTTTACGTAACATATAAAACCAAACTCACTGGCAACATTCTCAATATATGTTTCGCGGGCCCCTTTTTTCCCGTGTTCGTACATTATTTTCTGGTTAGGAATAGTACAACGCTTACTGTTTGCGTATTTGTGGGTTTTTTTTAAAAACACATGTCTTATCCCTGTTAATTATGTGCGCTTATCTGCCTTTTGATAAAACCAATATATGGGCCCTTTGTTTGTTTACAATCGCCTTACACCTGTGCCTATTGTTAATGCTAACCACCTTTGTTCTTGCCATCGTATAGTTGTGAATGTCTTATTACCGTTAGTTATGTGCGCTTGCCTCACTTTTGATAAAAACAATATATGGGCCTTTTGTTTGTTTAAAACCGGCTGACACCTATGGCTATTGTTATTGCTAACGATCGTTGTTCTTGCCATCGTATAGTTGTGAACAGGTCCTATGGCTGACACACGCACATCTGCATTGGTGGTTGCATGTACACCAATATCCGAATTGACGCCGCAGCTTAGAGATTTCATTCTTGAAGCCATTGTCTACCGTAAATGGATGTCCAAAACCATACCAACACAAACAGACCCGGCAGTGAAAGAGTTAAACTATTGCTGTATTCTTATTGACAAGAAGGTTAGATTTTTTTAAACACACTTAAACAATGCAGGCTAACTCCAGCCAACAGCCATCTTTAGATGTTGACGGATTACTTTTATGTGTTTCCAGGGTGATGCAATTCAGGCAAACATGGATCCCGCAAATGCACCATACTTTCGGTCTAAGCTTCAATACGGAAAAGTTTATCGCATTTCCGACTTCTTTGGTGAACCAACAACCACTTACCAACAAACACTAGCAAGGGAAACTACACTCAGGTTTGGCAAGATAACTAAATTCGAACACCTAGAAAACCAGGAAAAAAACTACCCGCAACATTTTTTCGACTTTGTGCCTTACAACCATCTCAGTTCAAGATTGCCAATGAAGAATGCGGCTGACAGATTGGTGTACCCGCGACTCACAGGTAACACACACATTACAGCCATATTTAAAACTTTTGGTTTTAACCTGTCTATTAAATTCTGTTCTGTTGTTTCAGATTACCTAGGGTGCATCCGATCAGTTGGCGACTTGCCCCGCCAAGGAAATATGAGACGCAAGATCACTATTGAAAACCTGGAGTAAATTCTCATTCTTTAAGCTGTATTATTTGTTTTTCTGTTGTGCTTCATTTTAACACGGTCACCATTGGTTGCTGGCATGCCGTTGTTCTGATGAACCAGTGGTCCTGCGATCGACCTAACGCTCTGGGATAGCCTTGCACTACAGTTCGACAAATCGGCCGTTGGAAAACTCCCTGTTCCTGTGCTTCTTGCGGTTTCCTCCTGCCGGGTGACCGAATACAACGGTACGTTATAAATTGCATTGTCCATTACTCGGTCATGCTATTAAATCCTGGTACTTCTGTTCGCGTGCCCAGGCACCTTGGAACTTTCAAGCACATCCGCCACTTTCTGTTACACTAACCCTGAAATCCCCGAGGTTCATGTAACGAAACAAGCGTAAGCGTTACACCTTTCTTTACCATAAATATACCGGACTTTCTCATACGTTGTTTACCAACCCCTCATATGCATGTTCATCGACCGTTTCAAAACAATACCCATGCTGCAGGTAAGCAAATACCACTCCAAAGAAGTGCAAACCGATGAAAAGATAAACAAAGAACCACTGTCTTCTTTGCTTCTGCAAAATCCTGCAAGCTACAAGGTAGAGATTCAGTTATTGATGGATTAGGGGGGCTCCTCGCAGTACCCATTGTTAACAGCCATTTTTCCCCGCGTGCAGGGTGTTCAATTTACCTGTGATGCAACTATCACAGACGTTGTCCAAAACAGAAACTGGTACTATGTCACATGTACAAAATGCCGGAAAACACCCTGTGAATTTGATGGAACATTCATCTGCGAAGACGATGGGCTGCTAGAAGACACCGCTTTTAAGTATGTAGATATTACTTATAACAAAGCCGGTATAACAATTAAACTTGCTACAATCGTAACTTCCATTCACGCTACCACCCCGCAGGTACAGTTTCAAGACAGTTGTTCACGACGGCACTAGAAAAGCCAACTTCACGTTCTTCGACCAATCTGGTGAGCAGATCCTAGACCAACCGTGTTCAAAGCTAGCGTCCAAGTATCAAGGTGTCGACAGGCGAACTGTTCCGCCTGAAATCATTCACCTCATTGTCTAGCCGGAACATTCAAAATACGATATTCTACAAAAACAATGACTGGGTCAGGTGAGTTCAGCATCGACGAAGTTGTTCCAAAACAATTGATGATTGAACAAGAACAGCCCACTCTTCTGGAAGGCACGGCCGCTGAAGCAACTTCAACAGAAGATAGTAAAACTACACAATTGGAAGGTCAGCCGCCCTTTTCTTAAATTTGTCCAAACAAATGTGTTATCTAACATTCACCCAATAACAACTATCGTTGCACCCAGGTGGCTCGGCTCAACCAACGGACCAGATGCACTATGTCCACCCAAGTTCTGTGCAGCAGCCAGCAGATGCTTCGAAAGAGTTAATCGTTGAGGAAAGCATCCCGAGACCCCTGCTGAATGACGAGGAACAGCCTATTCTACTGGAGGGCATGGATGAAACGCCCGGGGATATTGACACCATCGACCCAACTAATGTGCCCAAGCCGGTTACCATAGGCGCTGGACAAGAGCGGTTGAAACAACAACCAGGTACGTCCTTCCCCACGCATTTGGACTCTGCAACTACAAACAATAACCCACATAGGGACAACAAAGGAACCGAAGTACAACAAAACCACTGTCATGTTATATAACATAACCGGTGTACAAAATATTCCATGCGGCAAATGCCACGCATGCGTTAACGATACACACTATTACATTTAATATTAAATGACAACTCCAATATATTACACGTAGTCGACAGTGTTTTTTATAAGACAAGCACAAACACTATCATCCAAACACGTACAACAAAGAAACAAACACAAATGGGGACGCCTTTAACACATGAATAGCTGCCCCACGTTTATTGCCAACATGGAAACATAAGCCTACTCAGCAGGCACACACCCTATCCAACAAATCAAAGAGATTGCATAAAGGCCTCAATCTCATGAATCCGACCATCAGATTCGTCCATCAATCCCCCCAGCTTAAGACGTTCGGCGACATTCCTTTCCTGCATCTCAGTCAGTTGCCAGATCATACGGTGTACACGACGGTCTGGACTAAGACTGGAAAGCTCAAGCAAGAATCCAACGGCATCATTAATTGCCTTGGTCTTCTCCGCATAGAGCGCTTCAAGCTTCTCACGCCATTTGCGTTCCTCTTCGATCTTTCTTTCCATGTAAAAGTAAAAACAGTCGCCATAATCTGTTGAACATGTCAACAACTGCAAAGTGTTCAAAATTGGCCGACAACTCATCTTCTCTACAGTTTTTTTCTTATTCTATTACCTCGAATGTGTTGTCTACCAGCCAATGCATCCATTAAATAAGCCCTCAACTCAACACTGTTAACATGTGATGTTCATTAATTTTTTTTAATACTATCAAACTAACCAACAAAAAATACACAGTTAATCCACCTAGAACCACATATTAATAAATGTCAGAATCATGACTGCAATGTTGAATCTGAACAGCAACAGACAACACAAAATGTTGATCATGTGTGCAAGTAAAAAACACTTTGATAACATATCCATCACACACATACTACACAAGAATCACAAATAAAAAAAAGTCTTTCCAAATACATAAGACAACCTGGACAGTAAACAATTTATCACACAAGCATTAAGATAAAGCCCGCAAACACACAGACAGCATTTGCATTCAAACAACAAGGTTAAGACCATAAGTAAAAACACCAAAGTAACTAGCGAAACAAACATGAACGGTTTCTTCCAGTTGGACAGTCACATTTCTCAGACAGCTGTTCAGGGTGACCCATAGTCCCTGTTAGCATTGCCAAATAAGTTTCTTTCTCGCGGATACGCTGTTCTGATGCCTCAACCTCCCGCGCGAGCCTATCGCGAAAAGGACACTCTGTATCCATTGTTTGCATCAAAAAAACAACCATTCGTTCACCAACACTACCGCCTTTGATTGTTAATAACTCCTGCCGCAAATGCTCGCGCTCAACAATGGCAATGTTTGCCTCATCATACATGCGATCAACCTTTGACTTCCAAGCCTTCTCAGCTTGGAGGTCAGCCCACAAATAGCAAATAAACATATCAGACAATTTCCCCGAACGTGCTTCTTTTTTTAGCGCATCCAGCCTCGGGTGGAAAGACATTGCTTATGTTTGGTTACAACTTTTATAAATTGAGTATTACAGGTATGAACACAACATTTCTGCCTACAACTTAAATAGCCGAATGAAAGACGATTGTAGTCTCCACTATCAACATCCATTATCTATGTCATGTCTATGAACAGGTTCCGCATGGGCAACACAGTGTGCCCAACTTGCAATGTACAGTTTTGGCAATAGGTATCTGTGCTCCCTGCCCTTAAAAACTCATCTACAATACCAACCCCTATCAATCTTATCCCATTAAGTGCTGCAGGAAAAGTTACCTATAAAAGCTAACCCTATAAACAATAATATCCATAGATGGGAAAAAACCAAAAACAACAACAGTATTTAAACTGCCTCAATATGGGCAAATACTTTTGCCACTGTGACATTCAAAATTCACAAACACTTAAACAAAATTACATATACCGCATGCACCTAACATCGAACAAGCTGTATTAACAATAAAAGATGTTACGCCTTTAAAGCTGCCAAAGAACAAGTTAAATAAAGATAGCAACCAACAGGTTAAACATACCACACCATTAACACACGTGGCATACTGTGCCTCAAGACAACAAATACCCATACGCAACAACACAAACTAACAAACATAACACTCAGACACTTCCTAAGTACAAGAATTTATTTGAAATAAAAAAACACACACGCACAACCACAAACTAATAGTTACTTAACTCATCTGATCCACACGCCATCTGCAAAGCACGAAGGCGTCTCAACCAGGACATTTTTCCCTACCGGGTTCTTAGTTGCTTTTTACACAAGTGTATTGGTAATACATGCCATGCCATTCTTATATAAGACTCTACCGCTCAACTGTTGCACCATACCCTTGAGTGCCTAGGTTAGTTTAAAATATTAACCCAGAAAAAACTGCCACCCTTTCATGAACAGTTTGCCACTCCTGATTCAGCAATGTGTGACAGACATAACACAGCCTCCAACATAATGCCATGTGCAAGCGCAATTGCAAGAACACAACTTGCTATACATCTGACTCAATCCTAACCACAAAGAAAGCCCTGACACCTATAATACAACTTTCCAGTAACTATTATATACATACGAATACAGATGAACAACATAAGCTTAAAGTTCAAATTCACAACTAATAAAATTGATTCAATTGCCATTGAGCAAATACGAATATTTCCTGAACTTATTGTCATTACAAATGATATAAATATTAACCTGCTTCCTTATTGTAAACAGGAACTCCACCAGCGGACGTCCTAGAAACAGTTGCAGCGACAATTGTCTCAACATTAAAAAAGACCGAACCCACTGGGAGAACAAGGAGCACAAAAAGAAACCTTATGCCCCAACTAGAAGAACACGTGAAGAAGCAGAAACCGCAGTAGTTCGTGGCTCAAACAATAACACTTCTTTTGCCAATCGTTTATATATGTGCTCTAAACATTTATGCCTGTTTAACAACCTACTTAACGCTATGCCTCTTATGCAACTTAATACTATGACGCTATCCCTTTTGTTATTCATTGGCCATTATACAGCTAAACCTAGACACCGTTGTTATATCGCCCGTGCTCCCCCGCAGCGGAGCACGGGCACAGAACCTAGTATCTTTAACAAAAGAGGGGAATCACGTTCCGCAATGAACATAACCCCTCACACCCCTCTTTGTTTATTAGTTTTGCTACTGTTTGTTCCTCTCATAAATGCAATTTTTCTCTGTTATAGTAAATGTTTGCCCTCAAACTTGACCACAGCCGTTGATTGTTTCTCACACACAACATAGTGGGAGTAGCAATCGACCTCCACCGTTGATTGGGCTTGCTACAGGATTCGCATCTCATGCCGTTGATTCTTAATTGGTTAGTAAATCATGGCCATTCATTTTGATTTGGGTTTTTTATATGCTTATGTGACTATATCATTTGTATGGTTTCTCTCAAAAGTCAAAACACACCTACTTTCTGCTCTTTTCACCTAAATCAGGTATATGTTTGATCTGAAAATGATTGGTGGATCTGTGGCCTATGAGTTTGATCTTTGATAGACCTTTCTTAATCAGTCAAGTTTGATAAAAAAAAAACTTTGATTGCAAAAGTTTATCGTCAAAACCAATGTGTTCGATCTAAAAATTATTGGTCATCGGTTTGATCTTTCATAGATCATTCATTATCAAACGAGTTTGATCCAAAGCTTTGATTTTAAAAGTTTTTCGTGAAAACCAAAGGATGCATTGGTTAAGTTTTTACAGCTTTGCCTTTTGTGCGTTGCCCCTACCGCTTCGTTGCCACCATTTGCGCTGTGCGACGTTGTTGGTAGGTTGGTGACGCTTTTATGGGCCCTTTTGATTTCTTGATGAAGAAATAAATTCCTTATGAAGGTGTTTGATAGTGAACATAAACACCCTTATTGTCGTGGTGTTGTTAGTATTGGATGGTTGTTGCTTCGGCTTCCTCATTTTGGTGGTGCTGACACCTTGAGTAAGAAATTTGATTTTAATACAAGGTGTGTTAATTTGTTCTTTCTTAGCTGCTAGTTTTGTATGAAAAATTTTCTTATTTGGTTGCCTCCTTTCAGTTACGTGGTTAGTATACTCCGGTTTCGGTCTCTTTGTTGACTGTTGATATATGGCCCATTGTTAAATGCCCACCGATAATTACTAGGTTGCAATCGTAATTTGTTGGGGTTTCTTGGAAACCCTATTTTTAATGTCGTTTCCTGCTTGAATGGTGTAGTTTATTTCTGTGTTGGTGTGTTGGTAATTTAGCTGTCTTGATTGAACTTAGCCCGCCTTCTATTAATTGGTTTCTTAAAAAATAGTTGACCGCCTGATTTGTTACTTCCATGTTGGTGTTCTGAGTTTCTGGTCATGCTTAAGGCGTGTGAAAATAAAATTTTCCTATTGGTTACAGCTTATCCAATCCTTAAAAGTTAAAAATGTGAAAATAGTTCATGGGTTGTGATGGCATTGTAATGGTTTTAGTAAGTGGTTGTGCGACTCATCACAACTTCGTTGCCCAGACCTTCGTTGCCACCGTTCATGGGGTGCGACGACGGTGCTTGGTATTTGACGATTGATTTGCAACACGTTGCCTTATATGTTTGCATGGTCAGAATGTATGGTCGTGTGAGTCACACCTACGGTCATATAAAGGGCTATGATGAATCGTAAATCGTTTCGAAAACCATAGGTTGTCCACTGCTTGGCACGGCAAACTATCACGTTTGCAGCCACGGCGGTTGCAACCTTTGACTTTCATCGTTTTACATTCTGAGCCTATTGCAATAATGCAACGGTGACGATTGAGCTTTACCGTACCTAAACTGATTTGATCACAGTTTGGGTGGCTGGCTATAATGTGCGCTTTTTAACAGTGGCTGGTTCGTGGCAGGATATTCACGACTGTGTTTATTCGAGACCCACTTACCATGAAACCTTGGACTTTTGTGTGGAACATCTTAGAAAGCGGCATGTGATGTTTATGTTATATCATACATTGTATCAAAAACAGCCTTTGGGTCGCACATACATTCATAAAAGTGTGAGGCAATCGATTAAAAAATTTGTGTTTAGGTGTTGAAAGAAGGCATACAAATATGATGTGTGTCAGAAGGAGATCGCCGGCTGTGGTCACTTTTGAGACCCAACACTTACTATATGAGAAGCAAACGTGGGGAGACTGATTTTTTTTTGGGAAGAATATTGACGAAAGTAATATAAAATGTGAGCTGTGAGGAGATCACGATTTCTATGGAAGCATGATTCCCCTTATTATTAAGCTTATTATTATAATTAAGTGCATGTGATGTTATCCAAGGATGCCTTTCATAGATTTGAACCTCATTGGTGTCATTGTTGAATCACGGTACTAGCTGATTTAGGATGTGCAATCCTATATCTCTGATTGGTTTATATGCATGAGTATATGTTCTTTGCCCCGTTACTGAATTGACTATTGTTGTTCTTCCTGGACATGAGCCTCATAGATTTACGCTATGATGAGAATCGTGTCGGTGGGTTGCTTTGGTAAGCAGAGTTTGCCACCATCCGTATCTTGGCGGGACGCCCATGTGGTTGCAGCAATGGCGGCTTTTGGGTACCGCTTCCATACTCCTACACCTAAGCCTCATGTTTACTAAAATTGAACATTTTTCTTATTTTTTGGTTCGATGCATACAAATTAGGCGATGATGAGATCGCTTTGGCAAGTGGAGTTCACCAGAATTCGTATCTTGGTGGGGTGGTCGCCGCCATGACGGGTTCTAGGTGCTGCTTCCATACTTCTAGACATGAGCCTCATACATTTGGCAAGTTAGACCATGTTGTGTTCTCGAATTCTGTTTCTTTATGCAACCCGTGCTTTTACTGATTGAGTGGCCCATAGATATATCCTGGTATATCTTAAATTCCATTAATTTATTTAAAGTTAATAGACTTTTTGCTACATACACTCAAAAACCTTTTTTGGAAGATTCGATCTGCCTTTAATGTTTGGAAGATTACGAAAACCTATGTATGCAAGCACTCGGGCTATGATGAGTTATAACGACACGGGATAACTCTGAGGTTACGCGTATCTTGGCATGTCAACCTGTCGAGGTTGCAACCATGGCGCGCCTATCCGGTTTTCCCTTAGTGATGCCTTATCTGAGCCTACAATGTCCTGCTCGCATTGGTTCTCGATATTCGCCTCTTTTATAGAAGTTAACAGTGGAGCAAGTGTGGGAAGGGGAAAGTTGATGAATTCAGTCCTGTTTTCCTGATAATTGTATGTTTATAATTATGTGGGGCTGTGATGTGTTTAACGTTTAAACGCCTGTGGTTAAGATAATATAACCAGGATCTTGTCGGGGAGACCTTCTAATGTTGCAGCCATAGGTCACGTTTATTACTGTGTGTATTCAACATTTTTTAAAAAGGCGATGATAAAAAGCTCCTGCAACTCAGTTTCACGAGCCACAGTTTACACGCACCCACCCGCGTCTTGGTTGGGCAACCACACTTTGATGGTATGTTGTTCCACTCTTCAATTGTTGTTAACTGTAGCTATACTCATTTTGGGATACCTCCTTTTTACGAAAAAATGGACATAGGTCTCATACGATACCATGGTTTAGTTGGCGGATCAAAGCATTTTTTGGGGGAAGAATTGCTTTATTTAAAAACATCTGAATAATTAAAGTTTGTGCTTATTGATTGTAGTAACCATAATAATACTGTAATGATCCTATAATATATTTGTGACAACCGAAAACTCCAGATTGTAGGTGCCGATGTGCAAGGTTCAGGATGGGTTATTTGTACTATATCTCATTTGCTGCTCATAAAGACGAACGCAGATTGTGATAGACATCAAAAGGTATGTTTTGTTTATTGTATTTAATGAACACATGAATATTTTCAAACCTAATGGGTCAATACAACTTGAAAATACTTTAAACGTTAATTAATAGCTTTCAATGCTATGATATAATGTATATGTGATCAATTTTATGTAAGGTCATTAAGATATTTTTTCTTCTCCTCATGTAAAATGTGAGGTTCATATTTGGTAAATAAATTTTCTAGAAATGAAGCATAAACGGAGAGAAAATCGTAATCTGTTTAGAACCTATTAGGCCAATACATTTTCGTAGATATAGTCGTAGGTACGATATGTCTAATTTTGTGTGCTGATACAAGGCCATCCAACCATTCAAAGTTGGTTGCTATTGCTCAACTTGCTAATAGGAAGGCGTCGAGATCATGGTCAAGATCGAAGTCTAAGTCCATGTATGAAAACCACAAGGACCAGCACAAAGTAGATAAGCTGTTGTTGAACAAAAACACCGCTGGATCAGAAGTGAGAGCTGAAGGTATTGCTGATGCAGATAAAAATTTCGACCTTTTAAACGAACATGAAAGAAGGAGACACTAACCTAACCAAAAGAAAGGAGATGTGCGTTTTACCACTTCAAATATGTTATAGACTATCATTACCTGAATGAGTTATAGAATGAGATACGAAACCGAAAAGGATACCGTGGAATGACCAATTGTTTCTCCAAGTAGCACGGACCTGAATTAGAATCCGAGGGATAACTTACTGGTCAGTATACGAATTGTATCTGCTCCAATACATATTAATCCTGCTCTAAAAGGGTTGTTTAGATTCTCTTAAAAAAGCAGTCAAACACCCGTTTTGCTGCAAATGGGGTGTTTAGCTGATGTTAAACCATTAGCCAAACGCTCCGGCTGCAACAGAACCTTGACGTGATGTAAAGAAGCTGAAAAAGATGCAAGGATCTGCTATAAAATCTCTAGATCATATCAATGAAACCACTTCAAATTCAGGATCAATACTCGCATGTACAGATTCCATCCTCAAAATTTTTATGCGCTTGAGGTAAAAAATATGTGTTGCTATATTGAAATAGCGATATACCAGAAAGTCGTAGGAAGTTAGTACACTTTCTTTGTTGCTGATTGTTTTTAACATAACTGTAAATTGGTCACTTGGCATGTCAGAAACTTCTAACACAACTTCATGCGCGTATGTTGGACCGTTTCTTTTATTTATTGTTCATAGAACACAATTTACTTACTTTATATGTCTGATAGATTGGGTGCACAAGTTTATAAAGGATGACCTTATGAGCTTTGAAATATTGTACAGGTTGTATTGAGGACTTCAATGGGAGGGTTTCTTGAGGGTTTAGATACAAGAAGCTAGAAAAGGAAAATAAGGCGATGTGGATGGAACACGTTTCCAGTAGTACATCTCTAGGAGTATTTATGAACACTTGGTTCATTCATTTATTTTGTAGTTTTATTGTTCGTTAGAATGTGTCCAGACAAGCACACAAATCCAACGCCTTCCTGCTGGAATTCAGTATTAAGTTGCTCCAAACATTCTTTAACATTTGTAAATGTAACTTAATTTTTTTATGAATTACAACAAATGGTGTCTTTAGGATGAATTCTTATAAACCAATCTGTGACTGCAGCAGCAAAGAATGTTATTTGTAGTTGAGATTGTTTGTTTTGAAATGTTAATAACTGCCTACTGATAGCTGGTATGTTAGGTCTTAGCTAATATACATCAGTAACAATTTAGGTAGCAACAATTTAGGTGCTAACATAAGAAATACATTAGTAACAAATATATATATATATATATATATATATATATATATATATATATATATATATATATAGAATTTAGATAAAATGGTTTAGGTGCTTAAAGTTGTTAAAATGAGAAGTAATAGAAAATTGGCAAATATCACATTTATTATTTAGTTTTGGTTCGTTTATGATTTTTTTAGTTCGTGTACGAGTGTTTTGGAAGTTTTAGTTCGTGTACGAGTAGCTAGTTCACAATTTTTAATATTACAAGTTTTTCGTGTATCAGTTGTGTATCGTAGTTTATCAATTATTTTGTTATATAGATTGCAACATGTGATAATGTATCACTGAATTTGACAAATAATGATTATTTATGCTAATAATATTTTTTAAAGTAAAACTATGTATCATATGTATCAGCTATAAATTTTTACGTATCAAATTTTTTAGTGTTTTTATACCAATTTTTATGTATAAGATTTATTGTTTTATGTTTAATATTAAATAAATCACATGTTAATTGATAAAATCAATGGTTAAAATGACTTTTTATTTTAACAACTTTAAGCTACTACACTACAATAACCTAACTCTATATATATATATATATATATATATATATATATATATATATATATATATATATATATATATATATATATATATATATATATATATATATATATATATATATATATATATATATATATATATATATATATATATATATATATATATATATATATATATATATATATATGTTAGCTCATCTTTTATATCACAGACTTATATATGTTAGTTTTTAACTTCACTTTTTATATCGCAAACTTTACTAACATGCAACGACGAAGCGTAACTAAATGAGTCCAAACAAACGTCAAAACCCAACGCCCGTGGTGAAGCACAGGCATCAATTCCTAGTAAATAAATAAAGTTTAAGAAACGTTCAGAACTTAACAAATCCACAAATGATCATTTTCGAAGATAAATAAATATTTTACATAACAGAATAGTCACAAAATATATTGATCGACTTTTTGAAAGTTTGATAAGAAAAGATTTTACTAATGACATGCTTAAAGGTTGTTGTTAAGAAGTGAATTTTTGTTACAATTGGTTGTAATGAATTAAATTATCCAATTACAATTAAAGATTAATTGTTGACCCGTATTTTTAAGAATAATTTTTCCATAATATTCATCCAATCACGATTATTCATCATAATCATGTATTAAGAGTTTATTTTTCAACGACAATCTTTAAGAGTTGTTATTATAAAAAAAATTAGTTAAAAAAAATGAACAATATAAAATTGAATGACTTTTTAAGAGCCGAGGGTACGGTCAGGGGTGGAGTCAGGATTTCTTGTTAAGGGATGCTAATTATATATAAGGCAAAAGGTTATAGCGATTAGGGGAGGTTTAATGTAAAAACTTATAGAAGAACGATTTGTAATATACACAAATAATAAACAAAATAGCTTGATTAGGGGAGACTTATCGTACCATAGCCCACCAGCCCAGAATGACTCACCACACCAGCTCTCGTGCTAAACCCTCTCGTGCCGTAAAGCACTTTTTGCCTATGGCACCACACCAGCGTACCGAGTGCTCTGAGTCACTAGATCATGTATATATATGTAACTTTTTTATGTCCATAGAGATATATTTTTTTTTCTCCTTTGGTTTGATTTTATTTTTCAGACCAACCACCAATTACATACATACTCCATTTTACACACACTAAATACACCATAAAAACACACACATGATTATCTGTCACCAGAATTTCATTTTCAATGATCTGATCTTGTTCACTTGCAGGAATTTCATTGTAACGAGGCTTGATTTTGGGTCATTTCTGTTTGCACACCAACTGTTTGATATAATGTCTCAATGAATTAAATGTTGTATTTTGAAGGGGTTTAATTAGGCTATCTTATTCGTTGATTCGAGTAGTTTTTTTTTCATTCATATAGGTTTTTTAAGGAGATTATTAGTGTTTAGTGTTAGTTAGTTAGGTGAATTTCGAAACCTTTAACCAATCTAAACCAAACGTTAATGGCACCCACCGAACATAAGACCAAGCATAATCCCGGAAAAACCAAAGTGGGTGAGGAAGTGTTAGACTTAGTTATACCTTATATACACAATGTTGACGACCGGAACTCTCTTTCTTTAGTTTGCCGTAAGTTTTATGAGATTGATGGTATTACGCGTAAGCGCCTAACTGTCCATGTTCATTACTACCCAAACCCTGCCTCTTTAAGTAAAAGATTCCCTTTCATGGAAAAGTTAACACTTAAAGGTGCTCCAGTAGCTTATATTAATGTTTCATATGATTATGGTATCCGAATCACCCCATGGATTGAACAATTAGCTCTCGAGTTTAGGTGTTTGAAAGAACTTCATTTCCATGGTGTGGATGTTCTTGATGAAGATCTTGAGATATTAGCGAGAATACGTGGTAAGGATTTAAGGAGTTTGAAGATTACTAAGTGTAAAGGGTTTTCAACGGATGGGTTAATGTATGTCTCAAAGTATTGTAACCAATTGAGGACGTTGTATTTGGGATATACTTGTGTTATTGATGTGAAAGATGGGATTTGGTTACATCAACTGGCATTGAATAGCACGGTTTTGGAAAGGTTACATCTTGACATTTGTAATGCAGAAGATCTTACACTTCTTGCAAAAAATTGTTGTAACTCTTTAATATCTTTGGAGATTGGAGCGTGTCGTCTAACTAAACTAGGAGATGCCTTTAGATACGCTGTTAAGTTGGAACATTTTGGTGGAGCTTGTTGCTTTCCAGTTTCCCTTAAATATGCGTTCATTAAGTATAGGGGATTTGCCAGGAACTCGATATTCAATGCTACTTCCTGTTTTGAATCATGTAAGGAAACTGAAACTTGTTAATTATACATTGAATAATGGGTGCCAGTGTTTATTGTTTAAGAGTTCTCCCAATTTGGAAGTTCTATGTACCGAGGATGTATGTGGAGACAGGGGATTGCAAGTTATTGGTCAATTTTGCAATAAATTGCGTAAACTTACCCATGATGGGCTTGTGACCCATGTGGGAATGATTGCTCTCGTAAAAGGATGTACTAATTTGGAGGGTTTAAAGGTTAGATTAGTAGATATTTCAAATGAAGCTATCGAGTTTATGGGAACTCATTTGAAGAATCTCCGTAAATTCCGTATGGACTTGGTTAACAAAAATGGGACAACAGATCTACCGCTAGACAATGGGGTTAGAGCTATGCTAATGGGTTGCAACAAACTTGAAAGGCTAGATATGAGTCTCTGGCATTGGCCCGAAGGATTGACGGATGTTGGTTTGGAATATATTGGGAAGTATGGTTGTAATTTGAGATTTCTATCTCTTAGTCGTATTGGAAAATCTGATGCAGGACTAGTGCAGTTATCAAAAGGGTGCCCGAAGTTAAGAAAGCTAAAACTGATTGTTTGTCCCTTTAGCCAGCAAGTTGTTACCAGCTTTGTGTTTAATATACCTTCTCTAAGGTATGTTTGGTTTGACAGCAGCATTGATCGTACTCTTTTGACACTCACTCGTCCAGAGTTTGAATTCTGAAACATTGGTATGTATGTTCTTCGTCTTTTACTTAAAATTGTTGTTCTTTTCCTATTAATAAGGGTGTCTTACTCTTGGAGTTTTTGTTGTCTTGGAATATCGTGATTTTGAAATACTATCAATTACATGTTTTCTATCTTCTGATTAGCACGAGTTAGGCTTTTTACGAGTTTTATGTTAGACCAAATAAGGGGTTTCTGTCTAAATGATGCACCATCCCATTTTTAAGTATTCCTAGCAACCTGGGACAAAATCCATTTTTAAAAAGTGATGGATTTAAAGTCATTGATTCCATGTATGAGCAAATATGGCCTTAAAATTTTAAAACTGCGCTTCCGTTTATGATATAAGTCTGAACTCGTGTAACTGTCTATTTGGGTCAACATTTACAAACTCCGTATTTCTCAATTTGTTCTCTTTTTATTGTTAAAAAAAATAAAAAAAATCTTCTCTTTTAAAGGATCATGTGCGCTGGCATGACCAATGTACGCTACTTGAGCATAGAGTGCGGTGTATAGACATTATATACGGAAACTGAAAGATAATGAAACTAGATAGATGACACCGAATATATAATGGGAAATACATCACAAATACGAATTTTCAGTTTTTAAATTTTAATGAATTATATCTTTCCACCTTTCTTCTGAATTTGTTAATCTTTATTGACTCATATAGAAAGGATAAAGTTGAAAAGGAAGTCGAAGACGAAATGGCTAAAATGAAGAGTAAGCACAAGAAAGAAGAGATTGTGATGATAGAAATGTCGACACTCAAAATTCACAAATGGAATGACTGGTTTGTCCAGAACGATATTAGCTTATTTCGCTGTAGGTTGTAGTAAAACATGTTTGTTACTTGTAAAACTTTGACCCGTCTAGCATTGTATGTCATGCACCTTTTGTTTCATTGGTGGTTATCCAGATGAACTTGTAGAAACTTTTGCAGAAATTTTTGAACCGGTGTAGTGCTTGTCGTGTGAGTATGCACTACCGCTATTATGGGCATAATTGCCTCATGTGTGCATTCTGTCACTCATTTTATTTATTTTGTGCGACATATTAATGCATGATGAGATAAAACAAGAGAGTTCAGAATTAGTATTAGATATTCATTGTTAATATGGTACACAAAGAGATACTTAAGAGTTTATGTGCCGATCTAACCCACTTTGACATGTGCTGAAAAAACCTACCCATTTTGACACAGGAAGAAGGCTTATATGAATTGTATTTTTATTACTCATAAGATAACAATGGTTTGTAGAATAACCATCAAGGTGCTGGTGGCCGGCAAGGGCGAATCAAGTAAGCATCCTGCTATGATGAATTGCAGTCAACCATGGTTAGTGCATTTTCTGTTTTTATTGTTTGAGTTTTCATGTTAGTAATTCTTTTTAATGTATACGGTTCAGCTTATCCGAATAAAAATACTGCACATTCTGCATATGGTTGGGTGAGAGGGTCGGCCGTAGGTATTGGGTTAAAACGATTGGTTCCTTATACATATTGAAAAGGTCGGTATCGGGCTAGAGTTCACCTTAAATGACCCGTTGACATGTAAAGGTAAAAGTAGTTACCATTGTGTCATGCTTTAATATCTGTAAACAGGTAAAACCAATATTCCAAGCTTTATACATGGTTAGACATATCATATAGTTTTCAGTTCTGTTGGCCTGTAGCGGTTTCCATTTTCTATATGTTCAGATGTTAAACGGGGCCTGTAGTGGTTTCCATTGGCAACAATACTATGGTCACAGAAGAATTTTGGTTTTGACAATAAGCTAATATTAGTAGACTGGAAAACTCAATTTTGGTAGGTTCCAGGTATGAAAAATCATATTGGATCAGATGGTACTTATTATCTATAAATCAAGATTTCCATCGCTAAGTACATTCTCAAAAAATCATTTATTAGCCATATTCAGAGGTTTTTCATATTGTATATTTTCTATAATATAAAAAAAATACATTATTAAAAATATTAGAAAAATGCACGGGCATTATAACTAGTTAATATAACCTACCGGGAATTATGTAGTTTAACAGATAATTGGTTACTTTACACTATAGATATTCATTGAAATCCCGGTCTTCATAAGTTGTCTTGATGAAGGCATTACTATTTGTACTCAAATTTACCCGTTTCCAATAAAATCAAAACGAAACGCATTGATACCTTCCTTTTCTAGTGCATACGCAAGGCTCATTATAGTACTGCTTTTCTATAGCTTATTTTGGGTTGCAAGTTATCAACATATTTAGTGATCTGGACTAAATCTTGGCAGTTGGCATAACTATTTAAGGGGTGTTTGGTATAGTGTTTTGAAAGTGTCAAAGTGATTATATTTACTCCGCATTGGATAATCACAAATTCTACTGGGGTGTTTGGTATCGCCTATAAAACCGCTTATCAATCAATATAACTTTTTCACTCACAATTCGTTACAAACCAATTTAGATAAGTAATCTAAAACACACAGAAACTGCTTATTGCCACATCAGATATGACAATGACTCCTAAATAGGGGGTGTTTGGGTTTGCCATGCTAACATTCTAAAACTTCTTAGGTACAAGCAGGCGCCATGCTATCTCTTGCCTTGCTGGTATGCTTGCTTTTTTGTTTTGCGTCCTTCCCTTCCATGTATTTCGCATATTTGGTCTTTTTGTGTCTTGTGTGATTCGCTTTTATGCCTTATCCTTTGCTTTTGCTTAATTCGGCCTTGGTTGGTCCTTTAGGAATCGTTTGAGTGCGATTATGTCTTTGCACTACTCTCTTACCATTGTTTGCAACTCTTCCACCACTAGTTCCAACAATATTTTACCTTTATCGCGATTCTCTTGAAATGTTATAAGTCTCTAAGTATGCAGCTTGGCTCTTTAACAACTGGTATAACTGGAATTTTTTCATTATGATAGACCTCGCCTCTAGCTAGCTCAACCTTTTCTCCAACGTCCACATCCGTTTTAGTGTAAGTTAATCTTTTATGCCTCTTCCATGATTTTGGTCCGTGATTACCACTTTCTCCCAATACCCGTCATCCACAAACATCAGAGACTTACCCTTACCACTTCCTGCCATTTTGTTATGAATCACGTAGTATTAAGTCTGGTCTCGGTTTAAGTACTTGGGTTTGAGGGACCAATGGTGTAATTGGGTTTGAGAGACCAAAAGTGGAAGCTAAACCACACTTCATTTGGAGTTGACTTGAAATTATATAAACCCTTTTTCCTCACACTTGTTCATTTGGAATGGACTTAAAATTTCCTGCCAATATAAACCATTTTCCCTGCCGATTTAAGCAATAAAAGTATGATTGTTGCGAGAGAGATTTGGTAATTAAGTGGTTATTTTGATATTTGATGCAATTGTTGTTGATTGTAAGTTGTAACCATTCTGATTCTCCATTAGTTTTTTTTTTGGCTATTTGGACTAAAAGTTCCCCTGACCACTAACATTTCACAGACTCCGCATAAGCATAACAAAATAAATTTTACCGGGGTGAGTCCCCTTTACCTAAAAAAAAGCATAACAAAATAAACCTACATCACATCAACCACCAACCTTGAATTACCTGCGACAACGGTTCCTCTAGACACGCAAGTTAAGCCATAACTCTATTTAGAAATGAAAAAGTGGTTTTTGGGTACGAAAAGGTGTTTTTTTAGAATGACAAATGTTAGTGGTTAGTAGGTCGAGTCGTGTAATGACATCCAAGTGGCATAATGTGTCCAGAGAACATCCCCAAGAAAACCACTTATTGGAACCTTGGTGGCCAACTGAGCTAAGCCAGTTGGTTATGGGTACGAAAAGTGTACAAATATTGGATATAATGAACTCTTAAATAGAATAAATAAGTTGAAATGGATGGTCATCGATTCATCAAAAAGTCAAAAGTGTAGTAAGTGTTTTTGTGGGAAAGGGTAAAAAACAATATGAACATTAGGATCAGGGCCGGAGTCCGAAAAATTTTCGAGGGGAGGCAAATTTTTTTTTTACCGTAACAACATAACTAAGACATGAAACGAGTCGTTTAATATTTTGTTGGGGTCCATTGTTTTTGTAGTTAATAATGAAATCAAAAACCAGTTTACATCTAAAAGTGTGATACAAAAGAAAAAAAATGACAT
Source organism: Glebionis coronaria (assembly GCA_025667525.1). NCBI lineage: Eukaryota > Viridiplantae > Streptophyta > Magnoliopsida > Asterales > Asteraceae > Glebionis > Glebionis coronaria. The sequence goes on along the minus strand of CM046877.1, from coordinate 609,558,947 downwards.
TTTATTTACACCACCCACGTTGTCACTAGTACAACGAAAATGATACTTTATTTAAGGGCCATTTATTTAACACATTGATTTGTACGGTACTACTCTATCTCCATACTTTCTTCTTCCTCATCCTTTTTCACCATTACAAAACTCGACTTCGAAACTGAAGTTTAGTTTTAGTTAAGACGAGGAACACATTTTTTTGAGGGGTCAATTTACAAAGATATCTCAAAAACTCAAAGAATTTCCACTACAATACTTTTGGTGGGGGGTCATTTGACCACCATGACCCCATGTAGCTCCGCCCTCATTAGGACCAACCATGTGTAACATGAGAAAGACAAAAAAATGTGAAACTAAAAACAGAGCTACTTTAATCTTTAATATTACATCTGTCCCAAATTAATTGTCCATCCACAAAAAAATTGATTTAGAAAACATTATTATTATTGCATTCTATCTCTTATTTTTTTTGCAAAATAACGCTGTTATCCGTATGTAATTAATTAAAATTTAGTGTATAATTTGTAATTTCTAGTACCACTAGGTGCAATATGGTAAACTTGTTATATTACTTACATTCATATTTATTTATATTTGGAAGGGGACTATAATTTTGATACAGTTGGAAATAATATAGGGGATTATAAATTTGAAACGGAGGGAGTAACTCACTAAAAACTCACTTTACCACTATTATGAGAGAAAAAAAAATAGCCTCCACTTCATACCTATTTTATATAATAATATACCCTACTAAAATATCTCACACACTCACAAACCTATTAAAAACCCAAAATCGTTAGATTTTCTCACTTTTCGAAGAAAAAAAATCTAAACATGGGTTTTATTTGTGGAATGCATCGGCACATGTCCTTCTTCACCTATCCCTCCATCTTAATGGGCACTATATTGAATTGGGAGTTGATTTACACACTGCATAATTTGATTTGTACACTCAAACTATTTGCCTTTTGACACATATACCCCTAAATCATCTAGTGGATTGTTCAAATTAAATCATAAATGCTAAAGGTATAAATGTCATGACACAATAATTTGAGTGTGCAAACCAATTTTTAAAGTGTGCAAATCAACTCCCTACTGAATTAAGACAATTAATTGGTCAGGAAACGACGGAAAAACTTTATTTTAGACATAATTACCAAAATATCCATCGTGTAAAAGTCGGCTAGGTGAGATAAACGAATAAAAACAGCTGCTTGGGTCAAGGAGTGAGTCCGTAAGCATCGATCTAAACCGGACTGAACCGGATAAAACCGCAAAATAGACCAAAACGTCGGACCGAGAACCGGACCGACAAAACCGAAAACATAATGTGATGAAACTATGAACGGAGGACGAGACCAAAATACGTTCGGGTTGATCCGAATGTCCGATCTGATCGGTCTGGTTGATCGGGTATACGGGGCTAAGTTGAGGGACCCAGCGTGTATCTTGCATTTAAACTGGTTAAAAATGTACTAATTTCATACAATTTAATTTCGTTTATAGTAAAAAAAAACACATTTCTCAAATAGGGTTCTTGTTCTCACTCACAGTGGCACATATATTGCCCAAAAGTTCATAAATATGAAGGATATACTCAACGAAAATGAAATCCGGTCAAGGGTTATTCATATTTTTGAATTCTGCACAAAACCCTTTAACGGTTTTGAACAATTATCCAATACATCATCATCATGAATCAGCAGGTCTCTCATTCTTCTTTATAATCCTATCTTTTAGTGAAATTTCTTTTTTTATTTACTCATCTTGTATAATTGTGCTAATTTAATTGAGCTTATTTTACTCGGCTTATAAGAAAATATCATAATCCCATTTTCTGCCTTATTTTTCATCCAATATTTAACCTTATTGGATGGACTTATTAAAAGATTGATAATTTATTTGCGGCATACGAGCTTATAAAGTTGGCCTTATAACTTAGTTGAGTGTTGATAAGCTCATAAGCCATACGAAGAAAAGAGCTTAATTTGTTTTCCAACTTTCTATAAGCCCATTAAATAAGTTTAAAAAAAGGTCCACTAAGTCATGATGAATATGAAATATAAGCTGAGCCGAATAAGCTCATTAGCCAATAAGAAAATCATAAACAAACACCCTTTATGGATATTTTTATACATGGGATTCTTGTACCAAATTGTGACAACATTATGCCATATTTTGTTCTATATGATAGAAATAGGGGGCGTCACTATAAAATTGTATTAGGAAAAATGAACTTGTATACTTCATGAGACTGCTTTTATACATAGTCTCATCGTCCAAAACGGGCTTAAAATGGTTAAAATATCATAAAATATGCCAAATATATGCTTGTGTTTCCTCAATGTGTATTTTAGGTACGGATATCGAGAAAATGACAAAAGATCACAACAATCAATCAAAAACGAACACGGGAAACGAAGCCGCACAATGAACCGGGCCCTAGAGTTGATTTTCCAAGAAAAGTCATTGAAGAACTGAAGATTGTACAAGAATGGACCTTCATTGATGAATTGACACTTTATACCCTTGTTTATTCATGATTATAAGTTTGTTCCCTAAAGTTTGTCAAATTTACAAAAAGGACCCTCAACTTTCAAGAATTGGCAAGAATGGTCCCTCAAATTTGAAGACTTGTCACTTTTAGTCCTCCATGAAGACAAGAATATAAGTGAAGACCTTAGAGATTGAATATATTCCAAAAACAGCCCTTCAAATATCATGAATTACAAAACAAGTCCTTAATTACACTTTGGAAAACTTTTTGTGGCCAAAGTCTAAAAATTGAAACTTGTTTTATAAAGGGAATTCGGATTGTGCAAGTTTTAACACCAAATGACACACAAAGAAGAAGTGAAGGGTTAAAGATGGCAAACATCCAAAAAAAGATGGAAAAAATTGAAAGTTACCTAGACCACTACGTGTGTGCCACGTGCCCCACTCAACCAAACCAACCAATCACCAACCACCATCCTGCCACATCACTATCGACTAAACTAGTTATTAATTAATTATATTAATTAGTTATTAACTCGCGCCATAACACAAATTCAAACACTAAACCAGATCAAACCTTGTGTTCATCATGTTCATAATCAATTTGGGTTTTTCTTAATCCTTAACAATTAACCCCTAATCTTTTCTAGATTTAAGATTAGGGTCATAATTAACAAAACCCAACCCCTAAACTAGTTGCCACATCACCCATGAAGTCACATGAACCACCCCTGCATACACTTTGGGGAAGAAGACAAATTTTGCCAGCATATCAACGACCAAAAGGCTTGCTTTCATCCTAAGCACAAAAGCAACGCTCAAGATCATAAAATAACGAATTTGGTCAAATGATTCTTCAAAAAACGTCTAATTCAGTCAATAAAAATTCAAAATTTCAAGGGAATTTTGGGACTTCTAAAAACTAGGGTTTCTAGTTTGTTTTTCAGCATTTAGGTCTTGTATAGCTTTATATAAAGCCCTTAGCTTACTACATTAGCTCTTGTTCTTGGTTTTCTTTGGTCAAAAGTCTGTAAAGCATTTGTTCAAGTGAAATTAAAAATATATAAACTTTGTGACGAATTCTAAGCACCAATTTACTTTATTGTTATCTTTTTATGTTATGAGTTTGTGTTTTTAAGGTTTCAAAGATTGGTTAATGTTTTATGCAAGTGTTTCAAAAGTTTTTATATAATCTGTTTGTTACTCACTTTGTTCATCTTAGCAGCTTATTGGAAGCTTGTGTCTTGTTTAGCTAGACACCTAAGCTCAAACAATCCGTGAGTGTGGATGTGCATTCATGAGGTTTGCTTCTTTGTCCAAAAATCTGTCAAGAAGTTGGTTCTAAGTGTTTTGGTTAACTATGTTGTGTTCTTGTGGCTTGAATCTTTTTCTAAGCGCATAAGAATGTTGTTATGATGCATATCTAAGCTTGGTTTAACCTGAAAACATTTTTACTTTGTAAAATTTTTTATTTTCAAAAGTTAAAAGGGTGTTTGGGTCTACTGTTTTATGCTTTGTATGTTAGATTGAGTAGGTGTGTAAGGTTGTTTTGAGTTTGTATCTTCTATTGAGGTGTATGTGTACTGTTATTTGCTCACTTTATGGTTTGAATCATTGAATCTGAATACTTGGTCTATCTAGATTGTTTTAGGTCCTTTTTATCTAAAAATTTGGGAACACTTAGAGTGTATGCTAATTTAGGGTAAACAAGTGCTAAAACCAAGTTTGTGTAACCTGTTTTGTGGATTTGAGGGTTTAAAGTTCAAGATTTGGTCAAGTATATCAGCAAAAAGGTCTTAGTGTTCATCTGTGTTCAATAGTTAACTCACAAAGGCTTGAATCTAGTTCTAATCTTGGCATTATTGCATGAAACAAGCTTATTTGTGTGTAACTAAGTCTCATTAAGCTGTTGTATGCTTTTGGTGCAATTTGGTTGGCTTAATCTTGCTTAATCTGCTTTTTAATCACCAGATCTGCTTATAACCATGTCTGTGCAATCTTTGATTAAATTGTAATAATTGGCTGAGTGTATTTGTGTTTTTCTACTAGATTGTAACTCCCTACAACTCACTGGTTGTAGGGGTGCCCTTTTTGTCCAAAAATACCAAGTGAACCTCTCTTAAAAGGCAAGTCAATTAAGTCAAACAGTGGGAACCCTTTCCCACTGCTACTAGCCATTGCTAGTGTTATTTAGCATTCAGCTTATTTATAAGCCATTTAGTAATCTGTTTGGACTTTTGGCCTATTTGGAGGCCTAATAGGGGTAGTTTGGTCACTTCACTTTTATTTTCTGTTTATTTAAGTTAAAATAAAGTAGTTTGCAAGTTTTTAGAATTTTTTAATAAATTTTGAATTTTTAATATTATTTTAACTTTTAAATTTTAAATTTTAATCATTTTAAATAGTTTTAATTAGTTTTAAAATTTTCAAAAATATTTTTTAGTTTAATTAAGTTATTTTAGAGATTTACAAATTGAAAAATCTTATTTTGGGTTTTTTATTAATTAAATTGATTTTTTGGGCTTTAATCAACATTAAAAATTTATTATTTAATTAAATAAAATGTTTGAGTAATTTTTGATTTTTGGTAAACTCTTATTGCATTTTTTGAATTTATTGCAATTCTCTAGGAATTTTTAGGGTAATTTTTAAATTTCGTCACGTTTTACGGTTTTACGTTTACGTCACTCGTCTTAGTTTACTTTTAATCGTAATCGTCACCATTTTCCCTTTTCTTCTTTTCCTTTCTTAATATTAATCACAAACATTTAATCAAGTCTTAACATACAACACACAAGCCTCGTTGAGAACGAACTCACCTTTGGGTCATTTGTGCACGGTTTTCCTAAGTCGTCGTACTTACCCTATAGTTGCCCTCGTTTTCCTAAACGAGTGTGAAAATACAACTATCATTTTGGTGCCGCTGCCGGGGAGGCGTGTTGTGTTTTGATTTGAAAAAATTTTGTTTTTATATTATCCATAAATAGTAATTGTGTGTTTTAGAACTCTAAGCACACGTATTATCTGTTTTCGTTTTTTGTAAATATTATTATTATATTGTATACGTATCAGAGAAATTCAAAAGTACTCGAAAAGTGTGAAAACACAACCTTGATTGGGATTTCATCACTCAATCATTGTATTCGAATCTCAAACAAAGAAAAAAGGCAAAATAGATAATTACTTTCGAGAAGATTGATTTTAATTAACACAAACTATAAGGTGGGTATAAGGCGGCTGTATTTCACGACCTAAGGGAAAAAGTCTCTTAAATGATTTGCGCCGCCTCGTTTCCCTCGCTTGCTTGTGCGTGTTGAGAGAAAAAGGGCTAATCGAGGGTTTGCCAACCAAAGTATTATCTACGTATCTATATATTTTCTTGGTTTCAAAGATTAAACCCTCTTGAACGTTTTGGTGTTCCACCAACGTTCTAAAGTCATCGAAGGCGTTCACTTCACGTGATCATTTTCATTCCTTGAGGCTCCTTTAATCGAGAGATTTGATTTGAGGAGAGACTTGTAGATTTGTGTCTACGTAATACATCACAAAAATCCAAAAAAAAGTAAAAAACAATCAAAAGCACAAAAAAATTTGGAAAAAGTAAAAACACCCAAAAGAATCTTCTTTCCTCATCCCCACGTTGTATGTGACGTTTATGAAAACTCGTAACCAAGCAAGAAGTGCACGTAAACGTAGAAACCGAATAGAAGGAACACCTTCTAGTGAAGAATCTCCTATTGACGAACCCATCGTAGAATAAGAAGCAACCATGGCTAATCGTACTATGATGGAGTTGTTTCAAGCACCCACCGAGGGTTATGGAGAAGCGATTATGATTCCCACCATCCTTGCGGAGAACTTTGAGGTTAAGACGGGTTTGTTTTCCATGATCCAAAACAACAAGTTTCATGGTGACGAAATGGACAACCCACATAACCACATCTGCCAATTCAATCGTCTTACCGCCACTTGCAAGTTTCAAGACGTCTCGAACGACTCGATTAAGATGATGCTTTTTCCGTATTCCTTAGCGGGGCCCGCTAAAATTTGGTTAGAGAAAGAGCCACCCAATTCTATATTGACGTGGAAGGATCTTGTTTCGAAGTTCGTGAACCAATTTTTCCCGCCCTCTAAGACTACGCATTTGAAAAACGAGATTACAAAGTTTTCACAAGAGTATAATGAGAGTTTTTCAACGGCTTGGAATCGGTTTAAGGAAATGTTGCATGAATGTCCTCATCACGGTTTTCTGACATGCATCAAATTGACACGTTTTACAATGGCTTGAACGATCATGAGCGTGATTATCTTAATGCCGCCGCGGGTGGTAATTTTTTGTGTAAAACGGTTGAGGAAGCATTGTTAATCATTGAGAATAGGTCCAAGGTTTTTAGTCCTCGTAACACATCGAGTGTTAACAAGGCTTTGTCTTCGCCTTCATTGTCACGTACCATTGATGCTTGCCAAATCGAGGCAAATTTGGAGACCAAGATTTTTGATAAGCTTAAGGGACTTTTGATTGAGTTTAAAGTTGGTGAACACCCCACTCCCACTACGGATAAAGCGGTTGAGGTTTCTTGTATGTATTTTGGTGGAGGTCATGATTTCTCTGAGTGCATTACGAACGGTGGTAACACTTCGAGTGCCTACGCGGCCACGGGAACTTATAACCAAAATGGTCAAGTTACCCGCTCCAATCAAATGACTCCACCGGGTTTTCCACCAAATCAAAATGCTAACAATTATCGCAACAATCAAGTTGGTTACCAAGGAAATCAAAGGAACAATTATAAGGGTAACAACTATGGGAATCAAGGGCTAATAATCAAGTGCAAAACAAAAATCAAAACCGTGATTTTCAAAACAACAACAAAGGTTTGCAAAACATGAAAGATCTTCCAAATGAATTTGTTGATTATGCAAACGGAAATGATGCTAGGTTTTATAATATACAAAGGGAGATAATTATCCTAAGATCCGAGTTTAAGAATGATTTGAAAAATGAGTTGAAAAATGAGCTTGCAAATGAACTTAAGAATCATACAAACAAAATGGAGAGTAACGTGCAAAGGTTACAACAAAATCAACAAAAAATGGAGCAAGGCCAACATGAGATTAAACAAGAGAGGCTTAAGGCGGATAAAAGGCAATCTAAGTTTGAGGATAGAATTTTAAGCATTTTTAGGCTATAATGTGTAAACCGTCTTCTTCGGGTGGTCTTCCTAGTAACACCGTGTCTAATCCTAAGGGAGAGATGAAAGTGATTACCACACGGTGGAGGAAATTGAGGAAGAACCCAGGTGGTGGTCGAAGAGGAGCATATCCCAATCCAACGAAGTACCGCTCAAACCACACCTACGGTTGACCCATTACCATCATTAGAACCCGAGATTCCAAAGGCTGTGCCTATGCCCCAACCCACACCACCCTTGCCTTACCCATCGAGACTTCGTAAGGAGAAATTGCAAAAGCGTGAAAATCACCAATTCGAGCTTTTTATTAAGATGTTTCGTGATTTTCATTTTAACATAAGTTTCCTGACGCTTTGATTATGATGCCTTGTTTTGCCGCCAACTTTAAGAGTATGTTGAACAACAAGGAGAAATTGCAAAAATTGTCTAGTTGTTCATCGGTTTATCTTAACCGCATACCTCAAAAAGTCGGTGACCCCGGTAAGTTCTTAATACCAATTGGTATTCAAGATATGGAAGAATGCTATGCCTTGGCCGATCTTGGTGCTAGTATTAATTTGATGCCTCTTGTAATTTTCAATTCGCTCAATCTTCCTAATCTTACTCCTTCAAGAATGTCTATCGAGATGGCCGATCATTCCACGATTCCCGCATGTGGATTAGCCGAAGACGTTTTTGTAAAAGTGGGAAAGATCTATTATCCAGTAGACTTTATTGTAGTCGATATTCCCACGGATCCTCAAGTTCCTCTCATTTTAGGTCATTTATTTTTAGATACGTCGAAAGCGTTGATTGATGTGCTTGGAAGAAAAATCACCTTACGTTTCAACGACGAGGAACTTGTTATAAACAAAACTCAAAACTCTCAACTTTCTCATGTTTATTCCGTCGCGACTATAAACCATGTTGATATGATCGATGTCGTTTGCGAGGATTTTTCACAAGAATTTTTAGGTTTTGGTGATGAAGTAAATAGTGGCAATCCCACTATGCTCGATCCTATTCTTCATAACTCGACACCATCCTTCACTCCATTTGAAGGAGGTGGTTTCACGTTGGAAGAATTTGACATTCCTCGAACTTGTAACGAAGACCTCAACAACGATGAGGACTTCTCGATTATCAAGGATTTTCTTAACGATTTCCCATTTCCTCCGTCGGTGGAGGTTATGAGTATCGAACCCAAATCTTCAATCGAGGAACCACCAATCCTCGAGTTGAAAGATCTTCCTCCTCATCTTGAATACGTATTCTTGGAAGGAGACGATAAGTTGCCGGTTATTATTGCGAAGGATCTTTCGGATGATGAAAAAAACGCACTTATCGATGTCTTGAGGACTCACAAAGGTGCAATTGCGTGGAAATTATCCGACATTAAGGGTATCGACCCAAATTTTGTACCCATAAAATTTTAATGGAGGAAGACTACAAGCCCGCAATTCAATGCCAAAAGAGGGTGAACCCCAAAATTCACGACGTCATCAAAAAGTAAGTCCTTAAACTCCTTGAGACGGGAATGATTTACCCTATTTCCGATAGCCATTAGGCGAGTCCCATTCATTGTGTCCCTAAAAAGGGAAGAATGACCTTTTTGCCAAATGATGACAACGAGTTAATTCCAACTCGACTCGTGACCGGTTGGAGGGTGTGCATCGACTATCGTAAGTTGAATGACGCCACTCGTAAAGACCATTTTCCCTTGCCCTTCATGGATCAAATGTTGGAGCGTCTTGCGGGAAACAATTTCTATTGCTTCTTAGATGGGTTTTCCAGTTACTTCCAAATCCCCATAAATCCTCGTGATCAAGAAAAAAATACGTTTACGTGTCCATATGGAACGTTTGCCTATCGTAGAATGCCATTCGGACTTTGTAATGCACCGGGAACTTTTCAACGGTGTATGATGACTATTTTTCATGATATGATCGAGAAGACGATGGAAGTCTTTATGCATGACTATTCCGCGTTTGGTAGTTCGTTCACTTCGTGTTTAGGATATTTGAAACATATGTTGAAACGTTGTGAGGAAACCAACCTTGTGCTCAATTGGGAAAAGTTTCATTTTATGGTAAAAGAAGGGATCGTCTTAGGGCACAAGGTTTCGAAAGCGGGGATTGAGGTAGAAAAAGCTAAAATTGACGTCATCGCCAAATTACCTTATCCCAAAACTGTTAAGGGAGTAAGGAGTTTCCTAGGCCACGCGGGCTTTTATCGTCGATTCAACAAGGATTTTTCAAAGATATCTCGACCCATTACACACCTCCTCGAAAAAGATGAACCTTTTATCTTTAACGAAGATTGTGTACGAGCCTTTGAAATCCTTAAGAGGAAACTTACCGAAGCTCTCATTCTTGTTGCTCCCAATTGGAACCTCCCCTTTAAACTAATGTGTGATGCAAGTGATTACGCTATTGGGTCCGTTTTGGGGCAACGTCATGAAAAGCACTTCTTTCCTATCCACTATGCTAGCAAGACGATGACCGAGGCTCAACTTAAGTATACCACAATGGAGAAGGAATTCCTTGCCGTTATTTGAGAAATTCCAACCTTACCTCGTCTTGACCAAAAGCATCGTGTATACGGATCATTCGGCAATCAAGTATCTCTTGGCTAAGCAAGATGCAAAGCCGAGATTGCTTCGTTGGATTCTCCTCCTACAAGAATTTGATGTCACAATCCTTGACAAAAAAAAGGAGCCGAGAATTTTGCGGCCGATCATCTCTCTCGATTGGAAGATCCTCACCAAAGTGTGTACGAGAACAAGGAAATCACCGAAACATTTCTTCTCGAGACACTTGGTGTAGTGAATTCTAAGAAAGACTCTTCCACCCCATGGTTTGTGGACATCGCAAATTACCATGGAACTACCCTTACCTATTTTGGACTTATGCGGATCAAATTATTCGACGTTGTGTTTTTGGCACTAAAGCATCTAATATCCTTATAGCTTGTCACGATGGACCAACGGGTGGTCACCATGGTGCTAATCTCACGGCGAAGAAGGTCTTTAATGTCAGTTTCTTTTGTCTTACTATTTACCGAGATGCACACGCACTTGTCAAGTCGTGTGACTCATGCCAATGACAAGGAAAAGCCTCACAAAACGATGATATGCCACAAAATATCATCCAAGTGTGGGACATCTTTGACGTTTGGGGAATTGATTTTATGGGGCTGTTCCCATCATCTCGTGGTAATAAGTATATCCTTGTCGCCGTTGAGTACCTAGCCAAGTGGGTGGAAGCTAAGGCTTTGCCCACGAACGATGCTTGTGTGGTAGTTATGTTTTGAAGCAACTGTTTTCTCGGTTTGGAACCCCTCGTGCAATCATAAGCGATCGTGGAACCCATTTTTGTAATGACCAATTCGAAAGGGTTCTAAAGAAATATGGGGTTACACATCGACTTTCTACGGCTTATCACCCACAAACGAGTGGGCAAGTCGAGGTTTCAAACCGAGTGTTGAAACCTCGACTTGCCCACTCGTTTGTCAGATAAGTTAGACGATGCTTTATGGGCCTTTCATACCGCTCATAAGACGCCCATTGGGTGCACTCCTTACAAGCTTGTGTACGGGAAGAATTTCCACTGCCCATTAAACTCGAACATAAGGCTTATTGAGCCCTAAAGTATTGTAATGATGACACGAGAACACCGAAAAATGCAACTTAATGATTTGGATGAATTAAGGGATATTGTTTATAAAAATTCATTGATTTATAATGAGAAAACTAAGAAGTTTCACGATTCTAAAATTATAATACGGGTTTTTAAGATTGGAGATCAAGTGTTGCTTTCTAACTCAAGATTGTTATCTTTTCCCGCAAGTTGAAATCCCGTTGGTCGGGCCCATTCACCATTACCCAGTTGTTTCCTTATGGGACCATCGAGCTAGCTCAAAATGATGGTCCTAACTTTAAGGTGAATGGCCATAGGTTGAAGCACTACTTTGGTGGGGAAGTTCCTTCTTTGAACTACCTCGACCAAGTCACCTTCCCCAATGATAATTAGTATTGAGGGGATCGAGTCGAGCTCATGTCTCGGTAATCAAAAACTAGGTGCCTCGTGGGGGAGTCCCATGCTTATCCATGTACATATTATCGCTTTCTAATGTAGCTTACGCGAGGGGATTTGTGCCCTTCCAACCCTTGTTCTGTGGTTGTTTGTGCATTGTGGTTTTTAGATGATTATTATCTTCATGATTGGAGCCTCTCGTGTTCGTTTTACGTGAGCACTCGATCGTTTGCTTTGACGAATTTCTAGATATCCATATGATATATCCTTGATTGTTCTAACCTTAGGTTTTTAGCACACTTCATAAACGGCTATTGATTTAATGGTTCCACCCTTTCCATGCTAGATTAGGCATTCGACTTCGTCTCTAGTATGGGGGTATCCTACCCTTAGACTCGAAAAAATGAGGACAATGTTAAACTTTAGTATGGGGGGTGAATAGATACTTGCCTTGCTAAACCTTCACGCTTTCCAAAATTTATCTTTTTTATTTATCGTTTTGTTGCAAAATAAGGCTAAAAATGGCCAAATTTTAAAAAATTTATCATGTTTCATAAGTGTTTGACGACACGAATGTAGATTTTCCGATGGCGAGAATAAGAGTAATTTTTTACTCGACCTACGTGTTGAGCACATAGCTTTGATTCTTTAATCTTAACTAAGGACGAGAAATGATAGAGTTAATTATAAGTTACTATGCTAAACGTAGAGTACTCGTATTCTTTCAAAAACTCATGTGTTCTCGTTGTTTGCTTATTCTCTCTTCGCTTGTATATATATTTTTCTAATAAGTATTGGCTTAGCGGTTTAGTCTTGATTGTTGGTTTCTAGTCTTTTCTAGTAGCTTCCATGTAATTAAATTGGGAAAACATTAAGGTATCTCTAGCTTCACGGTTTTGAAGTATTGGCAACCCGAATAATCGAAAGCTTCACCCAGTGATAAGATTTCAAGTGCTCACCTAAATCAAGAAAAAATTTGAAGCTCACAAGGCTAAAAAATCTATGCGAAATTGAAAGTAAATCAAGCCTTAATCTTTGAAGCTTTAAAGATCCAAAACTCGCTTTTAGCGTGAGGATATACGTCTTTGGCCATAATAAACACCTCATGGCGAGGTTAAATAAAAGGCAAGGCAAGTCCGAAGTCATAATAAAAGCTCCATGGCGGAGTAGAATAAAAGATAGAGGTAAACCTATGACAATAAGGCCCATCCGTTAGGGGGCGTATAAAAGTCTTGGTAATAAGTCTCATGTTCAAAACCGTTATAAAACCTGTTTATCGATCCTTCTTGTTGACTTAATTTATTGACATCATTGTCTATTAGGGGAGGTTATTAATTCGATGGTCTTGGTTACACCCTTATGACTCTATTTTTGGACCTTAATCTCTATCATCCTATAAGTAAAAAATGTATCCTCGTGAACATTCAAGACAAAAATAAAATATAAGAGATACCATTTAGGAATAAGGGAGTCTAAGTACGTGATTAGGGCATATGAGTAGTGTTAGCAAAACTAACTTATAATGATAATGATCTCTTTACAGGCTTAGAATGGAATTGAGTGAAAACCGAGGACAACGAAATTATTTATAACGAAGCATTCACGTGTTCTTGTTCTATGAACCTAAACGTCCATATTGGGATGAAAATCATACATTATATCTAAAACGCAATTAGTAGCAAGTAGTAGTAGTGTAGTAAGTTTATGATTCAATAAAAGGCCATAAAAATGAATTTTAGAGGTGCTACGATACTTTATTCTAGCATTGCGTGAGCGCACGACAATGGTTTAGTATGGGGAGTGATGAGACTGCTTTTATACATAGTCTCATTGTCCAAAACGGGCTTAAAATGGTTAAAATATTAAAAAATGTGCCAAATATATGCTTGTGTTTGCTCAATGTGTATTTTAGGTACGGATATCGAGAAAATGACAAAAGATCACAACAATCAATCAAAAACAAACACGGGAAACGAAGCCGTACAATGAATCGGGCCCTAGAGTTGATTTTCCAAGGAAAGTCCTTGAAGAATTGAAGATTGTACAAGAAGGGTCCTTCATTATTGATGAATTGACACTTTATACCCTTGTTTATTCATAAATACAAGTTTGGTCCCAAAAGTTTGTCAAATTTACAAAAAGGACCCTCAACTTTGAAGAATTGGCAAAAATGGCCCCTCAAATTTTAAGACTTGTCACTTTTAGTCCTCCATGAAGACAAGAATACAAGTGAAGACCTTAAAGATTGAAGATATGCCCAAAACAGCCCTTCAAATATCATAAATTACAAAACAAGTCCTTGATTACACTTTGGAAAACTTTTTGTGGCCAAAGTCTAAAAACTAAAACTTGTTTTATAAAGGGAATTCGGATTGTGCAAGTTTTAACACCAAATGACACACAAACGAGAAGTGAAGGGTTAAAGCTGACAAACATCCAAAGTTACCTAGATCACTACATGCGTGCCACGTGCCCCACTCAACCAAACCAACCAATCACCAACCACTATCCTACCACATCACTATCCACTAAACCGGTTATTAACAAATTATATTAATTAGTTATTAACTCGCGCCATAACACAAATTCAAACACTAAACCAGATCAAACCTTGTGTTCATCATGTTCATAATCAATTTGGGTTTTTCTTAATCCCTACCAATTAACCCCTAATCTTTTCTAGATTTAAGATCAGGGTCATAATTAACAAAACCCAACCCCTAAACTAGTTGCCACATCACCCATGAAGTCACATGAACCACCCCTGCATACACTTTGGGGAAGAAGAGAAAGTTTGCCAGCACATCACCGACCAAAAGGCTTGCTTTCATCCTAAGCACAAAAGCAACGCTCAAGATCACAAAACAACAACTTTGGTCACATGATTCTTTAACAAACGTCCAAGTCAGTAAAAAAAATCAAAATTTCAAGGGCATTTTGGGAATTCTACAAACTAGGGTTTCTAGTTTGTTTTTCAGCATTTAGGTCTTGTATGGCTCTATATAAAGCCCTTAGCTTACTACATTAGCTCTTGTTCTTGGTTTTCTTTGGTCAAAAGTCTGTAAAGCATTTGTTCAAGTGAAATGAAAAATGTATGAACTTTGTAACGAATTCCAAGCACCAATTTACTTTATTGTTATTGTTTGATTTTATGAGTTTGTGTTTTTAAGGTTTCAAAGATTAGTTAAAGTTTTATGCAAGTGTTTCAAAAGTTTTTCCAAAATCTGATTTTTTTTCCTAAGTCTTAGTTTAGACACTTGAACTTTTTGGATCAAAGATTGATCATATTACCCCGATAAGAAGATTATCAAGGTAAGGTGAGATCTTGGTTTGGGAAGAATCAAGGGGTGGGAAACAAGCTTGGAAGAGATCATTTTCATTTTCATTCTTTTTTTTATATAATTTGTTTGTTACTCACTTTGTTCATCTTAGCAGCTTATTGGAAGCTTGTGTCTTGTTTAGCTAGACACATAAGCTCAAACAATCCGTGAGTGTGGATGTGCATTCATGAGGTTTGCTTCTTTGTCCATAAATCTGTCAAGAAGTTGGTTCTAAGTGTTTTGGTTAACTGCTATTGTATGTTGTGTTCTTGTGGCTTGAAACTTTTTCTAAGTGCATAAGAATGTTGTTATGATGCATATCTAAGCTTGGTTTAACCTGAAAACATTTTTACTTTGCAAAATTTTGATTTTCAAAAGTTAAAAGGGTGTCTGGGTCTACTGTTTTATGCTTTGTATGTTACATTGAGTAGGTGTGTAAGGTTCTTTTAAGTTTGTATCTGCTACTGAGGTGTATGTGTACTGTTATTTGCTGACTTTGTGGTTTGAATCATTGAATCGGAATACTTGGTCTATCTAGCTTGATTTAGGTCCTTTTTATCTGAAAATTTGGGAACACTTAGAGTGTATGCTAATTTAGGGTAAATAGGCGCTAAAACAAAGTTTGTGTAACATGTTTTGTGGATTTGAGGCTTTAAAGTTCAAGATTTGGTCAAGTATATCAGCAAAAAGGTCTTAGTGTTCATCTGTGTTCATCAGTTAACTCACAAAGGCTTGAATCTAGTTCTAATCTAAGTATTAATGCATGAAACAAGTTTATTTGTGTGTAACTAAGTCTCATTAAGTTGTTGTATGCTTTTGGTGAAATTTGGTTGGCTTAATCCTGCTTAATCTGCTTTTTAATCACCAGATCTGCTTATAACCATGTCTGTGTCATGTCTGTGCAATCTTTGATTAAACTGTATTAATTGGCTGAGTTTATTTGTGTTTTTCTACTTGATTGTGACTCCCTACAACTCATTGGTTGTAGGGGTGCCCTTTTTGTCAAAAAATACTAAGTGAATCTCGTTTAAAAGGCAAGTCAATTAAGTCAAACAGTGGGAACCCTTTCCCACTACTACTAGCCACTACTAGTGTTAATTACCATTCAACTTATTTATAAGCCATATTAGCTTATTTAAACATGCAACAACTTTGAATTGATATTTAATTTACCTTATTGACCCATTTGACTATTCTGGAGCATTTGAGACTTTGACTTTTAGATTTGACTAGAAAACGAACTAGTTGACTTTTTTTTCAAAATAGCTTATTGCTTATTACATCTTATTCAATGTGCTTATTTCAAATCTTTTTTATTATTAAGCTTAATTAAGTGATTTAAAACCTTTTGCAAAAAGAATCAGCTCTTGAATCAGCCTAGAACTCGAAAACGACTATTTTGTCGTTTTGTGTAGAGAGCTTTTTCTTTTTTTAGGCTTATTTTTTGGGCTTATTCAAAATTTCTTTTTACAAACAGCTTCATAAGCTCAAAAGAATGATGTGTGTCAATTTTCAGCTTATGGCATTAGCTTATGGCATTAGCTTATGGCTTAATGGGCCAAAAAGCCCATTAAGAATAAGTTATTGACTTATAAGCTATAATAAGCACTTATTCAGCCTTTGGGCCTTTAGTTTTTTTGTTTAGAATCCAATTTTAAGCTTAACTGGTGATTTTGGGCCATTTTGATGAACATTTTTCTTATTGGGCCTTAATAAGCTCATTAAGTAATCTGTTTGGACTTTTCGCCCATTTGGAGGCCCAATAGGGGTAGTTTGGTCATTTCACTTTTATTTTATGTTTATTTAAGTTAAAATAAAGTAGTTTGCAACTTTTTAGAATTTTTTATAACTTTTGAATTCTTAATATTATTTTAATATTTAATTTTAATTTTTAATCATTTTAAATAGTTTTAATTAGTTTTAAATTTTTCAAATATAGTTTTTAGCTTAATTAAGTTATTTTAGAGATTTACAAATTGAAAAATCTTATTTTGGGTTTTTTATTAATTTAACTGATTTTTAGGCTTTAATTAACAACAAAAAATTATTATTTAATTAAATAAAAGGTTTGAGTAATTTTTTATTTTTTGTAAACTCTTATTGCATTTTTTGAATTTATTGCAATCCTCTAGGAATTTTTAGGGTAATTTTTAAATTTCGTCACGTTTTACGGTTTTACGTTTACGTCACTCGTCTTAGTTTAATTTTAATCGTAATCGTCACCATTTCCTCTTTTCTTCTTTTCCTTTCTTAATATTAATCACAAACATTTAATCAAGTCTTAACATACAACACACAAGCCTCCTTGAGAACGAACTCACCTTTGGGTCATTTGTGCACGGTTTTCTTAAATCGTCGTACTTACCCTATGGTTGCCCTCGTTTTCCTAAACGAGTGTGAAAATACAACTATCAATACTTAAACCCAAAATTTGGTTAAGGAGTGGCTTTAGCTAGTATGAGTATGTGGCGGTGGGTTGAAGCCGTGTGACTTAGTTGGCCGAAAGGTCGACACCATGGTTACCGAGAAAATAAATGTGGTTAAGTTCTTAATAGTATCTTTGTGATTGATTAGTATGGAAATGGTATTTGGTCTATGCATAGGGATGCCAAAATATAGAAAATAGGTAGATTTTTTGGACGTCCGTACATCGCTTGTTAGTAAATTGGAAAACCGCACTGATGTGAAATATTATTAATAGGGTAGAACATATGAAATATTATTAGTAAATTGGAACACCGCACGGATGTGAAATATACACTACATGATTCTTGAGGTATGCCATTCTTTTCTTATCATATATTTTTTTAATGAAATATTGTGTTTTGTATTATTGTTTTTCATATGTGTAGCTATTGTGTTATTCAACATTTGATATTGACTAAAATTTACGTGACCTAAATGTGTAGCTAGTGCGGTTTCATATGTCTATCTATTGTGTTATTCATCTTGTATATTCCCATGAGTCTTTGACTCAAATGTACGAAGCGAGTATCTCCCCATATGTGTATACTCATCTTCTATGATTGTGCCAATTTGATTGAGGTTATTTTATTCAGCTTATAAGGATATATGATACTCCCATTTTCTGCCTTATTTTTCATTTATGCGGATTCTTCTTTAAACTTATTGGGTGGGTGTATTAAAATATTGATCGTTTTTTATGCGCCTTACGAGGTTATCAACTTGGCCTTATAACTTGGTTGAGTGTTGATCAGCTCATAAGCCATACGGATATTAGAGCTTATTTTTTTTCGATCTTTTTATTAGCCCGTTAGATAAGTCAAAAGAAACATCCACTAAGTCACGATGAATATGAAAATAATCTGAGCCGAATAAGCTCATTAGCCAAAACCCTGTAAAGATGTTTTTATACGTGGGATTATTGTACCAAATTGTGACAACATTATTCCATATTTTGCGGTATAAGATTGTAATAGGGGGTTTTACTATAGAATTGTTTTTAGGAATAAAGAACTTGTATACTTGAACCCAAAATGTGATTACGAGTATGTGGCAGTGGGTTGAAGCCCCGTGACATAGTTTGCCGAAAGGTCGAAACCATGGTTACCAAGAAAAGAATCACGGTTAAGTTTTTTAAAGTATTTTTGTGATTGATTAGTTTGGAAATGGGATTTAGTGTGTGCATACGGATGTCAAAATATAGAAAATAGGTAGATTTTTCGGACGTTCTTACATCGCTTGTTTAAATTGGAAAACCGCACGGATGTAAAATATTATTAATAGGGTAGAACATATTAAACTCATAAACATGGTACTTCCTCCGTCCACATATTATTGACTTATACCATTATAAGATGTCCCGAATTAATTGTCTACTATTCAAAATAGAAGAAAGATTGTTTAAGTTTAGCGAATTATCCACATTGAGAAACAAATAAGTGTTATCTAAAAATTAATAAATCTTGATAGTCAACGAAGCCTACATCACGTTGAATGAGTCGTTTGAGATGGGCAATTAAAATAAGAGTAGATTATATGGATCGTTCTTATGATTTGTCCAAATTGTATATAGTTTCTAAGATTAACATAAGAAACACCAACAGGCCCTAACTATAAAAGAATAACACACACATTCTCACGGCTTTGAGAAAAATCATAACATGGGTAATCCTTGGACTTTGAAAAGAACAAAGTGAGCCGTAATTTTGTGACAGAATGAGTATAACATATGAATAACAAAAGCATGCCGTTACATGGTTAAGTTTCAATAACGACCCATGTCAAATCTCTTTGTTAATGTTGGGTTACATTGTTACAACTTTATATGGACATTCTTCTTTAAGGACATAGGAATAGGTGGAAATATCTTGATGTGTTCGACGGTCAAAATATTTTCTCACGCTACTGATTCATGCTCTAGATAATGATATCTTGTAAGCAAAAACTACCTTATACGGCCACCAAGGGATGATTTGTGAACTATCGAAATTGCTTACATAACAAAAAACATGTGGAAATTCCGTTTCCTCATTTTGTTTTCTTTTTATAATATGAACAAAGCATTAAAATTGGAACTTAAAGGTTACCTAGTGCCTATTGGTACCCGGGTAGTAATCCATATAACCTTTGAGGGCTAGTGATTTATCTTTGACCATGGGCGGGCTTTAAGACATGGTATGTAGACTTTGGGGTTTACGGGGTCTTCAAAGGTGAGTCCGATGGGGCTATAAAAAATTATGAATTTACGTTGTTTTGTTGCATTCAATTCTTTTTTTATGTACAAATCATCTCATATACTTAAAAACAAATAGAATTTTTATACATTTCACAAAAGGATTTAATACGATATTGCGATTATACTATGGGCCTATGCTTATCTCTAATATGGGCTAGGGCTGGTGTGTCAATACGAAACTATCTATTTTTCAATTCCGCCCCTCATCAAAAAATCTTATGTCTATATAAACCAATGACATTAGGGGGTATTCACTTGTATCTCATCCTTCCTCCAACCACATTATCGACCTAACCTTGAAATTTCCGCCGCCGAGCAAAAAGTGAGTTTGTTCTTTTCATTTTACTCCTATTTTGCTATCTAAGGTTTATGACATCTTAATTGTACTTTATCTTACCGTTAGTTTTCAATCACTCGATTAATCAATAATGGAACGTTGATGAAAGAAGTTCATTTAATGAACGATCGATCTAATGCTTCTCAAACTTTGTCAATCACTTTTATATGATTTTTTAAATGTGATGTCATATATGGCTAGTATGGTTGTATAGTTTGTTAATGCTATAATGATCGTTGAATGCTAGTGTTTATTATTGGATCTAGCAATTGATAAATTTATTAGAAAACGATGGATCTAACGCGTCTTTAGTTTTGTAAATCACTTTTATATTAATTTTGAATTGTGTTATCATATATGATAGGTATGGTTGTATAGTTTTGTTAATGTTTTGACGATCGTCGATGGTAGTGTTTATATATTAGATCTAGCAATTGATAGATTGTTGTCGTAATTGTTTATAGGGTTTTCAAATTAGTAGCAGTCTTCATCTTAATTGCATCAAATGGAGAATCATGAAACACCTGCCCCAAGCAACTCCCAAATTCGGTATGTGTGGACGTCAAAGTAGCTATTTTGAGCATGTTTTTACTATTTACTGTTTATTATTTACTATTTACTATTAACTATTAACTATTTACTATTTACTATTTACATTTGAGATTCAAGGTATAACTTTTAATAGAAAATTTATTAGTGTACGTCATCTCTTATTTTGGGGTTGTGTCTGCAGCATTAGTTGTATCGTATATCAAATATTCACTCTTTGGTGAAGGGCCGCCGCCATTGGGTTTTAGTTGAATAAGAGGTTATCAAAGGGTGTTTGGATTTGTGTTTTGTCTTATCTCATTTTGAAATTGATTAAATAAAAGTATACTAATTTACCTATCTGCTTTTTTTTAATTTAACTTGAGAGAGACTTCATTCGTCCGGTTTTGGTCATGGTACTTTATTTTTCACATCCGGATTATCTAAAACATGGCTTTGTGTTTTTATTTGTGGCATTTTGTAGACAAAACCGTGATGCATTATTTCCCAACGAACGAGGTACACAAAATGTGGAAGATCATGAACGTAAGTGGCAGTGAATGCCATGTATAAAATAAAATGGTACTTCTATATAAATTATTCAATACTAATCGTTTAGATTATTTGTCTTCTTTTTTTGATAGCCTCAGCAAGTAGAAGAGTTATAGAGGCAGAAATTGTCATGGATGAAAATAATCGAGGTATACAATATAAAATCTAATATGCATATAACTATGAATATACACAAAGGTTAAATTTTAGAAACATTGTCTGGTAAGGTAGGCTGTTTAATGTCTAAAAGCGTGCAATTTTACCTCAAAGATGAAAAGTTTGATTTAGTCTTATACTGCCAAATATAGAAAGAACAATTGATGTGGGCAAATTGTGGAACAACATAGTTTTAATTTTTCTTGAATTTTGTTTTGTCGATTCTCTTTCAACTCGTATAAACAAAATCAAACAAAATATTATTTCTATGTTTTTACATCTACACCAAAATATTGTAGTATGTGATTGTAGTATGTGATTGTAGTATGTTTACTGTATACATGCTTTGATGTTAATCCACATAATATTATTTCTTTCTTTTTACAGCAACACCAATAGTTATCCCGGACGATTCCGACGATGATGCAGGTACGAACTGTTTGTTATCTGAACTAAATCATATTGAAAATCCATATTTCATCCAACACAAGCTTATATATGGGTTATGATGGCGGTTAAACATCTGTTTGTTTTTTTCACAGCTTATGAAGAAGCTGAGCGAAGGAGAAAAGGAAAAATGGTTGATTCAGGTATATTAAGAAAATACAATAGAGAAAATACTGTTTGGTGTGCTTTTGATGTTTATAGCTTCATAATTTTTTATAAAATAGCAAGAAGATGGAAAGTTTGAAAAAAGGTAATCTTTGCAGCTAGTATGAATTTGATTATTGTTCATCTGACCATTAACATGAATCATAAAGGCAAAAAAAAGTTTTTTTTGTTAAGATGATGTTTTCATAGAATTTCTAAGTAAAGAAATATAATCATAAAAATATATAGTTGAAGCGCTTTTCTTCAAATTTAGGCAAAATCGAAACTAGCGCTTCCTTGACTTATCAATTCCTACCAACATTTAATCCTTGTATGTTGATTGTATATACCATTTGATGCAGATAAACAAAATATTATTCCCTAATTATACATATGTTTTTTTACACCTTATAAAGGTGAGCCAAAGCAGAAAGGAAAAGCGGCTGAACGTAAAATTCCTTCGGGTATATTGATAAGAGAGCCACAAAATGGAGAATTCGTACAACATGGTAATCCTTGCAGCTATCTGTTAACATGATTCATAAATACAAAAAAAGTTTTTTTTTTCTTTGTCACTGAGGACATTTATGTTTATTGTAATATGCTATTTTAGGGGAGAGCATTTTGGACCATCGACCGGACCGGACCAGGGACCGGGCGTATTTAGATCCGGTCCTCAGTCCATGGTTTTCGTTACATTCGGTTTTCGGTATGCTCTCGGTGTGGTCTTACCTAAGGCCTGTCAATTATGCCTTTTGTTAAGACCGCACCGGGACCGGACCATTTTGAGCCGAACATCGGTACGACATTATGGCTCATTTCGGCCATTGGTCCGGTGCGATCCGTGCCGATGCTCAGCCCCATTACTTGATGCTTATAAATCAAATCTGATTCCCTTATTTCGTTTATTTCGCTTACAGAAAGTGACACGGATTCCGAGGATGATGTTGGTATGGATTTTTTGTTGCCTGATATAAAATGAACTAAATCGTACTAAACATGTATCAAAGTCTCATTAACAACTTTTCTTTATAGAATACCAGAGAAACTTGAATGTCACAAAGCTGGAGTCATTGAATATATTTAATATGGAAGCTCCTGAATGTAAGTGAGGGTGAATTCCATGTAGAAAATAAAATGTTAATTAAAAATATATTATTTAATACTGATTTTTTAGATTATCGGTCTTGCTTTTTGACAGCTTATGAGGCTCATCGAAGGTGGAAAAGGAAACCGGCTGATGATATTCCTTTAGGTATATTAATAGAATAGAATATAGTGTTTGGCTGTTCTATTCTTGTTTGAAGTTGTGATAAATAATCAAATATCAAGTTACTTGGGTGTCTACAAAATTTTGATTATCTAAGAAACTACGGAGTAATTGATAAAAGACCAAGAAAATGGAAAATTTATACAGAACTTTTTGTTTTGTTACGAAAACAAACTCGATGGGAAGTAAAATGCAAAAGCATAATAACTAAAAGATAATGATATATAGAAAAAAATTTCATTTACCTAAATACTTTAATATTTTGTTATTTTATGAAGATAATCGTGATCCCAATGATTACTTTTTCATTTGCAGTTGATGAAGACCAAAGACAAATAGATACCGTAATTTGGGAATCGTGGAACGGTAATAACAACAACTCGACTGGTTGCCCAAATAAAGATAGCGTTGATGAAGGTGCTCAAACTAAAGCACTTGATACTTTTAGAGGTACATTCTTTTTATACATTCATATTGTTGGCATACATTTTGCATCCTACAAACTTTTAGTATCGTAAATCTTTTTAGCGAATTCGAAAATCTGCGATAAATCTCAATATGAGCTAATATACGAGTACTCCTGACACAATGATTAATCTTGATCCACTTTGTTTAATACTATTTCTTGTCGGTTTTCTTCAGATTATGAACTTGTTTACAATGGTAATAGTACTCGACCTGAAAGTGAAACTGATAAAGGTATGAAGTTTAGCGAATAGTTGTTCCCTCCGGAGTCAATTTTGGCCCGTCTAGATATCATGAAATGGACGGGCCAGGAAGGTTGTGAAGTGGGCCTTAATGAGTAACAATTCATCCCGACCAGGTCATGTTGGCCAGCCTATCCCCTTTGTATATCGAACAAAATAAAATTAAAAACTAACTAATGTGTTAGATAAGCTTATAAAAATACCTTAATTACGTGCATAAAGATGCTTAATATATTTAAAAGATGCTAGTCAATTTTGACCTGTCTAGATATCATGAAATGGACGGGTCGGGAAGGTTGTGAAGTGGGCCTTAATGGGTAACAATTCAGCTCGGCCAGGTCGTGTTGGCCAGCCTATCAATTCTTTGTATATCAAACAAAATAAAGTTAAAAACTAACTAATGTGTTAGTTAAGCTTATAAAGAGTACCTTAATTACCTGCATAAAGATGCTTAATAAATTTAAAAGATGCTAGTTAACCCTTTTTTGGTTACATAACGGCATAAAGATGCTTGATATTGACAGTTTAACACACAACTGAGCCATGACTTGTTCTACCTTCTTCATCAATTACGTTTTTAGTATACATATGGTCGATTATATACAATTAGCATGATCCCAATATCACCCCTTACTTTTCAGGTAATGAAAGCTCGAAGGGAAAGAGGAAAACCAAAGCTAAGAAACCAAAAATGGTCGAACCTGATGTGGCTAGAGGTAACTTTCCTTTATAAACGTGGCACCTGTTTCTATACTATTTGATTCAGGTTTCATACAACTTTAGTTTGCCATATAAACTTTCGTAAAAGTAAATTTTAACTAGGAATATAAAAATTTGAGTCTTTATTGCAAAAAGTATCAACTACTGTACATTTTCATTTGTCTCACTTTAATTATACATTTTGTTTCGGACATTTATAGCCCAGTTTTAACATCTTTTTATACTAAAGATTAAAGCAACCTTTTTTATACGTAATACGTAAATTCGAATTTGTCGATATAATTTCTATTTGTGGGAAACTGATTCATCAAGTTCTCATTTTATGCTACAAACTGACTCAAATGGGACTTAGGCCATATTTTTATTACAGATGCAAAAAGCGACTGAAACGGACAAAACGAATAAGCTTAATAGTATTGTATGCAATAAAAGACCCTTTTAATTGATCATAGAATAATAACATTGGCAACGACTATATATGCAGGTAATTTCATCAACTCTCCGCGTGACACTGAACCCACAATTTCTATGCCTCGCCAACGTGTATCGAGTCGTGGGCGCCTACTAAAACCCACTCGCAAGCAACTTCAAGTGTCAAGCGCGGCTGATGCTCCTACTATTGAAGGTACCTCTGGGTCTAAAAAGAAGCAACCCAAAAGGGATAGGTTCAGCAACGTTATGGCTCGGTCTAGATCAATGACTCGACTACCTATCAGCGTGTTTGATGGATTAGTTGATCCAAATTTATCATCAACAAGGAAACGAAAGGTTGGCGTTGAGGTTGGTGTCTCTGAGCCAATTAGGTCTGGGACTATGGTGCATCAGGCCGATCAAGCGAATGGCTTGACTCATCAAGCGGATGTGGTTAACCCTAATGGGCCAGGTGTTGATGGTGAAGTTGGTGGGTCTGAAGTGGATGACTTAAGTTATTGGATCCCAGATCCAGTAGTTGTGCCATTCCTTGAGCCAACATCTGTGGTGGGTCAGGCCAGTCAAGTGAATGATGTGGCTCATCAAGCGCATGTGGTTAACCCTACTGGTGCTGGTGTTGGTGTTGAGGTTGGCGTGTCTAAACCAAGTGTGCCAGGGTCTGTGGCGGTTGAGGCTAATGAGGTAAATGAAGTAGGTCGTCCGACGGATATGGTTGGTCCACTTCTTGAGCCTATGGTCTGTGTGACCAATCAGAACCCAATGGACCTCACAACTGAAGAAGCCAAAAAGTACATGAGAAGTGAGAACCGAGTGAAAATTAAACTGTTTGGTTCATACTTATCATGACGGCGAAACTTTGTGGCCATATTTGATAGTTTTTTAGTCGTAGTTTGTTGTCATTGTCATTAGGCCATTATATATCTCATTTTGGGGTTAATGCCAAGAACAATGTAATTGTTAGAAATTAGAAAGAAAATCACATGGTTACAAACGTTTAACAATGTTGGTATTTTAACTAGTATTTAGGGTATATTGTGATTTGTCATTTTGCCACATGCTATTCATATTAGAAAGCTAAAAAAATATTGGCGACAAAGCTAATTATGTGGTTTTTGACAACTGCACATGATATTCCTTTAGGTAAATATACTAGTAGAAAATAGTGTTTGACTGTGTTATTCTTGGATAATAATAAATTTTCTCTCGCATGGTAGTTTTAGCTGAATAGACAAAATCCGTCTACTCCATGAAGAAAGATAGTTGAATAGACAAAACCATCTACTCTATGAAGAAAGATGGTTAATTCGCTTAGAAAAAATCGATTATGAACGAAGAGTTATTTATCTTTTGTACTTTCCAAGATCCGGTAGAAATTTTTTAAGATAATTTGTAAACATGCAAAGAGATTTCGTTGGTAACGATCTGGTGAACTATGTGTCGGTGTTTCAAGGCAAGTAAAATGTTCAAGCTAAAGTCTCCGGAATTGGTAGTTATATGTTATTGTTTACGAGTTATGGATTTGACTTTACAAAAAAAATATGACAAGATGGGTAAATATTGAAAAGGGTTTGGTTGTCAATTCAATTAATTTTTTTTGTGTGCGTATAAATTAGTTTCGTGTGCAAATCAACCCTTTCAAAATTAGTTATTCTCTAAACTCTTTTAGAGCATGAGCAATACGTCAAGTTTACTTTTAATGATTTGAATGCATAACATGGAAGAGAGTAAAAGCTTTTAGCAAAAAGTAAAGCATCTCAAATGTATGAAACAATGACTGTTTACTATTTTAAAATCTTTTAAAAGGGTTTTGGTTCATTGACTAAAAAGTTTTTTTAGAAACACTATAAACTTCAAGTTTTTTTTCAAAACAATACTACCTCCGTTCTATATTAAGTGTATTATGAAATCTTCGAAATCTTTATTATTAAACTTTGACCATAAATATATATATTTGTGTTAGATAATACTTGATCAACGTTATGAAAAAATTCGGTTTTAAAATATTTTTTCATTGGTATAATTTTTATCAAATATTAAATAACTCAAATAAAAATAATTATAGTCAAATTAAGATAAAAAAAATTTAAAAAGGTTGAAGTGGACACTTATTATAAGACGGGAAATAATATGAAGCATTTAGTATATAACTATTCAATGACTAAAAGCTTGAAAAATGACTTGAGCTATATCAAAAAATTATTTTAAAAAGCTATTACTACAATGCGAAAAAGTCTTTTAAAAAATTTGTAGATTAGTAAAAAAACTTACGTAATAACTTTGAGAATTAAATGATGTTTGTATTAAACGCAAAAAAGTGTATTAGATGTTCTACTTGTGCATTAAATGCAAAATGTGTTTGGATTAAATGTTTTTTTTTGCTTTTAAGCGGTAAAATACCAAAAATGCATTAAATACTTTTGATTTTATATGGTTAATGCAAAAAGTGCATTAAAAATGTATTAAATGTCGTTTGCATTTGTTAAGTATAAAAGTACATTAAATAAAAAAATGTTAAACGGAAAAAAATGTATCTAAATGTTAAATGAAAAAAAGTGTATTAAATTTGCATTAAATGTTGTTTGGCGTAAAAAAATCTGATTTTATGTGATAAATGCAATAAGTAATTTTTTAAAACCCGGTTTTTTAGTTGACTCGGTCTAGTGACCGGTTCACGGGTCAAACGGTTCAACTGGTTAAACCGCCGAGTCAACCCGGTTCTTTATATATGTATATTTTTAATATTTTTAATGTGTAGTATTTATTTTTTACTCACTAGCCTTAATTTTTAATTTTATATTTATAATATTATTATAAAAATGTGAAAAATAATTAATTTATACTTACAATTTGTAATATATTATAACATAACAATATTAGTGAATATTTTAAGTTAGTTTGATTTTAATTTAACTAACACTATTAATCATTACTTTAATATATATCTTTAAAACTTAAAAATATTTATAAAAAAAAAAGTTTTGAAATCTTTTTTTTTATAAAATATTGTGACCCGGCCAGGTTAATCAAACCGGGTCAACTCGGGTCAACAAAAACCGGCGGTTCAATCCGGTTCTCAAACAAGAAAAAACCCGGTCACATACGGCCCGGCCTCCAAGCCGGTTCACGGTTCAACCAGTTCAACCGGCCGGGTCAACCCAGTTTTTAAATCATTGGCAATAAGTGCATTAAATGTTGTTTAATTTTTTTCGTTTTCTTTTATGTCATCAAAATTGCATTAAATGTTGTTTGCATTTGTGCAAAAAGTGAATTAAAGTTACATGAAATATAAAAAAATATTAAATGAAAAAAGTTTATTAAATACAAATAATGTATTAAAGGTTAATAAAAGTACATTAAATGCAAATAGTGCATTAAATGTTGTTGTTATTTAGGAGTATGTGTTAAATGTAAAAGTGTATTAAAGCTTTATTAAATGCAAAAAAAAAAATAAAAAATAATTGAATTCAATGTTGTTTGCAAAATGAATTAAATGCAAAAAGTATTCTTTGCATTATAATCCTCTTATAAATAACTAATAATAGTACAAACGAAGCTTACATCTCTCTTACCAAAAACACACAAGCCTACACACTTCCTTCTAAATCCGCCAACACATATATCTGATCGGTTTTGATTTTAGTAAAAAACATTTACATAAATTGAGCTAAATAAGTAACATAACGATGGTTATGTGCTATATCAACTACGACAATTTGCCACCTGCATGCTGGTATTTTTGTTTTAACAAAACGAGTTTAGATTATTTTCATAATATCGCGGTCGCTCAAACAGTCACCAAAGGTTGTTTTTAAATTTGTAAACGATTTTGATTGTTGTTAGTTTTATACATTTGATTATTGATGTTTAATGGGTAGATGAAAATGTTACTAGCTATTTTTAAGCTTTTATAATTTTTTTAGTGTTGTTTTCCAGGTTTTTTATTTTTACCTAAATACTTTAATGTTATTTTACATTATGAAGATAATCGTGATCCCAATGATTACTTTTGCATTTGCAGGCGATGAAGACGAAAGACAATTAGATGCTGCAATTTCGGAGTCGTTGAACAGTAATAACAACAACTTGGATGGCAAATCATTAGATGCAGGTGCTTCACGGACCGAAACCGGCTTGGTTAGAGGTACCATTACCAGTGAAGAGCCGCTAAAGGTAAAAACTATAACAAATTCTAATATATGTTTCTAAAATAAAATGACTTTGGCGGTATGAAGCCTTTGAGATAACTTTGGATGAGTTTTGACTTGTTTAACCCAATTGATCCATACCTCTTTTAATTTATTACATGCTTGACCTATTGAACTTCAAATACATCTCAAATATTTGACCCATATTTATTTTATCTCTTGAAATCAACTTCTTGAAATGGATTTTTTTGGTTACATTTGAGGCATTAAATATGTAACACCGACGATGATTGCGAATGGAGGTAAAATCCGCAATGACTCCACGTCAAATACTGTGATGGAATATAAACCTTTAGTATCATAAATCTAGCTAGAAAAATAGAAAAGCCTGTGATAAATCTCGCTAATATACTAGTACTCCTGACACAATGATTTATCTTAATCCATTAGTCGTATAATACTATTTCTTATCGTTTTTATTCATGTTATGAACTTGTTGTTTACAATGGTAATGGTACTCGATCTGAAAGTGAAACTGATAAAGGTATGAAGTTTAGCGAATAATTGTTGCCTTCGGAGTCAATTTTCGCCCGACTATATGTCATGAAATAAACGGGTCAGGAAGGTTGTGAAATAGGCTTAAATGGGTAACAGGTTAGCCCGACCAACCGTGTTGGCCAACCTATTAATGATTTTTGTATATGGAACAAAATAAATAAAATCTAACTAATGTGTTAGATAACCTTATAAAAAGTACCTTATCATTTGTCTTATTTTAGTCATTTAACTTGTTGCTACATTTGAGGCATTAGATGGTAATATGCAAATTTAGCATTTTATAAATCGAAGTTAATTACATGCATAAAGATGCTTAATATATTTTAAAAGACGCTAGTTAACCCTGGTTACATAATGGCATAAAGATGCTTGATTTGACACACAATTGAGCCATGACTTATTCTATCTTATTCATCAATTTTGTTTTTAGTATCTTACATGTCGTAGATTATATACCATTAGCATGATCCCAATATCAACCCTTATATTGCAGGTAATGAAAGCACGAAGGGCAAGAGGAAAATCAAGCCAAGAAACCAAAAATGGCCAAACCTGATGTGCCTAGAGGTAAATTTCCTCTGCATAAGTTGCACCTCTTTCTATAATATTTGATGCATGTGCAAATAGATCATTTGTGTCATATAACATTACTTGGCCACAAAGTTTCGTAAAAGTAAATTTTAACGAGGAATAAATTTTTTTTTGTCTTTTATTCTATAAGTTTATTGCATAAAGTATCAACTACTGTATTTTTCATTTATCTCGCTTTTATTTCTACATTTGAGTCATTTTTTGTCTTGTTTCGGACATTTATAACCCACTTTTAACATCTTTTTATGCTATAGATTTGAGTTATTTTGTGTCTTGTTTTGGACATATATAACCCATTTTTAACATCTTTTTATACTAAAGATCAAAGAAACCTTTTTATACGTGATACATAAATTCAAATTTGTTGATATAATTTCTATTTCTGGAAAGTTGATACATCAAGTTCTTAATCTTTTTAATACAGATGTAAAAAATACTAAAATGGACAAAAAGAATAAGCTTAATAGTATTATATATCCAATAAAAGACCCTTTTTATACATTATAGAATAATAACATTGGCAACGACTATAAAACTCTCTCCGTGACATTGAACCCACAGGTTTTATGCCCCGCCAACGTGTATCAAGTCGTGGCGCCCATTAAAACCCACTCCCAAGCAACTTCAATTGTCAAACGCATATGATGCTCGTACTGTAGAAGGTACCTCTAGGTCTAAATATAAGGCAATCCAAAAAGCGTAGGTTCAGTAACGTTATCGCCCAGGCTAGATCAATGCCTCGACTACCTGTCAACGCGGTCTATAGATCAGTTGATCCAACTTTACCATCAGCAAGGAAACGAAAGGTTAATGTTATAGGTCACGGTTTGTGGTGGGTGAGGCTAATGATGTGAATGTAGTGGGCCGTCCGACGGATATGGTTGGGCCACTCCTTGAGCCTCTAACCAATCAGAACCCAATGGACCTCACAATTGAAGAAACCAAAAAGTACATGAGAAGTGAGAACAAAGTTAAAAGTATTTGGTGCATACTTATCGTGACGTGAAACTTTGCGGCCATATTTGATAGTTATTCCGTCATAGATTGCTGTTTTGGAATGATTAGGCTATTTATATAGCGTAGATTGCATTTTTTTTATAGCAGATCTATGTTCTTGTCAAACTCATTGTTGAATATTTTTGGAGTTAATGTCAAGAACAATGTAATTGTTGTTAGAAATTAGAAAGAAAATCAAACGGAATAATGCTGGTAGTTAAATATTCTATATCTATTTGTATTTTGGTTTACCAATTATAGCCGGGTGATTATAGTAATTAGGGTAATCTGTAAAATGTTAGATATTTGGTGGATCACAGTAATCTGAGAGTCGTGTCAAACACTTTCAGATCAAAGTATTTCGATGGTTCTATCGAAATCTCCAATCGGATAAAACTCAGATTGCGAACTGTAAATTATGTTGTTGTTGTTATAATTCAGAACCAGAAACCAGAGTAATCTGAGAGTCGTGTCAAACACTTTCAGATCAAAGTATTTCCTTGGACCCTGCCAGGGGCTGCCGCCCCTTGGACCCTGCCCAGGGGCGCTGCCCCCGGACCCCCATCGTACGGGGGCTTCGCCCCCGTATGATAACCGTAATAATGTCATACAAGTGTGCACTCCGCACAACCCCGACTTGATGAACGTTTATCACGATTACACATTGGTCAACAAAGTAAATCCATTACACTTAAATCATTATTGGTAACACAAAATCACCAACATAAAACCCGTTGACGTGGTTCATCGATTTTGGCACTTGCTATTCATATTAGAAGCTATTCGCCTAAAAGTTGATTATTTGGTGATGGTGTAACCCATTTCTTATCCTTCATAATAGTATGCTATACATGAAACTTTAAGAAATCACTAAGGCTTATATGTATCATGCATGAAATAGTGAGACACTTATGCACAACCATCTAATTCATCCCTATTAACCAAAGATATCTTCGAATATTTACTGATGAGAATAAAATATAATGGGATCCACTAACAGATATAGTGAGATTCAATATATCTTTTTATACATTGCATCTTATCCATTTCATCCTATAAACAGAAACCATTGTTAAGTGATTTAGACACACCCTCCTCACATCTCTATCTACCTCTGATATCTTTCTACTACTTCTATCCGTTCTTACCTTAAAGATATAACCTATGACTTTGTGGCGTAAAATCACATATATAATGTGAATCACCTGAGGGGAATTGCCACCGAATAAGCCATTCTTCTCTAATAGCTAGACTCATATATCTCGAGTATGATAGCCTGAGATCACATCACTCTTTTAGGAAATTACCCACTCTTTATAGATGATACTAGATATAAACCCATAAACCTAACCCGTGAATCTACGTATCATCATGTGGGTTTTTGACAACTGAGTGGAGGTGGAAAGGGAAAGCAACTGCACATGAATAGAATAGTGTTTGGGTGCTATTTTTGGATAATAAAAATTTTTCTCTTGTATTTTTGTTTTAGATGAATAGAAAGAACCCGACTACCCCATGAAGAAATATGGTTATTTCAGTAAAAAAAGCCATTATGAATGAAGCCTTATTTATCTTTTGTGTTTTCCAAGACTCCTTTATATGTGGTAAACTATATGTTGGTGTTTGAAGGCAAGTCAAATTTTGTGGAAATGGTGTCGTAGCGAAAGTCTTGAGTACAATGTGATCGCAATGGAAGTAAATGGTCGGAATTGGTAGTTATATGTAATGATTACGAGTTATGGATTTGACATTTACGTCGAAGAATCTACCCTTTTAAAATTACTTATCCTCCACAATGTATCAAATTTACTTTTAATGCAACTTACCAGAGATAAAAGCTTTTATATAAAACTAGAGCATCTCAAATGCATAAAACAATAACAATTTTTAGTAGTTATATGTAATGATTACGAGTTATGGATTTGACATTTACGTCGAAAAATCTACCCTTTTAAAATTACTTATCCTCCACAATGTATCAAATTTACTTTTAATACATTGAATGCATAACTTACCAGAGGGTAAAAGCTTTTATATAAAACTAGAGCATCTCAAATGCATAAAACAATAACAATTTTGGTTCATTGACTTAAATAAACTTCAAGTTTTTCCTCAAAGTAATAAAATGAATCATTTAATATATAATTATTAAATGACTAAAATTTGGAAGAATGACTTTAATTATATCAAATGTTCATTTTACAAAAGTTTTTATTACAATGCAAAAAACTTTTTCAAAAAACTCGCTTTGAGCATTATTGCAAAAAAGTGAATTAAATATTGTTTGCACTTATTTGTTAACTGCAAAAGGTGCATTAAAAATTTGTTAAATAAAAAAATGTATTAAATGTTGTTTGAATTATGTGTTTTTGATTTTATGTGGTAAATGCCAAAAGTGCATTAAAATTGCATTAAACGTTTTTTGTATTTGTTAAGTTTAAAAAGTGCATTAAAGTTTTATTAAATGCAAAAAATGTTAAATAAAAAAGTGTGGTAAATGACAAAAGTGTATTAAATGTTAAATAAAAAAGTGTATTAAATGCAAAAAAAAATGCATTAAATGTTGTTTGCATTTATACATTAAATGCAAGAAGTGTATTAAAGTTATGTTAAATACAAAAATAATGCATCAAATGTTGTTTGTTTTAAATGAATTTAATACTAAAAATACGTTTTACGTTATGATGCCCTTATATGATGCCCTTATAAATACAGTAACTAATATATACAAACCAATGTCACATTTCACTAACGTAAAACACACAAACTTGCACTCCTCTCTCTAAACTCGCCTACACATAGATCTAACTGATTTTGATTTTTAGTCAAAAACATGTTAAACAGACAAATTGAGCTAAATAGGTAACATAACGATGGTTATCTGCAATATCGACTACGACAATTTGCCACCCACATGCCGCTTTTTTCGTTTTAACAAATTTGATTTAGCTTATTCTCATAATATCAAGGTTGCTCACGCAGTCACCAAAGGTTGTTTTCAAACTCGTAAACAATTTTTGATTTTTGTTCATTTTATGATTTTGATTGTTGATTGTTAGTATGTATGATAAAACTGTTATCTAGCTAGTATTTTTTAAGATCTTTAATTTATTTTAGTGGCGTTTTACCATTTTTTTTTTTAATTTTTTATTGAATCTATTTTAGGTGTAGTCTATGCATTTTCTAAAAGTTTCACTTGATCTTTATTTTACTTTTTATTACATAAATATCTTATTATTTATAAAAAAAAACATATTTTAACATTATAGGTAAAATAATGACCTAAACATGAAATACAATTAGGGCTGAGCATCGGTCCGGGACCGGCCAAGACCGGACCGAGGACCGCAATGGTCCGAAACCCCGGACCGAGACCGAGACCGAAATGGCCTGGTCCGGTTCGGTCCTCGGTCTGGTCCTATTAGGCATAATCAAAGAGATTTTGATAAGGTCGAACCGGACCGGACTGACCGGACCAAGAAACGAATTCGTCTACAACCCGGGACCATGGACCGGAGTGAAATTATTCAGTCCGGTTCGGTTCGGTCCAATCTGATTTTCCGGTCCGTTCGGTTTTGAGTCTGCCGTGCTCAGCTCTACATACAATGAATCAAATGAACAATAAAACGTACTGTGAGTTAATGACTAAACGCGACCCTTTTTATTGATCATAAAATAATAACATTGACATCGACTATAAATGCATGTAAATTCATAAACTCATCCGGCAACATTGAACCCACAGGTTCTATGCCCCGCCAACGTGTATCAAGTCGTGGGCGCCTATTAAAACCCACTACCAAGGTGCTTCAACTGTCAAATGCAGCTGATGCTCTTGTTGGTGATATATGGTACCTCCAGGAATAAAAATAAGCAACCCAAAAAACGTTGGGTAAGTAACGTAATCACCCAGGCCAGATTAATGCCTCGACTACCTTTCAGCGCGGTTGATGGATCAGATGATGCAACTTTACCATCAACAAGGAAACAAAAGGTTGGTGTTGAGGTTAGTGTCTCTGAGTCAAGTGGGTCAACCGTTCAAGAGAATGGCGTGAGGTCAAGTGGGTGTGTCTGACTGGGTCAGGCGTTGGTGGCAAAGTTGGTGGGTCTCAAGCAGATGATCAAATTTATTGGATCCTCGATCCAGTAGTTGTGTCATTCCTTGAGCTAGCATTTGTGGTGGGTCGGGCCAAGTCGGTCAAGAAAATGGTGTGGCTCGTCAAGCGATGTGGTCAAACCTAGTGGTGCTGGTGCTGAGGTTAAGGTTGGCGTGTCTGAACCATGTGGGTCAGGGTCTGTGAGGTGAATGTAGTGGGCCGTCCAACGTATATGGTTGGACCACTCCTTGACTTTATGGTTTGTGTGACCTATCAGAACCCAATGAACCTCATAATTGAAGAATCCAAAAATTACATGAGAAGTGAGAACAAAGTTAAACTATTTGGTGCATACTTATCGTGACGTGAAACTTCGAGGCCACATCTAATAGTTTATTTAGTCGTTGATTGCTGTTGTGGAATGATTAGGCCATTTATATAGCGTAGATTGCATTTTGATTTTTTAGAGCAGATCTATGTTCTTGTCAAACTCATTGTTGCATCTTTTGGAGGTTTAATGCTAAGAACAATGTAATTCTTGTTAGAAATTAGAAAGAAAATCACACGGTTACAATAACAAGAGGAAAGTTGGCAACTGTTAAGTTTACTATGTTGTTAAGGTTAATGTAAGTCATCACTAGGGGCGGATCTATGTGTGAGCCACCTGTGGCACGTGCCACACATAAATTCAGCTGAAGAAGTGTAATTTTTTTTGAAAACTTCTAGCACTTTGAAAGTAATATAGATATTTGGAGTTAGAATGTGCAAAATGAGCAACAAATGATGACTAAGAACATGTTTGCTGTTGAGTTTGAAGAAGATGGAGAAAAACTCAAAAAACAGAAAGGAAGAAGATGATGAATAGTACTACTAGCTAATAATGTAAGTTTTAAAGTTTTTGTCTTTTAGTTAAGTTGATTTTTGTGTCTTATTAGTTGTACTAAAGGTTGTGTACTTGTGTTGGAAGAGTAAGTTTGTTTATGTTAAATATTTATAAAGTAAACGTGAGTATTAGCTTATAATACCGAGTAATTCATATGCACATATATCACTGATCATATCAACTTTTCAATGTCTTTGATTTAGAGTAATGATACTGAATAACGACAATTAGTTAGTGCAAATTGCTTGTCGTTAAAAAAAATTGCAAAAAGCGATTAAGAGGCATAGCTAACGCTAAAGCTAAGGCTAAGGTTGATAATTATCCGCCAAACAAAGTTAGCAAAAAAATTCGTGCCACACGTTGTTTAAAATCTTGGATCCGCCACTGCATACAGCTTTTCCCAGAAAAAATAACTAAGTTGGGAACATAGAGAATTAATAATTCAGAAGAAGTACCAACTTTATCCGACAACCCTAATAATAAACATGTCTAATATATGAATTAAGTCTGTGTGACGATAGATTCAAAGTCCATGAATTAGTTGGCCTTTAGGTCGAAAAACCATGTTTACAGAAAAAAAACATGTCCGCTAGATGGTTTGAGAACATGGCCAACAAAGAATTTAACCTAAAATTCTAGTAACATGAAAAACCATAAGACTTTTTCCAAAAAAATAACTAATGCTAAAAGCATAACAAATTCCAATAGATATTTAAAAATAGGAATAATAAACTATTTTCAAACAACCAACTCCTACTTTCAAACAAATCATAATTCCACCAAGTCACACAAATATCCTGAACCAAACACCAATTCCATGAATTCCATGAAGTCCCAAATTGAATCAACACCTTTCAAGAATTTGATAGGCTTAAGACAATGTGCAAGCGTGAAAATCTCCACTAATATTTGTAAACAACCTTCAAACGCAAAAATATTAACGAATTGTTAATGTTAATTTTAGAGAAACTAAAAAAGGCAATTGACAATTCGATGCATAGATGAGCAACAGATCAAACTAGAACCAAACTCGGAGACCTTAACCATTCATGCCCTTTTAGACCCATTACTAGGGAAATTAAATTCCGGCTTATGTAGGTTTTGTTATTATTTACTCCTTTCGTCCCTAAATAAAAGTCCATTATTGACTTTCAAAGTCAATCGTCTTCAACTTTTACCTTAAATTATTTTGTGTATGTTATATAATATATGATGCATGTTATATGATTAGATTGAGATTCAAATATATTTTCATTCGTATAATTTTCATCAAGTATTATACAACACAAACAATATAATTTTAAGTCAAAGTTGAAAAAAAATGACTACGAAAGTCAAAAGTGGACATTTAATTAGAGACGGACGGAGTATGTTTTAGGTGAATTGTGCAAAACTAACAATGTATAAGTGGGCATGTCAAAAAAATTTCTTCACAATACATACCCATTTAGACTCATTACCACCCGGACTTAATTTTCTACAATAGATGAATATATAAGCATTAAGTTAGCATAACTCACAACATATAAAATTCAAAAGAGATTTCAAGATTCGTCATATCGTTTATCCAGAATATCAAGCTTCGTTCCTAACTCAAAATAACTCCATGAATCGTCCCTATTTTTGAAATTACGATCAAAATACATCCGTATTTGGATGGGCGTTTATTGTTTTCATTAAGTGCTTTGAGGGGCGAGGTAATTTGGTCTTTTACTTATTCTCTCATGCATTTATTTATCCACCCACACGATGTCACACACATTCATCCCTAACACATAAACACCTACTCATATGAGTGATTTCACTCATATCAATTGTAGCCAAAAACAATAAAAAAATGCATAAAATGTATGAAATATGCCTTGTATATGCTTGTTTGTTGTTTGATGTGTGTAGGTACCAAAGTTCGCAAAAAAATCCGACAAAAACCGGCATGAGTTTGAAGAAAAAGATCGAGGAAGCCAAAAACAAGCTCGACTTTAGCGGATTTGATATTTATGAAGACATATGAGCTTGTGGGTCCCACTTATTATTAATGGGCCCAAAAGCCCAGTTGAGGAGCATGTATTATGCCCTTTTGGATTTAAGGCCCATG
The DNA here is from genome assembly GCA_025667525.1 of Glebionis coronaria. Lineage (NCBI taxonomy): Eukaryota > Viridiplantae > Streptophyta > Magnoliopsida > Asterales > Asteraceae > Glebionis > Glebionis coronaria. The sequence goes on along the minus strand of CM046877.1, from coordinate 609,520,569 downwards.
ACAAGCCCAATAACAACAATTTTAGACGGATGAAAAGTACATATTACTCAAAGCCCAAATATTCATCAATTTATTATGAGACGTGAGGATGGATCAAGGCCCATTAGGGTAATATCAATAAACAGTGGTAAATAAGATACAAGTGAATAACTTATTCACTTTTGGGGTCAAACGTTATTTACAAAGGAACAAATCAAAAGAAGAAAAAAATAAAGAGACGGAGGTCATTTAATAAATATCGTTTATTATCCCCACTCACCCAACTTTAAAACAGCTCACACACACCACACAATAACTTTCGATACTCTCAATGTATCTCCCATCTATCCTTTCTTCCCCAAACCAAAATAAACCAGTTACATATAATTTTTACCCTAACCCTAATCACAAAATAACCAAATCAACAAATAAATTGGGGGTTTTGGTTTACTCGTGTGATTCACACAAGTTGATATTAATTCCCCAAGGAAACCGAAAGTTGGAGATGGGTGACGTGGTATCCTCTCTCTCCATCTCTTGATTCTGATTGGAGGAAACACCTCACAATCAATCATTAAGCCAATAATATATGACCACATCAGCTTTGTAGAAACACAACTAGCACAAGGATTGCCACCTTGGCAATCCGTATGAGGAGAGAGTTAATATCCACCGTCAGATCAAGATTAGAAGAAAGAGAATAAAGAAGATACCATTTTAATGCTCAAGATGAAAGTTTCGCATCAACAAACTCCATCAGCAAGGCCTTGGGTTAGCCTATAAATAGCCCCATCTTTCTGTGTAATTTTTATCCATTATTTTACTTTAAAGTTATTATGTAGAAATGGTTTTAGGATTAATTCTGTATTTCTCTTTATCAAATCTTGTAATATTTCTGAAAATTTAAGAAAAGTTTATTCATATCATTTAATTTCGTGTCTTGTTTTTTTCTACTTAAATTGATATTACAAATTAGTTCTTTATGTTGTTTCATGATAATAATGTTAATGATATTACACCTAAGCTAATTAATAGCTTAAGTTTGATATTAGAAGTAAGTTTTGGATTAAATCATTTATCCCCACTGGTTAAGTGATAAAATATAAGCTGCTGGTTCAAGATATGATTCATGGTGGTTAAATGTTGTTCGAGTTATGGTGAGGTGTTCATCCGGTTCATTTAGCCAGCTCAGCGCTGCGCTACTTCCCAAAGGATATCTCCACAAGGTTTAACTCTATTTAGTTTTCTATGTTTTTAGATTAAAACTGTCTAAAATGCTCGATGTTGATTTATTCTTTCTGTTTTGATTGGTATGTTTAAATTCATAGAGATCTGACTTGTTTGGTAGTTCATTATTCTGGTAGCTTATATGTTATTGTGATATTTGTGAATTAATTAATTTGATATCTGAATGCTTTGATTTAAATGTTCAGCTTGGAATAGTTTGGATAGATTATAGATCTGTTCTAGCTGTTACAATTTAGGGATATCGGTTTTGGTTATTTTCTGTTTTTAAATCTGTTTTTAATAGGGGTTTGGTTTACCTGAATACTTGAGTGTTGGTATGCAAGTCTTTCTGATATAGTTGGTTCTTATAAGGTTTGGTGAATCTGCTTATTTGAACATTAATCTGTGAACTTGTGTGTTGTAGTTAATTTTGAAATTGAAGTTTATTGAGATTCTGAGTTAGATTATTGTTTTGATGAGAGATTTACTAGTTTATTAATAGTTTCGGTTTCTGATATACACTCTAACTGGATATTTGGATTGGTTTTTAGAAGTCTATTTTTGATTGTTATATTTGGTAGATTTTAGAAATTACTGTATAATTTCATTGCTTAATGGTTTGCTGAATTGGTTGTTGTAGTAGAGATTTACTCGTTTTAGTCTGCTATAGCTAGTTCGTTTGATGATTTAGGACTGCTTACTTGCATTGTATTGTTCTGTTTGTTTCTTATAAATTGCAAGATCTATAAAGCTATCAAATTAACTAATCTGATAGTTATTGTGTTGTTGTACTAATCAGCTTTCAAAAAGATCATTCCTGTGATCCTAATTTTATTTTCATTATCCAAAAATTTATTTGTCAAAACTATGTCCTTCCTAGGACTCGAACCTGTGACCTCACGGGTAGCTGCATAGTGTGTTTACCAACTGAGCTGGGTCATTTTCTTGTAATAAGTATAATAATCAGCATAATTAATACGTCCTTTCTTTGAAGCTGATAGTTTTAGTTTTGTGTAAAGTTTTACTTTTACTTTTATTTACATTTTAATTCAATTTAATTTTCTTTATTAAAAGTTTACAAATTAATAAACAATAACAAAATAAAAAATATACGTTTTAAAAGTTTTAGAATTTAAATTGGTTTTTTTTAGATTGTAATTTAGATTTCAAATAATTTAGTTTCATAAATAGATTTAAAAAAAGTGTAAGAGTTATTTTAATTAAAAAGATTAATTTTTAATAGATTTTTAAGTAGTTTAATTTTTATAATAGCTTTAAGATTTTAATAATTGTTTTTAGATGTATTTTGGGGTTTACGATTCATGCACTTTAGGATAAAATTAAGTTTTAAATTGATAGATTTAATTTTTAGTATAAAAACCGAAAACCAATTCGAATCAATTGTCCAAATCGTTACAAAACGTCTCAAATTCATAAGATCTTCGTGTACAACGAACTTGGTTCATCAACGTGTTTAATTGAATTCGTCTTTGGTAATTTTAGGCTATTACTTTTTCCTAAAGGTAATTTACTAATTTACCCTATAACGTCTCTAATTATCACTATACTATCACGATCACATCAAAAATTTTGGCGCCGCTGCCGGGGAATCTTGTGTACGATTCGTTTCATGGAGATTTGTTGATCGTTTATTTAAAGACCCTTTCCGTCCTCAGAAAGTTTTGATTGATTTATGAAAAATACCAAAAATAATCTTCTTAATCCTCTATCATGTTTAATTCTTTTTCTCCTCACCCTCCAATTTTTAATTCTTCCATGAATTCCTTCGTCAATTGTGAAGGGTGTGGAGAACCGTTATATGGTTTTTTACCATGTCGGTGGTGTACGTGTGAGCGTTGTGGAAATGATTTACGTCACAATATACGAGTTGGATTTTGTCCTTGTTGTGATGATATTACTTCATGTGGAAACCCAAATTTTTCGAATAATTCTCTCGATTTTTACCCACCTCCACACCCCAATACGAGACACCCTCGTGTGAGTTTTGTGGAAGCGATTCTCATTTAGGAATTAATTGTTCGCATCGATTTTCGCTTAATTACGAGCAAGAACCGAGCTACAATCAAGACTTTAATGATAATTGTTATCCACAAGATTTACCGAGTTTATCACAACAATATCTTTGTTGTGAGTATTGTGGAGGTCCTCACGAGAGTTTTTGTTGTCAACCGATGGATCAAAGTTTTTATGAGCCTAGTCCTTGCTATAATTTGATTCCTTCCGGTTTTGACCAATCTCCACAATATTCTTTCGATATTGAACGACTTGAAACAATGTTCCAACAAATAACGAATCAAAGAAATGTGGAAATTGTTGAAAAGAGCATTGAAGATATGTTGCTTGAAAAGAAACAAATTAATCAAGAGATTAATAATATAACTAATGAATTAGGAAGTCGACGATTTCATGGTGAAATAATTGATGAGGGATTTAAAAGAGATTGTGAACTTAAGATTAGACAACTTTCGCAAGATTATAATGGATTAAGCATTGAAATTCGAGAGAAAGAACGAGCTCAAGCGGAAGCAAAATACCTTGCTAATCGTGAACTCGAGCGTTCTCTTCTTTTGGATGATGACGAGGATAGTGCTATTTCTTTGAGAGATCTTATTGCTCTACATCCTTCGTCTAGTGCTATCGTGCTTCCTTTTCATATCTTGCCGGCTATGGAGCCCGAGGATTCACCCATCCAAGATGATGAGGAAATCTCTCATGACATCATTACTCCTATTCATGATTCTTCCATCGTGGAACCCGAAAATTCTCTAAGCAAGGGGGAGGAGCTTATTAGCACTATTCCAGAAACGGAATCGGACGAAGTAATAAAGTCTATTGTTGAGATTCTTGTCTAAAACCCAAGAGAGTTTGACGGTATTTCCAATGAAACGTGTGATTTGCCACAACGTGATGACTCTACTTCTTCCATTCACTTTGAGATTTTCTCTAATTCTAATGATGAAAATTGTGATGGAAATGAAGACTTTGAGAATGATTCGACTTCTAGTGAATTTTCTAATGAGGAGTTCTCCGATGAACTTTCTTATAAAGATGACATTCACGACTCGGATTTTGAGGGGTTTTCCGATGAACCTACTCTTCTTCACCCATTTCCACCCGGAAATGAGGATGATTGTGATCCGATTTTTGAGAGGTTCACTTTTGAACTTGCTCCTTTAGACCCATTTCCACCGGAAAATGAGGTTGATTTGACTATTCCGATCCTTGAGAAGTTCACCGATGAACTTACTCATTTAGATGTGGAAGACGTGATTCTTCGTGAGAAATTATCAAACGTCTATCTTTTCATTTCTAAGATCGAGGCTTTGAGTTCTAAGCCTAATGCCAAGTCTTTCTCTCCATCTCCTATTCCCGTTGAGGATAGTGATCCGCTTATGGAGGAGATTGACATGTTTCTTTCTTCTAATGATTCGATACCACCGGGTGTTGATGATATCGACCCGGAGGGGGACGCTCTCTTTTTAGAGAATTTACTTGATAATGATTTCGTCCCAAGTCCTCCTCCCACCCACTTTGACCTTAATGTGCGGGTTTTTCATGTGTCTCATATTGAGTAAAATGACCCGATTGATCAAATTTCTAAGGGTGCAAAGGTCGTTAAAGCTAAGAGTGTTGATTCCACTATGGATGAAACTTTTATTCCACCATTACCATTTGCTTTCTATGATCATGGATTAGCGTGGGGGGACGACACCGTGTTGTCTATTCCTTTCTCTCCCAAGGACGAGGTATTCGACCCCGGAATCACTGATTTAGGGAAACCTCGGCCTTTCACCGATGCAATAATTGAAAGATTTTTCGATCATCTTGGTGTGAGTTTATCTCGGGGAGCATGCTATATCCATTCCAATATTTGTGACATTGACTTCCATCTCTTTTTAGAGATTTTTGTTAGAGTTTTATCCTTTCGTTTGTCATCCGACAACGAGGATGTAATCTTTGACCCCGACATCGTGCTTTATATTGGATTTTATTCCAATATGTCAGTTTTTTACCATTTTCCCTAAGGACCAATGAATGCGGGGATCGAGTCGAGCTCATGACTCGGTTAACAAAAACGAGGTGCCTTGTGGGGGAGTCCCATACATTCTATCTTCTATCTATTTTCTAACAACTAATAAGGCTTGATCTTTCAAGCTCGTGCTCGTGTTTTGTTGTGTTGTGAATCTTAGGTATGACTCTAATCATTGAAGACTCTCGTGTTCGGTTTTTGCCGGTCCACTTGATCTTCCCATTATTTGATTGCCAAAAGGGGCACACTCTCTATCCTTTGATTTTTATCGACTAACGTTTTATCTTGAGGCATAATTAATAAACGGCTTATAGATTTGCGTGCTCTTTCCATGTTAGGATTTTGCATTAGACTCTTCGTGTTTTAGCAAGGGGGTGTTACTCTTGAGCTAAGAAACATTAAGGACAATGTTTGGTTTTAGCATGGGGGAGTCAATCGATATAATCACTTGCTATTGCTTTTGTCGTGTCTAAACGTAATTGTTTTTCTCATTTTTCAATAAAAAATTTAAATTTTTAGTGTTATTTTTAAGTTTTAATTAAGAAAATAAGTGCTTTTGACACAAATGTAGGCTTTCCGTTGGTGAAAATAAAAATAGTTTTTGACTCGACTCGGTTTTTACCTTAGATTTTCCTTAACGTATTTGAATTAAGTTTTGCTAGGCTTTGATATTGGGAGATTTAAAACGCGAAAGTCTTAATTCATACGGGTTAAGAACAAGAACTTTTCGCAAGTTCCTATAATTGATCCTAGAAAGTCGTTTATCAAGGGAACTTTAAAACGTAAATTCTAAAACTTGAAAAATTATAAGAAGATACAAGATCCTATAGATGACTTGAAAACCCAAAACTTTGATTTAATAGGCTAAGTATCCATTGATTTCACATTTTTGAAATTTTTTACAATATGGAGAACAAGAGATGATAGAGTTCAATCATAAGTTTCTAAAATTAACTCTTCTTTGTGCAAGTATTTTTGTGTTTGATTTAATCTCCTCGTATTTACTTTCCACGCTTGAATAATAATTGCTTAATAAATGAAGTTTTCAGCGGTTTAGGCTTGATATCTTAACCCGTAACTCCTTCTTTTTCTTCCCTTGTAATTAAAGTGAGAACACATTAAGGGTGTCAACGTCGTGGACTTTTGATCATGGGATTGCGGAAATTTGGCTTACTATAAATATCATATTAATAAGAAGAATAAATAAAAACATGTTCTCTAGGAGCCTTCGGGTGGGAGTCATGTAGCACTAACCTTGTCATTAGAGCCTTAGGGTGTATGACAAGGGGGTTTGTTAAATAAAAGTTTCTTCATCATCATGAGCCATAAGGTGGGATGGTGAATGTCAATTCCCTTATTTTTGTCCAAGGAGCCTTCGGGTGTGGATTTTAAATAAGGAGCACAATTGCATCTTAAAGAGCCACAAGGTGTTATGATGTAGTTGTTGCTAACTCCAAATAAGGTCATAATTGACTTTGGAGGTTTTAATTTTTGCTTTAAAGTAGTCCTATTAGCCAAATTTTGGGTCCGGGTATTTATCCCTTAAATCGTGTTAAGTTATCCTTGATGTGGGCTTTCTTTAGTGACAACGGTTTTTGAAGTCGAGGTTAGGTTTTGAGTGTTGAGTTTACACCGTTCTTGCCTTTATTTTTGGACTAATAAATATCAAAAATAAGTCAAATGAGCCTTTGGGTGAATGACAAATAAAATCTAGAGATACAATTAGGAATAATAGGAGATTGAGTTTAACACAAATTACTTGTATGAGTTGGTTTAATTTTGGGGCTTATGATTGACAATGATCTTATTTTTGCACTTGGCATGGAAAAGTGAAAAGTCGGGGACGATGAATCTATTTGAGTTTTATGATCCTAAAAGTTATTTTTCAAATAATGAAAGCAATACATTATGTCTTTGCAAAATAAAATGTCAAAAGTTGAATAATGGTGTAGTTGGTGTTTTATTTTATCATTGTGTGAGGATACGGCAATTGCTTAGCAAGGGGGAGTTTGATATGAGCGATTTTACTCATATCAATTGTAGCCTAAAACAATAAATAAATGCATAAAATGTATGAAATATGTCTTGTATATGCTTGTTTGTTGTTTGATGTGTGTAGGTACCAAAGTTCGCAAAAACCGACATAACCGGCATGAGTGATAAGAAAAAGATCGAGGAAGCCAAAAACAAGCTCGACTTTAGCGGATTTGATATTTATGAAGACATATGAGCTTGTGGGTCCCACTTATGATTAATGGTCCCAAAAGCCCAGTTGAGGAGCATGTATTATGCACTTTTAGATTTAAAGCCCATGACAAGCCCAATAACAACAATTTTATACGGATGAAAAGTACATATTACTCAAAGCCCAAATGTTTCATCAATTTATTATGAGACGTGAGGATGGATCAAGGCCCATTAGGGTAATATCAAAAAACGGTGGTAAATAAGATACAAGTGAATAACTTATTCACTTTTGGGGTCAAACGTTATTTACAAAGGAACAAAACAAAAGAAGAAAAAAATAAAGAGACGGAGGTCATTTAATAAATATCGTTTATTATCCCCACTCACCCAACTTTAAAACACCTCACACACACCACACAATAACTTTCGATACTCTCAATGTATCTCCCATCTATCCTTTCTACCCCAAACCAAAATAAACCAGTAACATATTTTTTTACCCTAACCCTAATCACAAAATAATCAAATCAACAAATGAATTGGGGGTTTTGGTTTACTCGTGTGATTCACACGAGTTGATGTTAATTCCCCAAGGAAACCGGAGGTTGGAGATGGGTGACGTGGTATCCTCTCTCTCCATCTCTTGATTTTGATTGGAGGAAACACCTCACAATCAATCATTGAGCCAATAATATATGGCCACATCAGCTTTGTAGAAACACAACTAGCACAAGGATTGCCACCTTGTCAATCCGTGTGAGGAGAGAGATAATATCCACCGTCAGATCAAGATTAGAAGAAAGAGAATAAAGAAGATACCATTTTAATGGTCAAGATGAAAGTTTCGCATCAACAAACTCCATCAGCAAGGCCTTGGGTTAGCCTATAAATAGCCCCATCTTTCTGTGTAATTTTTATCCATTATTTTACTTTAAAGTTATTATGTAGAAATAGTTTTAGGATTAATCTGTATTTCTCTTTATCAAATCTTGTAATATTTCTGGAAATTTAATAAAAGTTTATTCATATCATTTAAATTCGTGTCTTGTTTTTTTCTGCTTAAATTGATATTACAAATTAGTTCTTTATGCTGTTTCATGATAATATTGTTAATGATATTAAATCTAAGCTAATTAATAGCTTAAGTTTGATATTAGAATTAAGTTTTGGATTTAATCATTTATCCCCACTAGTTAAGTGATAAAATATAAGCTGTTGGTTCAAGATATGATTCATGGTGGTTAAATGTTGTTCGAGTTATGGTGAGGTGTTCATCCGGTTCATTTAGCCAGCTCAGCGCTGCGCTACTTCCCAAAGGATATCTCCACAAGGTTTAACTCTATTTAGTTTTCTATGTTTTTAGATTAAAACTGTCTAAAATGCTCGATGTTGATTTATTCTTTCTGTTTTCATTGGTATGTTTAAATTCATAGAGATTTGACTTGTTTGGTAGTTCATGATTCTGCTAGCTTATATGTTATTGTGATATTTATGAATTAATGAATTTGATATCTGAATGCTTTGATTTAAATGTTCAGCTTGGAATAGTTTGGATAGATTATAGATCTGTTCTAGCTGTTACAATTTAGGGATATCGGTTTTGGTTATTTTATGTTTTTAAATCTGTTTTTAATAGGGGTTTGGTTTACCTGAATACTTGAGTGTTGGTATGCAAGTCTTTCTGATATAGTTGGTTCTTATAAGGTTTGGTGAATCTGCTTATTTGAACATTAATCTGCGAACTTGTGTGTTGTGGTTAATTCTGAAATTAAAGTTTATTGAGATTCTGAGTTAGATTATTGTTTTGATGAGAGATTTACTAGTTTATTAATAGTTTCGGTTTCTGATATACACTCTAACTGGATATCTGGATTGGTTTTTAGAAGTCTATTTTTGATTGTTATATTTGGTAGATTTTAGAAATTACTGTATAATTTCATTGCTTAATGGTTTGCTGAATTGGTTGTTGTAGTAGAGGTTTACTCGTTTTAGTCTGCTGTAGCTAGTTCGTTGATGATTTAGGACTGCTTACTTGCATTGTATTGTTCTGTTTGTTTCTTATAAATTGCAAGATCTATAAAGCTATCAGATTAACTAATCTGATAGTTATTGTGCTGTTGTACTAATCAACTTTCAAAAAGATCATTCCTGTGATCCTAATTTTATTTTCATTATCCAAAAATTTATTTGTCAAAATATGTCCTTCCTAGGACTCGAACCTGTGATCTCACGGGTAGCTGCATAGTGTGTTTACCAACTGAGCTGGGTCATTTTCTTGTAATAAGTATAATAATCAGCATATTTAATACGTCGTTTCTTTGAAGCTGACAGTTTTAGTTTTGTGTAAAGTTTTACTTTTACTTTTATTTACATTTTAATTCAATTTAATTTTCTTTATTAAAAGTTTACAAATTAATAAACAATAACAAAATAAAAAATATATGATTTAAAAGTTTTAGAATTTAAATTGGTTTTTTTTAGATTTTAATTTAGATTCAAATAATTTAGTTTCATAAATAGATTTAAAAATAGTGTAAGAGTTATTTTAATTAAAAAGATTAATTTTTAACAGATTTTTAAGTAGTTTAATTTTTATAATAGCTTTAAGATTTTAGTAATTGTTTTTAGATGTATTTTGGGGTTTACGATTCATGCACATTAGGATAAAATTAAGTTTTAAATTGGTAGATTTAATTTTTAGTATAATAACCGAAAACCAATTCGAATCAATTGTCCAAATCGTTACAAAACGTCTCAAATTCATAAGATCTTCGTGTACAACGAACTTCGTTCATCAACGTGTTTAATTGAATTCGTCTTTGGTAATTTTAGTCTATTACTTTTTCCTAAAGGTGATTTACTTATTTACCCTATAACGTCTCTAATTATCAATATACTATCACGATCACATCACCTACCCTTTGCAACAGTATAGTAGCAAAACCTTAAAATCAAAATCAAGAGATGGTTTTCTGCTCATGTGGTCGCGTTGATACAATCAAGACTTCTTGGACAGATCGTCATCCAGGTCGTCGTTTCTATGCTTGCCTATTCCAAGGACCAGCTTGTAGGTGGATTGATTTTGTTGATCCACCCATGTGTCCTCGTGTTGTTCAAATCATACCTGGGTTGCTTAGGGCTAGAAATAGGCATGAAGCTTCGATCCAAGAACTTAGTAATGAAGTTTGTTTGCTAAAAAAATATTTGTTGATTAGTTGGTTAGTATTTGGTTTAGTTTTATTTTTTTCCAGATTGGCCTAAGAAAAATGTAAAGGCTAATCTGTTATGTAAGATGGATTTTACGGTTATGAATGAAAAATATTTTCCATCTCATCTAGAAGAATTGTTTTGTCATATTCAGTTACTATGTCTTTGGGTTTGTAGTGTTTGGTTTTGCAGGGAAGTAGTTGGGGGGTTGAAGGGCATTCAATTGCTATGAGTTAATTTCCAACCCCCCCCCCCCCCCCCGAAATGTCTTATAAATACCAACTACACACACCACTTATCCATCACCCTTTTCTATATCAAACCCTAACCCTAATTAAGATCTGAGATAAAAAAATGTCCAAAAAACTGAGGTGATTGATTTGAGCGACTCTAGTAGTGGAGCTGTCTTTAGTCCCAGTGGAGATGCTGAGTGGAAATCTACTGAAAAGTGGTGTGGAGGATCATCAAGGCTAAGAGCACTTCCTCCCATTGGATCGGACTCAAGGCCTAGGACTACTGTTACCAGGGTTGTTGCTGAAAAGTTTAGGAGTGGAACTATTCCATTGGAAGTGCTAAAATGGTATAGGTATGTTGATGAGGCTAAGTATCATGGTGATTCTCATTACTGGGAGACATGGGATGAGGATGAAGGTAGTCCTTTTGCTGATTCCTTTTCTGAGGACACAAATGATGTTGATGATGAAATCTTTGACTCACTTGAGTTCTATAAAGACACTCTTAAAGGCAAAGCAAACACCCAGAAGAAGAAAGTTCCTGATGTCACCTATGTTGCCAAAAACATCATGAATATCCTAACTCATATCTACAATGTTGTCTTAGGACTTTCCAACAACACAACTTGGGAATAGATCGTGTCTAATATGGGAAAGAGGGTTGTTGGTAACAAAGGGAAGGGGAAGGCAAAGGTTTGAAGCTTGTGGTTGGATGTAGTCTTGATGGTTCTTAGTTTTTTCATGTATTGTCTTATTTTCATCTACTTTCTTGTTATCTAATTGCTTGAACATCTAATTGACAACAAAGATGTTGTGGTCAATTAATTTTGGTAATGGAATGGAGTTCAAGTTTCATATGTTATTTGTTTATAGCATGGCTATAATCCATTGAAAACACATAAAAAGTTAACAAAAGCACTAAATAATTGAAGCATAAATGAAACTTTGTTTAGATTACAAACATGGTTCAGATTACTAAAGTAGTAGAACATAAACAAACTTAGTTCATATTACAAAAGTACTAGAAAAAGTAATGCAGGAAGGTAAATTACAGGGCATCAGTTCTTGTTGGACCTTGTAGCTTGTTTCTTCTTTGCAGGTGCACTTGATCCTGTTGCATCAGATGGTCTTTTCCTTTAGGCTGAACTTGTTCTTGTTGCAGGTGCACTTGATCTTGATCTTGTTGTAGCAGATGCCCTATTCCTTTGGGATGAACTTGATCCAGTTTCAGTATTTGGGTCCTTTTTCCCTTTACAAGACCTTTTGTTGTGGCCTTGATTTCCACATTTTTTACATGTCACTGTTTTATAGGCCCTTGACAAACTTCCATCCTTCACCATTTGAGCCTTCTTATCCCTTGTTTTTCTCCTATTTTTCCTTGGCCTACCAACTGGAGTATTATGCTTTGGTGGGGTAAGTGTTGTAGGAATTTGTGACTTCTACCACATGACCTTACCATTCAAACAACCTAGAGTGTAACTGTATGTTTTTTTCCCAAGTAGATAACCAATACACTTATCCACCCATTCTTTTTGGATATTCACATGCGGTCCATTAAGTGACATGATGAAGCTGGCTGCTATAGCATGTGCACAAAGGATCCCTGTTAACTCCCATTTCCTACAACTAAATAACTTTTAACTACATTAACCACACACTGAGTACCATATGTTCTCTTAACCTCATACTCTTCACCCCTATTGTACCCAACTGTGTACCTGTTAGCCCTTTCAATGGTTATACTCAATAACTTAGTTGCGGCAGGGGTAAGTGGTCTATCAGACTTTTTTTATCACAACAATAACATTGACCATCCTTCTTATTAAGTACTCCCTAACGTATTCTAAGGCTGTGATTATTGGTGCATCCCTAGCAACTAAAATCTTACCATTGAAACACTCACACGGATTGTTCAACAAGATGTATGATATATCTATACCTGTTATCATTATAATGGGGAGTAATAAGTGTCTGTTTAACTACAAATTATGCTAAAAGTAGATTAAAAAATGACTTTTTACCTGAGAAATGTGATCTTGCCCAACTATGAGCTGGTATTTTAGCCAACCATTCAAAATATGCTTTGTTAAACTCTTTCAAATCTTCCATGGCCTTATCAAAATATGGAATAGTTGTTGTAGAAGCACATCTCCACAATAGCTCTTTATAAGCTAGTCCACTCCACTATTTTTTCATGTTTTCATGGATATGCCTAAGGCAATATCTATGCTCTGCACATGGAAAAATATTTGCTATAGCAATATATAAACCCTATAGAAAAAGACAAAGTTTTAGTGATTTAAAATGTTAGGGACCCTATTTGATTACTTGTACCCATATTTGTTTTACCTTTACCCACTTTCTTATGAGGCCCAACATCTTCAGTGTTACTAGGCCCTTCACCATCAAGGAGAAACACAGGATTTTTTTCCACTTCACTTTGCTCTAATTCTCTGTTTATCATTCTTTGCCAACCACAAATTCCTTTCTGATTTTGATAGAGTGAAGTCTAATCCTTTCTTTGACAACATCGGCATTGGGAAAGGTTGGCCAACATAGAAAAAAAATGCTTGAAGACAATGTTATGTTCACTTTCATTTGCTTTTTTAATCTCCCTAAGCTTATTTCTCCTGATATGCTCAATCCCATTGTAAGATATGTAAATCTTGCTTATGTTTTAGAGAGAGAAAGAGATAGATGATTTCACACTTCTTGAGAGAGAAAGTTTAAGAACTATGTGCTATTTTAAAATGAAATCACCACTCTCTCAATATAAGGAGAGGGTTTATATACCAAGCCCAGAAGATGGGCTTGGGCTTACATTTGGGCCGTCCATACATAACATGGACCAAGCCTTTCCTTGTTTGATATATTAAAAGATATCTAGACTACGAGCTACTACTTAATATATTGTCGGAGTGACCGAATCTTCCTAAATACGTAAAAACGTATTTCCAACAATATCCCCCTAAGGGAGGTCACTCCAAACAAGGGTGTTACGCTAGTTAAAATAATTAACTAAACCTAGCATACTATGCTTGTCTTGAGCTCGTAGTCTTCGTCTTTCTTTTCTTTTTATGTTATGGTGAACATGCTGATGTGATCTTTGATATCAATCTTTAGCATTAATCTCTTGCCTTGATCTTGTGCATCCATCACTTGTGATCTTCGCCTCCTCGTGACATCATGTCCCACATACTTATACCTTTGTAATTCTTGAAAGCTTCAGAGTTTGATACAGCGGAAGACTTAACTTTTAGGCTTTCTTGAATTTGTTGAAGTATTAAGTGCGAAAAGTATAAGCATGCGGGGACGACTTCTTCTCGGATTCCGCAACGCCACTGTCTTCAAATGCCGCAACATAAGTAGACACGAACGAAATGGCTTTGAACATTTCATTCTAATTCGGTAGCATTTTACCTCCGGTCGGTGAAGACCGTTGGACGATACAAAATATCGTACTTGTGGCAGGTAGATTTAATTAAAAATCTCCTTGACAAGATTTCACGGGTAAACCCGTTCTCTTTACTCGACCGTCCAAAGCTGACTTCGAACGTAAATAGTGAATCATTTGGATTAAATTATCCTCATGATTGAAGCCGTCAATTCTGATTCCTGGAACAAGTTTGATTCATTAAAGAATCGCACCATCGTTGCTTTCTAGTTGTCACGAGCTTGATTCATATTGAATCTTGCAAGTTACCTACCAAGTGATGTTTGATGTTAACACTAGAAGGATTTCCACTCATCTCTGTGAACACTAAGGTATCACTCTGAGTGTTCTGGCAAGATCACTTAGATATTGCGTAGAGGCCTGGAACGTGTTTAAGTTCAACTAAGAATTAAACCACTGTTGCTTTCCAGTTATCACAAGTTTGATTCATAAAGAATCTCTCAAGTCACCTACCATGAGCTTTTTAATGTTTGCTCAAGAAGGATTTCCATCTTCATTGTAAATTCTTTCGTATTACTCGGATGTTCAGGCAAGATCATGAAGATTTTACGTAGGACTCTTAGTATCTTTCTTACTTTTCACAGCGTGTGAAGAAGCAAGGAAATATGGAAATGTGTCCTAATGAGATATTTGATGATCTCAAATGGCTCTAGACTCGATCGTGTACTTTGGATTTTAGTGATCGGAGGCTGGATAGGAGTGCCACCATTTCAATACCAATTTATTCGGAGTGAATAAATCAATAGATAATGCGTTGTCTCCGTGTGATTAAAACAAATATCTGTTGAGAGATATCTGAGTTAGCTGGGATGGGTTGTGCATTGCATCACTGGGTCCATGATGTCTATCTTCAATATCAAGCATCATTAAAATGATCTCAATAGCATATGTGTTGACCCGGTTTCTGCCTAAGGTTGTAAGGAGGGCTTCTTTCTTTACACCCTTTATCTTTACAATTCTTTTTCATTCGTCAACCCCTTCAATGCTTACCAATACGTCATAACTAGCACCTTGTTGTGATTGTTCCAGTGCTAACTTAAGTTCTTGGTCGGCATTCAGCTACGTTCACAATCTTTCTCCAACTTTCCTAAGGACTACTATTTCTAGCTATAGAATGTCCTTGGGAAGATTCCTCCGGTTTTGGAAGAATCATAGGACTTAACCTATCCTACCATCCTTATGTCACCACAATCTTCATCGTCGTGAAATAAATGGGTTTTGGGTAAGTATATGTCACCATGAGAATCCATTTTGATATGCAAATCCGTTTTGCTCCCCCTTAACATATGCCACGATATTTGAAAACATTTCGCATGTGTCGGGATGAGCCAACACGTTAAGTCAAACCATTTTTGATAATTTCCCATATTAAATCACATTTTCTCCCCCATATTTAAAATATTAACCCAATCGATGTTTTTAATATCAATTTATTTAATGAAGTTTTAACAAAGGTTTTGGGAAGAAAAATGCAAGTCCGTTTTATCTTCATGATACCTAATGTACGAAATATGATACCGATTTGTAACATGATCACATATTCACCATATTAGAAAAGAATTGACAAGGTTGGACCTGATTGATAAGAACATCATATGATAAAATCAAATGGTTCTTGTCAGCATATGTTGGTCGCCTCGTCACGTCTGAAGTCATCTCTTGACACCACATGTACGATTGGTATTGTAGTCTTGACACCAACTTGTGAACTTGGCACGTTCGGAATCGAAGATTCTGAATGCTTGACAATTGCTCCCCCTCAATTGTTGACCCGTGTTCTATTGAAAGAGTTGTATTCGTCGGTTGAGTAGTCGCATCGTCGAGTATGTAGATACCAATTGTAGATTGCTATGGTTGTAGATATGATAACTTCATAAACAAGAATTCTCTTGTTTTAACAAATAAATTCACTGAAACGTACATAGATTTGTGTTAGACCAAGTTATAAAGTAAACTTGATCCCTTACAAGGTTTTAAAGTAAACCTTGCCCGAGAAAATTAATTCCCGTTGTGAGCCAAAGCTTTCATAAGAAATACTTAACTTTAATATGAAAACCGGGTTGCAGTCAGAAATAACTACAAGCCATATGGGCATGTTTTATGAAATATTTACAACTTTTGTACGAACTCTATTTATGGCGCCGTGTCAATATTAATCAACATTTAAGGCCGTAAATATTATTGTACCAAAATACATGCCTTTGAAAAATAAAGTAAAAATATTTTTGGATTTTTATGAATTTTTCAATTTTTATGGTTTTTATATGGTTATCATCAGCGATAACTTCCCTTTAGCTGAAATCCGGGGCATAATCTGAAATGTGATTATACGCCATTTACACGAGCTTAAAATCTTTGAATAATTTTAATGTTAGCTCGTGTTCGAGAAAATTTAATTTCTCGTTAATGAGGATAAGTTTATCATCAGCGATAAACTTTCCTTTCTTTGAAGTTCGGGTCATCATCTGATATTTAATGATGAACCATATACCGAGCTAAAAACCTTTGAATAGTTTTAGCGGAAGCTCGTGTCCGAGAAAATTTAATTTCTCGTTTTGAGGATAAGTCATCATCGAGATGAACTTTCTTATCTTTTGAGAGCGAGTTACAGTCTGTTATGTGACTGTAAGTCCTTGTGCATGAGCTTAAAAACTTTGAATGTTTTTAATTTTAGCTCATGCCCGAGAAAACTTAATTTCTCGTTGTTAGGATAAGTTTATCATCGGCGATAAACTTTCCTTTCTTTGAAGATCGAGTTATAGTCTGTGATGTGACTATAAGTCCTGTACACGAGCTTAAAACCATTGAATAGTTTAAATGTAAGCTCGTGTCTGAGAAAATTTAATTTCTCGTTGTAAGGAAATCTTGCTTATGTTTTAGAGAGAGAAAGAGATAAATGATTTCACACTTGGTCATTATCAAATTCCATTTACCTCACTTGGATCAAAATCAGGAACCACTTGTACCTCCTTTTCATGCCTAACCCACTCTACATCTGCATCTATGTTAAAGTGATAATCAGCCATGTCTACATTCACCTCTTCTAAAAATGTTTCTTCATCTACAAAGTAATCCTCATCATCCTCTGAATCAATATCATCATTGTCTGTACTATTTTCCTCCTCATCCCCAAAGAGTGTTTGCCCCTCAAACAATGTTTCTATTGGTTCATTATTGACCACCCTATCCCTTTCTTGTTCATTCACCACCCTATAACTTTCTGGTTCATTCACCACCCTGTTCCTATCTTGTTCACTAATGCCCACCCTATCAAACATTACTGTCATATTGTCCTCAAATGGATCAAATTCATAGTTCATGTTGAACAAGTCTTCATATATGGTTTCAACAGTCTCATGATCAGTATGCAAAGGCTGATTGTTGGAGGGTGTGGGAGATGAGGTAGAAGGCTGATTGTTGGAGGGTGTGGGAGTCGAGGTAGAATGATGTTGAGTGGAGGGTGTAGGAGTTGAGGTACAATGCTTTTGGGTGAATGGTGTAGGAGTTGAGGTAGAAGGCTGTTTGGTGGAGAGTGTAGGAGTTAAAGTATTAGGCTTTTGGATGAGGTATGCTAAATACAATACATTCTTAGGGATCAAACTAGGGTTTATCTCCTCAATAACAACAGTGCTAGAAGGAGGGGGAAGCATATGTGTCTACCACAGTCTCTAGGTGTTCACAATATACCATAATTAGTTTGTTGTTAGGGATATACTTAGCTAACCCAATAACATCTTGATTATTACCTAAAGCTATCAATCCCACATCAAGGTCAGTCTTAGGAATCATATAATGATAGTATATAGGTTCCTGTTTCACATATCCTAACTGCTACATTACATCATTTAACTCAAGAACTGAAAACTTATCTATGTCAACCCATTCGACATAACTAACTAACCCATTTACATATCTCCTTCTATTATTAACATAAATGATCTTACCAACATGATGTATTTTAAGGGAAAACAGAGCAGGATCCTTTGCTGCAAAATGCAATTGACAAAAACAATTAAATATGCATAATTACTTCAATTACATTCTGATTAAACTAACTTGTACATAATCCCTAGCAAAGCTGTAAAATTAAAAAAATAGGTCAAATTGATTGATTGGTCTTACCGTATTCAATAGGCATTTTGTAAGGTCCAAATGCCTCTTTAATCTTCCAACCAGTACCATCTATTTTTGAGGAAAAAACTACAGGAATTGAATTGGGGATCTTTTTAGCAGTTCATTAATGGAGGGAATGGAGTTTGAGTATGAGTGTGTGTGTGTGTAAAAAGGTATATGTTGATATAAATGCATGGGATAATAAGTAAAAGACCAAATTACCCCTCCCCTCAAAGCACTTAACAAAAAAATAAACGCCCATCCAAAATTGGGACGAATTTTAATCATAGTTTCAAAAATAAGGACGATTCATGGAGTTATTTTGAGTTAGGGACGAAACTTGATATTCTGGGTAAACGATAGGGACGATTCATGGAGCTATTTTGTGTGTGATGGGTCATGTCGTTCAAGCGAATGGAGTGACTCATCAAGCAGATGTGGTTGACCCAAATGGGTCAGGCGTTGGTGGAAAAGTTGGCGGGTCTGAAGCGGATGAACAAACATATTGGATCCTAGATCCAATAGTTGTTCCATTCCTTAAGCCAACATCTATTGTAGGTCAGTCTAGTCAATCAAATGGTGTGGCTCTCAAGCAGATTTGGTTAACCCTAACGGTGCTGGTGTTGAGATTGGGGTTGGCGTTTCTGAACCAGGTAGGTCAAGGTCTGTGGCTGACGAGGCTAATGAGGTAAATGCAGTAGGTCGTCCAACGGATATTGTTGTGTCACTCCGTGAGCCTATGACATGTGTGACCAATCAGAACCCAATGGACCTCATAGTGGATGAAGCAAAAAAGTACATGAGAAGTGAGAATCGACTAAAAGTTAAACTATTTGGTGCATACTTATCGTGACGGTGAAATTTGTGGCCATATGTGATAGTTTATTTAGTTTTAGATTGTTGCTGTAGAATGATTAGGCCGTTTATATAGCGTAGTTTGCATTTCGGTTTTTAGAGCAGATCTATGTTTTCGTCAAACTAATGGTTGCCTCTTTTTGGGGTTAATGCCAAGAACAATGTAATTGTTGTTAGAAATTGGAAAGAAAATCACATGGTTACAAACATCCAAAAAATGCTGGTATTTATTTTTTGTGTCAATTTCTCTTTCTGTTGACCAATTTGAGCCGGGTGGTTTGCCGATTTTGGATCATGCTATTCATATTATAAGCTATTGGCATAAAAGCTAATTATGTGGATTTTTGACAGCTGAGGGGACGAGGAAATGGAAAGCGGTTGCACATGATATTCCTTTAGGTAATAAAATAGAATAATGTTTGGCTATGTTATTCTTTGATAATAAAAAAAATTTTCTCGCACTGTAGTTTTAGCTCAATAGACACAACCCGACTACCCCATAAAGAAAGATGCTTAATTCGCTTAAAAAAGTGATTATGAACGAAGACTTATTTTTCTTTGTACTTTCCAAGATTTCTTATAAATCTTAAAAGATAAACTGTAAACATGCAAAGAGATATCGGCGGTAACAATGCGGTAAACTATGTGTTGGTGTTTCAAGACAAGTCAAAAGTTGTGGACATGGTGTCCTAGCCAATGTCTCGAGTACAGTGTGATCTCAAAGGAAGTAAGTGGTCAGAATTTGGTAGTTATATGGTAATGATTACGAGTTATGGATTTGACTTTTATGACAAAAATCCACAAGTTTAAAATTACTTATCCTCCGCAATGTATCAAATGTACTTTTAATGCAATGGATGCATAACTTACAAGAGGGTAAAAGCTTTTACGAAAAACTAAAGCATCTCAAATTCATAAAACAATAACCGTTTTGGTTTGGATTAAAGGCTTTTTGGAAAGACTATAAACTTAATGTTTTTCCTCAAAGTAATAAAATGAATCATTTAACATATAATTATTAAAAGATTACAACTTTGAAGAATGACTTATATTATTTCATATCTTCATTTTAAAAAAATTTTACTAGAATGTAAAAAGCTTTTTAATAAAAACTTTGCTTTGAGCGTTGTTGCAAAAAAAGTTAATTAAATGTTTGCACTTATGTGTTAGATGCAAAAGATGTATTAAAATTCATTAAATAAAAAAGAAGGCAATTTTATATATATATATATATATATATATATATCCCTTTAAAACTATAAAATTACATATATATCAAGTCAAAATCATAATTACATATATATCCTCCTTAAACCCGAAATGTGTCATATATATCCAAATTAATAAATTTCAAATATACCCTTATTTTCTTCATCTTTATTCAAACCACACAGCTCAAAAACACAACTACCCCTAACATAGAAACTAGAGTGTCCTTCGGTTCGGTTCTCGAAGTGTTAGGTCTATTCGGTTAATTTTTTCCTAGGTCAACCCGAAAGCCGAACCAAACTAGGTTTTAATCGAACCGAACCTGAAAACCAAATTTGAATTCGGTTCGGTTTTCGGGTTGACGCGAATTATCTGAATTTTTCTTAAAAAATATGTAATTATATAGATATTTAGCAAAATAAAAATTATTTCAAGTATAAAAGTTACTTTTTTATATTAAGATTATATTTTAGTAAATAATTTATATATATTAGGATTCAATTAAGTTTTAATAACTAATATATATATATATATATATATATATATATATATATATATATATATATATATATATATATATATATATATATATATATATATATATATATATATATATATATATATATATATATATATATATAGTGTAACTTTCTTTTCAGAACCATTTTTAGTGTCAGAACTGTCAGAACCATTTTTTTTACTTTTAATAATTCACAATGTACAATCAACCAATGCAAAATGGCATTTTTGAAATAACTACAAACTTATTTTAGAAAAGATTAATAAATTAGGGGTAAGTTAGGCATTTTGTTTCTCCAAAAAACTAGCATATGATGGAATAAAATCTGCAACATATTACTTCTCCTTTTCATAACCTCCGTAAACCTAAAATCTACAACAAAAAACTATATGCCGCCTCATTCTTTAGAATCATTATTCGTTAGGATCAAATAAGAAGATTAAGTAAAATAAGAAGAATGAGAAGAAAACACAGCCACATATTTCAGATGCACCTACAAAGTCAGATGCATCTCCCCTTAAAATTCTCCTTCCTTTGTGGAATTTGCGGTCAGGATTTTTTTTTATTCTTCTCATTTTATTTTTTCTTCTTACTGGATCCCTACTCTCTCTCTCTCTCTCTCTCTCTCTCTCTCTCTATATATATATATATATATATATATATATATATATATATATATATATATATATATATATATATATATATATATATATATATATATATATATATATATATATATATATATATATATATATATATATATATATATATATATATATATATATATATATATATATATATATATTTACATTATATATAAGAGGAGGGATATGCCACATAAGCACCTTATAATGCCATGTCACCATTATTATTTTTAGTAATTTTTTTCATAATGTTTCGAATGTAAAAAAAGGGCAATTAGAAGATTCGAACTCGGGTCAAATATTCCAAACAAACAAGCCTTAACCACTGGAACTAGCAAGATATTGTGTTATGACTTTAAAAAACAAGTATATCATTCTATAAAAATTTACTTATCACTAATAACACACAATCACGGATGTTACAAAAACTTTTGACAAAACCCTAATCTCAATCATATACCATTCTTATCTTCAAAAAACCCAATGAACAAACTTCCTTTTCTCAAAACCCTAATTATGATTATCTCAGCTCGGTTTTCAAGCTTTTTCGTTGTCCTCTTTTGATTTTGTTACTCGGAAGGTTCGTTTTCTTCACTTTTTTAAGAACATTCATATTTTTCTCTATAGTCTAATATTAAATGGTCTAATTATGGTTGTCATTATCACTATCTAATTTAAGCTAAGGGTATTGTTATTATATTAATGGATTATATTCAGGTCTAGGTCTTGCTGGTTTTTGATCTGATATGATGATGGGAATCCTTTGTGAGATGGTGTCAGGTAATTTTTATGTAGAATGTTACTATAGTTTTTTAACATAGAGATAGTTGCATCATATTGGGTAATCACATGCAAAGACTACATCAACAAAACTTACTGCTAAGATTAGATGCAAACTGCGCTTTTATAGTGGTCAAAGATGTTCTTTCTTTATAGAAAGGTCTCTCATCTTTTCTTAACACGTGTCACTGATTTTACAGAGACCGATGGCTACTTGCCCATCCACAGAGAACCCCCAACTTTTGTTGACCATGCAACTGAAGAGATCCTTGTCAGTGGCATCAAGGTAAATTTAGGAATGAAATAATATGATTAGCAGTCTCCTCTGATTCTGAGAAAACCGCAATTTGGCATGATAATGAATTCTGATTGTTTTTTCCGTCATGTCTGTCTATCTTTTGCAAACATAAATAAAGTGACATTGATATTCTAAAACTCATATTAATGTCACTTTATTTATGTTTGCAGCACATGTTGATGAATAATCTTTTACCATGTTATATTATTTTTCCTATGCACCTTCTAGGATGAATTAATAAACCTTGTCGAAGATTATAGATTCAGTATTCTTACCAAAATCGTGTTTCAAATTTTCAGCTGGCGTTTGATCAAGAGGAGATGATGTGAATGATTATCTGGAGGAGAGGTTGGTAGAAGTCGAGTCCATGCCTGATTTGGTGGTGGATGATTTTCAGTCGTGGGATTGGGAAGATGAAAGTATTGAGCAAGCGGGGACGATCTGTTGAGTTAACGGAGTTGGTTGAAATCGATAGGAGAGTGATGGTGGATCACCAACTGAAAACATTTTAAACAAAGGAACATGTCAACGTTCAGAAAAGTGTAATGGTTTTTGCTTTTATGAATTTATAATATGATCACTTTGTTTTCGAGTTTAGCTATTTAGTTAAAATGCCATTGTGTTTCAGCGACTGAGCAATGAGCGGAGATGCAAGCAGCCAATGTACAACGAATCCTATCATCAGAGAGATCTGAATCAAGCAGAAAAGTAGGGATGAGCATTTGGACCCGAATCCCGAATTGAACCCGAACCGTTCCCGGAACCGTACCGATTCCCGATACCCGAATCCCGTTCGGTACGGTACCGGGACTACGAAATAAGGTGAAAAAAAATTCGGGACCACTAATTCGGGACGGGACCGGTACCAAATCGGGAAATTCCCGAAAAAGAACGGGAAAATCCCGATTTCCCGGTACCGGTACCGATTCCCGTACCGGTACCGATACCCGAATCCCGTTCGGTACGGTACCGGTACCATAAATTTATGCTCGGGAAATAATCGGTACCACTAATTCGGGACGGGTTCGGGACGGGACCGGTACCGAGCTCATCCCTACTTTGTACTTCTAATTAAATAATCATCTAGGTTGCATTGTTTATTTATGGAGTTAATATGTAGGGTAACAGGAAATTTATGATTGAAGTATTTTCATGTTATTTTTTAGTGAATTGTAGATTGGAGTATTAGGGGCAACAAAAAAACTTATTTAAACCTGTGTTCTGTTTAGGATACATCTGAAGTAAAACGTAAAACTGCCAAGCGTAGATTCAAGACAGAAAAAGAATTTCAGGAGTTCACGTTAAGCTATCAGAAAGTTGTATCTAAAAGAGATTCAGGTGTGTTATTTTCGTTACTACCGTGCGAGTTTATGGATATACCTTATGTAATTTGTCAATTCTAACTTTGGTGTGGTTATTCTCATTCTGTCAGCTACCTATATGCGAGATAACTTATATCGTTGGAGCTCTATTGTATATTTTTGAAACTACAAGATTTCTATGGTGTCAACAGTCGGTAATACCAAATAACCAGAATTTTAAATTAGTTCAGAAATGTGATTTACTATTTAATATTATTTAAATCTTTTCCAGCAGTCGGCTATGGATTACTACTCGAGGGATCAATGGGAAAGAAGTTGAAGGCTGTTTGCTCCCTAAAAGCCATGGGTCAGGATATGGAAGAATTTGTTTTCAGGGTTTAACAGGGATATGTGACAGTTGAATTACCTACTGGATTTTGATCAGAAGTGGAAGCATTGTGTTATTACTTGCCGAATCACCTCAGAATTTCTCAACCAAACATCTTGTCTTGTGGCTCAATGGAGGTAACAAACTTATTTAGTTTCAGGACATAACTAAAATAGTCACGCAGTAATAACTTAACAACAAAATATATTCACAACATTTACATAAATTTATTAGAGTGACAATATTGTCAGGTAGGAGATGTTGAGTAAAGGGTTAATAAATTGTGGTTGCAACAATCAAAATTCTGTATATGTATCAACACGGTTGGTGAAGTTAACCCACATACATTTTTACCTTTTTGCTTGAATTTTTACCCGGCGTACAAGTTTTCCCACGTGAATGGCCTAAATACATGAATAACACTAAATAACTTGACATGATCCAACATGTATACTTCTTGACAAATGGAGGACACACGATATATGATTCCACAAAAGGTGAAGATTGGCTGGAACACCTTAACTCTGGGTGCCTTTGGCACACGATATATGATGTGGGAATGAACTTATTAGAAGAGGCCAAAAAACTGGCCATAGAAAGTGATTTGGATGGAATTGTTTCAGAAGTAAAGGGTATTTTAAAAAACCCTTCAGAATACGAGAGATTAAAGAATCGAATCTCGCACTCTTTAGTTATAAGTGTGCTGATACTAAAAGTGTTTGATTTTTTATATCAGTAATGTCCCTGAAGCTGTGCACGTTCAATATCTTATAGGAGTCCAAGGTGTGATCAAATTTGATCTCTGCTAATAATTTACTTATATCAGGAAGAATTAGTTTTCCCCTCAACATTGGTACGCCAATGACAAGCCGTATCACTATCTCTGCTAATAATTTATTATATTATGCAGAGTCGTTTGCCTTCATGTCATCATCACCATAGTGATGGCGAAGAACAAGACGAGATATATATCTCTAATCACAATGTCAATTTGTTGACATCAACGCTAAAGGTGGATTCTTGTCTTCTGGATTAGGTTTTTCATCGGGTTGGACTTCCTTCGGTTCAGTCACTTCCATATCCCAAGCCCAGGTAAGCCCATTTCCCTGCAGAAGTTCATCCTTGACAAAGAATGTATCATTAAATGAACCATCTGTGTCAGGCATGACATAGTTATACTGAGGGTTTTGTCCTTCAATCATTTCTGTCTGATCTTCAAATTTTCCTATCTGCTCTATAGTTTGAAAATCAGCAATATTTGCAACTGTACTTTGAGACACTACATTAACCACCTCAACTGAGCTGCCTGTGTTCTTTGATCCACTCTTACCGTCATTAGAAACATTCTCTTTAACTTCATTAAAAGCATTCTCTTTATCTGAAGTCTGAACTACCAACAGAAAACGCATATGCTAAAGTTTCCCTCATCTTCATTCTTACTGCTTCAAAGGACTCTCTCTGAAACTTGGGTGATACTTCATGTGCTACAGACTTGGTCTTTGGCGTCTGCACCCGTGGAGACACCGTTTTACTAGACATTGACTCATTTCGCATCATTTTCTTATTAGACAAACCGGCAGACCCTAGAGAATTAGGCATGGAATGTAACTGTGTATGCTTCCTGTTTAGAACTGATTGGTGGCAACCGAGGTGAATTTACTTGAGCCTCCATTTGAACCACACGCTTTATCGAAACCAAGGGTTCTGCTGCAACCTTATTCTTTGTAGGTAACACTGATGCCTTCTGGTGGTTTTCAACTACACCGTGAGCTGTGGGAATGGTGCTGGGCATTGGACCTGTCATGCCTATCTGATTGTTTAACAGTGATAGGTCCTGATTGGAAACGGGTTCCATTTGCGAGAGAGTTGCTGATAGTTATTGTGATGTGACACTGCCAAACATGCCTACTATTGTACTATATGAGATAATCAAGCATACGCCATCAAATCCCAGAATTACAGCCTACAGTCAAGAAGGTGATGAACTTAACTGTAACTTTTAAACATAACATAAAATATCAAAGCAACCCCTTCACCCGGAAATTTGTTGAATATTATATATATATACATTTCAGTTTGTTTAGCATTCGACTCAGGTTGCCCAGTTGCTTAGTTTTATCCACTGAGCACATTACCTCTAAATATGTTTTGTATTCTCACGACTGATTTTTTATTCTCGAAAAAAAAACTTGCATACACAGTTACAAGATATACCAGTAAATCTAAGTGATTCACTGATAGGATGATAAGCCTCATTTTGGTTTTTTTAATGGAGTGGATTATAAATAGTCTATGTGGTCTCGATCTAATTTGACTGTTGTGTATTAAGACATACGTTTAGAAGTGTTGATTCAAACGACAGATAAGAAGAGATCACCATAAGTCCTTAACCATTCATAAGACAGTTATCAAATTTTAATATAGTGTGATGTTTAACATGTGGTACAAGTAAAGTTTGAATATTTGGTTGTTTATTACGGTTTTTTAGTTCGAACCATTTTCTAAACCGTTACATGCTAAAGCACCCTTTCAATATGTATTTTTGTCATATGATAATACTGACTTTGTGGATGAAAGCCAACAACATAATTATCAAATTCATTATTGTTTTGAATACTCACATAGCTATGCTTTAGCTGCACTTTTATGAAACCGTAGTTAGGGATCAATGATTGTTGAAGCTATACGGTCTTAGTTGCGCTTTTGTTAAACCGTAGTTAGGGATCAATAATTGCCAAAACTATACGCTCTTGCGACAAATGTGACCCTTCACACTTGACTTTTTCAAAAGTTTGTTCGTCAATTTCCTTCCAAAGATGTAATGACATTAGAACCTTAGGTACGACTACTCAAGATAGATAAATATAAACAAATATTTTTCAAATGTGAAAATTAAAAACGAAATTACTTTTTAACAGCTAGGCGAAGGTTCAAAAATGACTATCTACTATTTGAATGTCATTGCACGGCTCGACTCACTAACCATATTTCACGTTTGAAAAAAAGTCAATATTGTACAAAAATCACATATAAACACAAAGTAACTAAGGTTGTATGTGTGTGAGATTAAATGTTAGTATATGATCTTTATCATTCATTGATTATTATTACCTCCGTCTCAAAGTAAGTGTTCATTTTAACTTTTTTCGATTTTTCTTATTCAACTTTGACTATAAAGATTTTCATTTGTCTTTTATAATATTTGATAAAAAAATATATGTATGAATTGAGATTAAAATTCATTTTCATTAATATATTTTTCATCCGGTACTATATAACACAAATGAAGATATTAATGCTCAAAGTTAAATACAGAAGACAGAAAACAGTTAAAGTGGACACTTTTATGGGACAGAGGAAGTACTTAATTTATTTCTTAAATATTCACAAGTCATATATATATGCTATGCTTAAAAATAATTACAAACAAGTATATATATCAATAAAAAATAAAGGACAATTAGAAGTTATACCCGCTCCTTGACAATTAAAACACAACCACAAAACTATCCCCCACCAATACTATAAGAAACAATAGATAACTCATACGTAGTATTTTGCTTTAAAGATTCAAACAAAAATTTATCTAAATAAAAAATGTAAACGAGAATCACAAGTCATACCCGCCCATCGGGCGGGTTTTGCAACTAGTATATATATATATATATATATATATATATATATATATATATATATATATATATATATATATATATATATATATATATATATATTTGTGTTCATGTAAGTTACAACTTAAAATGCATTATAATAGGCACCAATAAGAATAAGCCATGTGTCATTAACCATAAAAAGGAAAAAAATTATAATTAAATTTCTCATTGAATGAAAAGGTTACTTAGGTAATTTACAAATTTCTTAAATTTCATAAATAACTTACGTATTTACATCTCATGAAAACCCACGATAAAAAAAATTAAAAAGAGTTTCTCCCTCTTTGAAAAATTTTGATCTTCCATTCTTTACAACCAAGGTTGCGAAAACCTATCCCTCAAGTTTCTCTCAATTGCCGTCAGTGCGACATCACAACCTTTTTCGGCTTCCATATTTTTAACGAGATGTATCACAGATCCGGTATCCTTTATGTCGTTGTTGCTCTAGCCGGTTCACAACCGCGTTATTCCTTCACCGTTCATGAGTTCGGCGGCCGTCATTGTAGTTGATACATCTTGAAAAATGTAAAAAAATGCAGGTGATATATGTTGCTGATGATACATGTTCGGTCATGTATTAGAGGCCGACATATTTCATGTTCAATATCATCTTCTGCCGGTGGTTGTAACCGTGACTCAACAACCAAGACGCTCGTTTTGATTGGTTGTATTTGTTCATTCAAAGATCTTCGTGTATCAACAATCGGTGGGTGTAGTCCGTCTTGACGAGCATAATCTGCGGATCTTCCTTTCATTGCCAGATTTAGGTTTGATAATATGTGTTGAAACACAAGTCGCTGGTTCTTTGGTTGGTTTTAGTAATGTATTTTAATATATCAATATTTCATTTGTTAAGATTATTGTATCATATATCCATTTTAGTGATATTTCATTTCATCATTCCAATTTGTATCATCAGTTATGTGTAGGATGAGCATTTTAATTTGAAATCGAACCGGAATCGTTTTCGGTATCTGAATTTTGTTTGGTACAATACTGCGAATTAAGGTGAAAAAAATCGAGACAACTAATCTGATACGGGACCAATATCAAATTTGAAAATTTCCAAAAAAAAGAAGTGAAAAACCGATTTTCCGGTACCGGTATCAATACTCGTACCGGTACTAATATCCAAATCTCATTATGTATGATACCGGTATGACTAATTTATGCTAAAAAAATCGGTACCGCTAGTTCGGTATGAGATCGATACCATGCTATATTTTAACAAATATTTTGATGTATCATTTTTAGTTTTTCTTGAGAGAAAAGCATTTGGTTTTAGTCACCGTTTGAGGTCGTCGTCGTCATACCATCTTCGATACATGTGGTAGTTCTTCTGTTAAGATAGAGACTCGTGATCTCAAACTAGTGTAGAGATATACTATTTTTTTAGTGTATTGCTTATGCATAAGTTGCACAATCAGTGTATCAGTTGAAGGTTTATGGCATATGAAAATATATGTTCTTGTGGATAAGTTGATGTTGTGCTCCCTAGCTAATTTTGTATCGATATCATAACTTTTTGTGGCACATCAATATCACTCTTTAATTTAGCCATTTGATAGTATTCTACATATTTCAAGGTTTAGTACGTACAATCACCTTTTGTACCACTACATCCGGTTTTTCAAGTATCAAATGATGGTTTCGGATGAATTTTGTAGCAGATGGCGTGCGTTAATATTTTATTGTTTTTTTCTAGGTTGTGTATAATTAAGATTATGATAAGTTGTTATTACGTGTATAGGGATGAGCACGGTACCGGTCCCGTCTCGAACCCGTCCTGAATTAGTGGTACCGAATATTTTTTGAGCATAAATTAGTGGTACCGGTATCGTACCGAACGGGATTCGGGTATCGGTACAGGGACGAGTATCGGTATCGGTACCGGAAAATCAGGTTTTTCAAGTTTTTTCGGGAATTTCCCGATTTGGTACCGGTCCCGTCCCGAATTAGTTGTCCCAAATTTTTTTTCACCTTATTTTGTACTCTCGGTACCGTCCCAAACAAGATTCGGGTACCGAGAATCGGTATTATTCCGAAACGATTCCGGTTCGATTTCAAAATTCGGATCAAGATGCTCATCCTTATTTGTGTCAGTTACTTTTCTAAAAGTTGTATCAAACTATATTCAAAGATGTGTGTATAAATATTTGTATATGTGTAGTACATACATATTTTATCACTTTAGCAAGACTATGGAGTATCAAATAATAGGTGTGAATCAATATCATTTAAGCACAACATCGTCTTATTTTAGATTCATATAAAAATTAAATGTATCAACAAGAAATCGTCAAAGATAGAATTGTTTAATAAAATTAAAATGAGGAAACAACGCATATGTGTAACTGTAACCTTCGGAATAGCTAAACCAAATTTAATAAATTGATATATAATGACATTGAACTTTTATTTTATTACATGTATGCCACTCAATGCCCTCAATTAATAATACCTTGAATCTCATCAACAATAACATCAACAATAAGTAATCTAACGGTTTACATGTGTGCTTATTATAACCTACATTAAGAGTGTTCACCACAATAACGTTCCCCTATATATACATATATATATATATATATATATATATATATATATATATATATATATATATATATATATATATATATATATATATATATATATATATATATATATATATATATATATATATATATATATATATATATATATATATATATATATATATATATATATATATATATATATATATATATATATATATATATATATATATATATATATATATATATATATATATATATATATATATATATATATATATATATATATATATATATATATATATATATATATATATATATATATATATATATATATATATATATACTAGTTTCGTAACCCGCCCAACGGGCGGGTTCGGTTCGTAAACCATTTCTGAAAGCAACATTTATCTATCCGTTATAATGATTGGCAGTGGGACATATAGATGTCTGTGTTATTAAATCATTTTTGTTAAAAGCAAACCAAACTTTTATAGTGTTAGACTTTGGCTCATCCAACGGACGGATTTGGACTCATGTTAATCTTCACACGTACACACAATAATTGGCGGGTTCGGTTTGTAATTTTAACATTTTTTGACCCGTTATATTATTTGGAGCACACATAAGATTTAAAGAGTTACACGTAAGTAGTAGCTATTAGTTGGAGCACATAGTGACTATTAGTTGGAGCACCTAAGAAAGCAGGTTAGTCTATTTGGTATTATGTTAGTTGGATAGTATAATGAGTCCACATGTACAAAGCGAGGGATGCTTTTATGTTCTTATATGTAAGACGATAGATAAAGAAGGCATGACCTAATATAACATGCTATTACTGGTTAAGGACTTGCAATGTAACCATTTAACGATGAAAATTATTTGCAAAGTTGGTCCATGAATAAATAATTGTAAAGTTTGTCCAAATGCAAAAAAAATATTTAAAAAATTATAAAAATTTGAAAAAATTATTTTTTTGGAAAAGTAACTTTTTGATAAAAAAATAA
The DNA here is from genome assembly GCA_025667525.1 of Glebionis coronaria. Classification (NCBI taxonomy): domain Eukaryota; kingdom Viridiplantae; phylum Streptophyta; class Magnoliopsida; order Asterales; family Asteraceae; genus Glebionis; species Glebionis coronaria. The sequence continues at coordinate 609,488,908 of CM046877.1, read as the reverse complement.
TTTTGTTTGGGAAAAACTATTACTTTTTTTTACCTTTTTAAAAAAATTGATTTTTTTTCAGGGAAAAAAGCATTTAGTTTTTTTCATCTTGTTAAAGAAAATCGAAGAACTAAATTTAAAAAAATTAATATTTTTTATAAAAATTGAAAAATTATTTTTTTTTAGATTTAATAAAAGATAAAAAAATAATTTTTCGATATTTTAAAAACAATTTTATTTTTTATTTTTTTTTCAATTTTTTTAAAAAGTATAAAAAAACTACGTTGTTTTTCAGATTTTTTTTTAATTTTGGTAAAAAAATTATTTGTTTCTTTGAATTTTTTAAAAAGTTGTAGCTTTTTTAAGAAACTTATTCAACATAGCTACTCTCTAGCCCAATTTACTTGAGTTCATCGAATCTGCTACACTTTTTACAAAAGGATGTAAATATTGTTTAAAAATATCCAAAATCAGAAGGATCGATTCGTAGCTATTTTTTAAAGGTTTATATTAATAAAGCTCATATGTCCACTTGTGGTTGTTTGTATAGATCAAATATATAACTGGTGTTTATGAGAAGGATGCTTATACCAATGTCAAAAGCAAATTTATATGCCTGCCTAATTCAACTGCTATTACCAACAACGTCATCCCAATTCCAAGCTGCCCCACCAAAAAACACCCTTTCAAAATCTTTGCACCTAACGTAGTATACTTATTCATATTCTTCAAACGATCCATCACTTCCTGCAACTCCAGTTTCGCCTAATCAGCTCCAACCACATCAGCAAACGAACCTCCAGTTTCCAAAACTCCCTTAAACTTAGGCTTAGACCTGGAGAAACCCAGAGATGTTTCAATGACCTCCTCTAACTTGTGCTTTAAATAACTTATTTTTTAATATATATTCAGTCACTCATTGATTGTATTATAGTAAATCACATTATTATCATATCCCTCCTCTTATTTAATCTTTTTTGGAATGTTAATATACTATATTAGTTACTGTATTATGTTTAAGCATAATCATAGTTACCTGATTGTATCGTATCCGTATGCACATGCCTGCGTGTGTTGGTGTATGTATTTGATGGGGCTGGTACTCTTATTGATAAACCTGTGTTTGTCGTTCTCTGTGTTGAAGAAAAATAGATGGTTAACAAAGTGATAGTACTATGATCTACTCTAAGACTAATATGAGATCTAGCCAACAAAGACTGTACTTTTGTATCATACCAATACCCGATATCAAGATTACCTAAATAAATGTAATTGAGATGGCAATATACATGTATGATATATGCATAGGAAAACCAAGTAGCAAAACTTCTACAGTAAGGTCACCCAATTATCAGCATTTCAAACAACCCAAATACCAATTTTTCTTCCCTTATACCAATTCCTTTTCACTCACTCACTCAAGCAAAATAGTCATTAATTGTGGAAGACTGATTTTACATATGAAATCAGATGTCAAGCAAACTTAAGGGTGTTTGGATATCTTGTGATTTCTCTAGAGATCTCGCTATTAGAGCATATGACTTTTTAAGTTTATTTTGGAGCTGATGAGTATCGTCATAATCCAAGGACTTGTTTACCATTAATTTTTCATCACGTATCCTAACCTATACAGTGGAAATACAAATTTAGCAGCACAAACCAAAATGAACATGGGATGGAAACTTAGGCTCATAAATGTAACAAATTATCCATAGAGGTCACTAAATACCAGACATGTGTCATGTCTTAATTCTTTAGACATGCTAAATATCTCGTCCAATGTATTATAAGCACTGATATTCACATATATCCTTTCTTCAAGTCTACCTGAGAAAGAATACCTTCATCACTGTGATGAATTGTTGCTTTCAAAAGTGTGAGTTGGAGTATGGTTAGTGTAATATGAACCTTCTTTGGTTGGAATGTAGGACCTAATTAATGCAACACTTCCAACAGTAACTGCAGCAAGAATTGAACCCCAAATCCACCTTTGTCTTGTCTTCCTTATTTTCCTCGCTCGTCGTGTTGTTTCTACACACAATACAATGATGAATAAAGAGGATTCGAGTCCAAAATGAAGAAAAGATGACATAAATTCCAAGGCTTACCGATTGTTTCTTGATTCCTATGAGACATCTCATTATCAACAGCTTCATAGTACCACAATCTGTCCAATAATCTAGCAATTTCAAAGTTGTTAGATTCTAACTACGCTTTCATATCTGGATCAAGTTCGACCTTCGCTTCTTCCCTGCCAATAGAATTGGATACAAAGCGGATATGATCAACTTGACGGGATAATTTTCTCCAATATTATCTGGAATTTAGTTATTCAACAAAGTAGGAACTTCTGGAAGATTCAGGCCAACAAGAGATAACTCTTCGCATATACTCCTCCATTGGCTTTGTATATCATTTCATTGTTCTTCTGCTTGCTTTTTTTCTCCATCTCTCTAGTAAGCTCAGCCGTAGTTCATGCAATTTAGTCTCGACATCATTTGAAGCAGTATGGGATCCACTTTTGGATGACAATTCTGAAGCAACCAATTAAAGGTTTGGTTTTTAACAAACTTGAATTTATAAGATTGCCTGTAAAGTTATTACTCTACATAGAAAATATAAACAAAATTACCTTCCCAAGCATCATAAAACTAAGAAACTGAAGAAGTGTTGAGGTTCAAAGACCGGTCCAATCTAAAACGGTTTTCCCCATCTGTGCTGCTCCTAACACTCAAAGAATCTTGTGGGTCAAAGAAATCATCTGTTTCACTGTCTCGCTCTAAATTATCGTCTCCATCCTCCCACTGGTCACGTCAAGTTTGGCCTGATCAGATTTCATCGCGCTAGTTTAGGTTTATTGAGGTCTTATAAATTCAGAGCATCTGATGGTCGGCTGTAGATTCAAAAAAAATAAATACATAATATACATGTGCGAGCAATCAGTATACATGGTTCTCAATTGTTTGGAGCTAATAGTCGTGATGATGGCCCCATTGTAAGTTTCAACTCATGTATCGAGCATTTTCCATTGAACTATGTTCTAGTGCCATGTCAAAGTTTTGGTGCTCGCTTCTCATGAGCATCTATGTATATCTTTAGTTATGTATTTGGCATTTTGAGAAAAAAACATATGGTTTCAAAATTTATGACTTTTAATAATGATATTTTCTGAGTGGTGATCTTAGAACTGTCTTTTTTTATTTCACATCACGCCATCCACCTATGATGGACGTAATAAATTTTCATTGGCAGGTTGGACTTTGAACAAATAATCTTTATGCTAAAGCACCAAAAGACATTTATCTTTAGCAAACGTTTAGGATTCGGATCACATTCTCCATATACCGACTTGCATCGTGCGTGCTTTCTCAGTGTCGTAAAACTTTTCATGGCAGACATCACACAAAAAAATTACAGAAATCCTGCTTGCTGACAGGTACACAAATAAAAGTAATTTACCTTGAATCTGAACCAAGCACCACGGTATCCAATTTTGAATGATTTCAGTTTAGCCTCTTCGACAACTTTTAAAGTTGTTGAGATCAAAAGCAGGGTCCCTCATCGTCCTCATGAGCCATAAATATTGCAATAAATTAATTAAATTTACAGCATTAGCATTTTTTACCCATTTACCTATACAAAAACATTAATAGATTCATCGCGTTTTTTATAAATAAAGTTTACTACAAATTTGAGCCCATAAGGAATTCTTCAGATATAAGTTTCTTACTCGAACGCATACTGAATCGTTAACGCTTATTCAAATGCAAATTGAATTATCGAGATCCATCGGTCAATTGTTAATCCTAAACGTAAATCAAGTAATGATCCAAGCAGTAAGATAACAAAGTAAATTACCAGACTTTTATGTTTGGTTTTCAGATTCAATATTGTGTTAGAAAAGCAGCCATCTTTCATCTCACATGCAAAAAAGAATTAGTTAGTAAGACTTTAACAAAAAATAATTACGTTATGAACAATAAATTTTGGAAGGAATCGTAATATCAACATACTAACAATTTACCTAAAAGCATGTATGACAATGTTTAATAATTTGGGTTTGAGAAGAATGATGATTATTAAGAAAACAATGAAGATACAAGGGTTACATACCTCTCAATCAGTGAGAAAAGAACCTGCAAAATTAAAACACTAACAAAAATATGGGAGAAGTTATAAATATAGGTTATCGACTAACCTTTCAACCAACTGATGTTTCACTGTTGTAGATCGAGTTTAATCGATCTTATAAATATTTTTGATTTTTTAAACCTCATTGTTGAAGAGAATGATAATAACTCCACACGTTTGTTAACAACAATAATGAAAAGATAAATGCATACCTTCAAAACAAAGCATATCGCCAGCCTGCAAAACAATAAAAAGAAACCAATATGCATACACAGTGTAAAAGGATATAACAAAATTAATAATTATTAGGGTTTTGAGAATAGCGTTACCTTTTTTTCCTGTTACGTAGGTTTTTAAGTCCTGCAAAAAAACCAATAGAAAAAACACCAAACAATCAGGAATCTTGAATAAGATGAATGGTATTAGGGTTTATGATCAATCTTACTACTTTATAAAAGATTTAGACTATATTCTATAATTGGAAGTCTTAAAAGTTTAAGCCTCTAACATTTCTTTAATAAGTAATATATACAAATCATTATTCAATGTTCTCAATAAAGCCCATTTTAATGCATACTTATTTCAATATACAGTTTGTAACCGTCTATTTAATAGCTCAATTCGTAACATCCATCTTTTATAACACTCCATTAAAAATATTTAAATAGCTCATTTCGTAACCGAAAAATATAGTAGTATATAAACTCACATAAAACTTATAAAAACAAGCCACACAGACTACTCTCTCTAAACCACCGTAAAGGGGTTTTGTGTAACCACCATCACTGCTGCAATTCGATACCAACGTCTCTTGGGTTTGATTTCATATGCTATTGTGATTACTCGATACCCATTTATTGCTGATGATGGCTAGATTGAGATCTTCATTGCCACCTTCGGTTTTATTTTCTTCCGGTTGGTCTTTGTGCTTTTCATATAAAACCATTTGTGTGCTTATATCATGAGTAATATTTATTTGTTGCAAAATATAGTGATAGGTGTGTAAACACCCATCTTTTCTACCACTTAATTACAATAATAACCGGACCAAAACGCGTATTTTATGTCTTTTATGTCGGAATTATGCGTGGTTTGTGTTTTTGTTGTGATTTAGGACGAAAAGGTGAAAAGTGGAGAAAACACGGGAATTCACGGGCATTTACGGACTTTTATTGAAGAAAAAGATGAAAGACGAAGTCAAGAAGTCAAGAGTGCAAAAAGAACGGAAGTCCACGACCAATTCTGAAGATTTATCGAAGAAAAAGTCAAAAGACGGAAGTTTATCAAAAGCCGAAGAATTCAAGTCTATTTTATTGAAGAATTTAAAGACGAGTTCAAAGAAATCCCGAAGCCAAAAGTCCCTTAAGTCCAAGTTTAAAGAAGATTAGAAGAAAAAGACTAAGTATGCAATTAATGAAGATTAAAAGAAGGAGGGACTTAATGACGCAATTAAGAGAAAAGGAAAGAGGGGAGGAAGCTTCCTTAATCCTCCCCTATAAATACTCATTAGTTGTAATCTTTTCATGTTGTTGGCTAAGTGTGACAATTAGCTCTTCCACCATTTACTTACCTTGTCATTTAATTTCTTGTCAAATTTAAATACCTTGTCTTGCACCTTAAATTCATTTAATTTCAAGTAAGTTTTCCTTTAATTGTTGTCAATCTTTACTTTATCTTGTCAATCTCTTATCTACCTTTCTTAATCTTTGATTTATGTGTTTATGTTTATGTTCATGTTCATGCTTTTATTTTGATCCAAGTGGTTTCTTGATTATTATGGTTAAAGTTGTTTGATTTATTGATTTTAATTGTTGTTTATGTTTATCTGTTGATTCGTTACTGTTTAGCTTAAACGTTGTGTTAAATTTGATCAATCTGCTTTAGATCTGCTGTTTTCTTTGATCCCTTGTTCTTCGGGGTGTTTGTTGTGTTTCTGATCTCTTCCAGGAAAACTTCCGAACCAAGAAGGAGGGAAGACTTCATTCGGAACTTCAAAGTTCCGAGTCAAGGGTTTCATCCGGAAGATTTAGGATCAACAATACTTCCGAGTCAAGCTTTGTTCATCCGGAACATCCAAAGTTCCGAACGAAGGATAACTTCTGACTCAAGAGTCATTCATTCGGAACTCAAAAGTTCCGAACCAGAAAAGCTTCATTCGGAACTCAAAAGTTCCGGATCAAGCAATTCATTCGGAACTCAATAAGTTCCGGATCAGTGATCTTTCATTCGGAAGTTTCCAAAGTTCCGAACCAAGGGCCGTTCATTCGGAACTTGAAAGTTCCGGGTCAATTTACTTCATTCGGAACTTCAAAGTTCCGGATCAAGGAGACTCATTCGGAACTCAAAAGTTCCGAATCAAGGGGCTTCATTCGGAATCTTTCGAATCAAGGGTGACCAAAAAGTTCCGAATCAAGGCAAATTTAAGAAGTTCCGAATCAGTACAGTTCCGAACGAAGGATTGTTTTAGATAAGTGACATATTCAGATCAATTTGTTCCGGATCAAGGATTCTGGTAATATTCCGAGCGAAGAAGAATCATTCCAACCGAAGGTGACATTCCGGACGAGTGATTGTTCCAAACGAAGGATAATTCCGAATGAGCTGTATTCAGGTTCTTATTAACTTTTGTCTTTGATTTTTTATTTTCAAGCTTTATTTTTCCTGCCTTTTATTTAATTGCACTTTAAGATTATTTGCCTTAGCTTTATTTTAGTTTTGCCTTAGTTTAAGTTCTAGTCGCGTTTTAAGTTTGCCTTAGTTAGATTTAAGTTTGCGTCATTTACTTTAGTGCCCTTTAATTTCAGTCACGTTTTTAATACTTGCACCTTTATTTTAATTAGACTTAGATTTACTTTAAGAGCACCTTTACTTTAGTTGTCTTGCACATTTTATTTTAAACACTACAACGACACATCCTTTGTTTCCCCCAAGAACAATAGAGTCACACATAGAGAACCTAGATCAATTCGATTAGACCAACACAACGAACTTTAATTAATCTTTTTAATTAGGTAAAACCCTAGTTATCAAATGGCGCCGATGCCGGCTCTTTTCGTTAAGATTGACGGTTTTCTGTGAGAGACACGTTGCTTTTGGGATCCGTTCACTTGTGAGCGTTATTCTTCTTGCCTTAAAAATTCAAAAAATCATAAAAATTAAAAATTGATAAAAAACCATAAAAATTAAAATTTTCAAAAATCCAAAAAGATTTTATCTTTATTGTGTATATATATTGTCTTTGTGTTTGGTTTTGTTTTCTTTTGTATTCAGGTGTATGCGTACTAGATCTTCCAATTATCAAGAGCCCGAGACTCAAGAAGATTTAAGTATGGCAGGTGTTAACAACAATAATCAACCACCGCACCTCAACAATAACAACAATGTTCTTCCACAGCCCGATCTTCGGACCATGGAGGAACTTTGTCAACCAACAATGTTTGGACGAGGAGGACCGATTGCGCCGATGCAAATCAACGCTCCTGAGTTTTCGTTGAAGCACCACATGATTCAGAAAGTACAAACAAACCCATTTAGAGGATTGCCTGATGATGATGCCAACAAACACCTCGACAAGTTCATTACAATCACCCAAAGCATGAAGTTGCCTGGGGCCACAATGGATGTTCTCCGCCTAAAACTCTTCCCACATACTTTATCGCATCATGCCGAGAAATGGTTTGATCGTCTCCCGAAGAATTTTATTCACACTTGGGACGACATGACTCAACGCTTTCTATCGCGCTACTTTCCACCATCCATGGTCACAAGCCTTCGCAATCAGATCAGCGGTTTCATGCAAGATCCCGATGAATCTCTTTTTGACGCTTGGGAGCGATATAATGTCTTGATCGATAGATGTCCAAACCACAACATGCTCCCTGTGACCCTAATTGATACTTTCTACAACGGATTGACTTTTCGAGATCGTGATACGATTAATGCAGCCGCCGGTGGCACATTCATGAAAAGGAGACCCGAGGAGTGTAGAGAGTTAATTGAGAACATGACTACTCACCACAAAAACTGGGATTCCTCTGCTTCTTCAAGCAACAACCCGAGACTCAATGTTTCCTCTACCTCAGCAAACCCTGAGATGACCGAACTCACCCGCATGATGGCCGAAATGAGCAAAAGTATTACACTTCTCGCTTCAAACCAACAACAACAAGTTAAAGCAGTTGCTAATCCTTGTGAAACATGTGGCGGTCCTCACTCATACACCGATTGTCCTTCGACACAAGGAAATCCGGAAAATGTGTATGCTGCTTACGGTAATTATTCACCGGAAAATTACCAAGCTAGACAACAAGGGGATAGAAATCTGCTGAGTTACCGATCCAACAATTACCTTTCACCCGGTTTTTCTCCTCAAAACCAAAACCCCGCCAACAACTACAATAGAAGCAACCAAATCCCACCAAGAGCTTCTAACCCTTATCAACCACCCACCCAACAAAACCCACCCATTAATCCCGATGTTGATGCCATCATGAGAACTCAAGGTGAGCAAATCAAGAATCTACAGAGCCAAATAATCAATTTGAAAGGAGATATCTTGAAGCAAGGAAATGACATCAGAACCGAGGTTCGTGATAATATTCAATCCTCCTTCAGCACTCAAACAACTGAATTAAAGAATCTGTTGGCTAGTTTCTTGCCCGAAGCTCAACCTTCTTCTTCGGGTTCTCTACCTTCAAACACCGTCCCTAATCCGCGAGCCAATGTGAGTGCTATAACTACGCGTAGTGGAATTACCATTGTCAATCCACCTATCCCACCACCATCATCTACACCTCCTCCACCACCATGTATCCCTACTCCTCCTACACCTAGAATTAGTACACCATTACCGTCTCCGCCTCGTCATGACGATGTATCTCGGAAGGACCCTTCAACATCTCAACCTTCACCAACTACACCTTCACCGTCTCCCTATCAACCTAGAATCCCATACCCTTCTCGCATAGGCAAGACCAACGACCTAACCAAGAATGATTGTCAAGTATCGAAATATGTGGAAATGCTATCAAAAATGACCATCAACATTAGCCTTGTTGAAGCACTTTGCCATATGCCGAAATTTGTCAAAGCATTCAAGGAATTGCTTAGCAAGAAGGAGAAGCTGATTGAACTCGCCAACACATGTTTAAATGAAAACTGCTCAGCAGTTATTCTTAAAGAATTACCGGAAAAGCTTGGAGATCCCGGTCGTTTTGTGTTGCCTTGCGTGTTCAACAAAACTGAAGAATTTACTGCCCTTGCTGATCTCGGGGCTAGTATTAATCTTATGCCTTTGAGTGTTTGGAAAACACTATCATTACCCGACCTCATTCCAACAAAGATGACTCTCGAACTTGCAAATCGCACTCTCGCTTACCCCGTTGGTATAGCCGAAGACGTGTTTATCAAAGTTGGCACATTTACTTTCCCGGTCGATTTTGTCGTAGTTGATTATGAAATGGACCCTCGTATTCCTTTAATACTTGGTCGGCCATTTTTGAGAACCGGGCGAGCTTTAGTGGATGTGGCCGAAGGTGAGTTAATCTTACGAGTCGGGGATGATTCAAAAGTTTTTAAAATGGGGAAGCTTACAGGAAAATCCTTTGGAAGCCGAGAATCAGTGAATATGATAAATGTGCTCGATGACTTTGTCGTCTACGACAATCCTCTATTCGATTCTTCCATTGATAATCCACTCTTTGAAGATAATGTGGATGATTCTCACTCCACTTTGGACGCTCCCCCCATTTATGATTCTTCACCGGTCTTTGATGCTTATGATGATGATGATTCTAGCTCAGATTCGGATGATTTTGATTGTACTTCTGAGTATCCCGAGCTGCCCACTTTCGATGATTTTGATGAGGCTGATACTCTGTCGAGCGATTCTTCACATGATGAAGATCCTCCACCATCACTCGATCCTACTTTGGACGATTATTCATTTGAGGAAGACTTCTCTGAATTTCTCAACACTTAATTCCCTCATGAGAGTGATGCTCCTCCTTATGACTTTGAAGATTATCGTCTTGATCCTACTTTGGATTTGAAGAACATTCTTTCTAAGGAGAAGAAACCGGTCGACACCGAAATCCGTTGCACTTATGATTTGACACCTCTTTGTCCTCCTTCTGAGGACGAGGTTGTGCTTCTTTGTGGATCTTCTTCACACTCGACTGAGCCTGAGTGCTATTTTCCCTTAAAGGAAAAGGTGTTCGACCCCGGTATTGAAGTCTTTATGCCATCTCAGTATCCACCTGATGAAATAAAAGGAAAAATCTTTGGAAATTTTGAAGACATGCTTGCACCACTCCACCCTTGCTTCCACCGTGCTCCATCACTACTTAAGGGAACCCTGCCACTTCTTCTCTGGCTTGCCTTGTTCGCCTTAAGCTCGTGCTTATTGATGGATGAAAACTATGTCTTTGATCCTGGTGGATATGTTTCATGCTTCTTCCGTTGATGATCAAGGTCGAGTCAGGCTCACGACTCGGTAAACAAAAACCAAGCGCTTCTTGGGAGGCAACCCATGCATCTATCTTTTCGCTTTCTTTATCATAAGTGTAGGGGAGACCCTTTGGTTTGCTATTTCCTCTCCTCACGTCTTCATCCGGGATTCGAGCTTCAATGATCTACTCTTGATGATTCTTGACGACCCGTGATTCCGTGTCCACTTCTTCCCGGTTCTATCCTAAACTCTTTTCGATTCACTATTTTATATTTTCTCAATATTAAAATAGGAATCTCTTTAGTTGTCTTTTCCTTAACGAGATTTAAACAAAGTGCACAATGTCCTAAGTGTAGGGGAGTTTACTCCCACATGCTTAAACATTGAGGACAATGTTTATCTTAAGTGTAGGGGGACTTCTATCGAAGCTAAGTGGTCTTTTCCTTGTATTTGTCCTCATTTTAATCGGAAAATCAATTTTTCGACATTTTTCAAAATTTTTGATCTATTTTGGCCTATTAGTTTTTACCTTTGCATAGTTATTTTCTTTCTTTGCTAGAATAAATGTTTAATAAGTGGTTTTAATTTTCAAACGTTGTGAATCTTTTGACTCAATCCGAGTTTACTCTAGCTAGTATCCTTAACGTGTTTAAGTCAAGTTTTGCTAGGCTTTTATATAGGGAGCTATAAAACGCGAAAGTCTTGACTCTCACGGGTTAAGAACAAGAACTTTTCGCAAGTTCCTATAATTGATCCTAGAGAGTCGTTTATCAAGGGAACTTTAAAATGCGATTTCTAAACTTGAAAAAGTCTAAGAATTTGCAAGTTCCTATAGGCGACTCGAAAACCCAAAACTTTGATTTAATAGGCTAAGTATCCACGAGTCTCATTACCTGAGATTTTAAACAGTGGAGAACGAGAGATGATAGAGCCAATTATAAGTTCGGTATTCTTTCGTGAATTTATGTGAGTTAATTATAAGCCTATTCTCCCATCGCTTGCTAATAATTTATCTGCTAATAAATAAGGTTGTACGATTTGAAAAGTTACTTAGCTTCTAGCCCAAGATCGTTTAAAAGTTGCTCGGTATGGATTAGAGTTCATAGCCAAGGCATAACTTATTGAAGCGGGATGCGAAGATTGGCGAGTCCGAAAAGGCCCTAACAAGGCATGAGGGCTATATTTTGTTGCTAAAGATCCAAAGTGATGTGAAGAATCATTTATCGAAAATCAATATGAAGGATCGAGACACACGACGTAAAGCAAAACTCCCCAAAAGTCATGGAGAAGTGTATCCGAAAAGACCCTAACAAGGTATGAGGATAAATAGATCCAAGTCATAAAAAGAGGGCGGATCGTTGTATATCAAAGTCCAAAATAAAGATTGGAGAAAAAATGAAGAAGTCGTGGTCCAAGTATGAATCTCTCAAAACTTCAAGTGAAGAAATTCCATTATGAAGAGAAGACTATTATTTCATGAACGTCTCTCAAGGTTTGAAGTATGAAGTCGCTGCCAAATATCGGTCCGAGAAAGGTCTCAAATCGCGAAACGAGTTATGCCAAGATATGAACTTTATGAGGTCCCGAGAAGCAGTTTTAAAAGATTTTGTCCTTTAGCTAACTATTGATTAAATCGTTCACTTTATTTTCAGACTTAATAACTATCGAAATAAGTCAAACAATGCATCCTTGTGATCATTTAAGACAATAATAAAATATAAGAGATACCCCTAGGAATAAGGGAGTCTAAGTGAATAATTGGCCCACATGAGTTCGTGAAAGTTTACTAACTTATAATAACAATGATCTCGTTTTTAAGCTTGGTTTGGAGAAAGTGAAAACTTGAGGATGATGATTATTCATAACATTTCCAAAACCCAAGGTATGCTTTTGATTTCTTTATTTTGTATGTCTTTAATTTTCTATCTCTTTAATAAAGGCCAACGTGGATTGATTATGATGAAAAGTGTAATCTTGCTTTGTAACTAATGCATTGCATGAGGACATTGCAATGGTCAAGTGTAGGGGATTTGATAGGTGTGTAAACACCCATCTTTTCTACCACTTAATTACAATAATAACCGGACCAAAACGTGTATTTTATGTCTTTTATATCGGAATTATGCGTGGTTTGTGTTTTTGTTGTGATTTAGGACGAAAAGGTGAAAAGTGGAGAAAACACGGGAATTCACGGGCATTTACGGACTTTTATTGAAGAAAAAGATGAAAGACGAAGTCAAGAAGTCAAGAGTGCAAAAAGAACGGAAGTCCACGACCAATTCTGAAGATTTATCGAAGAAAAAGTCAAAAGACGGAAGTTTATCAAAAGCCGAAGAATTCAAGTCTATTTTATTGAAGAATTTAAAGACGAGTTCAAAGAAATCCCGAAGCCAAAAGTCCCTTAAGTCCAAGTTTAAAGAAGATTAGAAGAAAAAGACTAAGTATGCAATTAATGAAGATTAAAAGAAGGAGGGACTTAATGACGCAATTAAGAGAAAAGGAAAGAGGGGAGGAAGCTTCCTTAATCCTCCCCTATAAATAGTCATTAGTTGTAATCTTTTCATGTTGTTGGCTAAGTGTGACAATTAGCTCTTCCACCATTTACTTACCTTGTCATTTAATTTCTTGTCAAATTTAAATACCTTGTCTTGCACCTTAAATTCATTTAATTTCAAGTAAGTTTTCGTTTAATTGTTGTCAATCTTTACTTTATCTTGTCAATCTCTTATCTACCTTTCTTAATCTTTGATTTATGTGTTTATGTTTATGTTCATGTTCATGCTTTTATTTTGATCCAAGTGGTTTCTTGATTATTATGGTTAAAGTTGTTTGATTTATTGATTTTAATTGTTGTTTATGTTTATCTATTGATTCGTTACTGTTTAGCTTAAACGTTGTGTTAAATTTGATCAATCTGCTTTAGATCTGCTGTTTTCTTTGATCCCTTGTTCTTCGGGGTGTTTGTTGTGTTTCTGATCTCTTCCAGGAAAACTTCCGAACCAAGAAGGAGGGAAGACTTCATTCGGAACTTCAAAGTTCCGAGTCAAGGGTTTCATCCGGAAGATTTAGGATCAGCAATACCTCCGAGTCAAGCTTTGTTCATCCGGAACATCCAAAGTTCCGAACGAAGGATAACTTCCGACTCAAGAGTCATTCATTCGGAACTCAAAAGTTCCGAACCAGAAAAGCTTCATTCGGAACTCAAAAGTTCCGGATCAAGCAATTCATTCGGAACTCAATAAGTTCCGGATCAGTGATCTTTCATTCGGAAGTTTCCAAAGTTCCGAACCAAGGGCCGTTCATTCGGAACTTGAAAGTTCCGGGTCAATTTACTTCATTCGGAACTTCAAAGTTCCAGATCAAGGAGACTCATTCGGAACTCAAAAGTTCCGAATCAAGGGGCTTCATTCGGAATCTTCCGAATCAAGGGTGACCAAAAAGTTCTGAATCAAGGTAAATTTAAGAAGTTCCGAATCAGTACAGTTCCGAATGAAGGATTGTTTTGGATAAGTGACATATGCAGATCAATTTGTTCCGGATCAAGGATTTTGGTAATATTCCGAGCGAAGAAGAATCATTCCAACCGAAGGTGACATTCCGGACGAGTGATTGTTCCAAACGAAGGATAATTCTGAATGAGCTGTATTCAGGTTCTTATTAACTTTTGTCTTTGATTTTTTATTTTCAAGCTTTATTTTTCCTGCCTTTTATTTAATTGCACTTTAAGATTATTTGCCTTAGCTTTATTTTAGTTTTACCTTAGTTTAAGTTCTAGTCGCGTTTTAAGTTTGTCTTAGTTAGATTTAAGTTTGCGTCATTTACTTTAGTGCCCTTTAATTTCAGTCACGTTTTTAATACTTGCACCTTTATTTTAATTAGACTTACATTTATTTTAAGAGCACCTTTACTTTAATTGTCTTGCACATTTTATTTTAAACACTACAACGACACATCCTTTGTTTCCCCCAAGAACAATAGAGTCACACATAGAGAACCTAGATCAATTCGATTAGACCAACACAACGAACTTTAATTAATCTTTTTAATTAGGTAAAACCCTAGTTATCATATAGTCACAGGGTACCCGCCGCTGCATTGCGCGGGTACCCTGCTAGTAATATAATATTTGTGGACAAAATAGTTACATAAGATCCGGGTTTTATGGAAACAAAATCATCCGAATATTTTTGGATGTGAATTATATTAAAACTTCTGGTCGTATAATATAATTTTATTTTGGGAATAATTGTATCTTAGATAATAAACATGTAGCCAATAAGAAAACGCCATGTTGGCATATGACGTGGCACCTCTTTCATTTTCCTAGTCAAACTTAGCCCCATATATATATTATAGATATCTATATATATATATATATATATATATATATATACTAGTTACGTCTTTTTGGCCGTGCTTAGCACGGCCCAAGATGACTTATATTTGATATCTATGTGCAAGCATTCAATATGTATTTAAGTTGTGTCCTTCAAATTGTGAGTTTAAGCCTCTACAAATAAATTTAGTGTGACAAAAAGTTTCCACCCCCCACCCCACTCCGTGAAACACATACTAACTACCTTCAATAGTTCAATGTCACTGGCATTATGCTTAAGCCACGCTACATCACCTCTATCTAACATTATATTTTTTTCTTCATTGCAATCTGAATTGCACCTCAGTACCTTATGACTTGCACCTCAGTACTGTTCACTGATAAAAAGTCGTTTTACTTTAACATTAAAAAATTTACTCGTCTTTCAAAATAAATTTATTTATCAAATAAATTAATAAAGCATACACGAAATTAAAGAGAAATTAATCTAAATAAAATAAATTTTATCAGTAATAGCCCGAGGAGTGGTAGCTGACCACATGGCTGGTAGCTCCACGCCAGTCCATCTTTGACGCTCCGCTCCACGTCTGGTGTCAAGACCTCTTGTGCCAACGCCACCAGCCAGGCGGGTAGGTTTTCTGATAATTTTTTAAATAAAGCGAGTGCTTTAAAATTTTTTTGAGAAATTCAATAGTAATTAGATCAAATAAATTATCTATTTGCTGCTCATAACTTGAAGATCAATTGTACATTTGTACTTGATGACCAGAAAATTTCTAATGATAAATTAATCTATATATTCTTTTACCCTTAACCTTAAAATTCATTATCATTTTCTTAGACCTATGTTGTCATCATAGTATGTAATTATATTTACATGAGTAAATGTCGTCTTGTTGATGAAGAGACACACATATCATCACTTTCTGATTGAAAAATAAAATAAGAAATGTGAAGATCTAAAAGACTAAAACCAAATAAAGTTGATTTAAATATGAAAATTTTAGACTACTTACAACAGTTTTATAACTTCACAAAAAGTCAAAGAGTCATCATCATCTACAACCTTTTAAGCAACCACCTATCTTGAAAATAACACAAATAAAGAACACTACCTACGAATTCATCACCAAAATGGGTAACATTATTAACACAACCTTCCTTCTCCTTGTCAGATGACTAAAAAGCAATAGAACCAACAAAAGTTAAATAGAAAAATATTTGAAACATCACTAATCGGTAAGAAAAAACAAGTATACAAAAATAAAGTAGCTGGTAGTATCCAAGTCAGATAACCTGCAACCACATAGTTAATTTACGAAAATGAGAACGGAATTGAATACCAAGCCTATGTGCATTGAGAAAAAAAAACAGAGAGAGAAAGGGTTGATTTTTTGAATGAAGAAATGAAAACACACCAATATTTTTTTCAAAGTGGCCAGTGGGTATGGCGGATGAGTGTACTACACGCCAATGTATTTTTTTTCAAAGTCTCAATAGGACAAAACTATTTTGATCCGCGTGGCTTCTTTATAAGGCCTCAAGGCCTCACAGTAAATTGGAGGGTTTCATTTATAATATATATATATATATATATATATATATATATATATATATATATATATATATATATATATATATATATATATATATATATATATATATATATATATATATATATATATATATATATATATATATATATATATATATATATATAGAGTAGCGATCCAGTAAGAAGAGATATATAAATAAGAAGAATAAGAAGAACTTTGGACCACACATTTTAAATAAGAGTGAGAATTTTAAGGGGAGATGCAAGAGATTTTGTAGGTGCATCTGAAATGAGTGGTTGTGGTTTCTTCTCATCCTTCTCATTTTTGTTAATCTTCTTATTAGATCCTAATTATATATATATATATATATATATATATATATATATATATATATATATATATATATATATATATATATATATATATATATATATATATATATATATATATATATATATATATATATATATATATATATATATATATATATATATATATATATATAGAGAGAGAGAGAGAGAGAGAGAGAGAGAGAGAGAGCGCGAGAGAGAGAAAGAGAGAGAAGCGTTATTATAATAACCAGTCTTAAAATAAAAACAATATGAACCATTTTGGACCATTAGATCAACCATTATAAATGAGTTTTAATTTTAATTAATTAATTAAATGATAATGGCAGTTTTGTAGTAAAAAGTGGTAAACATAATGGCAATTTGCAAAATAAAAATCTAATTTAGCCTTTGTTTAAATTTTGTAACGCTAAAGGTATTGATTGGTATCCGATAATGGCATTAATTTATTACTACGTACTAACCTTTTTCAACTTTGAAGACTGGTGAGATTTTTTTGCCCATTATTGCACACCAATTTCTTGACACATGATTACGTACATATAAAGACAGACTGAATTACACAATTGTAGTGTCTATGTACTTTGATACATATAGTGACATACAATTTCTTATCACATTAGCGACACACTTATCATTATTACACATTTTAAGTAAGTAAGTTTTAGGACACACTTTTGCAATACATTTTTAATAACACATTAAGTCCATCTATTTTGACTTTTTAATTCTTTTATCAATAAATATATTAAAAAATTATGTGTGTCATAAAATTATGTGTCAAAAAACTTGATGTGTCACTAAACGTTTATTACTATGAAAATAAACATGCCAAAAGACTTATTTTTCATTAAAAATGTATTATATGTGTCACTATAAATATCTTAAAAAATAATGTGTCACTATATATATATATGTAAAAAGAAATATGTATCATCAATTTAGTGTCTCATTATATATATGTGTCACTACAAACACTGTTGTCGTCAATAATAAATCTAGCGATACGTTATGACCCTCGATTTAAAAATCAACCATACTTATCAACGGAGGGGCAATTTTCAATAACTTAGACAACATGAAGAAATTATTACATGTTAATACATCATTATTATACAGTATAAGTTACAAAAAAAACAAAAAAATCCTAAATCTACAAATATTGCTATGAAATATACATATGGCGAATGGTGATGCATATACAATACTGATACAAATAGCCAAGAAAAGCAACCAAAATAATTACGTTACCCATTTGATAAAAAAAGGACATGTATACAAGTTTAACTTTAAAAAAATTAGACACACACTATGCCGACGTAATTCACAGTTAGCTAAAAAATTGTAGTTCCTTTGAGAATTAAAGCATTCAATATATAATTCAGTGAATTTAGTAAACCGCTATTTTAGAATATCAGTTTTTTTTCTAATTAAATCTACGGAGATAAAGAGAGTGTGGTGGTACGATGATGATGATATTTAAAAATGGATGTCTTGTCAGGGTGTTTGATTTAGGATATAAGTTTTTAAATATCTGATATGTAAAAGTAAGTATCAGTTTCAAAATGAGAGAAGAGATATGAGTAAATAATTAAGAGGTGATAAATACCCATAGTACCCTTGAGCATAAATAATTAAGTTTTGTTTTATTTTAATTGAGAACGCCACATGTCACGCTTTTATTGGTTCTTATTGTAACAAAACGTGATACACATACACATAAAACAAATTTGATAACTAAAACTGTAACATTTGTTCGCCTAAAAAACTTGTGGCTCATTGCACGGGTACTGTACTAGTATTTTAAAATACATATATACCATAAGCTCGACATATAGTATCAAAAGCTCTAAAAAGTTTCATCATATATCACGTCACTAATCGAACTACAAAAATCCAACACAATTGTGCCAATACAACCGAAAATAATGTAGCGTTATAACCTTTCTCGATTTCACAACAATAAAACGCAAATACTCATTGCAATTTTCATATTCTTTATCTTAAAATCCCTTAAATGTTTTTTTACACACCAAGTGTTTATGAAAATATCTCAACCACAAAACATACATAAAACACACCATCCTTTTCTTTTCAAACCGATTTCATATATATTAATCATTCTATTTTCATGACATCATCATCTACCTCTTCGGACGGAACTTGGCCATGTCCATTTCGAGGTTTTCATTGTTTCCCGGATGGTCAAGTGGGAAATAAAGGGTTTGCTCGTTTGTTTTCTCATATTAAGAGGCACCATTTTTCGACCGATGAACGTAAAGATGCATTACGTGAGGCTATTTCTACGGACCATGAATTATATATGGCAGTCGAGGAAACTTTGAAGGCATTTGAAAAATGGTTATGTGGGGATTGTATGACTTTCCATGTTGTGAGTCGGTCATGTCATCACGAAGATGGTCTTGTTCGTCCTTCAAACGAGCCAGGCGACATGAATGGTTACATTGTTGGAATTTCCAAGCCTTCTTATAATGAATACGAGATAGAAGTAACTGAAGGGTTGGCTTTGGATGTTGAGCTTCTTGATCGTGTTTTTAAATTGCCTATCACAACTATCAAGAGTATTCCCCATGGATGTTGTCTCGCTTTCTCTCCTGAGTTAAAGACAGTTCTTTACCAAGTGGTCGCCCGACCCGATTCCGTTGGTGCATGGGTTAAGTTGTTACTTCTTCCACGATGTACGCTACAGGTATGTAGGCCCAAGACTAGACAAGAGCATGGGTCCAGCAATAGAAAATCTTTGCAACAATGTTCTATCTTGAAGTCACTAGCTACATGGGGGAAAGATGATGGTATCACAAAGTTAGTTCAATGCATGTTGGATGTTGCTAGGTCGGGATCCTTTGGTGAGGGTCGAGCTGATTTGATGGAGGATAGAATAACGGGCAATACCAACATCAGACAATGTCTTCGCAAGGTTGCGGATGGTCACTTTACAGCTGCAGTAAAAGTGCTATCCTCTTCTGGTGTAGCTCCATACTCGGGTGATACTATTAAAGCCTTGGAGGCTAAGCATCCTTACAAGCCACCCCCATCCATGCCGAGCAACACTATTTATGAGTCTCCTCTTGTAGCAGAGATTGATTGTGTCTTTGGTTGCATTAAATCCTTTCCTAAAGGTACTTCATGCGGGAGAGATGGTTTGAGGGCACAACATATATTAGATGCTCTGTGTGGAGTGGGTTCTGCTACTTCCACAGATCTTTTAATGGCCATCACATCGGTCGTTAATTTATTGCTGGCAGGGAGGTGTCCGTCTATTTTGGCAGAGTTTGTTGCATCTGCTCCTCTCACGCCTTTACTTAAACCTGATAACGGGATTCGGCCTATTGCAGTGGGCACTATATGGAGACGTTTGGTTTCCAAGGTTGCTATGAAAGGTGTGGGTAAGGAAATGTCCAAGTACCTTTGTGATTTCAAGTTTGGAGTCGGAGTGTCAGGTGGCGCTGAGGCTGTTTTACATAGCGCCAATAGGGTGTTGACCGAATACCATAATGATGGGTCTCTTGCAATGCTCACTGTGGACTTCTCAAATGCATTTAACCTTGTAGATAGATCGACTACTTTATGAAGTTAGGGTGAGGTGTCCTTCTATTTCTTTGTGGGTAAATTTCTTATATGGTCAAGCAGAGAGGTTGTATATAGGAGACACGCATATTTGGTCTGCCACGGGAGTGCAACAAGGCGACCTATTAGGACCTCTTCTTTTTGCTCTTGTCTTGCACCCGCTTGTACATAAGATCAGAGACAGTTGTAAGCTTCTTCTTCATGCTTGGTATCTTGATGATGGAACCATTATTGGAGATTCAGAAGAGGTATCCAAGGTGTTAGACATTATAAAAACGACTGGTCCAGGTTTGGGTCTTGAACTTAACATCAAGAAAACAAAGATTTTTTTGCCCTGTTGTAATGGTACGAAGCTTCGGGAGGGTTTATTTCCGGTTGATATTCGTAGGTCGTCTTTGGGTGTGAAGCTTCTTGGGGGAGCTGTTAGTAGAGATGCAGATTTATTAGTGGGTTGGCTATGAAGAGAGCCGTAAATGCTGTTGACTTGATGGGTCTTCTTCCACAACTTCATGACCCGCAAAGTGAGCTCCTTTTGCTTCGTTAATGTATGGGTATTGCTAAATTTTATTTTGGTTTAAGGACATGTCAACCTATACACATGGAGGAGGCGACTTTGTTTTTTGACAAAGGGTTGCGTGGTTCAATCGAAAATATAGTGGTTTGTGGAGGACCTTTTTTTGGTGACTTGCAGTGGAGACTTGCTTCTTTACCCATTCGTCTTGGTGGGTTGGGATTGTACTCAGCAAAAGTGGTCTCCTCCTATGCTTTAGCGGCCTCGAGGGCCCAATCTTGGGTGCTACAAGACCACATCTTACGTGACAGTGGTATATGTGGTATGGACGATGATTACGTTTCTGCTTTGGCTTGTCTTCGTGATATGATTCCAAGCTTTGATTTTAGCGTTTTCGCTAATAAGGACACCGCCCCATCTAAAGCCCAAGAAACATTGGCTAGTGCCCTTTTTAGTGAGATGGTCAAAGATATGAAAGCCCACTTTCACATGACGGTTAGACAGAAAGAAGTTTTCGAGTGTCTGCGCGCACCACATGCTCAAGATTTCCTACAAGCTATCCCCATAGACGGGCTCGGTCAACATATGTCGCCGGTGGAATACCGCACTATCCTTAAGTATCGCCTTATGATTCCATTATTTCCGGTTGATGCTATATGCCCTATTTGTCGCAAGGTATGTTTGGATTCTTTTGGGGAACATGCGGTTCATTATAAAGAACTTCCGGGCTTCAAGTATCGACATGATTTTGTTAGGGACGTTCTTTACGACATATGTAGGCGTGCCGGGATCTCCGCCAAAAAAGAGGCACCTGTGAATTTCTTGACCGACCCGTCAGATGGAAGATCTACATTGAGACCCGTTGATGTTTTGGTTTTTGGATGGGTTGGAGGTAAACATGCGTGCGTTTTTTTGACAAGGGTTTCTCCTCTCGTGGGGCTAGGCAGTCGAGATTTTACAGCGGGTCAGGCTGCTATAAAAGCCGCCTCGTGCAAAGTGACTAAACACGAGAAAGCATGTGTTGAAAATCAACACGTGTTTATTCCTTTCGCGTTTGATACATTTGGTTTCCTTGCACTTGAGGCGGTGGAACTACTTACGAGAATACAACGTGTTATGAATAGTAATGTTTTGACTCCTAAATCCACAAATGTTGTATTTAATAGACTTGATTTTGCTATACAAAAAGGGCTAGCGGCGCAGCTTGTTGCCCGTTTGCCTTCTCCTAATATATAAATTATAATTATTAATAAATATTGTTTTTATTTTAATACTAGTTCTTACATGAACGCAAATCAGAGTAGCGTTATTATAGTAACCAGTCTTAAAATAAAAACAATGAACCATTTTAGACCATTAGATCAACGATTATAAATGAGTTTTAATTTTAATTAATTAATTAAATGATAATGGCAGTTTTGTAGTAAAGTGGTAAACATAATGGCATTTTGCAAAATAAAAATATGATTTAGCCTTTGTTTAAATTTTGTAACGCTAAAGGTATTGATTGGTATCCGATAATGACAATAATGTATTACTACGTACTAATCTTTTTCAACTTTGAAGACTGGTGAGATTTTTTTGCACATTATTGCACACCAATTTCTTGACACATTATCATGTACATATAACGACAAACTTAATTACACATTTGTAGTGTCTATGTACTTTGATACAAATAGTGACATACAATTTATTATCACATATTTAGCGACACACTTATCATTATTACACATTTCAAGTAAGTAAGTTTTAGGACACAGTTTGGCAATACATTTTTAATAACACATTAAGTCCATCTATTTTGACTTTTTAATTCTTTTATCAATAAATATATTAAAAAATTATGTGTGTCATAAAATTATGTGTCAAAAAACTTGTTGTGTCACTAAACGTTTATTACTATGAAAATAAGCATGCCAAAAGACTTAATTTTCATTAAAAATATATTATATGATATTTAAAAAAGGATGTCTTGTCAGGGTGTTTGATTTAGGATATAAGTTTTTAAATATCTAATATGTAAAAGTAAGTATCAGTTTCAAAATGAGAGAAGAGAAATGAGTAAATAATTAAGAGGTGATAAATACCCATAGTACCCTTGAGCATAAATAATTAAGTTTTGTTTTATTTTGATTGAGGACGCCACATGTCACGCTTTTATTGGTTCTTATTGTTTTATTTTTAATACTAGTTATATATATATATATATATATATATATATATATATATATATATATATATATATATATATATATATATATATATATATATATATATATATATATATATATATATATATATATATATATATATATATATATATATATATATATATATATATATATATATATATATATATATATATATATATATATATATATATATATATATATATATATATATATATATATATATATATATATATATATATATAGAGGAAGGTTAATGTGAGAGTTTTTTTAAAGTTGTAAAAATGAGAACTAATCTAAAACACCAATAAAACATTGATACATAATCATATTACCAATAATACACCAAAATATACATTATTTATACAACTTAACGACTAATAAACGACGACTTAGTGTGTAACGTATTACTGATACACAATTAAAAATATGATACACATACATCAAAATCTCAACAAGATAATATCTTATACATAAAATGGTACATTTGATACACAACCACCACTAAATAACATGATACACGATACCAAGACATGATACAAATCACACCTTAAATCAAGATGTATCACATTAAATTCGTCAATTTTCAAAAGAAAGCCCATCAAATTATTAAAAAATTTGTTTTAGTTAATCTCGTTTAAAAATTGTTTGAAGTAGAGTGTCATTTGTGAGATTTTAGCTGGTTCTTATTTTTTCAACTTTAAAAAGTTCTTATTTGAACCGAAACATATATATATATATATATATATATATATTTGTATAATTTTGGTTTTCGTTTCGGTTCTCACGTCCCATTGCTAAACTTATATCTAACCCGAAAATCATATTTGTAGTTCGGTTTGGTTATGACTCAAAACCCGAATTTTATTTTCGGTTCGATTCTAGTTCAAGTTCATTTTCATTCGATTTTCAGTTTTTGTGAGTCAAACCCAAATTATGAACACCTCTAATAAAAACGTTACATCGTTATTCACCAATTTGTTTATTTACTTCTTATGAACTACACCAACTTAAGAAACAAAGCATCATCATCATTTGTTGTCACTATTTTTATCCTTAATTTGTTTTTGTCTTCAACCCATTTCGTTTCACAGAAAATACCAATAAACTAACAGATTAATCTCCTTAATCTCATTTAATAACAAGATTTCTTAGGTATTGTTGATAGACTTTTGCCATTTGCATGGGTTATGAACTTGAAGCGTGTGTTTTTGTTTGTTAGTTATATACTCCATTCGTCCTAAAATTATTGTCATCAGACAAAAATTATACAATTTAAAAGTTTTTATTTATTACAGCTTTTTCTATCTTACTTTTTAGAATAACGACAGTTTTACTTTTAGCTAATTAATTAATTCTTCTTTAGAATTTGTAATAACAGTTTCAAGCAAGGATGATATAATAAATTTATCAAAGTTTTATATCTATTTTTAGTATTGGAAAATAACTTTGAGATAGCCCAAAATAAAAAGATGTACAATAATTTTGAGACAGAAGGAGTACATAGGTTAGCAGCCTAGGAGATGAAGACTAAAAATAGCAAAGGTATAATGGTCTATGTATATATAATAATGTAAACTTTAATTTAATTATAAAAATTTTATTAGTTTGGATATATATGACATTTTTGGAGCTTAAGAAGGATATATATATAATTAAGATTTTAAAGTGAGATCCTTATAGAATATGCATCAAAAAAAGAAGAAAGGAAACAATCTCAACCATCCATTCAAGTTCCATCTAATGGTCTATATTAATCTTTTTAAATTTAATTTAAAAACCCATTTTCATCTTATTTCTTAAAAATTAAATATCTCTCAAACCGTTAATCGTTACGAAAAACTAATTATACCATCGCGACAGGAATTAAGTTATCTTTCTATAGATAGGCACTTCTATACACTTTCGGCAAACTTTTTTTTTTAAATTTACGCATAAAAAATTACATGTGATTCTCGAAAAATTACATGTAATTTTCGAAAATTACGTGTAATTTTTTGGCGAGAATTTTTAACACTGTAAATCGTTAACTTTTGTGTGAATTACATGTAATTATGTGTGAATTACATGTTTTTTGTAATAAAATAGTTTATTAGTGTTAAATGCAAATCACATGTAATTATGTGTGAATTACATGTGATTTTTGTAATAAAGTGGTTAGTTAGTGTTGAATGAAAATTACATGTAATTTTGTGTGAATTACATGTAATTTTGCTCAAATCACATGTGATTTTATAAATAATTACATGTAATTTTGCTCAAATTACATGTGATTTTATACAAAATTACATGTAATTTTGCTTTAAATCACATGTGATTTTATAAATAATTACATGTAATTTTGCTTTAAATCACATGTGATTCATGTAGACTCACATAACTTTACATCTAACTTTCGTCCCATTTGACGCGTTAGTCTTTTTTTTAAGTTACATGTTTTCATAGATTTTTATTTTCAACTTTAATACCAATAATCTAGAAACCAAGTAAATCACATGCGATTCGTGATAAATCACATGTAATTCGTGGTAAATCACATGTGGTTCATGGTAAATAACATTTTCTCTCCATTCCTCACATCATCCATCCTTCCGAAGTGGTCTTGTGATCCATGTATGCTATCTAAAGTGGTCTTGTGATCCATGTATGTTATCTTGTGATCCATGTATGATAATTACATGTGAATTTGCTTGTATTACATGTAATTCGTGGTAAATTACATGTGATTCAAACAAAAGCACATGTGATTCATCTAAAGTGGGTTTGTTAGAAGAAGTTAAAGTTTTGAAATGTTTGAATCACATGTAATGCAAGCAAATTCACATGTAATTATCATCGAATTACATGTGATCCAATGCAAGCAAAATCACATGTAATTATCATCGAATTACATGTAATTCAAGCAGACAATTTAATATATTAACAAGATTACATGTGATTAAAAAAATCACATGTGATTCATCTAAAGTGGGTTTGTTAGAAAAAGTTAAGGTTTCGGAATGCTTGAATCACATGTAATGCAAGAAAAATCATATGTAATTATCACCGAATCACATGCAATTCAAGCAGAATTACATGTGATTCAAACAAAATCACATGTAATTTAGAAGCCAATTTGTTTTATATATTTTACATAAATGAAAACATAATACGTGATTAAAAAAATCACATGTGATTCATCTAATGTGGGTTTGTTAGAAAAAGTTACGGTTTCGGTATGCTTGAATCATATGTAATGCAAGCAAAATCACATGTAATTATCACCGAATCACATGTAATTCAGAAGCCAATTTGTTTTACATATATTTTTTTTGGGTAAAGGGGACTCCACCCCGGTAAAATGAACATATTTTATATTAATGGCAACAAACATTTTAATATATTAACAAAATTACATGTGATTCAAACATTTTAATGTAATTCACATAAATCACGTGTGGTTTTGAAATAATAACGAAAATATTTTTGTCATTTAATAGACGGTTAATGTTGAAATTCTCGTCAAAAAAAAATACACGTGATTTCACAAATCGCATGTGACGTTACAAATTCAAATGTGATTTTTAAAATAATTAATCAAACATGAGTTTTCGAGAATTACATGTAATTTTTCGAGAATTACATGTGATTTTTTTACGAAATTTTTTAAAAAAAGTTTGCCGAAAGTATATAGAAGTGCATATCTATGGAAAGATAATTTAATTCCCGTCGTGACGGTATAATTATTTTTTCATAACGATTAACGGTTTGAGAGATATTCAATTTTTAAGAAATAGGATGAAAATATGTTTTTTTAATTAAATTTAAAAAGATTAATATTGGATGGTGGAGATTGCTTCCTTTGTTCTTTTTTGGATGCATGTTCCTTATAGAACTTTTCTCCTTAGATATATATATACGCAATTGTAAAGCTTTAGAAGGACATATACACAATTCCACATGAAACGAGAATGAATTAAAAGTCGTTTGAATTAAATTTTTTTCTTTTATGTGGTAAATGCAAAAATTGTATTAAAATTGTATTAAATGTTGTTTGTATCTGTCAAGTTTAAAAGGTGCATTAAATATTAAAAATGTTAAGTGCATTAAATGTTAAAGAAAAAAATACATTAAATGTAAAAATGTATTTAATGCAAAAAGTGTATTAAATGTAAATGCAAAAAGTCTATGTAAGTTGTTTTACATGTAAAATTAATGCATAAATGCTATATTAAATTAGCTAAAAGACCCGTATACGGTGTTTTTAAAAAGATATTTTCGTAAAAAGTTAAGTATGTGAATAAAATAAGAAAAATGATGAAAGCAAACATATTTCATTAATATTAAATGAAATAATGAGATAATAAGTAAATCATTCTATTAAAAATTGCGTTTTTGACAATTAAAATAATGAACTTCCACAAACTGTCGTATTCAAATTCGATGGTCTTGAATAGTAAATAACGTCGATGAGCGCTAATCAAGTCAATAGGAAAACACCTAATAGTCCATAGAATATTTAAGTTAAAGTTTATTGTGATTGATAATATACTAAAATTTAAAATAGGGTATAAAAAATGGCGTAACTATATTTTGAATTGGTAAAAGTTAAGATATAGAATTTCTAATTCAATAGAAAATTAAAAAATGGGCTAAAGATACAGAATTTCTAATTCAAAAGAAGTGTTATCAACTTTTTTCGACAACCTTAATGTTAGCCCTATATTTTATACAGTCAAAGAAGAATGTAATAGGTCATATTAGTCGTAAATGGTCTTGTATTGTAATAGGCTAGTCGGGAAAATTGGGCTTGAACTTTAAGCTAATATTGTAGAAGTTAGGGTGTGACAACCATGGTTTTTGGGGTTCGTCACTTAGACTATAGTTTAAGGTGTTTTGTGTAAATATGTGCTTTTATGTGCTTATGTGTTTATTTTGTGTGTTTGGAGTGAGGTTTAGATATAGTTTATAGGTATATGGTACTCATAAATAAATCGATGAATGGTTATTTCATGCTCATGAGCCCACATGGTAGTGACTATAAAATGAGATGGTGTTATTTAGTGGTTTTACGTATACGTATATGTATTATAGAAAATCGTATTTTTACGGTTTAGGGTTTTGCATTTAGGGGTCTCGGAAGAGGTATTTAGTCACGGAAGTATTTTTTTTAGATGGTTTTAAGTCATTTAGGACTTAGTTATTTATTTCATATTCTAAGAGTTTTTATAAAATTGTATATTTTTACGTTTTTTTCACGGTATACGCGTAAAAACTGACTAGTTTTACGGTTTTGAGGTTTCCGAGGCTTTAGGAGATGAAATAAATTAAGGTAAATTAAGGTATTATTAATAATATATTAATAAGTAATAAAAAGAAAAAAAAATAAAAAAACATATAATAGTCGGTTTTGGGACGCAAGAAAGAAAAAAAGGAAAAACAAGGAAAAAAAGGAACCGGGCTTTTGTAATGGGCCAAGGACTTGTTAGGAAATTATATAAAAACTTTTTATTAACCAAAAACATTCATAAAATCCCTGGAGATCAAGCTTAAGTTGAAATCCATAGAGTCTATCTAGGGTTTTCATATTTTTCTTGTCTTTCATTAATTCTAAGGTAAAAATCTTCAATCTCTTTTAATTAAATTGTTTTTAATTCTTTCTTAATCATTATATGATGGATCTAGGTTAGTGTTTATTAGAAAATATGTAATTTAATATTATCACAATGATATAGACATGATTATAATAATTAGGGTTAATGATTAAACATGATGAGGGTAATTAATTTGGTTAAATATGTTAAATTCGTTTTTAAAAACTGGGCAGAATTTTTAGGTCATTCTTTTGATCATATCTAGAGTTTTACAAAGTTTTAATTTTCGAATCTTATGTCCATGGAAAGGTAATTGAGTTGGCTTTCATATGCAAGAAACGTGAACTAAATTGGAGGTCTAGAAGTTGGTCAAAACCAGGTTACATCAGTCGGGTGTCAAAGCAGTTTTTGGATCAGCCTGTTTTCTTTTTATGTTTTTAATTGTTTAAGGTACTTAGGGTTATATTGGAACCTTCAAACGAACATGAGACTTAGATTATATAGTAAATAAAAGATCTGGATGAGGTCTATACAAATGGGTTAGGGTAAGACCCTCTGATCATAACAAACTTTTCATATGTTCAAAATCAGTAAATTCTAGATAAGTAAAAGTATATATATATATATATATATATATATATATATATATATATATATATATATATATATATGGAGGCCTTAATAGTGTCTTCAAGGTTGCGGCCAAAGGGTAGAGTTAGCTAACACATGTAAGGGCATAGGGTTTCTTTTATAGAGGAAATTTATTTGGTTAAGGGGGTGTTCGGCCCATAGTTTTAGGTATGAAAAACGGGACTGTTTTGGGTTAAATGTTAACGGGGCGAGTTATGAACTAAACTAAGTTAAGGGCTTTATAGAGGGGTGTCATGAGATTCATATGGCATATAAATGGGGTTAAGTTATAGGACAAGGTTAGATATCTATCATAGATTGATGAGCCATTTTGGTATGTGGTTCATGTCTTGATTGTATACGTTTATGTGTTTAGATTTTGCTAGAGTGCGGGTACTTGGAGAAGCTTGTTCAGGTGAGTTTCATAGTCCCATGTTTTTATGAGCTATAAATGATTTTACTTCCAGATGGGATGGAAGACACTATATGGTTTTGTAAATAATGTTATGAATGTTTTTATGGTTTGTGATGGACTTGTGTGTACACTTATGTGACTAACTGCTATGTTATTCTTGATTGTGTTTATGATTTGGATCGGGGGACACGTACCGTCTCAGTTATTGTGGTTTGACTTGGTACCAAGGGGATGTTGACAAGGCGGGGCCTTGGGATTGGTTCATAGGTGTATGGGCGCCTATGGGACCATGGTTATTGGTAAGGCTGGGAGCCTTGGAAATTGTGGTTATTGGTAAGGCTTGGTGCCTTGGAATTATGATTGTATGGTTAATCTTGAATAGTAGTTGTTAATGCATAATTGTAACACATTGTCCATATGTTCTTTTATTGATGGTTGTCATTCACAGCTTATAACTATTTTTGGGTTGGAGTCTAAACCTATGACTCTCACCAACTTTATGTTGACGTGTTTTAGTATCTCTTTCAGGTGAGAATGTGGTTAAGCGTGAGAATAGGAGTGGCTAGCTGGGAGGCTTAGGATTGCATTTGGAGGAACCCCCTTTCCTCTTAGTCTTTATTTATGTTTGAATAAGTGATACTTTGTGGATACCTATATGTTTGTTATTTCTTAATTGTATGTCTTTGGTAAGAGGTAGACCTGTTACCTACTTACCTAGACGCCTGCATTGTTTGTGATATCTTCATGACATTGTGTCATCATTTATGATATTTCCAATTCATTTAGTTATCTCTATACACACGTTATTGTTGTGATGATATCCATACGTCGCGCCCTATATTCCGTCATGGTGGGGTGTGACAGAATGGTATTAGAGACAATGGTTATAGAGAATTAGGTTGCCTAGTCTAGTAGCCTAGTCTATAGCTTAAGGGTCTATGCATGTAGGTGTCGTAGGGGTATGTGTGCATTATAGTATATGGAGTGCTTAAGTGTTAATTTCGTTTTGGATATTTATTTACTTTCATATTTACTTATTGAGATAAAATATATGTAAGTACATTCATTTATTTTCTATTAATGCGACGTATGAACCGGAAGTGTATGAATCTTTTAGTGTTACCCATGTCGCGTAGAAGAAGAGGTGCGCTAGGTAATATTAGGATAGTACCGATTTTGAGTCTGCGACTAGTAGTAGATTCGAATTTCCGCCTGAACGGTTATGGTCATTTTTTTTAATGTTGGAGATTTTATTGTTATTGATTTGATTTGGCAATTGAGCCTCGGGTTATGAATGAAGTTAGGGTTGACGTATGAGATGTTCTTATTTTACCTATACGGTATATATATAGAGTGTATTTTATGTGGTATATATGTGGTAGATATATGTGTTCCGTGTAGTACTAATTTCTTATAAGTGTCGTCATAGGAGGGAGTACATGGGTGAAAGGGGACATATATAATTATGGAGGCCTACGTAATTATATATGTGCCACAACACCAATGGACTTCTAAGTATGGTTGCATGAAAAAGGGGTTAGTACATGCTTGTATATGATGAGATATGTATTTTGGGTATTTGTAAACAATAGGGGTTTATGTAATGGTTGCCTATGATATGACTATGGTTTGTTTTGTTATATGTTTTGGGTTATAGTCGTGTTGTGTGATTATGGGGTCACACGATATGGTTTGGTTTTGGTGATAGGTTTTATGCCTTATTGTGGCATGGTGAGATGGTGATTACTCGTATGGAAAAACGAGTGTATGACGCGATCGATTGACTTGACATGTATGATAACGAGTATGTTTTGGGAGATTTAATAGGTATATATATATATATATATATATATATATATATATATATATATATATATATATATATATATATATATATATATATATATATATATATATATATATATATATATATATATATATATATATATATATATATATATATATATATATATATATATATATATATATATATATATATATATATATATATATATATATATATATATATATATATATATATATATATATATATATATATATATATATATATATATATATATATATGCGGAGGTATATATACTAGTAGATGTTATGTTATGATATACGGTCGTTCAATAGTTATTAAAACTTGAACGTACCTAGTGTTCTCTCGTGTTTAAATAATTTATTAGTGCTGGTGTTTGATGGAGTTCCAACGACGTTTTGAATGTTTTGAAGTGTGTCTACATTCAGGTATGTATTTGAATTGATGAGAACTACCAAATTTTCTTGCAAAGGAGTCTAGCTAATTAAAGGAAAATGCTTTTGAAAATACTTTGTAAGTGTACGGTATGATATCCTGACTTACATATCTTTTCTTTAAGTTTATTGGTAATAAGTTAAAAAAATATATTGACAATGAATGGATTAGTTTTCTAGGTAACATGTGATATAGAAAACATGTGATAGTACATATAAAGGGTAAAGAAATTTTACGATAATTTTCTTAAAAGTGGAGTTAAAATTTTAGAAGTATTTAAATAGACGGAAATTGTAAAAAGGAAGATTTTATTATAATAATGATAATAATAACACCACACCTTGTAAACGTGTGATAGTTCGTTATAACAAGCCTAAATGGATTATATAAAATAATTATAATATAGAATAAAATGAATAAAAAGACCATATTTTATAAACGCTTATTGGTTTCATAATAACAAGTGAAATGAGTTTAATGTGAGTAAACAAGATAATGGTTAGAATAACATTATACTATACTAACTAGTGAATACCTTTGATAAAATAATGAAGATAAAAGATGAATTTATTGTTAAATGATATGATAGATAAGGTGAGTTTTAGTACACTATCTGAGTTGTGCCTTTTGATAGTAACGGAGATGGTAAAATATGACTATGATTTCATTTATTGGCGTTAAAATATGGTCCTAATGTGAAGTAACTAATTGAGATGAAAATTTAAAATTGTCTAATATATTGAAATTTGGTAATACAAATCGTCATGAGTCTATCTTTGTTGTTGGCACACTCCATTGATCTTTCGGATTACATTGTTTTGTTTTCAGTTGTTTTCGCTAGGGTTCGTTTTACCCTATATTTTATTTTGGGACACGATTGCTTGGAATTCTTTTGGTACACGTCATGGTTGATTTAGTTATGCGGTTGTGGGAACGTTAGGATGAGAGGATAGAGTTGGGTAGTATTACTTATGGTTAGATATTAGAATGGACAGATGTATTTTGGTTTAAAGGTTGTGTTGAAGGAATGATTAAGATTTGTGGAGTTTTGAAACTTAGATTGGTTACAGGAATAAGGGAGTAAGTAAAGTTAGTTGACTAGTCGTGGGAACGAGATGTCATGCTATGAGAAGTTGGTTGAAGTACCATTAGGAGATTGATGAAATTACTAGAGGATGTGAGGGTAGAGTAGAAAGTTTCTACTAATGGAAATATGGGGCAAATAACACGCAAGGGAATTGGTATAGTTATGGAGACAAGGTAGTAGTAGACACGTGAAGGAAAACATGGATGTGAAAGAATGATTGGTAGGAGGCTGATTAACGGTGAAGTACAACAAGTAAGGAAGAGTGAGCCATTGAGGGGTTGAAATACCTTTAGAAATATTGTGGTAGATGAGTTGAAGTTAGAAGCTACTGGGTAGTGTGAAGTTCCTAGGTAACATCATAGAGACAAGAAGGAGTGAGTGAAGAGCTACATCGTGAACCAAGAAGCTGAAAGGAATACGTGTCGGCTGCTAGAAGGATGCAAGAGATTTTGAAGGAGTCACAGAAGTTGCAAGGACTGGAAAGGTGACAAGCACTATGATGGAAATCTACGTATGGTTCGTGACGAAGAAGGACAGATCGAGTACCGGAGTGGAGCTACAAAGAGCTGAACCAATGGATCGTGATCGAGTGACTACATAACATGGGAGATTAAGAACTCGTGGAAGTAACAAGGGGAGTCGAGTGACTACGCAGATAGAATTTTGTGGCAATCAATATTGAGGGATGAGTAGTGAAGCTGAGCTGAATAAGTTCATGGAGAAGTGATTAGAGGGTCAGTTTTCTGAAGGTGTTATGAAAGATCTTTGGAAGAGACAATTATGCATTATCTAATGCACTAACTATTTCCATAGATTTGATGAATGAAGTATGTAATTTCGGTTGGATGGGATAGTGTAGGAATTAGGTAGAACAATGGAAGGAGAGGACCAAGTATTCCTAGAAGATGATGATTGAAAGTACCTCATGTTGGGTGCAATCAAAATAGAAGTATGAGATTTGAATAAGAATTTAAAATATGGCTTAGTTTAGACAAATGGAAACTAATATGGGTATAAGATGAGAGTGTGATCCGCATGGGATCACATAAAACTCTAGTCTGTCCCTATTAGGATGGAGTAGGAGAACTGGTCGCGAGGAAAACAAGTGAAGCTACTTGGATAATTTTGACGTATATATGACTTGAAAGACGGGAAGCATATCATCGTGATGTATGCCATGAGCTGAGGAAAAAGAAAGAAGTCTGGATAGATGCGGATCATAAATGAAATAGGTCGAGATAGGAACCGAAGGTAAAATTTTGGTATATCATAATGAGTAGACTAAGGCACTAAGCCTGCTAATACTGCTGTAGTGTGGAAAGGAAATGGCACTGACCTATACTGTTTGATTGGAAGGCTTAATATCGATAATCGAATGGATGAAGAGTTATAGATGTGATGTATCATGAGGGACGAAGGGCTTGTACTAACTGAGACAAGATGAGGAGCACTATGACCTTGGAGGTAAGACATTGTGTAAGTATAAAGAAAGTGTTGAGTATCAAAAAAAATCTTTCATGGAGAAAAGTGAGAAGGAAGTATATAGGTGCTACTAATAAGCTATCCAAATTTAATGGAAGTAGTTGTAGCATGGATTTGGATGGCAGCTGATAGAATAACTGAGATAACTGTCCTTTTGGTGATATGTATAGATCATAAGCTGATTTAGATTGGAAGAGCCTTGTTATGATGAACTAATGAATATGTGAAACACCGTCATAGGTCACTTGTGTAAGGAAATTGGAATTTTTAAGTCGTTTGGTGGTATAGACTAAAGGGAGTTGATGAACATGATTGGATATGAGTATATCCAGCTACTTGGAAAAGGATGGACGAAGTGAGAAATTGCTACAAGTATAGGAGTCGTGTTGAGAGCTTGGGTGACTGATTTAGAGGGATGTGGGAAACTTGTTAGCGATGTCTGAGTTTTCATATAATGATACTTATCATACTAGAAGTCGATGAATGCCATTTGAGGCACTATAAGGAAGGATAGGGTGAGTTTTCCTTATGGTGGACTAAAATCCGTGAAAAAGACTACTAATGTGGAAATGGTGTTTGTGGGAAAGGATGAGAGCAACAAGATATGCTATGTTGAAAAGGATGAAACCACTAATGTTTATTGACAAAGTTATGTAGGAAGTTTCACCCATAGTAACGGGTGGTATGTTTTGGTAAAATGGAAAAGTTGATGTAGAGTTTTGTAGGTCCATTTATAATCTTTGGAAAGATCGGACCAGTAGCTTATGAGTATAGAATTACCTGGGAGAATTGAGTGGTATACATGATATATTTCATGTATTAAGATTGGTAAATGTTGTTTGAGAATGCATACTTTCATGTTCGGTTATTCGGGATTTGTGTTTATAAGAGTCTTTGTTTTATCCAAGAGTCATTTGTGAGATTTATTGGTTGTGAGGTCAAGAGTTTAGGAATGAATTTAAATATTGTTGGTTTGTATATATGGTATTTTGAGACTTGAACTAAAGTACACATGGAAATGAGAGGAGTTCATTTAGAACAAGTATCCTCATGTGATTTGTTGTTTGTGTGTTTTATCCTAAGGAGTAAATCTCGGGACGAGATTTCTATTAGGAGGGAGTGATGTGACAACCATGGTTTTTGGGGTTCGTCACTTAGACTATAGTTTAAGGTGTTTTGTGCAAATATGTGCTTTTATGTGCTTATGTGTTTATTTTGTGTGTTTGAAGTGAGGTTTGGATATCGTTTATGGGTATATGGTACTCATAAATAAATCGAGGAACGGTTATTTCATGTTCATGAGCCCACATGGTAGTGACTATGAAATGAGATAGTGTTATTTAGTGGTTTTACGTATACGTATATGTATTATAGAAAATCGTATTTTTACGGTTTAGGGTTTTGCATTTAGGGGTCTCGGAAGAGGTATTTAGTCACGGGAGTTTTTTTTTAGATGGTTTTAAGTCATTTAGGACTTAGTTATATAGTTTATTTCATATTCTAAGAGTTTTTATAATACTGTATATTTTTACGTTTTTTACGGTATACGCGTAAAAACTGACTAGTTTTACGGTTTTGAGGTTTCCGAGGCTTTAGGAGCTGAAATAAATTAAGGTAAATTAAGGTATTATTAATAATATATTAATAAGTAATAAAAAAACATATAATAGTCGGTTTTGGGACGCAAGAAAGAAAAAGAAAAGGGAAAAAAAAGCAAAAGAGGAACCGAGCTTTTGTAATGGGCCAAGGACTTGTTAGGAAATTATATAAAAACTTTTTATTAACCAAAAATATTCATAAAATCCCTGTAGATCAAGCTTAAGTCGAAATCCATGGAGTCTATCTAGGGTTTTCATATTTTTCTTGTCTTCCATTAATTCTAAGGTAAAAATCTTCAATCTATTTTTAATTAAATTGTTTTTAATTCTTTCTTAAGCATTATATGATGGATCTAGGTTAGTGTTTATTATAAAATATGTAATTTAATGTTATTACAATGATATAGACATGATTAGTATAATTAGGGTTAATGATTAAACACGATGAGGGTAATTAATTTGGTTAATTATGTTAAATTTGTTTTTAAAAACTGGGCAGAATTTTTGGGTCATTGTTTTGATCATATCTAGAGTTTTACAAAGTTTTAATTTTATAATCTTATGTCCCTGGAAAGTTAATTGAATTGGCTTTCAAATGAAAGAAACGAGAACTAAATTGGAGGTCTGGAAGTTGGTCAAAAACATGTTACGTCAGTCGGGCGTCAAAACATTTTTTGGATTAGCCTGTTTCCTTTTTATGTTTTGAATTGTTTGGGGTACTTAGGGTTATATTGGAACCTTAAAACGAACATGAGACTTAGATTATATATTAAATAAAAGATCTGGAGTAGGTCTAAACAAATGGGTTAGGGTAAGACCCTCTGATCCTAACAAACTTTTCATATGTTCAAAATCAGTAAATTCTTGATAGGTAAAAGTATATATATATATATATATATATATATATATATATATATATATATTTATATATATATATATATATATATACATATATATATATATATATATACATATATATATATACATATATATATATATATATACATATATATATATATATACATATTTATATATATATATAGAGAGAGAGAGAGATGGGATCAATAAAAAACTTCATCTCAATAGAAAACCTAGAAAACTTCCTTACAACCATTAGATCAAGCCCTTTCCCTTCCTTTTTTTTATTTTTTAAACTACAGGGGCCTTTTTGTTAGTTTCTTTAGTTTCAAGGGTTATTTTTTATATTTTTTATTTTATTATAAGTTGCTTGATCGGGGCTTTTGTTTTTGGCTTTATTAACATTTTTGAAGTTGTTGATTGCAAACACGTTCTCAACGGTCCCACCATGTTAGTGTTTTATTGAATATGAATGACAATTTGACTATGAAAAAAGTAAAAGCGTACGAATGAAAATTGGAATATGAAACATAAAAGCGGCTACATAAATTACGTCACAAAATACAAAAATAGTTTACACAATACAACTCGTAGGCGTGTTCTCTTATGCTTTTTGGATCGGTTTGGAAGCAATCCCGATCACCATTTTCTAGAAAATGAACAGCCTTGTAATAAAGCTCAACATTCGCCACTTTAACTACAGTATCCTTGAACTGCATATGATCCCAAGCTTCTGAGTGTTATCAAACTCATCACATTGGATGTACAGATAGGTCAGTTCTTTTCAGTGTTGTTCATCACAGGCACGGATAAGATTTAGGATGTTCAATCGCATTGAGAAGAGTTTAATATGCTTCATCAGCTTCTCATGACGGTATATGGCGTAAAGTGCTCCCAACTCGGTGAAGATACCCATGTGAGCACGTTCCAAACCTAGACCACTCCCCATGAGAGATATTAACTCGCCGAAGCATCCTCTTTTCTTGTAGTATTCACTATCCTCTTCGAGATCGTCCACCTAAAAGTTTCATAGGCAAAATACTTACACTTCTTATAATATCATAAAAGAGACATGTATCAACTACACTATAAATGACACAAATGCCTGCACAATAATGTTCAGACCATAAATATAAGCCAGGCGGAACTCCTCGGCATCAACACAGGCAAATCGGACTTCTTTCCATGTCTTTGCGTTGTTTGCTTTGCGAGCAGCATCAACAGCACCTTGAAATTGTTGCAGCCTAACAAGTGTGACATCAAGCATTGCCTAGTTGGAGATGAATGCATATATTATCTTAGCAGCTTCGTGCAACATTTCGTCAAACAAGCGATCACCAACTATAGGTCCGTCTGCATCTAATCTAGATCAAGAAAAATGGTAACAACAATTTAGTTAACGGAACAAAAACCTGATATTAGAGAGAAAAAAAAATTGTCAATTAATAGGTAGACCATACCCTGAACAAAGTAACCATGAACTTATGAAAGGGCTAATTTAGGTTTTTAGTTATCTCAAAATAGGTCAATATGAATAATTTAGTAAATAGAGGAATATATTCATTATAACTTGCTTGACTTTGAAGTTGGGGACCCTTGTCATCATAACCATCAACAAGCCGTGAAAGGCTAAAAGGCCTACCTTAACAGTTAACTTACGTGTTTGTTGCTTTATGATCGTAAATCTCAAAGCTAGGATTTAAGATTCTAATTTAACTTACGAACAGGTACCAGTGTAATACCACTGAACAGACTTGTAAAAAGCAGTAGCAGGTGGAAATTTAATAGGGATAAAATTAGTACCTTGTATAATCGATGGTACAGGTCTGCCTACTATTCTTCCTGACTATAACTCGAGAATCAAGCCCTATTCCACTGCACAAGAAAAGATATGTAATGTGAAATAGTGATTTAAAAGTTGGCCTATAGAATTTATATGAGTGCTCATAGTTCAAACCAATCTCAGTTCCATAACATCATAACACCAGTAGGCACATCTTGTACAAAGTTCAAGCTTCAATGTCAAGCAAGTTATAAACATTCAAACTTCATCAACCTTGGTCGATGTGTAGCAATAAACCATACATCAGTAACAACACTGATGGATCAAATGCATATACTAACACCAACAAGTAGTACGCGTGTGAAATATATTTATTTAAAATATAATCTTACCTATATAACTCCTATATTGGGAGTCAATGTCTGTTGCACCTGAAACCAAGAAAATAAAATTCAGAACAAAGCCACTTACGTGTCTTGGTTTAGAAAAATAGAAATTCGAACAGGATACTAGAACTCCATAAAACCAAATATCAATACACCCAAGTAGAGAAGCCGCACTTAAGCCAAATACAAAAAAAACATTTATTTTCAATTTTGGGTTTCTCGCATTTTGGGAATAAAAAAAAGGATTTATTAAATAGTGAACACACAAATATATGCATTAATATTTAATACCCATAAGCAACGGATAATGCATTTACCTGCAAATTCTTTTTCTTTTCACTACACATACAAAAGAGGTTCAATTACATTATGATAACAAACAGATGCCCTTTACATAACAAACGAATGCCCTTTACATAACAAACGAATGCCCTTTTAAACTGCACTTTATCCCTGGCCCATTTGTCTTTAATACTAACCCTCCCTAATCTATTATGTTAGACCAACAAAGAGATTTAGCATTTACTCCTAGTCAATTCTTTGCAATCGGTTGAATGAATATATGCATTACACTTTAGTTTCAAACAAATGCCTAGACAATGCCACTACAAGCTAGGTTAGGTGAATTGTTTTTTAAAAAAAGGTCACCAAAATCCAAATAGTCAATATGTTTAATGAATATTTCATTTATGTCAATGAGGTCTAACAAGTGAAGAAGTAATTTCACAACAATAGGTTATATAAAATTTCAGTGGTTTTATAATGACTTTAGTCAAACACAATTCAAACTTTGTTCTACTAGTGCCCCTTTTCACACCCATACACATATTTTTAATGCGCTAATTAAAAAATAGCTATATGACACTTTTTTGATGCAACAATCAAACAAACAGATTCCCTAACTTATAGTACGATGCTTTTATATTTCTCTCGTGGTTTTAAACTATGAAGACAAAAACAAGTAGACATATGATTGAGTAAACTCTTTCATAAGTTTATGAAGTGTAAGTATCCTCTAGTTCAGATATACAAGCACAAGTTTATCTAGCAAAAATTAAAGTAAACTATCAAAAACTTACTTCTGGAAATATCTGTGAGATGAGAAGCTTTTGTTTAGGATTATTCAGCCTAGGTTTCCTACAAGTCTCCCCGTGCATAAAGTAAAATTACCCAAATAATCATACTATTAAATGTTCTCCCATTGATGATTTCATCGTCGATGTTACAGCAAACTTCTTGTCCAATATCATCTGAGATAGTTTCCTCTCCCCGTGGTCAACTAGAAGCTCAATATGTGCAACAATGGACATATGTACGTATTTTTTATAATCACGGACATATAGTTGAAGCAGATGCATACCTTGAGTGATGCCTTCTCTTAAGAGGATGCGGATAACAGTCACTGCTTTGGGGTCGTGGATGTACGATGTATAGATCGGGGGAGACGTGGAAGTGAAGAGTACCGATGAGGAGGTGATCGCCTATTGTGCTCATTATATCTGCTCTCACTTCTGCATTTACATAAGCCATATACAAACAACATTCAACGTCAAACAAAAGCCACTATAATAAGATCTAACAAGTAAAGAACAATAATAGAACTTGAATGTCGATTTTCAATGTTACCTTCTCTCTGTTATTTTCATATCAGTTGGTTCCTTTTAATTTTCCTCTACAAAAACAAAAATCATCTCTCGACCCTGAAGTACCCGACTTCCATCTGGTATTTTGCTTTTGCGGCATCATCACGTTCTACATACTTAACAAATCTACATCCCCTTGGGTCCTTGCACAAATTATTAAAAACAAAAACACATAAGCAAACTGTAAAGGTGAAAAGCAAGTTAAGTTAAGCTGCGTTTTACCCAACAGCTGTTTTAGTTTGACTAATAACAAAATAAAAAGACCAGGCTACGCTTTAGTTACTCTTTTTACATACAAAAGTGTTTCAGGGGCATCCTATTTAACATGTATAAAATGAACAAGCATACTGCTAGTAAACCCTTATGAGTGTTTGGATAAAGCCACTCACCCATTTTGGTTTATTTAAGCTGTTTTGACCAACTGATTTATAGCAAGCTAAAAAAACCCAATCCAAACACTACCTTCAAATGGATGCACTAAGTATCTCAAACATATGCACTAAGTACCTAAAATGGATGCACTAAAATCCCTCAAACGGATGCACTAAAATCCCTCAAACGGATTCTCTACTATGATACAAAGCAGTCTTTTTTCAACTTTCATTATCCATTTTATGTACATAAAAAACCTATAATAAAGAGAAACCAACTTTAAATAAGCATACCTAAGTTCTCCCAAGAGTAATTCCATATTCATTAGATAGAAAAAGTCCAATATTTTCACGAGACATGATTTCATAGGTGCTTCTGTTCTTTAGCATTCCGTCTTGATGCACTTTCATGAGCAAAATAATTAGCACCAAAGACAACTTTGTGAGGCGGCACCATCAGCCCACTCTATTCTTCCACCTAAGCAATACATATGCAAAGTAAACCTAGTGCCAATCATTGAGAAAAAAGACCAATAGAGATGCGGAAAAGCTTTGATACGGATGCCGTAATTTGTTCATACGAATGTCGTAATTTGTTCATACGAATGTCCTAAATTGTTCGATATACTTTGGTGGGTAGAAAGGGTTTGCATTTGTAAGGCTCAACAAGTGTTTGCAGACAGAAATACAAAGAAGGTTGTTGTTATATTGTATGGTCAGGATACTCTTCCCTAATATTCAAGTTCAAAAGTTGAAATACTCCATATATTTTACAAGGACATATTATTTTACCTTGCAATTGCTGTAACCACTCCAACAACCACAAGCAGACACCCTACAATTTTATTCCACACTCTCTCCTTCCTATAAATAAAGTAGAAAAACCCATATGCTATAGCAAAAATGTCTGCAACAAATACAACAGGTTTATAAGAAGCAACGTACCAAATGCAATCAATAGGTTATATTCATGAGAAATTAGGAAAGTTGACTATATCACATATACTATTACCCTTGCCAAAGGTCATCCCTTCTACCCCCATGTAGTATTGTGACTCCTCTTTAGAGGCAGTTATATTCTTTGGGAAGTAATAAAAGCTAACTATATCATATACGCTTGCCAATGATTCATCAGACAGAAGTGCATTCGGTTCTTTATTTGACTATGCAAACCTTTCCTTATCACAACCATCCACCAGGTATAGACAACAACATCCACCTTAATATAAAAGAAATGCAATCAATACTAAAAGGACACAAAATGAGCCAAACTTGAACACCATTATCAGTTTAAATGATTATTTCAGCAACAAACTGATTATAACAAGCAGATAAGCACCTACAATAGGTAACTTTGAAATACATATTTCAATGCACATATCCAATAGACAGATTTAGTAATGTGTATCAATTGGACAATAAACAATTTTACAAAGCAATCCTAAACACTCTTTTATTAATAAAATCTATAAATTTAGAATTAGGTAAGTTCACATAGGTGTTATTTGTCGAAAAAGATTTTGTGTACATAGAAAAACCGATACACTAAAGAAGTACCTCAAATCCAACATGAACTAAAACACTTCATATTTTTCCCTATACAAACCACATAACCTGTCCTTTTTGGCACCTTTAACGAGCTAAATACTATATACCATCATACTTTCATTGGGATCGCGCATATAATGTTAATCAAGTGAGAGCTTTTAAATTCAGATTCTATGTTCGCTAACAAAATCCAATCCAATCTTATTTGTAAAAGAATTTACCTGTAGCAGGACCATTATGCACATCAGATATGACTTCCTTCATAAAGAAGTTTTGTATCTTCTCAACGAGACCAGAAACATAACCAATTAATGCAATACCATCAGCCACCTGTAAATATCACAGATATGCCATTAAAAAGAAACATGAACTGCAACCAAAATATCTGTTTTTAACAATCTAAATACAGATAGCACAAATCATCTATGAACTATGAATGTTCTGGTACATACTCACTTTTGACCCGTTATTGCTTAGA
This sequence comes from Glebionis coronaria, assembly GCA_025667525.1. Classification (NCBI taxonomy): domain Eukaryota; kingdom Viridiplantae; phylum Streptophyta; class Magnoliopsida; order Asterales; family Asteraceae; genus Glebionis; species Glebionis coronaria. The sequence continues at coordinate 609,445,705 of CM046877.1, read as the reverse complement.
GGAAAATAAGGTTGCTTACGTGTGCATCCAGAAGACACGATTTCCTCGTCAATAGCAATGCATCTGACTTGTTTCATGTCTTCATTGATTAATTGCACAATGAATATACAAACATCTCCTCTCGCATTCTTGTAGTTTCGCCCTTTGGCTGTGAAACCGACTTTAATTGTCCAGTTTCCTTGGAGTTTAGGGAAGCCAATGGGTGAACCCTTATTGTCATCGCCATTTAACCCGTTTGACATGTTCAACCCGTATAACCAATATCCTTAATAGCTAGTTTAGATTATTCTACTCATTCATCTGTTATCAATAAAATGTGATCATCAGTCTCATGACAGCTACGACTGTTCTATAATGTCAAATTAATTAAACACATTCTAAATAATGAGTTGCTCCTAAGTCCTAATTATTTGTTTTTTAAGCCTCCAAAATCATTACAAATGCCCTCTTTTATAGTATGATCTCCTTCTAAATCGCAGAGTACATTTACTACATATCAACTAAAGCTAATTATTACAGATTAATATATTTTTGATAAATGTTAGGGCACAACATATAGAAACTAATAAAAGTAACTACCTCTCTAAAAAGAACTTCACGTCATCGAATTTCATGTCAAATAGTTCAAATTGTGAGTAATCAAGCGTTTCCACGTCATCAGAATCATCTTTTAGTTTTGAATTTTTACTATTTAATGGGTTTTAGGGTTTGGTTAAGGGAGAATACTGACGGTCCGGAAGGATAGCGACGGGGTGATGGTGGATAGGGACGGGGGTGATGGTGGATAGCGACGGGGGTGATGGTGGATAGCGACGGGGGTGATGGTGGATTGGCAGACAGTGGTGATGGTGGATAGCGACGATGTTGGTGGTAGATAGCGACGATGGTGATGGTGATGGTGATGGTGATGGTGATGGTGGATTTGTTGACGGTGGTGGTGGTGGGAGAATACGATACGTGACTGTGTATGCTAAAACGTGTTTGACAAAGTAAAAATGGGTGGTTGGCAGATCCAACCCTTCCAATTTCCGTTAAATTTCATTTTTCACCCCTGCATTTTGAAATATTGCAAAGTGTACCTTTTAATTTGTTTTCTAGGTTTTCTACCGATATGACGTTTTCTCTAGAACCCATCCCTATATATATATATATATATATATATATATATATATATATATATATATATATATATATATATATATATATATATATATATATATATATATATATATATATATATATATATATATATATATATATATATATATATATATATATATATATATATATATATATATATATATATATATATATATATATATATATATATATATATATATATATATATATATATATATATGGAGGCCTTAACAGTGTCTTCAAGGTTGCGGCCAAAGGGTAGAGTTAGCTAACACATGTAAGGGCATAGGGTTTCTTTTAAAGAGGAAGTTCATTTGGTTAAGGGGGTGCGCGACCCATAGTTTTAGGTATGAAAAACGGGACTGTTTTGGGTTAAATGTTAACGGGGCGAGTTATGAACTAAACTAAGTTAAGAGCTTTATAGAGGGGTGTCATGAGATGCATATGGCATATAAATGTGGTTAACTTGTAGGACAAGGTTAGATATCTATCATAGATTGATGAGCCATTTTGGTATGTAGTTCATGTCTTGATTGTATACGTTTGTGTGTTTAGATTTTGCTAGAGTGCGGGTACTTGGAGAAGCTTGTTCAGGCGAGTTTCATAGTCCCATGTTTTTATGAGCTATAAATGATTTGACTTCCAGATGGGATGGAAGAGACACTGTATGGTTTTGTAAATAATGTTGTGAATGTTTTTATGGTTTGTGATGGACTTGTGTGTACACTTATTTGACTAACTTCTATGTTATTCTTGATTTTGTTTATGATTTGGATCGGGGGACACGTACCGTCTCAGTTATTATGGTTTGACTTGGTACCAAGGGAGTGTTGACAAGGCGGGGCCTTGGGATTGGTTCATAGGTGTATGGGCGCCTATGGGACCATGGTTATTGGTAAGGCTGGGAGCCTTGGAAATTGTGGTTATTGGTAAGGCTTGGTACCTTGGAATTGTGATTGTATGGTTAATCTTGAATAGTAGTTGTTAATGCATAATTGTAACACATTGTCCATATGTTCTTTTATTGATGGTTGTCATTCACAGCTTATAACTATTTTGGGGTTGGAGTCTAAACCTATGACTCTCACCAACTTTATGTTGACGTGTTTTAGTGTCTCTTTCAGGTGAGAATGTGGTTAAGCGTGAGAACAGGAGTGGCTAGCTGGGAGGCTTAGGATTGCATTTGGAGGAACCCCCTTTCCTCTTAGTCTTTATTTATGTTTGAATAAGTGATACTTTGTGGATACCTATATGTTTGTTATTTGTTAATTGTATGTCTTTGGTAAGAGGTAGACCTGTTACCTACTTACCTAGACGCCTACATTGTTTGTGATATCTTCATGACATTGTGTCATCATTTATGATATTTCCAATTCATTTAGTTATCTCTATATACACGCTATTGTTGTGATGATATCCATACGTCGCGCCCCATATTCCGTCATGGTGGGGTGTGACATAGGGGCTCTAAGCCCAAGACAAGCCAAGCCCGGCCCATGGAAACAAACCCACGGCCCATGGAAAGCCCATGTGGTTTGTGGGTATATATCACATGGGTGACTTTTATCATCTGGACGATGCTAGAGAAATCTGGAATGGAATATGTAACACCCCCAAATTTACACAATTCAATACAGCGGAAGACTCGTTGGTGTTACGGGATAGCACATTACTCACATCATAGACAACGCTTAAAAATTGCGTCGTTTAATAATAAAGCATTTCCATTCATAAATATCAAAGTTACATAGGTCCCAAGTCATAGTATTTCATACAAGTTTTACAAAACATTTGAATGGAAATTGTTATTTAATTGCGGGCGATGAATTCTTGTTGTCTTCCCGAGAATTACCTTCAAGTACCTGAGATAAAATATGTTAAAAGAAAAGGTCAGCGATAACGCCGAGTGAATTCATAGAGTTTAATAAAATCCATCAATATAACATCGGTATAAATTATTACCGAAAATCATTTCGTACAAATCTTTGTAATAGGCCATAAAATTACCAAAGTCGTTTTATACAAATCCTTATCAAAATCATAATATAGGCTTTCGTCTTCAAAATCATTATACGAACCATTGTCGTTAAAAACATCATACAATACGTTTTATAACGTTGTATAGATTAAATAAAAACCGTTATATGAATATGGTTATGTAAAACCAAAACACGAGCATAAAATCAATAATAAGACCCCGTATTGCTAGTCAGGCAATATATCGTAATTCAGTGCGTATAGCAGTATTTCGTTATTTTGGATTATTATAAGTCGCATGACATTGTTACCTTACTTCAACAAACAACGGGTAGCTATCCCGAAACTCAATTTGCCCATCTAAATTAGCGTGTCGTCACAAAGATCACGCTATGGAAATCTTCTCATACATAAATTCGCTTACCAATCAATGTGGCACGACGGGGAACAACCGTCAAGGCGCGAACTGGGGTGATCGTCCCCAAATAGTACTATTATATGCACAAGCGTCTACCAAATCCCGGTAGTTCACAATTCATGCTAATAGGACTTTTAGTGACATAACCTAACTTTAATAATCCATTTCATTTCATCTATCGGGTCATATAATCATTCATCGGGTCATACAATCATTCGGGTCCAAATCAATAAACAAACAATCGGGACAACTAGTGTCCTATTTTATAAAAACTAACATGTTATCTCCCTCTCGGGTTTATAAAACATTTCATAAAAACATTTAAAAGAGTGCGAGGCTATGAACTCACATTGATGTGGGAAAGCGGGTTATCGGCAATTCGGATGTACGGTACGTGCTTCAATCACGGAAACCTAGACAAATAATACTCGTCTTAGACTCTTGTCCAATGACTTTATAAAAATAACAAATATACATATGATGATTTTGTACATATGATGATGATCAAGTGGGTTTATATATTCTTATTTACTCATTTTAGTGTTTATGTATTGGTAACTTTTTACTATTTTACTAGTTTTACCTATATACATGTTTTAGGTCCAATAAGCCTATTATAAGTTCATTAACTTGTATTAATCCATTTTATACTTATATTATCAGTATTTATACTTTACATGTTGAGTCCAAGTGGGTTAAGCCCAATAAGTAATTTTTATAAGTGTTTAACTTATATAGTTAAATTATTAGTCCAAATATGCTAACTTAGCTCGTTAATGTCCGTATGTCATATAGTTCGGGTTTTATCGGTTTTTACTTGTATTAGGTACTTATACATCAGTATATGACTTTTAAAAACTTTATATTAGACGGGTTTGGTCGTCTAAGTTTTAATTGGCGAAAAACGTTAATATTACGGTAATAGCCGAAAAAGTCATAAAAATCATGTTTATAGTTTTTATAACTTATAAATCTTATTCAACTACCATTTTTATAAAGTGTACATTTGTTTATCCTTATACATATTTATATAAATGAAATTTATAAGTTAGTGGGTTTTAATTCACATTTTATACTATATTAGTTTGAGTGCTTATATAATACTATTAAACATTAATTCTTCAAAATCTGATTTTTAGTTTCATCTTCACCATTTTTATCATATCTTGAGTTCTATAAGGAGATAGAAGCTCATTTTTGGATGGCATAAACTTCTTATTATGTGCTACAAATAAGTTAGTTATAGCTACTGCTCATTTCATGTTTAACTATCCTTAACAGTCCCTACAAAACAGACTATTCAGATTGGTACACTCATCTTGTTTTGATCATATCTCACTCATTTTGATGATTCCATTGCATGGCCAACTCTCACATGTGTATAACACCTAATACTTACTTTATATTGATTCCACTTTACCATTTTATCAGTTTAACATTTGGTTACTTACTGTTTTTATACAGCATCACATTTAAGCAAGATTTTAACCATTTTACCTATGGTTTTCCATCTTTTAAACCATGTTCATCAAATCTATCAACACCAAATCCCCACATAATATTTTTAATCATTATTCGTCATCATATACATATACATATACATAAATAAAGTGTTGGGAATAAATTAAGGCCAGATCACTTGAGCGCTGACAAGAACAAAACAAGCGTTGACAAGAACAAAACAAGCGCTGACAGCTCAAGTGTTGACAAGTTAAAGTCAAGCGTTGACACATTGAAGACAAGCACTGATGGAAGATATATTCTACACGTTTATTATATTCTAGAATACTTCTAGTAAGGATAGAAACGACAATGTATTTTCTATATTTATCTTTACCTAGAATAGCTGATACGTAGATTATTGTACAAGGCTTCTTATGTCTATAAAAGAAGGCCTTTAGGTTAATGTTTAATATAAGTTTTTCATTCGTAAACATCTTTCATTGTAAGCAAGTTTGACATTAATAATCAAAGTGAAAGTTTGTTAACATCTTGTGTGTTCTTGTTTAAGTGTTAGATTCCACATAACACTTAGATTCATAAAGCATATACAAAGGTTTCTCTATGTGTATTACTTGATCTAATCTCGTATACACAAAGCTAATCGATCTAAGTTTGGGATCAACAAGTGGTATCAGAGCTTGTTGAGGAACTCTTGATCTTAAAGAACACCAGAACCCTAAAAATCACCAAAACCCTAATTTTCTAAGAAACCCTAATAACATCATGTCTGAAGCAATAACCTCCTCCTCCTCAGCCTTACCAAACATCAAGATTCCCATGCTTGATGCAACTAAATTTGACTTATGGAAGTTCAACTTTGAACAATATCTGGGGATCTATGACTATACACTCTGGGAGATTATTGAATATGGAAACACATTCAATAAAGCTCAAAAGATTCTTGATGCCATTACTCAAAGTTCAACTTTTGCTGGATGTTCTGAAGAGGATAAGAAAGAAAAACATGGAGATGGTAGAGCTGTGGCTGCTGATGACATTGCAAAGAAAAGGGTTGACATGAAAGCCCTAAATATTCTGAGAGTCTCTTTGGGACAAGAAAACCAGCATAAATATAGAGGCTATGAATCTGCTAAGGATCTTTGGGAAGCTCTTGAAGTTGCATATGGTGGCAATGCAGACACTAAGGAGGAAAAGAAAAAGCAACTTCTGCATGACTATGCTGTCTTCAAAGCTCAACCCAATGAGAAACTAAGTAGTGTGAGAAGTAGATTGCTTGACATTACAAGCAAGTTGTCCTTCATGGGGACACAAGTTGGTGATGTTGACATCAATGCTACCTTTCTTAAAAGTCTTGGTGAGGCATGGAAGATTGAGGCAAGATCTATTCTTGCCAACAATACTTACAAGAGCTCCTCGTTTGATGACATCTACAACAAACTAAGACTGTTGGAAGATGAAACTCTTTTAGAGCATGGAAGCAAATCTACCACCAGCAACATGGCCTTCTTCTCTCATAGTGAAGGTCAATTCAATCAGAAGGACTCTTATATGCATCCAGTTACTGGATCATCATATGTCAGTGCTGGAACAAGTCCTGTCAACGTCTCCTATTCAGACGCTGACACATTCAAGAATGACTCCCCAAGAGTTAAACCTGCTGGTTTGGATTTGGATACTGTTTGTGCTTACATTGCTTCTTTGCCCAATGGTTCAGTGATTACATATGAGGACCTTGAGCAGATAAGTGATGAGCACTTGGAAGAGATGGACATTAAGTGGAACATGGCTCTTGCTAGTATAAGAGCAAATAGGTGGAACAAAAGGTTTAAAAAGAAGATGACCTTCAATGCTAAAGACACAGCTGGATTTGATAAATCCAAAGTTGAATGCTACAACTGTCATCGTATGGGGCACTTCATAAGGGAATGCAGATCTCCTAGAAGATCTGATGCTGGTAAACCCTCAAGTCAGGTTGTTAAAGCTCAGGATTCCAAAGCTATGGTTGTAGTTCAAGGAATTGATGGTACAGGATGGGATTGGAGCTATCTGGCTAAGAATGTTGAAGAGGATAAAGCTTTGGTTGCTGATATTGAAGAAGAGCATGTTGAATATGCTCTCATGGCACACTCCTCCTCTTCATCTGATAATGAGGTATATGATGATGCTTTTTGTAGCAAAGGTTGTAGGTTAAATACTGAAAGACTTAACAAAGAGGTGTTAAAACTAAAAGATGATATGAGTACTGAAAGATGTAAATTGTCTAATTACCAACTAGCTCTTACTGAAACTGAGAAAACCGTTTCTGAATACAAGAAAATGGAATTTGACTTAAAAGATAAGATCAATATCTTAAAACATGAGTTAGAGGGTAGTATGGATATTAGAAAAATCATGGAAAGGGTTAATGGTGAATTACAGGCTAAGTTAGATGAGGCCATTAAGAATAAAGATAATGTTGGCCTTAAAATTCAAAGATTTGATAGAGCCACCCAAACCCTAGGAGACTGTGTAGCTAAACAAAGGGATCCTAAGGACATGACAGGGATTGGGATGAATGATTACTCTTTGGTTCCACCACCAGCTGGTGACTTCTATGGTGTCCAACAAAGGGACTTATCTTGGACTGGTTTACCAGAGCTCCAAGAGGAGGAATTCATTCCTCCATCAAGAGTTGTCACTCCAGTGGAAGAGTATCAACAAAAATTGACTGACCTAAATGAGTGGAAGAAAGCTAACCCTACTTTATTTGTTAAGGTAGGTTTGCTATGTGAAATTCCAAATGAATCTACACCCATTAAGGTTACTAACCCAATCACTGGTAAAGTTGTTGACCTAGGCTCAAACACTGTTAGAAGACCTAGCATTAAATATGCAGAGATGTATAGGAACACTAGGTCACCCAAGAGTCAAGTTAGCAATCATGGAACAGGCTTCTTCTCCTCTAGACCTAAGGTTGTGTCTAGAAAAGCTTGTTACACGTGTGGTAGTTTCTCACACTTGGCATACAAGTGTGTCAACGCTCACAAAGCCAGCGCTGACAGAAACAATTTCAGCGCTGACAGGAACAAAGTCAACGTTGTTAGGAAGTCAAACGTTGTCAGACCCAAACCTTGTGTGCAGCAAAGTCCACAAGTGATTAGACCTGCCCCATTCTTTTCTAGAAGGTCTAACACTCATGGACAAAGACCATTTCAAAAGACAAACACCTGGTCAAATAGGCAATGGGTTTCTGTAGCAAACCCTAGGTTCAACGCTGACAAGGGTAATTTCAGCGTTGACAGTACAAATTCTAACGCTGACAGAAACGTGACCAGACCTAAATATTTGCAACCACAAGGTAGAAGGTCTAAAGCTTCTTCAATCTTAACATGGAGACCCAAGAAAGATCAAAACCCTAATGATAATGGGATTTCAATGACTTGCAATAGATTTAATTACATTTCAAAGGTCATTACAAAACCTATTGGGGTTAACTGGGTATTTCATCCTAAAAAGGATGAGAATGGGGTTGTTGTGAGAACTAAGTCTGTTCTTATTGAACAACCAGATGAATCCAAGTCTTTTGAGACTTGGGTTCCCAAATAAAACTAATTTGTTTTCTTTATGTGCAGGGCATTCAAAGACAGATCAATGATTATGGATATTGGGATAGTGGATGCTCAAGGCACATGACAGGGAAGGAAGACTATCTGACGAATTTCACTCCTATTAAAGATGGTGATAAGGTATACTTTGGAGGTGGATATGGAACTATCACAGGCAAAAGAACCCTTCTCACCAATAATCTGCATTTTGAGAACGTCTTCCTGGTAAAAGAACTTGATTATAACTTGTTTAGTGTATCACAAGTTTGTGATAACAAAAATAAAGTTCTTTTTACTGATACTGAGTGTTTGGTGTTAAGTAAGGATTTTAAGATCCCTGATGAGAAATATATTGAGTATAGAACACCTAGGCATAACGACATATATAATGTGAATTTACATGGGATTAAAATGAATACCAATATGTCTTGTTTTTATGCTAAGGCCCCAGTAGATGAGAGTAATTTGTGGCACAGGAGACTAGGGCACATAAATTTTAAAAATATAAATAGACTTGTGAGGCTTGGTTTAGTTGATGGTTTGCCTGAGAAGGCCTTCCATAATGACCACTCTTGTGTTGCATGTCTTAAAGGCAAGCAGCACAAGGTCTCATTCAAGTCCAAACAGGTGCATACTAGTTCCAGACCTCTTCATATGCTTCACATGGACCTCTTTGGTCCAACAAATATAGAAAGTCTGAATGGTAAGTCATATTGCTTTGTTATCACAGATGACTTTTCTAGGTTTACTTGGACATTCTTTCTAGCTATGAAGAGTGACACAGCTGATGTTCTTATTGATTTTATCACTCAAATTGAGAAAAGGTCTAGCAATGAGGTTAAAATGCTTAGGAGTGATAATGGTGGAGAATTTAGGAACAAGAAGCTAGATGATTTCTGTGCCAGGAAAGGAATTACTAGGCAATTTAGCATTGCTAGAACCCCACAACAAAATGGGGTTGCTGAGAGGAAAAATAGAACCCTAATTGAAGCAGCCAGAACAATATTGGCTGATGCTCACTTTCCAATAGCCTTTTGGGTTGAGGCTGTTAATACAGCATGCTATGTGCAAAATAGAGCATTAGTTAACAAAATTCAGAAAAACACCTTATGAGTTACTTTGGGGAAGAAAACCTAATATTGGTTTTCTCAGACCTTTTGGCTGTCATGTAGTAGTCTTGGATACAAGTGATGCCTTAGGGAAATTTAGTGCAAAAGGTGATGAGGGTTACTTCATGGGGTATTCAGTCCAGAGCAAGGGCTATAGAGTTTATCTTAAAGAGGACAAACGTATAGTTGAAAGAGTACATGTTAGGTTTTTAGAGAATAAACCTAGTGACCCTAAAAGTGGTCCTAATTGGTTGTTTGATTTGGAACCCTTATCTAGAACTTTAAATTATATGCATGTCACTAATCCAGACATTGTGAAGGTAACTTCAAATGTTGTGGAGGAACAAGTTGTTGATATTTCAGGTACACAGGTTAATGAGAGGGTTGGATCACAAGCAGAAAAGGCATCCCCTATATTAGAATATGTCACAATTCCCATTTGGACAGATGCTTTTGCTGCTGCTGCTGCTGCTGGACAAGATAATGGTGGTTTCCAAATACCACCAGATACAAACATGCATGGTTCTTCAGGCGCTGACAAAGACAAATCTAGCGCTGATAAGACCAATCCAGACGTTGATGGCTCAGACGTTGACAACAACATTTCAAGCGCTGTTAGCCCAGACGCTGACAACCAAGATTCAGACGTTGACAACACTTATGGGCATCTTTTCTCTTCCAGTTTTGAACAAGGTGGACCTTCCAATACACATGAAGAGGTTCACATTGATCAAAGAGAGTCTGATGAAGAAGATATTGGCAACATGGAGCGTGAGGTTGAGGACACCAGACTTTTTGAAGGAGGAGTTCTCACTTCCACAATGAAGAATCACCCCCCATACCAGATCATTGGTGATATTATGACTCCAGTTCAGACTAGAAGATCTCATCAAGGTCTTGGTGGGTTTATTGCCAATATACACAAGAAGGTTGATACCCCTCTTGTGCAAGCATGTTTGTTTGCATGTTTTCTGTCACAAGAAGAATCCAAGAAAATATTTGATGCTCTCAAAGAACCAAGTTGGGTGGAAGCAATGCAGGATGAGCTTCACCAATTTGCAATTCAGGATGTTTGGGAGCTGGTTGATTGTCCTAGATATGTCAGACCTATAGGGACAAGATGGGTTCTAAGGAACAAAAGAGATGAAAGAGGCATTGTGGTCAGAAACAAGGCAAGGTTAGTGGCTCAAGGTTATACACAAGAGGAGGGGATAAACTATGAGGAGGTCTTTGCACCAGTTGCAAGGATTGAAGCTATTAGGATTTTTCTAGCCTATGCCTTCTGCATGGGCTTCATAGTCTATCAAATGGATGTCAAGAGTGCCTTTCTCTATGGCACCATTGTTGAGGAAGTATATGTAATGCAACCTCCTGGTTTTGAGGATCCAGAGCATCCAGATAAAGTGTATAGAGTCAAAAAGGCTATGTATGGCCTTCATCAAGCCCCTAGAGCATGGTATGGTACTTTGTCTACCTATTTGGTGGACAATGGATTCAAGAGGGGCACCATAGATCAGACACTGTTTACCAAGAAGAAAGGCAAGGATGTGTTGCTTGTGCAGGTCTATGTTGATGATATCATTTTTGGGTCTACTGATCCAAAGATGAGTGAGGGTTTCTCCAAGCTTATGACAGACAAATTCAAGATGAGTGCTATGGGAGAGATGAACTTCTTTCTTGGTTTACAAGTTCAGCAGAAAGAGGATGGTATCTTCATCTCCCAGGACAAATATGTGGCTGAAATCTTGAAGAAGTTTGGCTTTTCTCCACATGAAAAGAGGGCTACTACTCCTATGGATAGAGAACACCCTTGGGGGAAGATTGGAGATGGGAAAGATGTTGATGTCAGGCACTATAGATCCATGATTGGATCCTTGATGTATCTTACTGCCTCCAGACCTGACATTATGTTTGTTGTGTGTGCTTGTGCACGCCATCAAGTGACTCCCAAAGAATGTCACCTTTATGCTGTGAAGAGGATCTTTAGGTACCTAAGATGCTATCCTAGTCTTGGTTTGTGGTACCCAAAGGATTCACCATTGGAGCTGATTGCATATTCAGATAGTGATTATGGAGGTGATAAATTTGATAGGAAATCCACAACTGGTGGATGTCAGTTTCTTGGGAGCAGGTTGATATCTTGGCAATGCAAGAAACAAACAGTGGTGGCTAATTCTACAACTGAAGCAGAGTATGTGGCTGCAGCTGCATGTTGTGGCCAAGTTTTGTGGATTCAGAACCAGCTGTTGGACTATGGGTATAATTTCATGCATACTAAGATATTTGTTGACAATAATAGTACTTTATGCATCATTAAGAATCCTGTACATCATTCTAAAACTAAACACATAGAAATTAGACACCATTTTATAAGAGATTGCTTTGAGAAAGGTTTAATACAACCAGATAGGGTTGACACTGAGGAAAATGTGTCAGATTTATTAATGAAACCTTTTGATGTTGGGAGATTTCAATACTTGGTAACAAGTATTGGGATGGTCAATCTCACATAATATGTGTTTTAGAGTCCTTTTGTAAAAGTATGTACAGGATGATGCATTATTATTGGTCTTATTAGATTTTCCACTATCTTTTCTAACACTGACAAAGGTTACTTGAACACTGATAAGTGTTTTTGTAACGTTGTCAGCAATATAATTGTCTAACGCTGACAAAGCTTCCCTCAACGCTGTCATGTGTTATCGGGGCGTTGTCAGCAACAATGTTAGTTTTGTGGTTTTCAATCTAAATGTGCAGATGGTGTTAGCAGTATACCATTGGATACAGAGTTGCTTATGGATCAATGGAGAAGCATTTGGACAAGTTTTTATTTATGGATGATGGTTGGAATGTTTCATTCCTATCTTGACATAAATTTTTTATGTTCATGCATGATTTTAGCAAACTTTTTGTATCATAGTTTAAGGGGAGGTTTTAGGAACCTTTAGGATGTTTGGGTATCCATATGATACTATTATCACAATTCTAGATTGTGTCCACATGTGAGTATGAGTTAGTTTTACTAAATCATGAGGCACTGTAGCATGCAAAGTTGATATACTATGCATGCTGCCAAGACATTTTTGGCCTAGAATTGGTTGTGGTCTGTTGGGAGACTTGGGAATGATTTTGATATGGGATTTACCTGGAAGTAACAAGGATTTTATAAGGTAACTTAGTTGTTAAGAGTTTTGGTTAGCAAGGGACACTAGAGGACTGTTATGTCTATCTTGCTTATGCAAGTGTGCATAACTGGACAGTGCTTGCCGCCCTATAATAATTATCAGCTTTTGGTTATCTTCTCTAGGATAAATTACTTGTTAAGGTCATTTTTCACTTTTTAAAATATTTTTATTTTTGGACGCTGACAAGAATTTTCCAAGCGTTGTTGTGACCAAATTGGACGCTGACATGGCTATAGGCAAACGTTGACAAGATTATAGCCGTTGGGCGTTGATAGGTTATTTTTGACTGTTGACACTCAATGGGACCTACCCAGTTGTTACTTTTTGACATATTTTCAAGCCGTAATTTTAGGAGTTGTTACTTTCATTTAATGCATGAGATAACTTATAACTTTTTCAATATTTTCATGATTGATTTTTGAAAATCTTTGCCTATTTTTGGGCCAATCACATGCATTCTTTTTCTCCTATAAATTTGGCTCCTATTTTAAACAGGGTATCTATAATTCTTGTCTAACAATTTTCTCTTATCAACTTCATCTTCTTCACTTAAAATTAACAGCTTTCATCAATGGCACCAAAGTTTAAACCAACAGAATTGGAATTGGGGTTCCGATCACAACACAACATGATTGCTTATCTTGAAGTTGATGATGCTCTGTTTCCCCAATACACACAAATGGTGGCGTATTTGAACGCATCCCCATTAAGGTATGCTCTTTCTCATGCACCACTCATTCCAGTCACACACATTAAGCAGTTTTGGAACACTGTCAGTTCCTCAACAGTTAATGGAGTGACCACATTGACTTCTATTGTTCATGGGAGATCTTGGGTGGTTACTGAGGCCTTGGTACGCCAAGCCTTGCATCTTGATGATGCTGATGGTATAGCCACCCTTCCCATAAATGAAATAGAACAAGGGCTTAGGGCTTTGGGATATCCTTTTCTTGATGAAGGTACTCTAAATAAGTATCATAAGCAAGAATTTCCCCCAGCCTGGAAGTACCTCATACATGTCCTCCTTCAATGTTTGAGTCCCAAATGTACTGCACACAATGAGATCAATAGATCCATCGCCAGTACTATTGTGTGCATTGCAACAGGGTAAAAATATAACTATTCTAAAATGATTTTTGAGGGGATGTGTAAAAACAAGGGGACAAAAATGACTTTAGCTTATCCCCGTTTTCTACAAATGGTTTTTATGATCAAGGTTACTGCTCCAGGGATCACAATGATTTTTATAAGATCCCTAAGCAAAAGAAAGCTATTTTTATGAAGATGGACTCACCACCCCATAGAGACCTACCTTTAACCCAAGCCATGCTTGCTGTTATTGCAGCAGCACAACCCCAACCAGACCCCGAACCTCAAATTGACCCTCAACCACAACTTGAACCAATTCCTGAACCTTTACCTTCACATGAACAAATGCAAATTGACTCAGAATCCTTCAACGCTGACACACTCAATGTTGGCATTGATGTGCCTATTTCTAACGCTGACACACAACCTTCCCAATCCCAAACACCCCTTAATCAACCCACATCCACCCATTCTTCCACACCATCTTCCACACCCCCTGAATATAGGTTGATGAAACGCCAAAGGACTATTGGAGTGTTCTCCTCTGGTGGTCCTAGCCATGAAGTAGAGAGAACCACCACCACAAGTGTGGCTGGTGCATTGGATGAGGCTGGGACTATTGGTTCTGGCTTAGAAGCTGGCCAAGGCAGTCCCACCATCATTAAGTCCTCATCCTTGCCCAATGAATTTGACTTGGGAGGTCAAATCCCCATTTCAGAAGAGGGCAGACTGGAACCAATGACTCTTTTGGAATTGACGGCAGTCTGCATAAGCTTGCAAAAGCAAAATGCAGACTTAGTACAAGTAGTCAGCTCACAAGGCCTTGAACTCAAGAAATTGAGGGAGAGGATTGTTGTTTTGGAAAGTGATCGTGCTAGGAGGGGTATGGAGGAATCTTCCAAAGGGGAGGAAGATCAAATAAATCTGAGTGATAAGGGCAGCCAGGATGGTTAATCAATAGATGTTGCTGAGGCCCTTACAACTTTGAAGAAACAAACAGGTTTTGATACGTCCTTAGTCTCTCCCACCAACTTAAATTTATCATTTACAGCTATGTTGAGAGAGGTTACACAAGGCGCTGAGGGAAGATATTTGAGCATTGACAAGGAAAATTTGGACGCTGATAGAAGTATTTTGGGCGCTGATAGAACAAATTTGGGCGTTGACAGACCTGCACATGAAGGTGATGTATCCCAGTCATCATCTATCATCAAGGAGGTTTCTACTCAGGTATTACCATCTACCTTACCAACCATTGCACCATCAAATAAGGGTAAGGGTAAAATGGTAGAAGAGATTGTTCCAAAGGATGCAGCTCAAGTTGAGTTTGATAGAAGATTAGCTGCACAAATCATGGAACAAGATGAAAAGGAAAAGTCACCATTTGTTGTGACTTCAGAAGAAGGAAGTGATGGAGCTAGCTCAGACTCAAGTGTGATGATTATAGAACCAGAAAGGCTTGAGTATGGTGATGAGTTTGCTAGGGAAAAGTTGAGAGAATTCAAAATTACAGGTTGACTTTGACATGCCAGAGGTGGTTCAAATGTATCACGCTTGGGAAGACAGATGTATGGAGAATCCATACTTGACTATTTCAGATCAAATATGGGGTTTGGAGATTCTACTTAGAGTTCAGAAGGATTGCCAGGTAATTTTGAAACACAAGGCAAGCAATATTCTCTCAGAGTTGAAAAGGGATAGAAGGGAGCTCTACTTTATGTTGCTCAGATGTCATGGAGTTGGATGGACATATCAGAAGTTGAAAGCTTTGACATTTGATGAGTTGGAAAACAGGGCTTATCCCATTTGGGTGAGAGTGCAGGAAGCAAACACTCTCAGACTTCTTTCAGATGAAAGAAAGGAGGAACTTGCAGAAGAAATGGAAATCAAGAAAGCTATGATGGTTCCCAGGCCAGTGAAGAAGGGAATTTCATTTGAGTTTCCAAAAGATATGGATCCACTATATCCAAGTGAAGCAGTTATAAGAAAGAGCCTCAAGCTCCCCCCATTAGAAGCTTCAGATATGGTGCAAGTGTTACCATTAGATTCCAGGAACCCAATTGTAAGCTATGAAGAAGATGAATGTGGGTTCTGGAAGATTGGCAGATTTGGCAAGGAGGTACACACTTTTACCACTCTCATATCTTTGTTTACAAGTTGTGATAGAGAAGACTTGGTGGACCTTTGGAGGTTGCTGGAGACCAAGTATGAGGCTGAAGCACCAACTTCAGCTAATGGAATAAAACTTTGGACCACATTCAAAAGAATGTGTGGACCAAAAGATGAGGATCCTGCAATTTGGAAGGATCTTGAAGATGACCTCAGTGGTCTTCAATGGAGGTTATATTCAGCTGCTGGTGTATATCATTTAAGCTCTACAAAGTTTGCTGAGTATTTACTTGTGGATGCTCAGTATTTCATATCCAAGGCTATTTTGGAAAAGATGAAGGACACTCAGCTGGAAATAGATTATTCAAGTGACGTGGCAAAATATTTGATCAGATTTATTCATTACCAATATGAGAAGGTTTTAAGATTCCTCTTAGTCCTTAATGCTTATTCAGAAACTTGATCATAAGAGTGGATATCAAGTTTAGGGGAGGATTGTTGGGAATAAATTAAGGCCAGATTACTTGAGCGCTGACAAGAACAAAACCAGCGTTGACAAGAACAAAACAAGCGCTGACAGCTCAAGCGTTGACAAGTTAAAGTCAAGCGTTGACACATTGAAGACAAGCACTGATGGAAGATATATTCTACACGTTTATTATATTCTAGAATACTTCTAGTAAGGATAGAAACGACAATGTATTTTCTATATTTATCTTTACCTAGAATAGCTGATACGTAGATTACTGTACAAGGCTTCTTATGTCTATAAAAGGAGGCCTTTAGGTTAATGTTTAATATAAGTTTTTCATTCGTAAACATCTTTCATTGTAAGCAAGTTTGACATTAATAATCAAAGTGAAAGTTTGTTTACATCTTGTGTGTTCTTGTTTAAGTGTTAGATTCCGCATAACACTTAGATTCATAAAGCATATACAAAGGTTTCTCTATGTGTATTACTTGATCTAATCTCATATACACAAAGCTAATCGATCTAAGTTTGGGATCAACATAAAGAAATTACAATATTACATAATCAAAATAATAAGAGGATAGGAAGAACAATCTTTATACCACCATTAGTGATGAAAAGATGAGATTTTTGATGAACAAGACTTGGTTCTTGTTATAAAATCTTCAACTTTAGAAAGGAAACTTCTTGGGTCCTTTGGATGGATGAACACCTCCATGAATTCAACCCTTTAACCTCATGAAAACTCCTTTTCATAGGTTAAGATCACTTTCAATCTTCATATCTTCAAAGGGTTTCCATCATATGTGTGAATAACACAAGTTTTAGTGGTTGAAAATTGATCAAATGGGTGGTTTAAGGTGAGGATGGGACGAATTTTAGAGAGAGGGAGGAGAGTTGTGTGGTTTTTGCATGTAAGAAATGAGTTAGTTGTTTTAGCTTGGTGGTTTGTGGTTTTGAAATCTTACAAGTTAAGCTAGCTTACAAGTGTAGCTTGTAAGCTAATAACTTGACACCTCATGGTGTGTGTTGGCTTAGTGTTGCCTTCCCATATTAGTGGGGTGGGGCAAAACTTGTTTTGTCCCATCCCGCTAATTTACGGGTATTCCTCGATTCTAGTTTCCTCGATTTGCGTGCCCTCGGGTCGTTTTACGAAAAACGTTTTTATAAATTTTGAATCAACGGCACAAAACGAATCTTATAAAAATTGTCTCATCAAAAACGGAGTTCGGAAACGTAAATACGTAATCCTAAGGTTTCCGGTTTAGTCGTGAAGGACGTTAAATTATGCTCGTAAGTCCTAATGTCTTCTCGTAAATTTGTGAGTTTATGAACCAACACAAATTTAAAATCCCAAAATAATGTTCACGGATAAATTTATTTCCTGAAATGTCGGACTGTCACCAAAAACGGTGTATGTAAACGTAAGCACGTAACGTAGAATCCTCCGGTTTAGACGTAGTCGATGCTACTTCAAGACGCAAATCCAAATTTCTTCCCAAAAATAAGTGAGTTCATAATATAACATTAAAATAATGTTTTTAAATAATATTTGAGAATAAAATATAAACCATAAATTGACGGATTGTCACAGCATTTACCCCTAAACAGGATCTTTGTCCTCAAAGATCATCTTATCTTACTACTCGCTTCTTATAGAGTTAAAGCCATGTGGGTATTTCCTCCACATTCGGTCTTTTCTCAGGAGTGTAATTCATTACAATACACGAGTTTTATCAAACATAACTACGGGAATAAGATCAGGCTTAATGTTGACTTACTTTCTCTATTCATGATGTTCACGGGTTTTTGATGAATGCAACTTTTCGCCGATCTAAACTTCATTAAGGAATAGTTAGATTTTCACTTGATAGACATTTCATCAAGCTAGATATACGAATCATAATTTACACAGCCCTTGAAGTCCTAGGGTAGATCCAGATTATATGCCTTTCAAACCAACCTTTACATCATCTCAATTGTCCCATTCAACGGGGACTTATTTCCCATGATCTTTCGGATCATCTATTCATTTTTTTTTCCATGGTGAAATTTTTTGGCATAACTTCGCTACCCATCCTGCACTTCAAGATCTACATTTCATATTCACATGACCTCCTGCCCACTACCGGCAGTCAGTCAACAGATCCTAATTTCAACAATCAACTCAGGTCTCGCGGGTCGAGTATTTTGTAAGGTTAGGTTCGTCATCATATGCGACCTTAAACCTAAAAGACATGTCCAACTCACAGTGGGTGTATGTCGGGTGTCTTCATCCCAACTCCTGCTTACAGATGCTCTAATATTTAGATCCTTACAAAATTTGATCTCGATCCTAACACGATAAATATCAATGATAGTCTTTCCAAAAGAAAACGATTATACGGTTTATTACCAGAGGTCAATCATTCAAACATAAATCAAGACTTCTAGTATTTTGTATCGTTACTTTACCTCGTCCCTTCGATTGGGTGGTAAACAGTACTCTCATCAAGGTTCGTTCCCAATGATTTCTGAGCAAATCCCTAGAAATGCGATGCGAAGCGAGGATCTTGATAGAGATGATCGATACAGGCACACCATGCTTACATAACTCCTTTAAATACAAAAAGAGTCAATTTCTTCATCGAGAATCTATCATTAACAGGAATGATATTAGCAGATTTGGTCTGTCTGTCGATGATGACCCAAATCGAATCAAATTCAGATGATGACCTTTGCAATAGTTTAGACGTTTACTAATGTATAAGGCGATGTCTGCCTTCATAATTTGCCATCAGTACAACTTCTTTAGAAAAAGATACTTTAAATCAGAAATAACAGGAATAGAATACTTAATCTTATGAGATTCCAACATAACTATATCTCACAATCCTCCATATTTAGGCAACCTCAAGTGGCCTTTTATACATTCAACGCCATTGGCTTCTCAATTCTGATGCTTCACATTAGCCACGAACCCCTTTTTATTATCTATATTAGCCTTTTTACAAGCATTGTTTATTTTTATATTGTTCGGCAATTTATTTTGCACCTTAATTATTAAGGAACATGTCCTAATTGTTTCTTTATCTTTTCTACATAATGTGTCAGTATCTACATTCACTTTTCTTGATGAAATAATTATCATAACCAAAATTCACTCAGAATTTCTTTCTTCATATTTTCTAAGTTTTAGTTTCGTCTCAACTATTATTTTTATCAGTTTTACTTAATCCGACGTCTAAAGTGTCGATAGTTATTACATGTAATTAAATAATAAATATTCAATTTTATATAACGCAAGCGTAAAAATTTAAATTTCTTAGCTCGGCCAATTGTATAAAACGGTTCAAATATAAATTTGAATTTAGTTAACACGATTTTTGTTGATTTATTGAAAATTATTAATAAGATTCGTAAATGTTTGAAAAATCTTTGGTTACACTTTGGTCAAAATTTTCTTAGTTGAAAAGCAAAAATTGTCGCTTCAAATTTCAAGTCTTGGTTTAAATGGTTTCCTCAATCCCTCTTAGGTTGTCTTGAGGTATACACAAACATTTACCCCTAAACAAGAGTTTAGTTAAATATTTTAGTTATAAGGAATGATTCCTTAAAAATCCTTTGTTAAAACATTTGTCAAAACGTATTTTCACCTCCTTTTTGGTATAACCCTAAGCATTAATGGCTCTAATTTTTGAAATGTCAATATAGATCCCATTATCTTATTAATCACACGGTCAAATCATGTAAAGGATTAAGCCGGTAATCACATGTTCAATACTCAAGGTACAAGTTTTCACTACTCGGCCGACTCAGGGCATTCTACAAATAATTATTAACTCATTCTTATTCTTATAAATAAACAAATGGTCCTTAATGATCACAAGCATGAATTTATCAAATTACAGCCTACACACGTGATTCACCAAATTTATGGATGCTACATGTGTATTAGTCAATCTAAACGACATCACGTGAAACTCATAATGTTTATTACAAGTACCGGATGTAGTGATTGGAATAGATAATCTTTTTCGCAGACGCGAAATTGATGATAACCATGCCGTGGATCAAATTCCTGAATATACGCTAGAACCTTGTAAATGATCGAACAATCTATCATCTTGGGTAGTGGATATAGATTTTAATCTTTAATTTACTTAGTTCACGGTAATTAATAAATATAAGGAATGATAATACCATAGCTCTTCATGATGACGAGCTTGGTAGAATAAAATCTTTCTCTAACAACTCTCTCAGTTGTACGGTAATTCTTTTAATCTAGATGGTGCTGACGTACAGTGCACATGCCACAAGTGCAGTACCGGGAATATAATCAATACCAATTTCAACTTGCCTTAATGGCAAAAGTCTAGGTAATTTACCAACAAACACCTTCTAAAGTTTCAGATAACGAAAAAATCTTTTAATAAGTTTACTTTAAGTTCTTTCTAGATTATAATATCTATGATCAGTTTATAACCATTCATGGTATAATCTCAAGTCTAAATGCAGGATATAGTCATCCATCAAGAATTATTTAGATCACTTTTGATAATCAACATCTTATCATTTAGGGAATTCTATTCGAGTTCCCATCAATTAAGACAATGTCGTCATGTCATAATCAATCAATCCATTCTACTGGCACTATCAACTTTTCAGTTTTATTGCCGTCGATAAGATGTGCACTTCTCAAAAGACTAATAATAACTCATAATCCTGCACAATTCAAGGATATCTGGAGACATAACTAACCTTAAAAGAGTAAGGTCAACGCATAATCTGCGCGAGAGGATTTCAAATCAGATACAGACGAAAACAGTAACGAATATGAATATATCCCATGTTTTCATAATTTGAGTACGCATTCGAAAGCTCCTCGGATCGTTACCCAGGTCATTCAAATGAAACCAAATCAAAAGAAATGATAGGAACGTCGATACATCCAGTCGGGTATCAACACTCGGTAATCAAATACTTTTCCTAAGAATCTCACTACGGGAGAATTGGACAAGAAAGAATTGTCAATTATTAAATAAGACAATTTCCACAGATGAGTAAATTCGACTCAGAAGAATAGATGCTACAAGCACATATGTAGGTGTCCCTAACACTATGTCCCTATTTTTCACTTCTTGCAGATCTCATAAAATTTAATCTTTCACAATCTTTAAAGAAAATGTATTGTTTATTATTCAGTTTTATAGTGACTACTAATCAGCCTTGCATGGTCCATTCCAAATTGTATGTTGGCGCGCAACTATATACAATCTCAAGATTAACGCTGCAATACTCAGTTCGTCAAAAAATTTATCATCATGTTTATAATAAAAACACTTTCATGCTTAATTCTTAAATAAGAATCAAAAATAAATTTACAAAGATTTTCTTTGTTATGAAAACAATTAAGTTTTCCAAGGTGTTTTATAGACAACTTTATTTCGATAAGGATCACTTATAAATTTCTCTTTGAATAATCCTTATAGTGATGAAAATTCAATTTTTCTCAAGGGATATTGTTTTATCTTATAAAAACAATGAGTGATCTGCAAAAGAGTGATGAAGAGTTGTTCACCAAGAACTAACTACAATATAATAGGAAATGAGCTTAGCCACTTAATCACGAGGTTCATGATCTAGATGGTGCTCAAAAAGAATGATCCACAACGTAACTCAACCCGAGATGAGTACTTGTTCAATGGTTGATCTCTAATGCGATCATTAGAAAGAAGCAATAAAAGATAGATAACATCGATACATGTAGAATTTAGCAATCAATGGTAGTCTTTTCATTAATCACAAACAAGTCAAAATTGTACCGTAACACATTATGTGTCACTATGTCATACAATTCCAAGAACTCATCCTACCAACTGATGTCTCGGTTAAGTTAGGGATTTTTAAAAGATACCACAATGAATACTAATCTACAAGAGTCATGGGGGTTCCACCTGTCCCGGAAGATCCATCGGTCCCAATTTAGAAGAAGAATTCTTCAATTTATTTCTTGGACACTGGGCATCCTCATTATTGGACAATGTCCTAGGAACAACGCTTAACACGAACCAACCATCATTTAAAACCTAATAATTCAATCACAGAACTTAACGACTTCCTCTTATCAATCTTATATTCTATACGGGTTAAATTTTACTTCATTCAAGTTTCAATCAACTTATACTCAAGGCGATATCCTACCTCATTTTCTAATATCTTCAACCTTATTCTTAAACCTTAAAAGGGCAATAAAAGCTTGATATGATCAACACTTAATTTTCAATCCTATAGCTCTTATAACAATAATTATCAAATTAGTCACTAGTATGAGATGACTCACACATTCAATTAGATTTCTCGGAAAGGTACTAGTGGCATGAGGCTTTTGGGTAATGGTTCCAATAACAGCCTCAAGTGCAACATTCACCCTTTCGATTTCAATTTTAAAAATTGGCTGACAACGAATCAGATGATACCTTTCCAGGTGGTAAAAGTTTGTTAAACTCCACTCTATAAGGGAAGATCGTCATGACATCGATATCAGTTTTAATCTCGCCAATTCTTTTTCAGTATCACAATCAACTAATATCTAAATTTCTACGAATATCAACCATTTATTGGGATCATAAATATCCACAACTTGGTTTAGATCTAGGATAGCTAGAATTCCTACGAGAATAGCTTCGATTAATTTACTAGGGGATTTAGGGTTCCTTGTGACAATCTACGT
Organism: Glebionis coronaria; assembly: GCA_025667525.1. Lineage (NCBI taxonomy): Eukaryota > Viridiplantae > Streptophyta > Magnoliopsida > Asterales > Asteraceae > Glebionis > Glebionis coronaria. The sequence goes on along the minus strand of CM046877.1, from coordinate 609,422,446 downwards.
CGTATAAATACCTCGTATAAATATCAAAATAATCATCAAACAATCATGTAATAAAATTACATCACACACACATATATATATATATATATATATATATATATATATATATATATATATATATATATATATATATATATATATATATATATATATATATATATATATATATATATATATATATATATATATATATATATATATATATATATATATATATATATATATATATATATATATATATATATATATATATATATATATATATATATATATATATATATATATATATATATATATATATATATATATATATATATATAATCCAAGTTATATATATATATTAAAATAACACTTCTCAGTCTGGCCTTGTCGGTAACTCGGGAATTCTTCGGCACCGTTATAGTCAAAAGATTTTTAGACATTTTGTGAAAAATGTTTATAGTTAAAAGATTTTGAAATGTTTTATTCAAAACCTTGGTTTTAAAAATCTTTCGTTCTCTATAACGAGAGCTCTGGTACCAAACTGTAACACCCCCAAATTTACACAATTCAATACAGCGGAAGACTCGTTGGTGTTACGGGATAGCACATTACTCACATCATAGACAACGCTTAAAAATTGCGTCGTTTAATAATAAAGCATTTCCATTCATAAATATCAAAGTTACATAGGTCCCAAGTCATAGTATTTCATACAAGTTTTACAAAACATTTGAATGGAAATTGTTATTTGAGTGCGGGCCATGAATTCTTGTTGTCTTCCCGAGAATTACCTTCAAGTACCTGAGATAAAACATGTTAAAAGAAAAGGTCAGCGATAACGCCGAGTAAATTCATAGAGTTTAATAAAATCCATCAATATAACATCGGTATAAATTATTACCGAAAATCATTTCGTACAAATCTTTGTAATAGGCCATAAAATTGCCAAAGTCATTTTATACAAATCCTTATCAAAATCATAATATAGGCTTTCGCCTTCAAAATCATTATACGAACCATTGTCGTTAAAAAAATCATACAATACGTTTTATAACGTTGTATAGATTAAATAAAAACCGTTATATGAATATGGTTATGTAAAGCCAAAACACGAGCATAAAATCAATAATAAGACCCCGTATTGCTAGTCAGGCAATATATCGCAATTCAGTGCGTATAGCAGTATTTCGTTATTTTGGATTATTATAAGCCGCATGACATTGTTACCTTACTTCAACAAACAACGGGTAGCTATCCCAAAACTCAATTTGCCCATCTAAATTAGCGTGTCGTCACAAAGATCACGCTATGGAAATCTTCTCATACATAAATTCGCTTACCAATCAATGTGGCACGACGGGGATCAACTCAAGGCGCGAACTGGGGTGATCGTCCCCAAATAGTACTATTATATGCACAAGCGTCTACCAAATCCCGGTAGTTCACAATTCATGCTAATGGGACTTTTAGTGACATAACTTAACTTTAATAATCCATTTCATTCCATCTATCGGGTTATATAATCATTCATCGGGTCATAGAATCATTCGGGTCCAAATCAATAAACAAACAATCGGGACAACTAGTGTCCTATTTTATAAAAACTAACATGTTATCTCCCTCTCGGGTTTATAAAACATTTCATAAAAACATTTAAAAGAGTGCGAGGCTATGAACTCACGTTGATGTGGGAAAGCGGGTTATCGGCAATTCGGATGTACGGTACGTGCTTCAATCACGGAAACCTAGACAAATAATACTCATCTTAGACTCTTGTCCAATGACTTTATAAAAATAACAAATATACATATGATGATTTTGTACATATGATGATGATCAAGTGGGTTTATATATTTTTATTTACTCATTTTAGTGTTTATGTATTGGTAACTTTTTACTATTTTACTAGTTTTACCTATTTACATGTTTTAGGTCCAATAAGCCTATTATAAGTTCATTAACTTGTATTAATCCATTTTATACTTATATTATCAGTATTTATACTTTACATGTTGAGCCCAAGTGGGTTAACCCCAATAAGTAATTTTTATAAGTGTTTAACTTATTTAGTTAAATTATTAGTCCAAATATGCTAACTTAGCTCGTTAATGTCCGTATGTCATATAGTTTGGGTTTTATCGGTTTTTACTTGTATTATGTACTTATACATCAGTATATGACTTTTAAAAACTTTATATTAGACGGGTTTGGTCGTCTAAGTTTTAATTGGCGAAAAACGTTAATTTTACGGTAATAGCCGAAAAAGTCGTAAAAATCATGTTTATAGTTTTTATAACTTATAAATCTTATTCAACTACCATTTTTATAAAGTGTCCATTTATTTAACCTTATACATATTTATATAAATGAAATTTATAAGTTAGTGGGTTTTAATTCATATTTTATACTATATTAATTTGAGTGCTTATATAATACTATTAAATATTAATTCTTCAAAATCTGATTTTTAGTTTCATCTTCACCATTTTTATCATATCTTGAGTTCTATAAGGAGATAGAAGCTCATTTTTGGATGGAATAAACTACATATTATGTGCTACAAATAAGTTAGCTATAGCTACTGCTCATTCCATGTTTAACTATCCGTAACAGTCCATACAAAACAGACTATTCAGATTGGTACACCCATCTTGTTTTGATCATATCTCACTCATTTTGATGACTCCATTGCATGGGCAACTCTCACATGTGTATAACACCTAATACTTACTGTATATTGATTCCACTTTACCATTTTATCAGTTTAACATTTGGTTACTTACTGTTTTTATACAGCCATCACATTTAAGCAAGATTTTAACCATTTTACCTATGGTTTTCCATCTTTTAAACCATGTTCATCAAATCTATGAACACCAAATCCCCACATAATATTTTTAATCATTATTCATCATCATATACATATACATATACATAAATAAAGAAATTACAATATTACATAATCAAAATAACAAGAGGATAGGAAGAACAATCTTTATACCACCATTAGTGATGAAAAGATGAGATTTTTGATGAACAAGACTTGGTTCTTGTTATCAAATCTTCAACTTTAGAAAGGAAACTTCTTGGGTCCTTTGGATAGATGAACACCTCCATGAATTCAACCCTTTAACCTCATTAAAACTCCTTTTCATAGGTTAAGATCACCTCCAATCTTCATATCTTCAAATGGTTTCCATCATATGTGTGAATAACACAAGTTTTAGTGGTTGAAAATTGATCAAATGGGTGGTTTAAGGTGAGGATGGGACGAATTTTAGAGAGAGGGAGGAGAGTTGTGTGGTTTTTGCATGTAAGAAATGAGTTAGTTGTTTTAGCTTGGTGGTTTTGTGGTTTTGAAAGCTTACAAGTTAAGCTAGCTTACAAGTGTAGCTTGTAAGCTAATAACTTGACACCTCATGGTGTGTGTTGGCTTAGTGTTGCCTTCCCATATTAGTGGGTTGGGGCAAAACTTGTTTTGTCCCGTCCCGCTAATTTACGGGTATTCCTCGATTCTAGTTTCCTCGATTTGCGTGCCCTCGGGTCGTTTTATGAAAAACGTTTTTATAAATTTTGAATCAACGACACAAAACGAATCTAATAAAAATTGTCTCATCAAAAACGGAGTTCGAAAACGTAAATACGTAATCCTAAGGTTTCCGGTTTAGTCGTGAAGGACGTTAAATTATGCTCGTAAGTCCTAATCTCTTCTCGTAAATTTGTGAGTTTATGAACCAACACAAATTTAAAATCCCAAAATAATATTCACGGATAAATTTATTTCCTGAAATGTCGGACTGTCAGCAAAAATGGTGTATGTAAACGTAAGCACGTAACGTAGAATCCTCCGGTTTAGACGTAGTCGATGCTACTTCAAGACGTAAATCCAAATTTCTTCCCAAAAATAAGTGAGTTCATAATATAACATTAAAATAATGTTTTTAAATAATATTTGAGAATAAAATATAAACCATAAATTGACGGATTGTCACAGAATAAAAGCAAGGTTTGGTGGGATTGAGGAGTCAAAGAAAATGCGAAGATCCATGCTGAGAGATGACATCACAGACTTCAAGATCTCAGAAACTGAAGGTATCCATCAAGGGTATGACAGGTTCCAAAAGATATTGAGCCAGTTGAATCAACTTTGGTCAAAACCTGACAATGGTGATATCAATGCAAGGTTTCTTAGAGCATTACCCTACTCATGGAATCAGGTGGTAATCTCTCTCAAAGCAAAAGGTGGGCTTGACTATCTTAATTTTGATGATTTGTTTCATAAGCTCAAAACCTTTGAGCCTCATGTGAGGGGATACTCAAGTGATTCTTTTCCTACTCCTGCTAACTCTGCCTTTGTGAGTTTTATGGGATCTAGTCCCATGTCTTATGCTAGTAGCCCAAGCAATACTGTGTCTTCTCAGCATACTCTTCAGCATACTTCTACTCCTGAACCAAAAGCCAAGTACGGTAGCATGGTAGAAGATGTTCTTCACTCTTTTGTTGCTGACGTTGATGCTCAACAGCAACTTGCTTTTGATGACTTCAAACAGGTTGATAAACTTGACCTGGATGAAATGGATCTCAAATGGAAGATGGCCATGCTCACTCTTAGGGTTCACAAGTTTGAGAAGAAAGCCGGTCGAAAATTTAACTATAACCCAAGAGAGCCAGCAAGGTTTGACAGAAGCAAGGTTAGATGCTATAACTGCCAGCGACAAGGTCACTTTACAAGGGAATGCTCTAACAAGCATGGCCAGGAGAAGAGCAGATATTCAGCTTTCAAGACTCAGGAGGTGAAGGATGACAAGAAGGCATTGGTGTCTGTTGACTCTATGGTCAACTGGAATGATCATCAAAATGTTGCCCTAGAAACAGCTGAACCCTCTACTGACGTGTTTGCAATGATTACTGGGAATCAGTCTGATGCCGAGGAAGTAGAAGATTTTGCTCTTATGGGCATCTCACCTCAGGTACAACATTGTCCTCTTGGTTGTCATGATAAATATTCAGAATTGTTGTATCAATATAATGACTTAAATTATCAGAATGATAAGTATTTTTTAGAGGTTCAAGCATATAAGGCTTCTTTAAAAACATTGGAACAACAAAAGAGGTGGCTTCAAGATACTCAACGAGAGTATGAGGATAAAATTAGAATTCTGAACATTGATTTAGAAAACACAACAAATATGCTTAAATACACTGAAAAGATAAAAGATGACAGTATCAAAGATAAACAAGACATACAGGAAAAATTAGATGCTACACTTTTAAGATTTGAAAAATGGCAAAAGGCACCTAAGAATCTTTCAAAATGGATAGATAGTAGCATGTCTGGTAGGACTAAAAGAGGGTTAGGATTTGATAAATATATTGATTCGGAAGATGTGTTTGATTTATCTTTTTCAAGTGTCTTTGATCCTGACAAAGAGGAAGAGGGAACACCTAGCTACAATAGGTTTAAACCAGCAGCAGCAATGCATGCTGTCCCTCCACCTCTTACAGGAACTTTCATGCCTATTACTAGGCATAATGACTTGGATGGATCATAGATGCATGAGTCCCCAAAAAGTTCTACTAATACTAATGACTTTGTCTCATGTACTTTCAGTGACAAAGCCAGTGACTCTACATCATGTGGTTCAAGTGAAGAGTCGAGACCTGCAAGCTCCAAGTCAAATGACCATACTGTTACTAGTGCTAGGAAGAGTGAAGAGAGAGTTGCTTCTACTTCAACTGTGTCTAGTTCTGGTTTATTGAGTCCTAGGAATAATGTTTCTCCTAGAATTATGTGTAATAAAGTTAGCAGTATGAAACAATGTCATTCTAATAAAAGGTCGTTTAAAACATGCTTTGTTTTTGGGAGTGAATTTCATTTGATTAAAGATTGTGATTTTTATGACAAACATTCTTCTGTTTATCAAGCATTTCCTCCTCCTGGTCCACCAGGAGTTGTTCCATATTCTTCTAGAAGACTAAACCCATGTGCTCAATCTTTTTCTTCTTCTAGAAGGACCTCTCCATTAGCCTCTTATCATTGGAGAAACACTGGATTAATACCAAATAGACCAACCAGAAACTATTTTCAGACTTTTAATCTAAATTATGCATTTAATTTAGACCACATGTATTTTGGGTTGGGAAATTTGGGAACTGTTGTTAAGCCCTCAGCAGGTTGTTCTTGGTCAAACAATAACACCCGTATGATGAATAGGCAATCTAAGAACAACGGTGGATCTCATCAATCTTCTTGGCTATCTACTAATGATCCACAAGGCTGGCTCAAACCTGAAAAGGTTTGGGTCCCCTTAAGACACTAACTTTTGCATATATCTTTTCTTGTTGTTGTAGGTTACTCCATACCAAGATCCTACTCTAGGAATTATTGATAGTGGATGCTCTAGGAGCATGACAGGAAATAAAAGTCTTCTATCTAACTTTGTATCATTTCAAGGCGGAAAGGTCTATTTCGGAGGAGGAGAAGGAAGGATCACTGGCAAAGGAACGATTCAAACGCCTAATATTAACTTTGAGCAGGTCTACTATGTGGAAGCACTTCAACACTTCAACTTGATCTCTGTCTCTCAGATTTGTGACAAGAAGCAGTTTGTCCTCTTTACGGATACTGATGCACTAGTGTTATCCAAAGACTTTAAACTCCCGGATGACTCAGAGGTTCTGCTTAGAATCCCTAGAAGACACAACCTCTATAGTATCAAGCTGAATGAAGTCAATCCTACTGGTCAACTAGCATGTTTGGTTGCTAAAGCCTCAGAAGATGAAGCCACTAAATGGCACTGAAGGATGGGACATGTAAACTTCAAGACCATTCACAAATTAGCAAATCTGAATTTGGTCTCTGGTTTACCTCCCAAAACTTTCAGAAATGATATCAATTGCCTTGCATGCAGCAAAGGCAAACAACATAAAGCATCCTTCAAGTCCATTACTGCTCTCAGCCTTATAACTGAACCATTGCAGCTACTACACATGGATTTATTAGTCCTACCACTATTAGGAGCATTGACCACAAACAATTCTGCCTTGTGGTAACTGATGGGTATAGCAGGTTCACGTGGGTTTTCTTCATGGCTGCCAAGAGTGAGACCTACTCAATTCTCAAGGACTTTATTACACTTATTGAGAATCATTTGTTCAAGAAGGTTAAAGGTATCCGATGTGATAATGGAACGGAATTCAAAAATGCAGACCTCATAGAACTTTGTAGTTCTAAAGGCATCAAAAGAGAGTATAGTGCATCAAGAACTCCTCAACAGAATGGCGTGGCAGAAAGAAAGAACAGGACTCTAGTAGAAGCTGCGAGAACAATGCTTGCTGATTCCGAGCTTCCAACCATGTTCTGGACAGAAGCTGTCACTACTGCAAGTTATGTTTTGAATATAGTTTCTATTACTAATCCTCACAAGAAGACTCCCTATGAGCTACTCACAGCTAAAGTACCAAACATTGCTCATTTGAAGCCATTTGGGTGTCCTGTCACCATTCTGAATACTAGTGACTATTTGGGGAAATTTGATGGCAAGGCAGATGAAGGATACATTGTGGGATATTCAGCTCACTCTCGGGCTTATCGTGTCTACAATCTCCAAGCCAAGCGGGTAATTGAAACTATAAATCTCAGGTATTTTGAAGAGAAGTCAAACATACAAGGCAAGGGTCCTGAATGGTATTTTGATCTTAATTATCTTAGTGATTCATTGGGATATTTTCGTTTCAAACCTAACCATGATGCAAGTCCACAAGTGTTTGCAACTTCTAGTGCAGGTGTTCATTCTAGTCTTTCAGACTCAGATGAAGAGGATGATATTTTTGTTGTTCCATCCTATTCCACCACATTCTCTCCTACTACTCCTAGTGATGCTACTCCATTAGACATTTTGGACTCACAAGGAGCTCTTGACACATTACTCAAGCAACAACTTGATGCTACTACAGCAGCTGCTCAAGGTGGCTTTGAGTTTCCTTTGAATACTTCTGCTGACAAAGCTACTCCTAGTACTCCAACTGTTACTCCTAGTGCTAGTTTAACACATATTGGTAGTCCGGCTAGTGATTCCACTTTCTCTACTAAATTCTCTAGTCCTTCTAACCTGGGAAAGTATCAAAAGAAGTCTTCTACCAAGCTGGATGATATTCATAAGCAACCAATAGATGGCATTTTCGACTCTGCTTCATATGATGATGACTTTGTTGGGGATCTTAATAACTTGGCACTAGAAGTGGAAGTAGCTTCCAATCCAGTTTTGCAGTCACACAAAGACCATCCTACTACTCAAATCATTGGAGTCCTGGTTCTACTATCAAGACTCGCAGAATACATAAGAAAGCAACGTCTGATCATCATGCTCTTATGAGCTATATTGAGGATCAAAAGCGTAATAGTCATACGGACATTCAACATTGTTTGTTTGCTTGTTTTCTTTCACGGGTGGAACCTAGATCAGTCTCTCATGCTCTTGAGGATCAAAGTTGGGTGGATGCTATGCAGGAGAAGATGCAGCAGTTCTTGTTTTAGAATGTTTGGATCCTCGTTGACTTGCCAGATGGAAAGACAGCAATTGGTACCAAATGGATTCTCAAAAACAAGAAAGATGCAAGGGGTATTGTGGTGAGAAATAAGGCGAGGTTGGTTGCACAAGGTCATACACAACTTGAAGGCATTGACTACACTGAATTTTTTGCTCCTGTTGCTAGGATTGAGGCCATTCGTTTGTTTTTGGCCTTTGCTTTTTATGTGGGCTTTACGGTTTTTCAGATGGATGTCAAGAGTGCATTTCTCTATGGCAAGATTTATGAGGAAGTTTATGTCACTCAACCTAAGGGCTTTGTATATCCACTTCATCCCAAGAAAGTTTACAAGGAGGTCAAAGCTCTCTATGGACTTCATCAGGCTCCTAGAGCTTGGTATGAGCGTCTTTCCATTTTCTTGTTGAAACATGGCTATAGAAGAGGCACAATTGACAAAACACTATTTCTTAAGAGGAATACCAAGGACATTATCCTTGTTCAGGTTTATGTGGACGATATTATCTTTGGTTCTACTAAAAAGGAATGGTGTGATGAGTTTGAACAACTGATGAAGGGCGAATTTCAGATGAGTGTTATGGGAGAGCTTACATTCTTTCTTGGTCTTCAAGTCAAGCAACAGGATAATGGAATCTTCATAAGTCAAGATAAATATGTTCATGAGATCCTTCAGAAGTTTGATATGGATCCTCTTAGACCAGCAGCAACACCTTATAAAGTAGCTAAAGTCAAACTCAAGAATGAGCCAGATCCTCCGGTAAATGTTCACATGTACAGGTCAATGATTGTCTCACTCATGTATTTGACTGCATCGTGTCCGGATATTATGTTTGCAGTAAGTGCTTGTTCTAGACATCAGGTGGCTCCAACGGTTTCTAACTTGAATGCAGTCAAGAAGATTTTCAAGTACATCAAGGCTCAACCCAAGCTAGGCTTGTGGTATCCTAGTGACTATGCAGGTGCTAATAATGACAGAAAGTCTACTACTGGTGGTTGTCAGTTTTTGGGTCGAAGACTTATCTCATGGCAATGTAAGAAACAGACAATAGTAGCTACTTCTTCAACAGAAGCTGAATACGTAGCTACTGCTAGTTGTTGTGGACAAGTTTTGTGGATACAAAATCAGATGCTTGATTATGGGTTCAACTTTATGAACACCAAAATTTTCATTGACAATCAAAGCACTATCTGCATTGTGAAAAATCTTGTTTTTCATCAACGTACAAAATATATTGAAATTAGGCACCACTTTATCAGGGATGCCAATGAGAAGAAGTTGATACAGGTTCTTAAAGTTCATACGGACGATAATGTTGCTGATCTATTGACTAAAGCCTTTGATGGTCCTCGGTTCAACCACTTGGTGGTTCACATTGGAATGGTCAATCCTTGAGACCTAGGATTAAGGGGAGGCTAAGCCTAAGGGGAGGCTTAGTGTACATATGTACTTGCACAGATTAACATATTGTAGTTTTTCACAACAGATTGTATGGGTATTTGCGGTGTGTGCTACTTCTAGTGGAGGATTTTGGTCAATTTTGGTGGTAGTCTTCAACTTCTAGTGGATAAAAATCCTTCCGTGTCATTGATGGTTGGCTTCTAGTCTTGGTATGGGTCACTGTTCAATACGTTGACTTCTGTTGACCACATTGTGCTTCTAGTGTTGACCCTTATGCGTTTTGACTTTCAGTCAACGCAATTTCCTTCTGGTGTATATCATATTATTTAACTTTGGTAACTGGGATTTGCAAATAAAGTTATAAGGGGCAAGTGGTTACTTTTGCATTAACTGCCTACTTTGAAAGGGCAACCCACATTATTAGGGGTCAATGAACAGCTACAAGACCATTATTTATGGTCAATTACCCCCCTTGACTCATTCGTCACAACCATAACACACACACACGCTCCTACTCTCTCAATCTCTAATCAATCCCTTTCCATCACTTCCAATCATCATCAATGGCTGCTCTGTTCTACAAACCCGATCACAATAAGGTGGCGTATCTGGGAGATGGTCCTAAACGTGACGAATTCACAGACATCCTCGAGTTTATTGAGGCTTCTAACCTCAGGTATGCTTTTACAGTTTGCCCGATTGTCTTTGATAGTGTGATTCGCCAGTTTTGGGCCACTGCCCATCTTGTGGATGTTTTGGGTTGCCCACTTGAACTCCATGCTACCATTGATGGACGTTCTTATGTGGTTTCTGAAGCTTCTATTAGGAGTTCACTTCATCTTCAAGATGAAGGTGGTGTTGTTTCCATCCCCAACTCTAAGGTTTTGGAGGGGATGGATGATATTGGTTATAACCATGGGGGTAAGTTTAACTTCCAAAAGAATAGGTTTACCCCCTGTGGAAGCTTCTAGTGCACTTCTTGATTCACTGCTTCAGCCCAAAGTCTGGGAGTTGGGATGCATTTCCCATTCCTTTGGCTACTGGTTTGATCTGCATAGCACAGGGTCGAGTGTTTAATTTTTCTCGCTACTTGTTTGATGGGATGGTTTGCAATCTGAGTAGTATTGGATCTAGGAAGAAATTTTTAATGTATCCTAGGTTTTTGCATCAGATACTTATGTGTATACCTCGTGATAGGGAAGAGTATGAGACCCCCAAGCTTAGTTCTAAAGTTTACTCCAATATGGCTCTTGGGTTTAAGGGGGTTTGGAGGCCCCTTACTGAAGCTATGTTGGGCCTTGCCCAAGGTCCTCCTAATGTTGTTCCTCTGGCTGCTGAAGCCAAGGAGGAACTTCCATTAGGAGATAATCCTATGAAGGAGGAACATCCTACTGGTGGTGTGCCTCATGTGGTGGTGGAAGAGCCACCTGAGGAAGTGGTGGTTGAAATGCCATCCACTTCCAATGCTACCACCTCTTCTATGCCACATCCGTCTCCATTTGTGGATACTCCCCCTTCCAGTCCAACACCTCATTCTGCTGAGAAGCCCTCTATTTCTCGTGCTCATAATGCTGACCCCTTTATTGCTTCTGGTTCCAATGAAGCTTTCCCTGATCCAAGTCCTCTTGGTGGGGAAGCGGAGGAACCTGCTACACTGACTTCTTTGCTTGATCTCATGCACAGATACCATGAAAGGATTATTTCTTTGGAGGCAGATTTGAATCAGCATCGCAAGCTTACCAGGGAATTTGTTCTTCCAATGGCAGACCGAATTAAAGCTTTGGAGACACATCAGAGGAGAAGGAAGAAGCATGTTGTTCAGTCTGATTCTGATGAGGATGTTAAGGAACTTGTGGAGGATGGTTTGACTTTGCTGGCGAAGGCTGCATTTGCTGATAAGCCGTATGCTGATTTGCCTATTCCTCCTAGTCCATCAAGCATCCCTCCTACTACTGCTACCCCTAGACCAAAGGAGGATATTGCTGGTTCTTCTGCTGATGCTACTGCTGGTCCAACTGCTGGGCCATCTCATGATCCTAAAGGGAAAGCCCCTATGACTGATGCACCCTCACCCCCTAGAAAGCATACTCACAGATAAATTGAGGAAGACGGGTTGGGGGAGGAGGTTGCACAGCGAATGCAGGCGGAGATTGATCAAGCTGCTCGGGCTGAGGAAGAAGCTCTTCCGAAGCAAAGGCGTGACCAGTTGCAGCATGATGCTATGCATTGGGATGATAATGATTGGATGCGGGTGCTTACTATTCTTACATATGATTATTCGCAGTTTACAGATCTCTTGGGTGCTGATGTGAATGAGCAGAATTATATCCCCCGGCCAATGGCATTAATGCGCAAACAACAATTGTCTCTTGCTGCTTAACTGCGTGAAAAGCGTCAGAACAGACCTTTGACAAGAACCAAGGAGAGAAAGTTAATGCAGAGGTATGTCAAATATCAGTCGGGTGCTCACATTACTGTTGGTTGGACATGGGATCGTGTTAGGGGATTGTCTTTTGACGAGCTTAAGGATCTCTATCAGCGGATGATAAAGCGTCAAAACACACCGGTTCCTGAGCTCTTCATCTATCGTCCTCCTCCAAGAGTGGTGTCCGCTTCTCAACCTGCTGTTGCTCCTGGTTCTTCATCTGGTGTTCCTCTTGTTTCTACTTGTTTACCATCTGTTGTTGATACTTCTATTGTTGGTTCCACGCCCACACCTTCGGTTGCTCATCCTGTTTCATCTTCGGGTCCTACCACCACCACCAATGCTACTACTACCACCCCTGCTACTCATGTTATAGAACAATCCTCACCACCCGTGACTGAACCTCAACCAACCCCTTCTCCTGGTACAGCTGCCTTTGATCCTTTGGTTGGTCAAAGTGTTGATTCTACTCCTGTTGATCCTATTCCTGCTGCGAAGGTAAAGGTTGAAACCTCGTCTGGTGTTCCAACTCCTCGTCGTTCCATTCATAAGAAGATGGCTAGACGTGGTAAGTTTGTTCCTTATGAGAAGCGTGCTCTTGAGAACCTTATTGATGCAGCTTCAGACAGTGACACAGACTTGCCAATAGGTACGGGTTTTATTACTGCTTGGACGGTTAAGCCATCCAAAAGTGTTGTTGGTACCTTCACCCATAGGATTTCCATCAGTGATGGTTATATTCGTTATGTCTCGGGTTTGCAAGGTGTTTTGACTTGGCGGATCGTAGGGATCTTATGTCGTTGTATGGGTTTGTGGATGCTGGTATGCCTACACATTCTAGTGAGGTGGCCAACTGGCCTGGCCTGACAATGTGGGCTGACTTGAAGATTATGCTTGACTCTCCTCCACATGCTCCACTTTCTGGTGTCTGGAAAGACCAGCCACGCTGGGTAATCAAGAGATGGAAGCTGTATGCTGGCTGTGGAGTGCATATCTTGGAGTTGGAGTCTGGTGCCATAGTGTTCATGCTTACGGATATGGACTATCCGTTGACTATAGCTACGAGGGAGGCCATGCTCGCATGTCATTTGCAGATCTCCAATGCCCCTTCAGGGAATGAGACTTCCATGGCTACTACTCTGGTGGAAGGGATACAAGCTCGGTTGCAAGCTGACAAGGTGGCAGCGTCTGGTATGTGATGGGTATGTTTTTATGTTTTTGTGTTTATACTGACATTCTTTTCACCAATCTGTACAGTGATTGGTGACTTACATTATAGTTAGTTAAAAAAAAGATGAAAAAAATATACTTTTTATATAATATCTGCTTATGTTTTAAACAAATGATGGATTTCACACTTGTGCATAATATAATATCTGCTTATACGTTTCCAAACATTGGGTTTCATTTGACTGTTTCACACTTGTGCTGGTTTGGAGCTTCTTCTGGTGTTGGACCTGGTCCACACAACAAATGGTGCTCAACTCACCATGTCTCATAGACAAGAAAGAGTTGATTCACCATGAGGGTACGACTTTGGTGTGATAGTCAAATCCGTTGATGGTTGCCAGGTTACCCAAAACTGGATGGTTTTCACTTGCCATGGTCCTAGACTGAAAAGTGGCTAATCCAAGGGGGTACGGCTCTTAGTAAAGATTTTATCAAATCCGTTGATAGCTATAATAGCTTGCTCAAAGCTATAGGGTTTTCAACTCACTGATGCTTCATTGCTAAGAGTTGGTGAGTCCAGAAGGGTATGGCTTCTGGTAAATACATATCAAATCCGTTGACGGCTGTGATGGTTTGCCTAAAATCATCAGGATACCCCACTCACCATTGATTCACGTTCTAAGAGTTGGGTTGGGTTCTGGTCTCTCAGGGTGATGCTTATTCCACCATAAAGACTGGCTAGCCCAAGAGCGAGCAGCTACTTGGTAAAGGCTCATAAAATCTGCTCATGTTGATGTGAAGATTCAACAAGATGCAGATTTGTTTCAAGCTTTCAAGAAGTTCTAGGTGTTCATTGTTGCAGCGGTCATTATGTTACTTATGCTGATGGTTTTGATGCTGTTGTTTCTTTTGTTGTTCCAATCCTCAAGCTATGTTGCACGGTTTACCAGGAAACTTGAACTCAACAGGTCAAATTCAAGTTTAGGGGAGGATTGTTAGGACCATTGGAATAGTTATTTGTAATAGGTAGACTAGGAGGTATGTAGTTCCTCCTGGTCATAGTAGTAGGAGGAGCAAGTCGTGCTCCTGGTCTTATAGAAAGTCAAACTTTATTATTTAGATATTATTATGTTAGGATATGCATGAGATATGTTAGGAAAGTATATGCATATCGGTTTTACACGTTTTGGTTAATGATCTATTAGGGTTTCCTTGTAGTATAAAAGGAACCTTAGGCAGAAGGGTTTGACACACCTTCATCAAGTATAATTCTAGTTCATATTAATATTAGAAATCCTTAGTAAAGGATCAAGTCGTTATAGTTATTCAGTTCTTCTTGTTCATAGTATTTGTATTCTGCACTTATACTGTGGGCTTTATATAGAGTCTCTCTGTGAATAGACTTGTGATTACAGAAGTCGTTCACCGTTCCTAACAGGCTGCAAGATCCACATCTAGTGGACCCAACAAAAAGGTACCATCATACGATAACTATAATGTGTTTGATAATGAACGACGGCATCCTGAGCAACCCGAAAGCATAAATGACACATATGTAATGGACACGGAGGATAGCAATATCTCTATGGATTCATAGCATATGTGTAATGATGACGGAAATGCTACTCATGATACTGACTTGGAAGATGACCGTGATTTGCTTGCGTCTATTATTGATTCTTTAAAACGTGAAGTTAGTGAAAACAAAGAGGCTAATAAACGTCTGAAGCAAGCAAACACATCCTTAGCCGAGGAGATAGACAGGCTTAAAGAGTGTGATTATGTAAAAGAAGTTGATCGACGAGTTGCAATAGCCAATGGTTTGGTGTATGAACGTAAGGTGCTCAACGAACAATATTGTTCTGAAGTGACACACGAAATTCATATGTCAAAACAAAAGATATCAGAACTTGAAGAACAACTCCTAATACATAAACTCCAGATTACTGAGTTAGATTCGGTTAACAAAGAACAAACTGAGCTTTATAAAACTCGTGAAGAAAAGGATATTGAAAAAATTCTTGATTTGGAAAAGAGAGTCGAAACATTAAACAACATTGTTTACAAAACGGGTCAGTCTATTCAAACTATGAATATTCTCAATAGAAATATGAAAACGAGTTTCGTTAAGCCTGAATATCTCAAGAACGTTCAATCTATGAAGCCCGCTCTTTATGATATTGGTTGTTATGTTGATAATCTTGCTCTTATGCTTTCACCGGACTGCGACGAAATCATTCGTCATCAAGAAGAAAGTCGATCAAACTTAAGTGATTTAATAAACCTTTCTGATTCTGATCATTATATTAAGTTTGTTCCTCAAAAAGAACTTTCCAAAGAACAAAAGATGTATAATAGTGTTCCACCACCAAGTGATGAATCCCAAAAAAAAGTTTCTTTAAAAAGGAGTTTCAAAAAGCAATCAATTTTGTTAGAAAAACAAATTTCAGATGAAAAACGTAAATGGGATGAGAAAAGTAAAAGTGTTCAGCAATTTGAGTTTATAAAACAAGGGGTTTTTAATTTTTAGAAATGTGTCGTCGACTATGAAAAAGTTTCTAGGGATACCATTTGGAATATTAAACCTAACCCACAAGTAGAAGTCGTCATTCAACAATGCATTGTTCCAACAATTGATGATCTTTCAAAAAATGTGGAAATGTTTTATAAAGCTCTCACTGAGGAAATGTTAACTGATTTAAGTTATGTTAAATCTCTTGAAGATGAAGTTGATTTTCTTCAAACTAAATTAAAGACACAAGAACACCAACTTTCTAACGAAATTGATCGACTTTCAAAGGAATATTTTTATGCTAGCCACATGAAAGCTATACTTGGTGTGTATACCGATCTTGATCAATATTGTCATGTAGCATGTCTAGTGTCAAAAACGGACGAGAAATGTCGCAATCTTGAAGTAGAGCTTTCGAAACAAATTCAATCATATAACAAACTTTTGAAAAGTTTTTCCCAACTTGAGAAACACTCCATTTCTCTTGAACTTGCTTTACAAAAAGGTGAAAAATCTCATAATCATAAAAAGTGTCAAGAAATGGCAGCTTCTTCGGTTCGTCAATTAAATGGAAAAGGTTTCGAAATAAATGATTTGAAAGCTCAACTACAATAAAGGGACATAACCATCAGTGAGTTACAAAAACTCATTGAGAAAATGAAAGGAAAGTCTGAATTGGGTAAACCATCAGCCGTTCGTCAATCGAATGCGGTTAAATGTCCTAAATCATCTATTTTGGGCAAACCCCCACAGACTTTTCCTAAGCTAGGAACTGATAAGAGCACAAATGTGATTGCACCTAGAATGTATATGATGAACAATAGGTCCACTCAAACTGGAACATCGCGGTTACCTCAGAATACTAGGAAAGCTAATACACGTGTGTCTTCTTCTATAGGAGTAATTCCCACTACTAGCTTTAGCGGACCACATCTTAAGAGCACTAGAATGCAAGATAGAGTCATGCGTAACAATAGTCAAGGGAAGAAGATGGAAGTACAAGACCACCGTAGGAATTTTAAGTTTTCTAAGAATAAAACGTCTGTAACTGCATGTAATGATATTTTAAATGCTAAGACCTCGAATGTTGAATTTGTTTGTGTTAAATGTGGAAAATGTGTTCGTACTTTCAATCATGATGCTTGTGCTCTTACTCATAATGGCGTGAATACTAGAACTAGGAAGCCTATTCTTGTGCCCACTAGTACTAGAGAACCCACAAGAACTTTAAACCAATCCACTGATCAACCACTTAAGAAACTAAATGTGTTAGACTCCACTACTCTGTGTAAACAAAACAGATTAAAGAAGCTATATGAGAACATGATTAGGACATGTACACGGGGGTATTCGAGATTTACACCACCCAGATACAAATGGGTACCTAAGTTAACCACTTTAGTGATTGGGTCTAGGAATATCAGCTTGCCTCTAGACTTTGCATCTAATCCCACTACTATTTTGGAACCCGTTTCTATCAAGGGCTTCCATTTGTCAAATGCTACATTGTCTTCTAATTCTTCTGCAGCTCGTCGAAATCATCCTATTCATAATGGACTCCAGGTGCAGAAAGCACATGACGGGCAATCTCAAGCTTCTCATTAACTTCGTGGAGAAGTTTCTGGGTACGGTGCGGTTTGGAAATGATCAGTTTGCACTGATACTTAGATATGGCGATTTGGTTCAAGGAAATATCACTATCAAACGGGTTTATTACGTCGAGGGACTAAATCACAATTTATTCTCGGTTGGTCAATTTTGTGATGCGGATTTGGAAGTGGCTTTTCGGAAATCTACTTGCTATGTTAGAGACTACGATGGGAATGACCTTCTTATAGGTTCTCGTGGTTCTGATCTCTACACAGTAACTCTTCAAGATACATCTTCAACAAATCCAATTTGCTTAATGGCTAAAGCTTCTTCATCTCAAGCATGGTTATGGCATCAATGATTGTCACATCTCAACTTTGACACCATCAACTTGCTTTCGAAGAATGATATTGTGACCGGTCTTCCTAAGTTAAAATTCGTCAAAGACCATCTTTGTTCTTCTTGTGAGTTGGGGAAAGCAAAACGGAAGTCTTTCAAAACAAAGACTACCCCAAGCTCAAAAGGACGATTGGAACTTCTACACATGGATTTATGTGGTCCCATGCGTGTAGAGAGTATTAACGGGAAAAAGTATCTTCTCGTGATTGTTTATGATTACTCTAGATATAAATGGACTTTCTTCTTAAGGTCCAAAGATGAAACAGTAGAGGTTCTCAAAAACTTACTCAAGATGATACAACGCAATCTTCACGCTCAAATCTTAACCGTACGAACGGATAGGGGTACTGAATTTTTTAACAAGACTTTGCAATCTTACTTTCAAGAAGAAGGCATCGAACACCAAATGTCTATTACTTGAACTCTTGAACAAAACGACTTTGTTGAAAGACGGAACCACACTTTGGTTGAGGCAGCTCGAACAATGCTTTCTGCTTCAAAATTACCACTATTCTTCTGGGCTGAAGCAATTGCAACTGCCTGTTATACTCAGAATCGTTCTCTCGTAATCCCTAAACATTAAAAGACACCTTACCACATCATCAATGGCAGAAGACCTACTGTCAAATTCTTTCACGTACTTGGATCTTTATGCTACATTCTTAAAGACGGTGAGAATCTCGACAAGATGAAAGAAAAAGGTGATGCATGTATTTTCGTGGGGTATGCTACATTGTCGAAAGGATATCAGGTATATAACAAGAGAACAATGATTATTGTTGAAACCATTCATGTGAAATTTGACGAATTGCCACAAATGGTACTTGATCACAACAGCTCAAGTCCCGCACCTCAATGTCCAGCAATGGAACCTACACAAAACAGTGTACGTCCCGTGCAAGAATGTCAAGAAAGTACTCCTACAGCAAACTCGACGGATACGATACAAATAAATGATTTGATTTGGTTTATTTATATGATCCAATGTTTGATGAATATTACTATGGAAAGAATCAAGTTGTGTCAAAGCCTTCCGCTGTCAATACTGCTGATGCACCCGAACAAAGTCAACAAGACACAACTACATCTACTAATAAGTGTGTAAACACTTATCCTTTTGCCACTAAAATCAAGGAAAAACAAGACCTAATCATGTGTTTAATATCTTAAAAGTCGGAATTACGCGTGGTTTTGTGTTTTTGTGTTAAAATAGGTACAAATGATCAAAAGGAAAGAAAACACGGGATTTCATAGTCAAATGTTGAAGAAAAGTCTAAAAAGAGACGAAGACAAAGTCAAAAGATCAAAAGTGTACCAAAGATCATGAAAACCAGCAATTCAACACGGTTTTGAAGAAATGAACAAGGAAGCCGAAATCGAGCTCGGTTTTAGTGGATTTAATCATTTACGAAGATAATTGGGCCAAGTGGGTCCCACATTTCGGTTAATGGGCTCAAAAGCCCATTTGGAGTTATTAAGTTGCTTAAGTTATTTTGAAAAGCCCATTAAGGCCCAAAAACAAATACTTATGGGACGGTTAGAAGGACTTTGGGCCCAAGCCCATATATCTTGCAAAAGAGGGACGGTTAGAAGAACTTTGGGCTAAGC
Organism: Glebionis coronaria; assembly: GCA_025667525.1. Taxonomy (NCBI): domain Eukaryota; kingdom Viridiplantae; phylum Streptophyta; class Magnoliopsida; order Asterales; family Asteraceae; genus Glebionis; species Glebionis coronaria. Next base: position 609,402,814 of record CM046877.1, on the reverse strand, counting down.
CCATCTTGTTAAATGGAACGGATATTAAAGTGAAATAACTTTTCACTTCTTCTTGCTGGTCAAAGTCTCTTTTCAACTCCCACTCAACACTCACATGTATTAACCACCATCAACACACGTTTTTTTAAAACGATTTCTTATCCCACTCACTCGTTTTAATAAAACATTATTTACCCTCTCTCACTTTAACCCTTCGATGATAACAAGGAAATACCTTTCACCCTCACCCATTTTTCTCTCTCTCCCAAAAACAAACGCAGGAAACAAGTATTACCCCAAACCCTAATTTACCATAACAAAAATTACTCAAAAATATTTGGGCCTTTTATTAAATCCGTGTGATTCACACACTTGGGGATTAAATCCCCATGTTTTTTGGATGATAAAAATGGTGGTCCAATCTGACGTGGTCCATTCCCCTCTCATGATTGGCTCTCACACCTCACCACTACCAAACCCACCAATATTAATCCTCCACATCAGATTCAAGAAGCACAATTCGTTACAACCTGGCAATCCGCGTGATAAAGGATTCTTTTCAGCCGTTGATCAAGTGTGAGAAAAGAGAGAGAAGAAAGACGCGGCCAAGATTAAAGAACGTGAGCACCAAGTACATGAAGGGAGATTAGGGTTTTCCTATAAAACCCCACCCCACATCTTGTAAAGGGCATTCCATTTTCTTTATTTTTACTTTTTTTTATTAATTAGGAGTAGGATTAATTTAGTTTTAATTTTATTTTTATGAAAATTAGATGATAGGATTAATTGTAATTTTTTATTTTCGAAATATTGTAATCAGTTTATTGTTATTAATGAAATTTTATTTTGGATTAAATTTTTGTCTCGTGAATCATTTAAATTTCATTTCAGTTTAATCTTATTTCTGTTTTTTAATTAATTAAAATTAAAGTAAAAAAAAAAGTGGATTATATTAATTTCCCCACTGGGAAGTTAATTATAAAACTGGGTCGAAGATTTGACTCCGGTTCGGTACTGTTCATGATTCGGGTTGGTGTTGATTTTTGATGATGACGAAGGAGGAGTTGTTTCGGTTTGGGTTCAAAGACAGCTCAGCGCTGCTCTTCGTCGCAACGGATTTCTCCACCAGGTTCGTTTTCTTTTTCTTTTTATATGTTTTTCTTTAGATAAATTAGCTATTGAATCTGCTTATGTTTATTTTATATTCTGTTTGGATTTTAGTTTGTTTGGATATTCTTCGCATGATTAGTCTGATTAATTGGTTTAGATCTGCTAAGCTTGTTTTCTGCTTATTCTAATTTTGCTTTTAGTCTACTAATTAGTTTTTGATTGGTTTGGGTCGTTTTGGTTATCTTTTTCGAGATTGGGACGTGTCTGCTTAGATTTAAGTTTGATTTTTTCCGCCTATTTGCTGTATTTTTTTAAGTTAGTAGTGATATTTGCTTATTGATTAGTTGAGTCTTATTGCTTATTAGGTCTTTAGCTTATTTGATTTAGTTTAAATTAGATCTGCTTTTATTGATTTTCAGCCATTTATGCTTATTTGTTTTTGTTTCATTGCTGATATATACTGCTTAAATCTCAGACCATTTGGTCTGAGTAATCTTAATTCCAAAAATAATTTTATTGCAAAAAGGTCACCCAGGGATTCGAACCCCTGACCTCGCGCTTAACAGTCCTACAACTTTACCATCTTTTCTTGTCCTTCTTTTGTGTTTATTTACTCACCATGTCATTAATATAGGATAGAATCTTTCTGTTGGTTTTTTTTAATAAGTTTTTTTACAAGTTTTATTTAAATTGTTTTGTTTTTTTAAGTTAGTTAAAAATTAATTTAGTTTAAATAAAAATAAAAAGATAAAAAATATTTTAATTACTTTTAGGAATTTTTAATGTCTTTAAATTTAGTTTAGATTTTTGTTAATATAGATTTTATATTAAATTTGTTTTTATTTACCCTTATTAAAAATTAGTTTTAATATTTTAATTAAAAAAGTTAATTAGAGTAAAGTTTTATTTAAATTTAAAAATATTTTTTCACATTTGTTTAAGATAGTTTTAAAATAGATTAATTAGTCTTTTATTAAGTTTTTAGTTTTAAAAATACCAAAAATACATTTTACCAAGAACAATTAATCCTACGTTTAATCGGATATCAATTTCGAGTCGATTTGTGGAACGATAAATAGACATAAAAAGAATTTGCTAAAATTCTCTACATTAAAATGGCGCCGCTGCCACTTCGCTCGTTACGATTGAAGATTTCGTGAGACGATTTGATTTTGAGATCCGTTTGATTTTGAACGTTATTTTTCTTGCACAAAAATTAAAAACACAAAAAAATCAAAAATTTAAAAATTAAAAAATTAAAAAATCAACAAAAGCAAACTCTTTCCTAAGATTTGCACCAAAAAATTAAAAAATCCCAAGTAATACTTTTCCTAAAGTATTACACCAAAAATACTCCTCTTTATCCTCTATTGTGTTTAATTCTTTTTCTCTACCCCTCTTATTTTTAATTCTTCATGGATTCGTATTGCGTAAGGTGTGGGAGACCATGGAATGGTTATCAAACATGCCAATGGTGTATATGTGAGCGATGCGGCTATCATCTCGACAACACGCAACTTGGATTTTGTCCACTTTGTAATTCAGCCAATTCGTACTTCACCTCTCCCATATATGAGGATCCATATCCGCAAAATGCACCGGGTTTTTCTCCATACCCGTGTTGCAACTATTGTGGGGGCCCTCACGATACTTCTTATTGTCAACCGATGAATTATGAGCCACATTCGTGCTATAATTCCGGTTGTCAAAATTTGAACCCCCACAAAACTCCGTCGTTCATCAACCTTCTTTTGAAGAACAACTCACTAGTTGGGATGAAATTCTAGAAAGCTTAAAACAACTCAAAATTAGCTTGCATGACGAAAGACAACAAGAGCAAGTATCTAATCTTAGTGCTTCTACTCCTCCTCTTGTGCGTTCTTACTATTATGATGATGATGACGATGAGAATTCTATTTCTTGGAATGATCTTGTTGCTCAACATCCTAGTGCAATTGTAATTCCTTCTCTCGATATCCCAAATGCATCTAAGGATTGTGATACATCGAGTGAGATTAGTGATTTTTGTCTCGACAATTCTTTGATGAAGTTTGTGATGTGCCAACTTTTGCGAAGCTTACGGATGAGGTCGCTCTTATGGATGACATTTCTCCATGTTATGAGGATTTCACGTTTGAAATTTCTCCTTTTCACCCATTTCCACCGGGAGATACGGGCGATGACGATTTATTCTCTCCGACTTATGAGAAGTTCACCGATGATCTTGCTCTTTTAGATGAGGTGGAAGACATTATTCTTCGCAACAAATTATTGAAAGTTCATCTTCTTATTTCTCAAATTGAAGCGTTGAATTCTACTCCTATCAATGAATCTTTACCTCTGGCTTTTACTCCCGTTGAGAATAATGACCCATATATGGAAGAACTTGACAATCTCTCAATACCTCCGGGTATTGATGATGACACGGAGGGGGACATTCTCTTTGATAATTTTATTAATGAAGATATTGTCCCAAGTCCCCCTCCCGAGCACCTTTCCTCCCAACCTTTCGAATCTATTACCGATGATGAGTTCTTTGACCCGGGAGGTGACATTAACCATTCTATGATTGATACCTTTACAGCTTTGCCGAATAGTGACCATCCATTGTCTTTGGGGGATGACAAATTGTCTCCTTTACCCACCCCACCTCCCGTGGATCACGACCTCACATACTTTTCGTATGTTGAGAGGATGTTTCTACCTTTCATGACTTATCCTCCTGCCTCTCATTTATTATGTTCCTCTGGGACCGAGGATAAGATTTTTGATCCCGGTATTACATTAGAGGCTTCCCCATGGACCATTTAATTCAGGTTCGGGTCAGGCTCGTGACTCGGTTAACAAAAACAAGTGCTTCTTGGGAGGCAACCCGATGATCTATTTTTTTATCTATTTTCTACAATAAGTGTAGGGGGAGCCTTGTAGGTTGTTTGTGTGTTGTGATGTTGTGCAGGGACGTGTGCTTTCAAGATCCACTTTTGGTGTTTTTGACGCGACCCGTGATCCCGTGTTTCCCGTATAGCCGGTTCCTTCGATAAGTTTTTGCTATTGTGATTCAATCATGTATATAAGTAAAACGAATAAACGTAATCGCTTTAGTTGTCTCTTCCTTAGCTCGATTTAAACAACGTACTCAATGTCCTAAGTGTAGGGGAGTTTACTCTCTCACATGCTTAAACATTGAGGACAATGTTTATATTAAGTGTAGGGGGGACTTATATCGAATTTTAGTGGGCTTTTCCATGAATTTGACCCCATTTAACCGGAAAATTTAAAAAAATTTCAACGTTTTTCAAATTCTGATCTATTTTGGCCTAGTAGTATTTCCATTTATTTTCTTTCCTCGCATCGTATTAATTATTCCCATTTCAAGAATAAAGTCATAAATAAATGAATAAAATGGTTTTAACAAGTTTAGATATCTTTGATATATTAGGCCCGTCGTGAATATTTTGACTCGACCCGAGTTTACTTATCCAAGTTTACTCTAGCTAGTATCCTTAACCATATGGACCTTAATTGGTTTGTTAGGCTAAGCATCCACGAGTCTCATTCCTTGAGATTTTAAATTGTGGAGAACGAGAGATGATAGAGTTGATAATAAGTTTAAGGGTTAATTCTTATTTATATGAGTTTTTGTGGCTCTTTCTTCCCGCTTGAATATTTAATTGCTTAATAAATGAGGATTTTTACGGTGTCGATTCGATATCTTAACTCTTAGCCAAATCTTTATTCTCCTTTTAATTAAAGCATGAACACATTGAGGGTGCCAGCGTTGTGGACTTCCGACTAAGGTGGCTCATAACCACTAAGTAGGAGGTATTCAGACCATGAGACCGCGGAATTTGGCCTACTATATATATCATAAATAAAGAAAGAATAAGATTAAAACATGACCTCAAGGAGCCTTAGGGTGTGGGGCATGTAGCACGAACCTTGTCATTAGAGCCTTAGGGTGTATGTCATGGTAAGTGTTGAATAAAAATTGATCAAAAATCAATTCCCTCGTTTATCGTTCAAGGAGCCTTAGGGTGTGGACAATAGACGAGGAGCATTTTTACATCTTAAAGAGCCTAAGGGTATATGATGTGAACTTGCTAAACTCCACATAAAGTCAACATGACTTTGGAGGAATAATTAATAAGTAGTACTTTAGTGAAAACGTTTTTGAGGACGAGGTTAGGTTTTGAGTATCGGGTTTGCACCGTTTGGCCTTCATTTTTGGACTAATAATTATCAAATAAGTCAAATGAGCCTACGGGTGAATGACAATCAATAAAATCTAGAGATACATCGTAGGAATTGGAGAAAGAGTATTACACAATTGTCTTATATAAGTGGTTTTAACCTAAGGACTTATGGTAAACAATGATCTCGTTTTTAAGCTTGGTATGGGGAACGTGAAACTTGATTGTGATTAATATTCATGACACCAAAAGCCCTAGTTCAAGTCTTAGATGTCTTTACGAGTTCTTCCATCAAATAATTTCCAAGTTAATAAATTGTTATAACTTTTGTCTCCTTTTAAATTTTTATCTTTTCATCGTAGTAGTATTAGTATATCTTAATAAAGGCCGAGATGGATTAATTATGAGAAAAATGTAACTTTATGCTTTGAAATTATGCATTGCATGGGGTCATTGTAATGGTCAAGTGTAGGGGATTTAATAAGTGTGTAAACACTTATCCTTTTGCCACTAAAATCAAGGAAAAACAAGACCTAATCATGTGTTTAATATCTTAAAAGTCGGAATTACGCGTGGTTTTGTGTTTTTGTGTTAAAATAGGTACAAATGATCAAAAGGAAAGAAAACACGGGATTTCATGGTCAAATGTTGAAGAAAAGTCCAAAAAGAGACGAAGACAAAGTCAAAAGATCAAAAGTGTGCCAAAGATCACGAAAACCGGCAATTCAACACGGTTTTGAAGAAATGAACAAGGAAGCCGAAATCGAGCTCGGTTCTAGTGGATTTAATCATTTACGAAGATAATTAGGCCAAGTGGGTCCCACATTTGGGTTAATGGGCTCAAAAGCCCATTTGTTGTTATTAAGTTGCTTAAGTTATTTTGAAAATCCCATTAAGGCCCAAAAACAAATACGTATGGGACGGTTAGAAGGACTTTGGGCCCAAGCCCATATATCTTGCAAAAGAGGGACGGTTAGAAGAACTTTGGGCTAAGCCCATCTTGTTAAATGGAACGGATATTAAAGTGAAATAACTTTTCACTTCTTCTTGCTGGTCAAAGTCTCTTTTCAACTCCCATTCAACACTCACACGTATTAACCACCCTCAACACACGTTTTTTTAAAACGATTTCTTATCCCACTCACTCGTTTTAATAAAACATTATTTACCCTCTCTCACTTTAACCCTTCGATGATAACAAGGAAATACCTTTCACCCTCACCCATTTTTCTCTCTCTCCCAAAAACAAACGCAACAAACAAGTATTACCCCAAACCCTAATTTACCATAACAAAAATTACTCAAAAATATTTGGGGCTTTTGTTAAATCCGTGTGATTCACACACTTGGGATTAAATCCCCAAGTTTTTCGGATGATAAAAATGGTGGTCCAATCTGACGTGGTCCATTCCCCTCTCATGATTGGCTCTCACACCTCACCACTACCAAACCCACCAATATTAATCCTCCACATCAGATTCAAGAAGCACAATTCGTTACAACCTGGCAATCCGCGTGATAAAGGATTCTTTCCCGCCGTTGATCAAGTGTGAGAAAAGAGAGAGAAGAAAGACGCGGCCAAGATTAAAGAACGTGAGCACCAAGTTCATGAAGAGAGATTAGGGTTTTCCTATAAAACCCCACCCCCACATCTTGTAAAGGGCATTCCATTTTCTTTATTTTTACTGTTTTTTTTATTAATTAGGAATAGGATTAATTTAGTTTTAATTTTATTTTTATGCAAATTAGATGATAAGATTAATTGTAATTTTTTATTTTTGAAATATTGTAATCAGTTTATTGTTATTAATGAAATTTTATTTTGGATTAAATTTTTGTCTCGTTAATCATTTAAATTCCATTTTAGTTTAATCTTATTTCTGTTTTTAATTAATTAAAATTAAAGTAAAAAAAAGAAGTGGATTATATTAATTTCCCCACTGGGAAGTTAATTATAAAATTGGGTCGAAGATTTGACTCCGGTTCGGTACTGTTCATGATTCGGGTTGGTGTTGATTTTTGATGATGACGAAGGAGGAGTTGTTTCGGTTTGGGTTCAAAGACGGCTCAGCGACGCTCTTCGTCGCAACGGATTTCTCCACCAGGTTTGTTTTCTTTTTCTTTTTATAAGTTTTTCTTTAGATAAATTAGCTATTGAGTCTGCTTATGTTTATTTAATATTCTGTTTGGATTTTAGTTTGTTTGGATATTCTTCGCATGATTAGTCTAATTAATTGGTTTAGATCTGTTAAGCTTGTTTTCTGCTTATTCTAATTTTGTTTGATAAGTTAATTTTAGTTGTCTGCATTAAGTTGAGATTTGTTTGTTTAATATAGCTGTTATTTTAGGTTTTTCTGCTTTGCTGTAGTTCGAATTGATGTATGATTCTCATTTAGATCATATCCGCTTAATTTTCGGTTTAGTATAATCTGCTTGTTCAGTTACTTAATTTGATTTTATTTGCTTAAGTTTCATTCATATGTTTAAGTTTGTTTAAGCCTGCTAGTATTTCTTATTTGAGTTTTGAGTTTATGTTTGAAGATTGCTTATATCCGAGTCTTATTTTCTTTTAGTCTACTAATTAGTTTTTGATTGGTTTGGGTCATTTTGGTTATCTGTTTCGAGATTGGGACGTGTCTACTTAGGTTTAAGTTTGATTTTTTCTGCCTATTTGCTGTATTTTTTTTAAGTTAGTAGTGATATTTGCTTATTGATTAATTGAGTCTTATTGCTTATTAGGTCTTTAGCTTATTTGATTTAGTTTAAATTAGATATGCTTTTATTGATTTTTAGCCATTTATGCTTATTTGTTTTGTTTCGTTGTTGATATATACTGCTTAAATCTCAGACCATTTGGTCTGAGTAATCTTAATTCCAAAAATAATTTTATTGCAAAAAGGTCACCCAGGGATTCGAACCCCTGACCTCGCGCTTAACAGTCCTACAACTTTACCATCTTTGCTTGTCCTTCTTTTGTGTTTATTTACTCACCATGTCATTAATATAGGATAGAATCTTTCTGTCAGTTTTTTTTAATACGTTTTTTTACAAGTTTTATTTAAATTGTTTTGTTTTTTTTAAATTAGTTAAAAATTAATTTAGTTTAAATAAAAATAAAAAGATAAAAAATATTTTAATTACTTTTAGGAATTTTAAATGTCTTTAAATTTAGTTTAAATTTTTGTTAATATAGATTTTATATTAAATTAGTTTTTATTTACCCTTATAAAAAATTAGTTTTAATATTTTAATTAAAAAAGTTAATTAGAGTAAAGTTTTATTTAAATTTTAAAATAGTTTTTCACATTTGTTTAAGATAGTTTTAAAATAGATTAATTAGTCTTTTATTAAGTTTTTAGTTTTAAAAATACCAAAAATACATTTTACCAAGAACAATTAATCTTACGTTTAATCGGATATCAATTTCGAGTCGATTTGTGGAACGATAAATAGACATAAAAAGAATTTGCTAAAATTCTCTACATTATCTACTTCAGCAACCGTTGCTCGAGAGACTATTTCAATGGATACTCAACAAACTCAAGAAACCGTCATACAACCAACATCACAAACCGTCAATGCTGAAGGAGGAAACAACAATCAAGCAGTCGATGCACAAACTGACGAAGAAGAATTTATCAATCCGTTCGGTACACCGGTACACGAAGTCGGAGATTCTTCTACTCAACATGTTGATCCGTCCAACATGCATACATTCTACCAACGATATCCATCCACTCACCATTGGACACGTGATCATCCATTGGAGCAAGTCATTGGAAATCCTTCACAACCAGTTCGAACACGTACACAACTCGAAACCGATGGCGATGTGTGTATGTATGCACTCACCGTGAGTTCAACTGTACCTACAAACATCAAACAAGCCATGACTGATCATGCGTGGATTGAATCAATGCAAGACAAAATTCATCAGTTTGAACTCCTAAATGTTTGGGAACTTGTTAACAGACCCTATGGAATGTCAGTTTTAGATTTCAAATGGATCTGGAAAAACAAACTGGATGAAGAACAAATCATCATCAAAAACAAATCTCGTCTTGTGGTTAAGGGATACCGTCAACAAGAAGGCATATACTACGATGAATCATTCGCTCCCGTCGCTTGTTTGGAAGCAGTCAGGATATTCCTTGCGTATGATGCACATAAGGGCTTCACGGTTTTTCAGATGGACGTTAAAACTTCTTTTCTCAACGGTCATTTGAAGGAAGAAGTGTATGTGAATCAGCCAGAAGGATTCATCGATCCTCATCATCCTGACAAAGTCTACCGTCTCAAGAAGGCTGTATATGGACTTAAACAAGCTCCAAGGGCATGGTACGAAGAACTATCAAATTTCTTGGTTTCCAAAGGATTTTCCAAAGGTTCTATTGATCCTACTCTCTTTACTAGTAAATATGGGGATGACATACTGCTGGTGCAAGTTTATGTTGATGACATTATTTTTGGTTCTACGAACCCAAAACTTTCAAAACGTTTTGAAAAATTAATGCACAGCAGATTTGAAATGTCAATGATGGGGGAGCTAAAATTATTTTTAGGCCTCCAGAATCATCAATCCCCACGTGGTATCTTCACTAACCAAGCTAAGTATGCTCAAGAGATACTTAAAAAGCATGGTATGACCTCATGTTCTCGCGTTGGTACACCATTGTCGACCAAATCCCTAGACGCTGACTTGTACTCATATCTCGTAGATCAAACGCGATATCGCATTATGATCGGGTCACTTATGTACCTTACAGCCAGCAGGCCTGATATTCATCATGCCACTTACTATTGTGCATGATATCAAGCCAGACCTACTCAAAAGCACCTCAAAGAGGTTAAACGGATCTTTCGGTACCTTAAGAATACCATTCACTCGGGACTACGGTATCCGAAGGAAACCGGTTTTCATCTAACAGCTTTTTCAGATTCTGATCACGCAGGTTGCCTTGATAGTCGAAAAAGCACTTTGGGTAGCGTATAATTTCTAGGGGAAGACAAGCTTGTGAGCTGGTCGTCAAAGAAGCAGGATTGCACTTCGATCTCATCTGCTGAAGTAGAATATGTGGCTCTATCCGCGTGTTGTGCTCAAGTCCTCTGGATGAGAACTCAACTCACGGATTATGGCTTCCACTTTGACAAAATACCTATGTATTGTGACTAAAAGTCGGCCATAGCCATATCTTGCAATCCGGTTCAACACTCCCGTACCAAGCACATCGCAGTCAGATATCACTTCATCAAGGAACAAGTGGAACGTGGTATCGTGGAATTATACTTTGTCAGAACTGAGTACTAGATAGCAGACTTGTTTACAAAAGCCCTAATACAAAATAGGTTTCAGTATCTCGTTGGCCGTCTTGGTATGAAATACATGCATCCAGAAGACTTGGAGGTTTTGGCAAATGAAGCTGCTTGATATTCTCTCATAATGACTTCTAAGCGCATCACAGCTTAGAACTCGGACAACTAAGGAAAGTTTATCTTGGACGATAACTTATCCTTCTCAACGGGAAATTCATATTTCTCGGTCATGAGCTTCTCATAAAAACATTCAAAGTTTTTAAGTTCATGAAAAACGATTTCTAAGTAAATGTCAGCTTAAAACTCGAACTTCAACTTAAGGAAAGTTTATCACGGATGATAACTTATCCTCTACAACGGGAAATTTATTTTTCTCGGTCATGAGCTAGTCACAAAACACTCAAAATTTTGAGCTTATGGAAAACTGACCCGAAAGGGAAGTGTACGTTTTAGTGCGATTTCCCTAAGCAATAGAAGAGAAGTCTTCTATCCTAATTATTTTAAAACCGTTGAACACAAGTTTTCAAGAATTTCTCAAAAGGTTTTTCTAAATCTTTCAAAATTGTGTGTTCAACACTCCCTTCCTCATATGTGGTTTTTATATCTCAAAATTTTCATATGTTATTTTGATAATTTTTGAGGGGGAGCGTTTTAAAATCAAGCCTTTAATGTTGTTGGGTACATCTCTGAAATTGTCACATTTTATGTATCCAACACATTCCGAAAATGGTTTAAAATTGTCATATGTCATATACTATATCGGATAAGGCATCTCTACTCCGTACCTCAACATATTTGTGGTGTTGTTTTTCCAAAATTTTGTCAAGCTTTTGTTTCAAGACACACATATATTGTTGAGGGGGAGCATCCCAACTGAAAAAGTTCCATGATTCATGCGTGCACACATGTTTCTCTCCCAATCGGTTTTCAGAAATTGTCATATTTTAATCAATTGGTATCTCTAATATGATGTTTTAATCAATTGGTATCTCTAATATGATGTTTTCATGATAGGGGAGAAAATGTGATTAAAATGTAATATATTTCAACATGTGATCTTAAAGACTCAAGTGCAACTCTTTCCTTCACATGCTAAACCATTTCTTATATCGATGCATGTGTATAGGGGGAGCTTTTCGGAAATTTAAAACTTTCAAGTGTTAAAAGTTTTGATTTTTATCAAGCACTTTGAATGGTTTTCAATGGTTTATGGTTACGATCTATACCCAAAACAACCTACTATCCACGACGGAACAATGGAGTCAAAAGGTGGTTTAGGATAGGAAACTAAGTTCTATGATCCAACCAGAACCGGAGGGATCTACCCAAGGACATTCCATAGCTAGAAATAGGTGTCCTTAGGAAAGATGGAGTTGAATGAAACTGAATGCAGACCAATTACTTAAGTTAGCACTAGAACAATCACAACAAGGTGCTAGTGATGTCGTGTTGGTAAAAATTGAAGGAGTTGAATATTCTATGCAACTTAGGTAGAAATCGGGTTAACACATCTATCGAAGACAAGTGTCATGGACCTAGTGATGCGATGCACAACCCTTCCCCAGCCATTCGAGTTTCTCTCGAAAGAAACTTATCTCATTGTCATGGAGATCAATACGTATCTATTGACTTTCTCACTCCGAGTTAGTCAATATTGAAAAGGTGGCAGTCTGTTCCAGCCTCCGATTGCCAAAATGCAGTTATTGAGTCTAGAGCCAAACGAGATCTATCTATCATCTCACTAGGACACAATCGAGTCCTACGTATTATTCTTGTAATATCACCAGAACATCTGAGTGATATGATTCACAATGAAGATGGAAATCATGCTTGAGCCAGCATCAAACAAGCTCATGGTAGGTAACTTGTGTGATTCGACACGAGTCAAACTTGTGAGAACTGGAATGCAACTAAGTTTGGATTCTTAACTGATTCAAACTTGATTCCAGGTTTCTTCGCAAAATCCGTGTGATTTTGCCAGAACATTCAGAGTGACACTGCTTAGTGCTCACAATGACGAATGGAAATCCTTCCAGTGTCAACATCAAACAGCATTGCGGTAGGTGACTCGCAAGATTCTCTATGAATCAAGCTTGTGACAAACTGGAAAGCAACAATGGTGCGATTCTTTTAGAATCAAACTTGTTCCAGGAAATCTGAATTGACGAATCTAATCAGATGGATATTTTATCCTTATGATTCACTCTTTACGTTCGCAGTCTGCTTTGAGATGGTCGAGTAAAGGGAACTGGCTACTACCGCCGGGAAACCCTATCAAGGAGGTTCTTAATCGAATCTCATCGATCACAGGTACGGTATCTAATACCGTCTAACGGTCTTCACCGACCGGAGGTAAAACGCTACCGAGTTAGAGTGAAATGTTCAAAGCCATTTCGTCCTTGTCTATATATGTTGATGCATACCAAAAAGGTGGCGTAGCTGTGTAACCGATATCGATTCAGATGTCACAAGAGCACAAGATTGCGATAATCAAGATACTTAAGAATGGAAGAATGTAATAGGTCATCTTGTCACAAGAGCTCAAGATGAACACTATCAAGAATAGATTGAAGATCTTAAGCACTCAAAATCTAATGACAAAGGCTCAAGATAAAGATCACAAAGGCATGAAGGAACAAAGTCGTTACAACAAGATCAAGACCAAGATACAAGACCTAAGAAGGAAGATCACCTCCACAAGAATGTATTTACTCAATCATCTTATGCATTTTAAAGATGACCGATACATTGGGGGAGATTGTTAGCCCTATATTTTATATAGTCGAACAAGAATGTAATAGGTCATCTTAGTCGTAAATGGTCTTGTATTGTAATAGGTTAGTCGGGAAAACCGGGCTTGGACTTTAAGCTAATATTGTATAAGTTAGGGGCTCTAAGCCCAAGACAAGCCAATCCCGGCCCATGGAAACAAACCCACGGCCCATGGAAAGCCCATGTGGTTCGTGGGTATATATACCCTCTTCCATGTGTGGAAGAGGGTGTTGGTTCATTATTTTACACATAGTTATTTAGTAAACCTTCCACCACTCTCTCTAGTTTCTCTCTCTACTTTTCTTCTCTTTCTTTCTCTAAAATCTTGTGTTATGGATTGATATGGGATTAACACCTAATAACAGACATGTCTAAAATATGGTTTGATAACATCTTCAACAACAAATCCAAGACTCTACTAAGAGAAACTGCAATGCACACTTTTGCAAAAACTTTTTTCTACTTTGAAAAGTTTTTGGATGACTTTTTCTCATTGTAAGACATAACTTTTTGAAAATCTTTACTCAAAAGCTTAGTATTTGTCAACCGGTTAGAGCATTAAGTGCTGAGAGTATTGTATTTACAATGTTGTGGTTTTATCATTTTGAAAAGCTTTTGCCCTTAGAGTAATAGTTTTTCACTAAGGCTTTTTATACACTTCATTTAATTGCATTCAATGCATCAAGTCATGAAAGACTTGTGCATTACTCTTGCTCTAATTACTAACATGAAAAAACATACAGTTTTTCCGAGAAAAGTAACTAAGCTGGGAACATAGAGAATTTATAATTCAAAAGAAGGTTTGAGTCTGTGTAGTGGTAGGTTCAAACCCATGAATTAATCGGTCATTGAATCGAAAAACCATGTTTACAAAAAAACATGCCCGGTAGATGGTTTGAGAACATGGCCAACAACGAATTTAACCTAAAATTCTAGTAACATGAAAAACCATACGACTTTTCCCAATAAAATAACTAATGCTAAAACCATAACAAATTCCAATAAGTATTTTCAAACAACCAACTACTACTTTCAAACAAATCATAATTCCACCAAGTCACACAAATAACCTGAACCAAACACCAATTCCATGAATGTCGTGAAGTTGAAATTTATAAACATTATGTTTTTTACTTTTTACTCTTTTAAATAGCAAATATTAATCTTTTATAAAAATATTATATAATTTATATAAGATTTTTTAAAAAATTTATATAATAGGTGAAAATTTTGATTTTTACTCATTTAAGTAGAAAATTCAAAAAGTTTAAGAAAAAAAATATTTATTCGTTTTTTAGTCATATAAACAAGAAAAATTAAATTTACATAAGAAAATAAAATCTATAGAATTTTTAAAAAAATATATATTAATTATTTATAAAAATTATAAAAAAAATTTATTGAAATTTTTTATAAAATTTATAAATTTTTTAAATAATTTTTATTAAATTTTTATAAAATTTTATATAAAATTGAATAAAATTTATATAAATGTTTAAAAAATTTAAAGAATTTTTCTATAATTTTTTATAAAATTTATTGAAATTTTTTATAAAATTTATATAATCTTTTTATAAAATTTATATAAAAAGTGAAAAAATTTGACTTTTACTCTTTTGAATATTATGAATTTCTACCAACCAAACAGGCGTACGCATTTTAAATTCTGGAATTCTTAATTCGTAAGAATTTTAATTTATTAGAATTTAAAATTCCAGAATTTCAAAACCTAGAACCAAACGGCACCCAAGTACAAGTCATACAAGGCTAAGTATAAGTAATTGTACATAATAGATAAGATCACCACCTAAAATCCATTCCAAATTGAATTAAGATCTCCTATTTTGTAACTAATTACACAAGTCAACTAAGTATCATACTAAGACTATATTTTTACCTCAAATCAATGCACAAAGTACAAGTTTTTTAAGCATAGAATCCTTTTTTTAGAACGGCAAATGTTAGTGGTAAGTGGGCCAAATCGTGCAATGACATCCAAGCGGAAGAATGTCTTCTTCGAACCCTCGCCTAGTTATGGTAGACTCCTTATCTGTTTCGCCGGAAAGGCCCTTGGCAGGTCTTGAACCCAAGACCTCTAGGAAAACTTTTCTAAGGAAACCACTTAGTGGAACCTCTGTAGCCAACTGAGCTAAGCCAGTTGGTTTTTAAAGCATAGAATTCTAATTGAGCCTATTCCCTCCTAGGATATGATTACACTATATAACTCATCAAAATAAGTGTGTAGACTCTTTAGAAACCTTAAACACAATATATAAGACCAATAATGAGTCTAGATAAGAAGATAAACATTAATTACACAAGGTACAAGTCACTTAGGCATAGTAACCCAAAAAACCCTATATTACCAATTTCACTTAGAATCAATGCATAGTATTTTATGACAAGTGTACAAACCTCATTAGCATTACATTTAGACTATAACATCATCTTAAAACAAGGTACAACATTCTCAAAGCACAATGTACAACATTTCAATGCATGACTTATAAATTAGGTTAAATAGGCATTTTCACTCTTTAGACAGTTTTACATAGTACAACTTATTAAAACAAGTGTAGAAACTCTATGAACACATTTGATACAATGTAGGAGATATAAATCGAGTTTATGTTAGTAGCTAAAGTAAAAATAGTGTCTTTAACAAAGATTGAACCCTAGATCACTTGAAACACTAATCTTGCTAGGTTATCTTCCCAATTTCACTTCAAACCAATGTTAAACCTTATACCAAGGATATAAACTTCCTAATTACAATGTATAAACTCTAAATACACCCCACTACATCACTTATGACTTTCCTAAACCCTTAATCCTAAGAATTACAAAGTTACAAAACTACAACCTTAGAAATGTATCCGCCTAGCATTTTCCCTCCAAAACACATTCAAATGAGTTCCCCTCCCCATTTCAAATTCAAAAATATATATTTAGAATATTTTGAGATATTTTCCAAGTAGGTGCATCACTTACTTGTAGATGAAACATCGCCATTCTTATCGTAGTCGTGACCTAATTTACACCACAAACCATAGATAACTTTGAATCTAGCTTCTATGAATCATATCCTAGACCTTATGACACATCCTTAGCAAACCTTAGTCACTTCGCTACTGTTCTTACACGTTTTTACCCTTAACTTGAAGGCTAAGTGTTGAAAATGGTATAAATAGATGTCTTTAGCTTCACTTTCAGATCATCCTTCACTTCCTTACCTAAATACACCTACATTCTGTTCTTACACCTCCATTGAAGTACTAAGAACTTCCTAAGATCAGTAGCAAGTCTAACAAGAAGTTACATAAGTCCTTGAAGAGTTTTGAAGAAGATATAGTTCATATGCCCCATTAGAAGTCCTAGATTCTTGGTTTTCTTATATGTAAGTCATCACCTTGTTCAAGAGTTGTTTTTATGTTCTAAACCTTTAATAAGATTAGTTATAATATAAATAAGCATTTTAATAATCTTTAGTTCATATAATCATCTAAAATGGTTTTTCTAAGCTAAAGATGTGATAAAACCCTAAATTTCGAAATCACATGAAATAATGAGTTAAAACCCATTTAAAAAGCTATAGATCTGGAAAAGTAATGTTATTATGATTATAAATATGCTTATAAACTTTGTTTTAACTTTCTAGATCTTTTTTGAACAAATTTGAGGTTGTTATGTCATTATATACAAGTTCAGGGGTCAAAACTGTCATTTTTGAAACAATAAACGTTTTGGGTCAAAAGTGTCATTTCCTAAAGTTAAAACTATAAGCATTAACATTTTAAAGTTTTATACCTTTAGGTTAATGTTAGAAGGTTGAAAATGTAAATACTTAAACTATATATTTTAAGGGTTAAAAGTGTAAGTAAGCTAAACTAATAACTAAAAGGGTTGACAATGTAATCATTTTTTCATTTATAAAACTTGACGGATATAAAATATATAATGAAAGATGTTTTCTAAAGTTATATAACTAAAAGGGTAATTTTTGCCAACTTTGAAACTAAAGAGTCTAAAGTATAAATTATGAAAAGTATGAGATAATATACATACTATGCATATCATTTGAAGAAATTAATAAACATGTCATTTTAGTAGAGACCTTCATGTTAAGATGTTCCATCTTGATTTTATGTTCTGACTTAGTGGTTGGGTTTACGATTTAAAGTGACATCGCTCCTCAAACGTTTATATGCCTTCTGAAGTATGATGGCCCGAACAATGATGTGATATTTCAATTATCTATGAGCCACAGGCTATAACACAAAACAATACTTAAAACTTGTAAGTAAAGACTAAGACTTGATATATACACATATGTGTTGACCCAGGTTAGTGAGACCAAGCTGTTTGTTTGTGACTAAATTATATCTGATGAAGCTCAGACTATATAGATACAAGGTGATTTCATAGCCTCACTAGTACTGCTTTGTAAATGATTTTAAAACCCGTGAGGGGGATATATGCTAAACTAGAATACAAGTGTTTTTAGTATGCTTCCTTGATATGACTATTGACACTATGTTTACTGCTGCCTTAGTCCCTTTTTAATCATGTACCGCTAATCATTTTGAGAAAATGAGCGCTAATATTGTGAATAGTACTATCTGGTGACTGGCATCCCCTATCTAGGCAATTCACGCTTACTATCAGCCAAAGTTTTGGAACTAGGTTAAACGAATACATTTTATTTTGCAAACAAAGGTTAGTAGGATACCTTCTTATGGGCGTATTGTTGCTTTCTGATTCTGTCAAGCTACGGGGTCATGAGATTAGTGAAACGAAAACAATGTAGCTCAATGAAGGGTCTAGTATTGAAAATGATTTTCAAACCTATGAATTCACTCAACCTTTGTGTTGACTTTTAAGCATATGTCCCAGGTATTAACGACTGATGGCATGGAGCAGCACAATGATAACAAGGAGAGACACGAACTTGAAATTGTTATTGTTCAAACCTACTTCACTAGATTTTAGGGACCTCATGTTGTAAAACTCGAATTTTTGAATGATAATTGAATAAAATTTATTAAAACACTCTTTTGAGTTGTTTTCTATTATTTTGACTTGTGTTCCATGAAGTGATACCCTATATTAGCTTCTTGCTGCTATATGTGAAAAATGGGGGTGTTACAGATTGGTACTCAAAGACATGGTTATAGAGACCAAGATTAAAATCTTGACTATAACTACTTTTTCTAATAATTTGAAGAAAGTCCCAGTGCCAATGTCAGTGCTGCTACACTCCAGAAAGACGAGTAAGTGATATTAAGATAATGTTTAAGTAATATATTATGTATTGACTCCTCTAAAAATATGTCTTACTATTTTCATCCTATTACCGTCTTAACGGGTTCTGAAGATACACATTTTGCAAATATTCCTAACGACTTCCCAAAGTATATTTCAAACCTTCTAACAAATAATCCTTATGATACCTCAGAAAACCCATCTAAAGATCATAAAATCCCAACAACTGTTTTGCCTTTTTATGACGACCCTTATATGCAAGTTATACGAGCATATAATGAAGAAATACCTTTTATACCAAAAAATCATACTCATCCATCACACTCCCCTATTGATACTCCACAACCTATATTTGAAGTTTCACCTAAAAACACCAATGAACAACAATTTAAAGACATCATACATTATTATAAAGAACTTCCTCCCGAGCGTATTGAAGATCTTGAAGTTATAGTTGAAGGGATTATGAATGGTCGAAGAATCATACAACGAGATTTTGAGAAGCTAGAAAAAGATTTTGAAGAAGCCACGGCTAAGTTGAAGAAAAGACAAATGATACACGATGAAGAATCGTTCAAGATCGACTAAAGATTTCTACTCTAGAGTTAATAATCGAGGACATTCAAATTAGATATCGATCTAATATACAAAGTCTCTTGGATGCCATCAAAGAACTCAAAAAGAAGAGATGAAGACATTAGACTAGAATTTGTAAATATATTCAGCTATTTGTCTTTACTGTTTTGTTAATGTGAAGCTTGTCCTGTAAATATAAACATACAACTTTTGATAAATAAAAGTTGAATTTTTCATCAGGTCTTGTCATCTCATTTAATTTCATCCTTATTCATGAGAAGTAAGAGATCCATATTTTATGGCTTTCTCACAAATAATTATGAATCCTATTGCGTTAATTTTGGTGAAACGTATGCTTAATAAAGCATATATCTTTGGAAATTCAGTTATCCTCTATGATAATATGAATTATCTGTTGAAGATAAGTCGCAAGTTTAAAGAAAGACTAAGGAAAACTCACCAGGTTTACTTAGTTATTATATTCTTAGCTTTTGTATCTAAAAAAGATTCTTTTATTCCATCATAGGATACATGGTATGTATAAAGAAGCTTGGCTTGTATAAGACAAGTTGTTATATTTTCCGTTATATTCCTCCATTCTATATCATGGTTAATTATGTTACGATTATGTATGTGTCATATCTTTATAAATCCATAATAAACTCTAAAATTATGTTCCTCTCTTGGATTTATTATCCTCGTATATAAATGATAATCAACAGTTTAAGCCTATTATATCCTTACCCACAATCCCTGTCTTCGTTGCTTAAAATTTTCAATTTCTTGAATACCCCACCAAACAATCTCAAAAGATATACCTTTCCAAAATTTAAAAATTGTGTTTGATGAGCATTTATATGTATCCATATACATATGTGACATATGCTTTCTAATATGAGTATACCTTGATTCTAAATTCTTTGTCTTCTATTTATCAAGTTCTATCACTATAACTCCTGAAGGTCTTCGATAAATGATTGAAATTAATGTTGTTGTGGTCCTACAATTACAAATTGTCAATGCCACAAGAAGTACTATTCAAAAAGAAGATTCTAGAACTAGTTAGATTTTAATTTCCAAGGAACAAAGATACTACTAGTATCACCCGTTAGATTGAAAGAGCTGAAAGCAGTTTTCTCTCGTATTAATTGTATTGGGAATTGCAAAATAAAGCTTACTACTAGTACTTTAACTGAAGAAGCGCAATCTTGGTGAATCTCCTATACTTAACCCATTGAGATGAAAGAAGCTCATAAGATTGCTTGGTTTTCAAATATGTCTTAATAAGATGATATTAATCTTTAATCAAAATCAAGAAGGTGAAAGAAGAACTCCGCTATGCAATGATAAAAGGAAATAACGTCGAGACATACACGATGAGATTTCAAGAGTTAGTAGAGTTGTATTGTATCACTAATTCTTAGAGAATGATAAAAGTTTTTATCAAGGAATTTCCTTGAAGATTTAGAAAAATGATTACTACTTCTAAACCCCAAAATATTGGAAGAAACTATTAACGTAACCCAAACGTTGATTGACATGGTAATTAAACACAATCTTGTGCAATAATTGGAAAAATCCCAAGCGTAAATTCGGGAATGAAAGAACATTCGCCAATCCTAATCACCAAAACTGCAACCTCTATCTCGATTTTTTAAAACTCTATTATCAACAACTTCAATCATTTCAACAAGCTTAACAAAAACAATTTCTCAAATTTTTCCTCAACCAGAACTACCACAACTTATCTTACGATCCAACCTACGGTGATTATGCTAGAAATCTTCATTTGTGTAAGGAATGCACACGACATCACACAGGACCTTTCATCATCTGGTGTCAGATATTCAACATAGTAGGTCACTAGACTAGGATTTGTAACAGCGAGTAACCTTATAAGTCATATGCTTGGTAAATTTATCTCGTCTTTTATATACATGTTGTATGAAATTAAATACCGACTTCTATTCAAGCATTATCCCTTTCTCATTCATATCTACTTTCTAGCTTTAATATGAAGAAATATCTTATTATGTCTCCTATTAATTTTTGGTTATTCGAGAACACGCCATCATATTATCTATGCGGAAGTATGAAGAAAATCTTAATCTTATGTTAATTATGTTAAAGGTATCATGAATATGCCAAAATGTTGGAATATTCGTCTTATCATAATTAAATTCGTAATCATTAACTATTTAGAAAAATATGTGGATATCCTTTGTTATCTCCTACTCCTTCGAATATTCGTCTTTTCCTCGATATATGAAATGTAAGACTTATGAATACTAGGATTTGTGAAGTATTTTATTCCTAACTCGAAGAAACTCTGAAATCCTTATATTATGCTTTATGAGATAAAGCAAAATATTAGAAGTCATATGGATTACTAGTTCAACCTGAATTCCTACATGGAAATAGGAAAAAAAAAGGATCTCCTTACTTCAAATAGACATAACGTCATCTAGGTCATTGTCGATCGTCTTACTAAATCTATATGTTCTATTCCTATCAAAGAAATTGATAGTATGGAGACTCTGAAGAGATTAATCATAGAAGAATTAATTTGTCAACATAGAGTATCAATATCTATCATCTAAGATCACGAATCTGCTTTACATCTTAATCCTAGAAGTCAATACTTATGTTTTCCTCAAAATTATGGTCCAAATGGAATAACCAGCCAAATACTAAACTACATACTCCAAGTATGTGTTATGGATTTTGGAAGGACACTTACCGTTGGTAAAATTATCGTATAACGATAAGTTATTGTGCTAGTATTAAAGCAGTACTGTTTAAATCACTCTATAGAAAGAAGTGGCAATTATGTATCTGTTCGGCTAAAGTTAGAGATTTCCAACTTACAACACCCAAAATAGTTCACGAAACTACTAAAGAGATCATTCAAACCTGATGAAGATTACATGCTGCTAGATGAAGCTACGTCAATTTACGATATAAGTTGTCAGAATTCTAAATAAGAAATCGCGTCATATTATTAAGTATCACCTCGAAAAGGTATTATTCGATTTGGGAAAAAACCAAAAGTACATCGGACCATTCAATATTTTTGAATTGGGCTGTGACATATTAACTTGAGTTTCCTGAAGAAATACTTTTCGTGTTTCGGAACTAAAGAAATGTTTACCTGATGAAGCTCTTTCATTGAGATGATGCTCCCCGTATATTCAACTCAAAGATAAACTTAATTTTGTGTAGTAACATCATGCTTATAATTGTTAAAGTATGGATGGAATTCTGAGAAAGGATCTAAACTTACTTGGAAGCACGAGGATCATACTCGTCTTTGTTATATGACATCACTACTTCATCTAAATCTCGAGATTGGATTTCTTTAAGGGGTGGAAACTATAACAACCCACAAATTTCACAATTGTGTTATGTGTTTTGATTGAATGAATATGAATATTCACTATGAAATTTTTGCATTTGTGTCTTACTTGATAAGATTAATGGACTCTCACAACCTCAACTACCACCCCAACATATGTCTATATGTTGCAAACACTATGTATATATCAAATCTAAATTCTTAAAGTAATCTTATAAGTACATTATGAATGAGAATATCTCAAATATAACTAAAATATCCTAAATCATCAAGAAACCCTAGAAACTCTTGAAATCAATTGTAAACTCAAGTTTCGTAAATTATAAATGTACAACACCTATGTATAAACTACAAAAACATATGTACAAGATATTATCTATTATTTATAATTATAATTTCATCCTAAAAACTCCAAGTACAAATCATGCAAAGCTAAGTACAAGTAATTATACATAATAGTCAAGATCACCACCTAAAATCTATTCCATAATGAGTTAAAATCTCATCTTTTGTAACTAATTCCACAACTCAACTAATCATAATAAGACTATATTTTTACCTCAAATCAATGTACACATAGTTAATGCACAAAGTATAAGTTTTTAAAGCATAGAATTCTAATCAATGCATAGTATTTTAGGACAAGTGTACAAACCTCATTAGCATTACATTTAGAATACAGCATCATCTTAAGACAAGGTATAACCTATATAACCACAATGTATAACATATTGATGCATGACTTATAAATTAGGTCAAAATAGGTATTTTCACTCTATAGACATTTTTACTTAGTATAACTTATCAAAACAAGAGTAGAAACTCTATGAAGACATTAGAGAAACTTTAGGAGACATAAATTGATTTTAGATCAGTAGCTAAAGTAAGAATAGTGTCTGTAGAAACTAGAAGAGGGGTTGAATAGTTTCTCTTCGATTGGTGACCAAATTAAAATTACTTTCAATTTGGTTTGTATCAAAACTATCTTTTACTTGAGGCTAAGTTGCATAATGATTAGGTTCAATTCAAATGCACTAGCAAAGATAATAGGTAAGTATAATGATAATGAAATAAGTAAAGAGTAAGGAAGGAGACAACCTAGTGAGAAGACACCAAGATTTATAGTGGTTCGACAACGAGGCTCTATCCTCGTTTCTACTCCACTCCTCGAGTACACCTACTCGAGATTTCCACTATATCCACAAGCTCCCTTCTCGGCGGAGAAAACCTTACATCGTTGCTTACATTATTTTCCGACACTAAGCTAAATGTCGAGACCTAATCTTTAGCTAGGACCAATCTACACGACGTTGCCTACTTCACAATTTAACGACACAAGGCTAGATGTCGGGTTCTAATCTTAAGGTAGAACCAATCTTCACGACGTTGCCTACTTCACCATTTTACGACACAAGGCTAGATGTCGAGTTCTAATCGAAAGCTAGAACCAATCTTCACGACTCTTCACTTTGAAGCTAAGTGAGAACTTCACACAACACAACTACTAATCACTTTTAAGTTTAGTGAGAACTCACAAGACACAACCACATCACTTTATAGTTTAGTGAGAACTCCTAATCAAATCTATTACAACTCAACTAGACTTATCCAAGTACACACATGTAGCTTGGATTTACACAACACAAATCCAAGCAAACACATATGCAATGGATGTACACAACAAATCCAAGTATCCACAAATAACTTGGATGAACACAACTAGTCCAAGTATTCATAAATACATTGGATTGACCTAAAACAAAAAGGGTATCATGATGAATATGACTAGCTCATAGATTCATCTTTATCACAACACTAGTGAGTGAGTGATCTTCTCATTGGACAAGGTAAAGAAGGGGATCAAGAGGATAATCATATGTAAACATCCTTAACAATTTAAGTGATCATTTACTAATGATTATGCTATAGAAAATAGAAAGAGGGCTGAGAAAAACGTCCAAGAGGCTTGCTGGAAAATGAGATTTGACCCACTATTTAAGGGAGACAAAGTATAACGGATCTATAACGCTCTTCTGTGCGCGGTACCTTATCTCACCCTGCGGTACCATATCGCTAAGGTACCGCGTAGGTACTTAAGGTACCACCACTAGACTCCGCTCCGTTTTTTGTCTTTTAATGGGGTGGGAATATCTGAGGTATTTGAACCCTTCAAAGGATATTCTAATAGCATTTGGAATATGCCATTTTCAAATTTTCATTTTCCATTTTAATAAAACATTTTCTAAAAAAGAAAGTTTATTAAAAAGTCTTTTGTCATATTAACAAAAGTGAGTTTTTAGGATAATCATTTTGATGATCACTAAGTATGATTAAGAAAGGTTAGTGATATGATTATTACCTTGATGATAGTGTTAGTTAAATAATTCATTTTGTGTTTTACACTAAATGTGTTGTATGGTTTGTTGTGATCAAAACTAAGAAAGATTAGTTAATACTAATAATGTTTTTAGGCATCACTTGCATTAACAATCTCCCCCTTTTTTATTACGACAAACGATAAACTCATTTACGTAGAAACACAAAATATGGAATTATTAACTAGTTTATCACTATCATTTCTCCCCCTTTGTCGTAGCAAAAAGGTTAGCACAAGTCTTTGAAGAACATCGAACTTTGCTAGTAGCTCCCCCTTGGTGGTTGCTCCCCCTTGCTTGGGGCATCAAGTTTGTGAGCTAAGGTGACATGCTACACAAAGGTTAGTAGAAAGGAAAGAAACACCAATGTATATATGATCACTACCTACTAAGTAACTTGAGAGGGAGAAAGAGAAGAAATCACAAATTAGAAGCAAGTATTTTGCTAAGTATGTCCAAAGAGGTAATTGACAAAATCAAATTTCAATCCAATGAAGATGATAAGCTTGTCAATGGGTTAAAGCTTTAGAATTGATGGAATCACCCATATGCAATTGTAAAAAATTAACCAAGATCAACTCAAAATAGAACTAATGAAATAGCACACAAATAACACAAAGGTTACAAAAAAAATACAATAAAGAAGATAGTCATACACATAGTATGAGTATCTAAAAGTAATAAATATGGAAAATAAACCACTAAGCATAAGCTAGTCTAATAGTGATATTTTCCAAGATTGCAAAAAAAAAGAACTAAAAAGACGATGCATCATTCGAAGTTTTGTCCACCGGAACGAAAACTTGAATGGGAGGTCGAGTGAGGAGGAATTCAAGAAAATTTAACTTCTCATACACATGAGCAAGTTCAATTTGTTGAAATCGGCAACAATCACACGAGGATCCATGATGCAACACAAAATCGTTTGATGGGGGTATGGCATCAAACTTAGGGTTTGGTGGTGGTGGGGTAATGGGTTTGGGAGTGTTTACACAATGCCTTGTGAGGTTTGGGAAGGTTGAAAGGTCATTGAGTTGAGGGGTATTGAAGGATTGTGGTGGTGGGGGAACATTTTCTTTTGCTCCGGTGATGGGGTTTATGGTATAAGTCTCATTCCAATACTTGATTGGAGAGAAGGTAGGGTTTTTGGGTGGTTTGGACGAAGATGGTTCATTCTTCTTAACCCAAATAGGTCGAACCGAGATTTTCGGTTTCTTTGAAAGCTTGGATGAGGAAGCTTTGGGTGAGTGGGGTTGTGACAAAGAAATGTCAAGGTTAGGAATGTAGGAGTTAGGCATTGTGAGAGTGTGAGAATGATATCTCAAGGTTATGTGAGAATGAATTCTCAAGGTTGGGAAGGTGTGAGAATGAAATCTCAAGGTTGGGGTATAAGTAAAATGTAATCAAGGTAAGAATTTGAATACAAAATGTGTAGTGTCAAGGAATGTTTAGTCAATTTGAGTAAACAAGGAATCTTGACAGGGAATAGGGTTTTAAAAGTTTTGACCAAAAAATCGTCAAAATCCACTTACTGTCCACGGTACCTTATAGGGACTGGCGGTTCCTTATCGCTAAGGAACCGCGGGACTTTATGGAACCGCGTCCAGTGGACTTTAAACCATGTTTTTCCTGGGTTTTGGGAAAAACTAAGACTTTTTCAAAAAGTTGCAAATCTTGGAATTTTACCTCTATTAGCACCAAAATATGCTAGGGTTACATAAAGCAACACATTCACAAAGAATGTCTTGACAAAGGGTGACAAAATAATTTATATATCATTTTGAACCAATTTTAGTCAAGTTTAGGGGTTGTGATAGATTTAGGTTCAATTTTAATTTCAAATTAAAGTTTATTAGTGTGCACAAAAGGATAGAAACACATAAAGCTAAATCCATAAGTCAACAACATGAAACATTCATTAAGGAGGCAAGTACAAAGACAAATAAAAACTAACTAATACATAGCTAGCTTAAACATTAAATCTAGATAAGTAGTTTTCTTAGGCTTGGTTTTGTTGAAAACTCTTATTAATAAAACTCCATCATTCATCTCTTAGGAGGAGGCATGGAGAACAAGGCAGGCAAGAAATCTTGCAAACCCCTATGTAGTCCATACATATCCATCCTTAGGTTAGGGATGATGTAGTTGTTGTAGAGACAACATGGACAACTAGGACCATGAGTTTGTTGAAACCCATAGTAAGGATCACCCAAGAGGAGGGAAAGTGGAACACCCAAAATTGGGATGTTTGAGTTGGGTGGAGGTGGAGGATGCAAGTTCTCCAAGGGTTATGTGGGTGAAAGTGGAGGCATGTTCCCTAAAGGGGAAATGGGTGAGTGTGGAGGTAAATTCTCCAAGGTTGGTGAAATGGGTGAGTTGTGTGGGGTAAATGGTGAAGTCACCAAAGTGTCATCAAAGTCATTCCCAAAAGGAATGCTTTGGAATGGTTGGGGTTGTGTGGTCACTTCCAAGGGTGCACTTGAAGTGAAGGGAGAAGAGAGCTCATTCATTCTTTAGTTGAATGAAGAGGAGGTAGAACCAATGGAGTGGTTAGTACCATGGGTGGATGAAGTCTTGCATGGTGCAAGAGGTGGGAAAGGTGATGAAGAAATGAGGATAGGAGCATTCTCATTCTTAGGTGTGTGGAAAGGTGAGGAGTTAGGCTTAGCTACCTTAACCCTTATTTTGAGTGTTTTCCTTGGGGTGGAGGTTTTGGAAGTGTTTGAGGATTTGGTACACACCATTGTTGATTAGGGAGGTTTAAGGTTTAGGGAAGTATGTTTGATGTGTGAAGAACATGGCAAACAAGGTGGGTTTAAATGGGTGAGGGATGATCCAAACTAGTAATGGGTTAAAATCATTTTAGGTGAATAATGAATTTAGGTAACCTAGTTTAGGAAATGTGCAGTTTATTACTGAAAATCATGCAAGGTTTACACAAAATTAAGAAAATAGTGTAAAGCAAAGATGCTGTCGTGCACAGTGACCGGCGGTTCCTTATCTAGGACCGGCAGTACCTTATCGATAAGGAACCGCGGGTCGATATGGAACCGCGACCAGAAGGTTTTCAAAAATTTCCCATCCTAGATTTTGATAAACCCAGATTTTTCCCAAAAGTTTCACAAGCCAAAGTTAACTACAGATCATAATCTAATAAGCTAACTATCATAAGGCATGCACAAAGCTATGTAAAACACAATCATTATTGCATAAGCAACATTTAGGATCAAAGTAAATAATAATCCAATCATAAGTTAATACATAACCAAATGAAGAAAAAGAAAGACATGAAAACATCCTGGATGGGTGTTGCAAGTCATCATGAGCACAACATCAAATTCCTTGATTCACTTATGAGGCGTTCTCGAAGAAGATGATTGAGATAAAATTGATAGTCGGAATCAACTTCATCGGAGGACAAGATGGAGATTGAAGAGGACATGAAGTTATTGAATTTTGAGGGAGGGTTACTAGAAGACTCTTCTTGAGACTTATTTTTGACTTTACACGAGTTCGCATTGATCTCGGGTGAAATGTTCCCTTGAATGGGAGACATGACACGATCAACGGAGTGATAAGTAGAAGATAGAAGAGAAGGAAAGTCAATAAGGACTCTTCTAAGAAGACGAGAAAGAAGCATTCCATAGGGAAGACTTGACTTAGACTCAAGAAGAACAAACCTAATTCTTCTAGCCATGAAAAATGCGAGATTGTAAGGAGTTGTGGTGGCAACACAATACAACATGTGTGCAAGGAAAGCGGGTACTAAATCCCGATTCCCATCAAGACACAGTGCATTTTCCCTAATGATTTCGGCCCAAGGGGTCATGAAATCATTAATATCACTAGATAGTAATTCCCAAGGAGAGAGAGTTCGAACAGCTCCTTGAAATTTACCATGAATAGGATGCTCACGAGGCTTAGAAATGGTATGAATGATATCCGAGGGAGTTGGAAGCGCGGTCACATAATGAGCATCAATAGGGGCCGATTCTAAAGAGTCTAAACTCCAAGCATCGGTGAATCGACATTGACCATTAGATGGCACTCCAAGAATATCACCGAATTCTTCAAGAGTGTAAATAATGATTTTCCCCATAATGGAAAATCGTATAGACAAACCATTATTGATGCTTATCAATGTGAATGAGCTAAAGAACTCCATAAGAAACGAGGGAAATATTGGCTCATCAATATCAAGAAGATAATCAAACCCAATAGACTTAAACATAAAGCGAATAAACTCATTTGCGAAATTGGAGCAAACGATGCGTCTTTCATGAAAACAACGATGCTCAAGAGACTTAGACGAGTTTTTGTGAGAGTGAATCAAATGAGGGTAAGAGGGCATGTATGCTCGTGTTCATTCGTGATCTTTTTGATATCTTGAAGACATGACAAGTACCTAAACACGAAAAATAATCTTTCCAATCACTCATGTGACAATCCGTCAATTTACGATTGATATTTTATTCTCAAATATTATTTGAAAATATTATTTTAATGTTACAATATGAACTCACTTATTTTTGGGAAGAAATTTGGATTTACGTCTTGAAGTAGCATCGACTACGTTTAAACCGGAGGATTCCACGTTACGTGCTTACGTTTACATACACCGTCTTTGGTGACAGTCCGACATTTCAGAAAATATATTTATCCGTGAATATTATTTTGGAGTTTTAAATTTGTGTTAGTTCATAAACTCACAAATTTACGAGAAGAGATTAGGACTTACGATTTTATTTTAACGTCCTTTACGACTAAACCGGAAACCTTAGGATTACGTATTTACGTTTTCGAACTCCGTTTTTGATGAAACAATTTTTATTGGATTCGTTTTGTGACGTTGATTCATAATTTATAAAAACGTTTTTCGTAAAACGACCCGAGGGCACGCAAATCGAGAAAACTAGAATGGAGAAATACCCGTAAACTAGTGAGATGGGACAAAACACATTGTCCCACCCCACTAGCAATATCGGACGGCACAACACACCACCACACCCTTAGGTGGAATCCTTACACTTAGCTATGTTACACTTGTAACATTAGCTTAGCATTGAAGCTACTCAAAACCACAAGACTACTTTCACATACCATTAGCTCTCATTCTACCACATGCAAAACCACACATTTTCTTTCATCTCCCCCATGTTTTCCGTCCACCCCTCTCCCACAAACACCCTCATTTGATCAAAATCAACCACAAAATCTCATGTTATTCATATACATGTTGATGCCCTTTTGAAGCCCTATTGATTGGTGCAAGTTATAACATCCAAGGAGGAGTATTCATGGTGTCTTGGGGCTGATTTTCCACAAGGTATACATGAAGAATGGTGGTCATGAAGATAGTCTTGGTGCATCACAAGTTTCTCCATCAAAAATCCATGTTTTGATCAACCTACATCATCATGGTGGTATAAAGATTGTCCTCCTCATCTTCTTGTTAATTTGATTATGTAAACATATATTTTATTTCATATTTTATATGTATATGATGATTATATGATGATAAAAATGTTATGTGGGGATTTGGTGTTGATAAATATGATTAAAAAGGTGAAAAACTATAAGAAATAAGGTTAAAATCTTGATTAATTTACATGGCTGTATAAAACAGTAAAGAAACATGTTATGAACTGATAAAATGATGAAGTCGAATGGATTTACAGTAAGCTATGGGTCTTGTACACATGTGAGAGTTGGCCATGCAATGGAATCATAGTAATGAGTGAGATATGATCAAAACAAGTTTAGGGTATAAATCTGAAGTTACTGTTTTGGACGATTTTTAGAAAATATTTAGAAGATGATTCAACAGTAGCTATAGAAGAGTTAAATGTAGCACATATCATTTAGTTTATGTGATAAAAATTTGAGCTTCTATCTCCATATAGAACTCAAGATATGGCAGTTTTGGTGAAAGTGAAGATAAAAATCAGATTTTGGAAAATAATGTATAATACTATTATATAAGCACTCAAAATTTAATAGTATAAAATATAAATGAAAACCCACTAACTTATGGATTTTATTTATATAAGTATATAAAAGGTTAAATAAGTGGACATTTTATAAAAATGGTAACTTGTTAAGTTTTATAAGTAATAAAACTATAAACGTGATTTTTACGACTTTTTCGGCTATTGCCGTAAAAACGTTTTTGTTAAATAAAACTTAGATGGTTGGACCCGTCTAATGAAAACTTCATAAAACTTATATACTGATATATAAGCATGTATAACAAGTAAAAACCGATAGAACCGAACTATAGGACATACGGACGTTAACGGACTAAATTAACGATATTGGACTAATAATACAACAAAAATGGACTAAAACACTTATAAACTTATTATTGGGCTTAACCCATTTAGGCCCAACTTGTAAAGTGTAGATACTGATAATGTAAGTATAACAAGGATTAATACAAGTTAAGAACTTATAATAGGCTTATTGGACCTAAAACACGTAAATAGGTAAAACGAGAAAACTAGTATAAAAGTTATCGACACATAACACAAAAATGAGTAAATGAGGATATGTAAACCCACTTGATCATCATATATATATAATCATCATATGTATACATAATTGTTATTTTTATAAAGTCATTGGACATAAGTCTAAGACGAGTATTATTTGTCTAGGTTTCCGTGATTGAAGCACGTACCGTACGTCCGAATTGCCGATAACCCGCCTTCCCACATCAACGTGAGTTCATAGCCTCGCACTCTTTTAAATGATTTTATAAATGTTTTATAAACCCGCGAGGGAGATAACATGTTAGTTTTTATTAAATAGGACACCATTTGTCCTGATTGTTTTTTTATTGATTTTGGACCCGAATGATTGAATGACCCGATTGTATGACCCGATAAATGATTAAAGGACCCGATAGATGAAATTAAATGGATTATTAAAGTTAGGTTATATCACTAAAAGTCCCATTAGCATGAATTATGAACTACCGGGATTTGGTAGACGCTTATGCATTTAATAGTACTATTTGGGGACGATCACCCCAGTTCGCGCCTTGACGGTTGATCCTCGTCGTGCCACATTGATTGGTAAGCGAATTTATATATGAGAAGATTTCCATAGCGTGACCTTTGTGACGACACGCTACTTTAGATGGGCAAAATTTGTATCGGGTTAGCTACCCGTTGTTGGTTTAGTAAGGTAACAATGTCATGCGGCTTATAATAATCCAAAACTAACGAAATACTACTAGACGCTCAGATTTACGATGTATTGCCTGACTAGCAATACAGGGTCATACTATTGATATTATGTTCGTGTTTTGGTTTTCATAACCATACTCATATAACGGTTTTTATTTTCATACAACGTCGTAAGACGTATTGTATGACGTTTTTTTTACGACATTGGCTCGTATAATGATTTTTAAGGCTTTTTATAACCATATTCATATAATGGTTTTATTTAATCTATACAACATTGCAAAATGTATTGTATGGTGTTTTTAACGACAATGATTCGTATAATGATTTTTAAGGCAAATGCCTATATTACGATTTTCGATAAAGATTTGTATAAAATGACTTTGGCTATTTTATGGCCTATTAAAATGATTTGTACAAAATGATTTTCAGTAATAATTTTATACTGATATTATATTGATGGAATTTATTAAACTCTATGAATTCACTCGGCGTTATCGCTGACCTTTTCTTTTAACATGTTTTATCTCAGGTACTTGAAGGTAATTCTCGGGAAGACAACAAGAATTCATGGCCCGCACTTAAACAATATTTTCCATTCAAATACTTTGTAAAACTTTGTATGAAATGTAATGACTTGGGACCGATGTAACTTTGATATTTATGAATGGAAATGCTTTTATTATTAAACGACGCGATTTTTATGCGTTGTCTATGATGTGAGTAATGTGCTATCCCGTAACACCAACGAGTCTTCCGCTGTACTGTGTTGTATAAATTTGGGGGTGTTACAGTTTGGTACCAGAGCTCTCGTTATAGAGAACGAAAGATTTTTAAAACTAAGGTTTTGAATAAAACTTTTCAAAATCTTTTAACTATAAATATTTTTCTAAAATGTCTAAAAATCTTTTGACTATAACGGTGCCAAAGAATTCCCGAGTTACCGACAAGGCCAAGACTGAGAAGTGTTATTTTAATATATATATAACTTGGATTACATATATATATATATGATGTAATTTTATTACATGATTATTTGATGATTATTTTGATATTTATACGAGGTATTATACGACGTAGATTGTCACAAGTAACCCTAAATCCCCTAGTAAATTAATCGAAGCTATTCTCGTAGGAATTCTAGCTATCCTAGATCTAAACCAAGTTGCGGATATTTATGATCCCAACAAATGGTTGATATTCGTAGAAATGTAGATATTAGTTGATTGTTATTTTGAAGAAGAATTGACGAGATTAAATCTGATATCGATGTCATGACGATCTTTCCTTATAGAGTGGACTTTGACAAAACGTTACCACCTAGAAAGATGTCATCTGATTCGTTGTCATCCAATTCTTAAATTTGAAATCGAAAGGGTGAATGTTGCACTTGAGGCTGTCATTGGGTCCCAAAAGCCTCATGCCACTAATACCTTTCCGAGAAGTCTAATTGAATGTATGAGTCATCTCATACTAGTGACTCATTTGATAATTGTTGTTGTAAGAGATATAGGATTGGAAATTAAGTATTGATAATATCGAACTTATGTTGCCCTATTAAGGCCTAAGGATAAGGTTGAAAGTATTGGAAAATGAGGTAGGATATCGCCTTGAGTATAAGTTGATTGAAACTTGAATAAAGTAAAATTTAACCCATATGGAATGAGAAATTGTTAAGAGGAAGTCGTTAAGTTATGTGATTGAATTGTAAGGTTTTAAATGATTGTTGGTTCGTGTTAAGGGTTGTTCCTAGGCCATTGTCCACTAACGAGGATGCCCAGTGTCCGATAAATAAATCGAAGAAATCTTCTTCTGAATTGGGACCGATGGATCTTTCGGGACATGTGGAACACCTAATGACTCTTGTAAATTAGTATTCATTGTGGTATCTTTAAAAAATAATCCCTAACTTAACTGTGACATCAGTTGGTAGGATGAGTTCTGAGAATTGTATGACATAGTGACACATAATGTGTTACGGTACAATTTTGACTTGTTTGTGATTAATGGAAAGACTACCTTTGATTGCTAAATTCTACATGTATCGATGTTATCTATCTTTTCTTGCTTCATCCTAATGTTCGCATTAGTGATGCAACCATTGAACAAGTACTCATCTTGAATTGAGTTACGTTGTGGATTATTCTTTTTGAGTGCCATCAAGATCATGAACCTCATGATTAATTGGCTAAGCTCATTTCCTATCATATTGTAGTTAAGTTCTTGGTGAACAACTCTTCATCACTCTTTTGCAGATCACTAATTGTTTTTATAAGATAAAACGGTATCCTTTGAGAAAATTGAATTTTCATCACTATAAGGATTATTCAAAGTAAGGTTTATAAGGGATTGATATCGAAATGAAGTTGTTTATAAAACACCTTAGAAAACCTAATTGTTTTCATAACAAGGAATATCTTTGTAAATTTATTTTTGATTCTTATTTAAGAATTAAGCATGAAAATGTTTTTATTATAAACATGATGATAAAATTTTGACGAACTGAGTATTGCATCGTTAATCTTGAAATTGTATATAGTTGCGCGCCTACATACAATTTGGAATTGACTATGCAAGACTGATTAGTAGTCACCATAAAACTAATGAATAAGCACTACATTTTCTTTGAAGATTGTGAAAGATTAAATTTTATGAGATCTGCAAGAAGTGAAAACTAAGGACATAATGTTAGGGACACCTACATATGTGCCTGTAACATCTATTCTTCTGAGCCGAATTTACTCATCTGTGGAAATTGTCTTATTTGACAATTGACAATTCTTTCTTGTCCAATTCTTCCGTAGTGAGATTCCTAGGAAAAGTATTTGATTATCGAGTGTTGATACCCGACTGGATGTATCGACGTTCCTATCAATTCTTTTGATTATATTTCATTTGAATGACCTGGGTAACGATCCGAGGAGCTTTCGAATTCGTACTCAAATTATGAAAACATGGGATTTATTCATATTTATTAAATGTTTTCGTCTGTATCTGATTTGAAATTATCTCGCATAGATTATGCGTTAACCTTACTCTTTTAATAGTAGTTATGTATCCTAATATCCCTGGACTTGTGAAGGATTATGAGTTATTATTAGTCTTTTGAAAAGTTCACATCTTATCGACGGTAATAAAAACTGGAAAGTTGATAGTGCCAGTAGAATGGATTGATTGATTATGACATGACGATATTGTCTTAATTAATGGGAACTCGAATTGAATTCCCCGAAATGATAAGATGTTGATTATCAAAAGTGAACTAAATAATTCTTGATGGATGACCATATCCTGCATTTAGACTTAAAATTATACCGTGAATGGTTGTGAATTAGTTATAGATATTGTAATCTAGAAGAACCTAATATGAATTTATTGAAAAGATGTTTATGTTATCTGAAACTTTAGTAAGTATTTGTTGATAAATTACCTAGACTTTCGCCACTGAGGCAAGTTGAAATTGGTATTGATTATATTTCCGGTGTTGCACTTGTGGCTTGTGCACTATACGTCAGCACCATCTGAATTTAAGGAAATACCGTACGACTGAGAGAGTTGTCGGAGAAAGATTTTATTCTACCAAGCCTGTCATCATGAAGAGCTATGGTGTTATCATTCCTTATATTTATAGACTACTGTGAACTGAGTAAATTGACAATCGAAAACGATATCCATAACTCGAAATGGAAGATTTGTTCGATCATTTACAAGGTTTTTGATCCATGGCATGGTTATCATCAATTCCGCATCTGCGAAAAAGATTATGTATTCCAATCACTACATCCGGTACTTGTAATGAACATTATGAGTTTCACGTGATGTCGTTTGGATTGACCAATGCACATGTAGCATTCATAAATTTGGTGAATCACGTGTGCAGGCTGTAAATTGATAAATTCATGCTTGCGATCATTAAGGACCATTTGTTTGTTCATAAGAATAAGAATGAGTTAATAATTAATTATAGATTGCCCTGAATTGGCCGAACGATAAAAACATGTACCTTGAATAATTAACATACGATTAAAGACTTAAATCTTTACATGATTTAACCATGTGATTAATAGACAATGGAATATAAATTGACTCTTCAAAAATTAAGAGCCCTTTTAAGACTTTGGATTTTACCAAAAAGAAAATGGAGATATATTTTGACAAACGTTTTAACAAAGGATTTTAAGGGATTATTCCCTTATACACAAACCATTTAACTAAACTTCTGTTTAGGGGTAAATGTTTGTGTATACCTCAAGATAACTTAAGAAGGATTGAGTAAAACCATTTAAACCATGACTTGAAACTTAAAACGACAATTTTTGCTTTTCAACTAAGAAAACTTTGACCAAAGTATAAACAAAGATTTTTCGAACATTTACGAATCTTATTAATTATTTTCGATAAATCAACCAAAAACCTTGTTAATTAAATTCAAATTTATTTTTGAACATTTTATATAATTGGTCGAACTAAGAAATTTAAAATTTTTACGTTTACGTTTCATAAAAATTTAATAATTATTATTTAATAAATTGTAATAATTATCGACGCTTTAAAAGCCGGATTGAGAAAAACTGATAAAAAAATGATAGATAAGGCGAAACTAAAACATAGAAGATATGAAGAAAGAATTTTGAATAAATACGATTGTGATATTTATTTTATCAGGAAAGTGAACGTAATTACTGACGCATAATATAGAAAGAATATCTGAGTGAATTGTGGACATGATAATTATATCATCATGAGAAGTGAATATAGATAACGACGCATTATGTAAAAAGAATAAAGAACCAATTAGGATGTGTTCCTTAATAATGAAGGTACAAAATAATTTGCCGAACAATATAAAAAAATAAACAATGATTGTAAAAAGAGATAATATAGATAATAAAAAGGGGTTCGCGGCTAATATGAACCATTAAAAATTGAGAAGCCGATAGCGCTGAATATTTTAAAGACCACTGGTGATTGTCTAAATATGGAGGACTGTGAGATATAGTTATGTTGGAATTCGTAAGTATAAGTATTCTATTTATGTCATTTATGACTAAAAGTATCTTTGTCTGAAGAAGTTGTACTGATGGCGAATTATGAAGGCAGACATCGCCTCATACATTAGTAAACGTCTAGCTATTGCAAAGGTCATCATCTGAATTTGATTCGATTTGGGTCATCGTCGACAGACTGACCAAATCTGCTAATATCATTCCCGTTAATGATAAATGCAAAAGAATTATGTAAACATAGTGTGCCTGTATCGAACATCTTTATCAAGATCCTCGCTTCGCATCGAATTTCTAGAGATTTGCTCAGAAATCATTGAGAACGAACCTTGATGAGAGTACTATATACCACCCCAAATCGAAGGGACGAGGTAAAGTAACGATACAAAGTAATATAAGTGCTGTTTTATATTTGAATGATTGACCTTTGGTAATAGACAGTATAATCGTTTTCCTTTGGAGAGATTATCATTGATAATTATCGTATTAGGATCGAGATCGAATCTTGTTAGGATCTGAATCTTAGAGCATCTGTAAGCAAGAGTTGAGATGAAGACATCCGACATACACCCATAGTGAATTGGACATGTCTTTTAGGTTAAGGTTTCCTATGATGGCGAACCTAACCTTTCAAAATACCCGACCCGCGAGATCTGAAATGATTGTTGAAATTAGGATTTGATTATTGACAGCCGGTAGTAGGCAAGAGGTTATGTGAATATGAAATGTAGATCTTGAAGTGCCAAATGGGTAGCGAAGTTATGCCACAATTTTTAACCTTAGAAAAATGAATTCATGATCTGACAAATCATGAGATATAAGTCCCCGTTGTTTGGGACCATTGAGATGATATAAAAGATTGGTTTGAAAGGCATATAAGCTGGATCTACCCTAGGACTTCAAAGACTGCGTGAATTATGTTTCGTATATCGAACTTGATGGAATATCTATCAAGTGAAATTCTGATTATTCTTAGTAGAGCTTAGATCGGCGAAAAGTTGCATTCATCAGAAACCCGTGAACATCATGGATAGAGAAAGTAAGTCAACATTTAGCCTGATCTTATTCCCATAGTTATGTTGATGAAACTCGCGTATTATGATGGATTACACTTGTGAGAAAAGACCGAATGTGGAGGAAATACCCACATGGCTTTAACTCTATAAGAAGCGAGTAGTAAGGTAAGATGATCTTTGAGGACAAAGATCCTGTTTAGGGGTAAATGCTGTGACAATCCGTCAATTTACGATTGATATTTTATTCTCAAATATTATTTGAAAATATTATTTTAATGTTACAATATGAACTCACTTATTTTTGGGAAGAAATTTGGATTTACGTCTTGAAGTAGCATCGACTATGTTTAAACCGGAGGATTCTACGTTACGTGCTTACGTTTACATACACCGTCTTTGGTGACAGTCCGACATTTCAGAAAATAAATTTATCCGTGAATATTATTTTGGAGTTTTAAATTTGTGTTAGTTCATAAACTCACAAATTTACGAGAAGAGATTAGGACTTACGATTTTATTTTAACGTCCTTTACGAATAAACCGGAAACCATAGGATTACGTATTTACGTTTTCGAACTCCGTTTTTGATGAAACAATTTTTATTGGATTCGTTTTGTGACGTTGATTCATAATTTATAAAAACGTTTTTCGTAAAATGACCCGAGGGCACGCAAATCGAGAAAACTAGAATCGAGAAATACCCGTAAACTAGTGAGATGGGACAAAACACATTGTCCCACCCCACTAGCAATATTGGACGGCACAACACACCACCACACCCTTAGATGGCATCCTTACACTTAGCTATGTTACACTTGTAACATTAGCTTAACATTGAAGCTACTCAAAACCACAAGACTACTTTCACATACCATTAGCTCTCATTCTACCACATGCAAAACCACACATTTTCTCTCATCTCCCCCATGTTTGCCGTCCACCCCTCTCCCACAAACACCCTCATTTGATCAAAATCAACCACAAAATCTCATGTTATTCATATACATGTTGATGCCCTTTTGAAGCCCTATTGATTGGTGCAAGTTATAACATCCAAGGAGGAGTATTCATGGTGTCTTGGGGCTGATTTTCCACAAGGTATACATGAAGAATGGTGGTCATGAAGATAGTCTTGGTGCATCACAAGTTTCTCCATCAAAAATCCATGTTTTGATCAACCTACATCATCATGGTGGTATAAAGATTGTCCTCCTCATCTTCTTGTTAATTTGATTATGTAAACATATATTTTATTTCCTATTGTATATGTATATGATGATTATATGATGATAAAAATGTTATGTGGGGATTTGGTGTTGATAAATATGATTAAAAAGGTGAAAAACTATAAGAAACAAGGTTAAAATCTTGATTAATTTACATGGCTGTATAAAACAGTAAAGAAACATGTTATGAACTGATAAAATGATGAAGTAGAATGGATTTACAGTAAGCTATGGGTCTTGTACACATGTGAGAGTTGGTCATGCAATGGAATCATAGTAATGAATGAGATATGATCAAAACAAGTTTAGGGTATAAATCTGAAGTTACTGTTTTGGACGATTTTTAGAAAATATTTAGAAGATGATTCAATAGTAGCTATAGAAGAGTTAAATGTAGCACATATCATGTAATTTATGTGATAAAAATTTGAGCTTCTATCTCCATATAGAACTCAAGATATGGCAGTTTTGGTGAAAGTGAAGATAAAAATCAGATTTTGGAAAATAATGTATAATACTATTATATAAGCACTCAAAATTTAATAGTATAAAATATAAATGAATACCCACTAACTTATGGATTTTATTTATATAAGTATATAAAAGGTTAAATAAGTGGACATTTTATAAAAATGGTAACTTGTTAAGTTTTATAAGTAATAAAACTATAAACATGATTTTTACGACTTTTTCGGCTATTGCCGTAAAATTAACATTTTTGTTAAATAAAACTTAGATGGTTGGACCCGTCTAATGGAAACTTTATAAAACTTATATACTGATATATAAACATGTATAACAAGTAAAAACTGATAGAACCGAACTATAGGACATACGGACGTTAACGGACTAAATTAACGATATTGGACTAATAATACAACAAAAATGGACTAAAACACTTATAAACTTATTATTGGGCTTAACCCATTTAGGCCCAACTTGTAAAGTGTAGATACTGATAATGTAAGTATAACAAGGATTAATACAAGTTAAGAACTTATAATAGGCTTATTGGACCTAAAACACGTAAATAGGTAAAACGAGAAA
This sequence comes from Glebionis coronaria, assembly GCA_025667525.1. Classification (NCBI taxonomy): domain Eukaryota; kingdom Viridiplantae; phylum Streptophyta; class Magnoliopsida; order Asterales; family Asteraceae; genus Glebionis; species Glebionis coronaria. The sequence goes on along the minus strand of CM046877.1, from coordinate 609,362,400 downwards.
ACTAGTATAAAAGTTATCGACACATAACACAAAAATGAGTAAATGAGGATATGTAAACCCACTTGATCATCATATATATATAATCATCATATGTATACATAATTGTTATTTTTATAAAGTCATTGGACATAAGTCTAAGACGAGTATTATTTGTCTAGGTTTCCGTGATTGAAGCACGTACCGTACGTCCGAATTGCCGATAACCCGCCTTCCCACATCAACGTGAGTTCATAGCCTCGCACTCTTTTAAATGTTTTTATAAATGTTTTATAAACCCGCGAGGGAGATAACATGTTAGTTTTTATTAAATAGGACACCATTTGTCCCGATTGTTTGTTTATTGATTTTGGACCCGAATGATTGAATGACCCGATTGTATGACCTGATAAATGATTAAAGGACCCGATAGATGAAATTAAATGGATTATTAAAGTTAGGTTATGTCACTAAAAGTCCCATTAGCATGAATTGTGAACTACCGGGATTTGGTAGACGCTTATGCATTTAATAGTACTATTTGGGGACGATCACCTCAGTTCGCGCCTTGACGGTTGATCCCCGTCGTGCCACATTGATTGGTAAGCGAATTTATGTATGAGAAGATTTCCATAGCGTGACCTTTGTGACGACACGCTACTTTAGATGGGCAAAATTTGTATCGGGTTAGCTACCCGTTGTTGGCTTAGTAAGGTAACAATGTCATGCGGCTTATAATAATCCAAAACTAACGAAATACTACTAGACGCTCAGAATTACGATGTATTGCCTAACTAGCAATACAGGGTCATACTATTGATATTATGTTCGTGTTTTGGTTTTCATAACCATACTCATATAACGGTTTTTATTTTCATACAACGTCGTAAGACGTATTGTATGACGTTTTTTTTACGACATTGGCTCGTATAATGATTTTTAAGGCTTTTTATAACCATATTCATATAATGGTTTTATTTAATCTATACAACGTTGCAAAACGTATTGTATGGTGTTTTTAACGACAATGATTCGTATAATGATTTTTAAAGCAAATGCCTATATTACGATTTTCGATAAAGATTTGTATAAAATGACTTTGGCTATTTTATGGCCTATTAAAATGATTTGTACAAAATGATTTTCAGTAATAATTTTATACTGATATTATATTGATGGAATTTATTAAACTCTATGAATTCACTCGGCGTTATCGCTGACCTTTTCTTTTAACATGTTTTATCTCAGGTACTTGAAGGTAATTCTCGGGAAGACAACAAGAATTCATGACCCGCACTTAAACAATATTTTCCATTCAAATACTTTGTAAAACTTTGTATGAAATGTAATGACTTGGGACCGATATAACTTTGATATTTATGAATGGAAATGCTTTTATTATTAAACGACGCGATTTTTATGCGTTGTCTATGATGTGAGTAATGTGCTATCCCGTAACACCAACGAGTCTTCCGCTGTACTGTGTTGTATAAATTTGGGGGTGTTACAACTCATATGAAAATGAAAAAGGAAAACGAAAAATGAAAATGTGTTATATCAATTTCTTGACAAACATAGGATTGAATCCATATCATTTTCATGTTTACAATGTGTCTATTCCATCATTAACCAAGAACACATGATCTATGTTAGATCAACAATGGATTAGAACATTGGTTTTTCAAAACAAGGTTTTTAGGTAAGCATTAACAATGTCATTACCTACTTGTCCATGGGTTCATCTTAAATCCATCATTCAACCGAAATCATTTAGCCTAAATTCGGATTTGTTCTACAAGTGGGTTTTAGTGAAATCTTAATGAATATCAACCTAAGGAATCATAGTAAAATAACCATGTCAACCCACATTCCTATAAAGGTTTTAATTCAATTTCAATTTTAAACATCCCCAATTATGAAAGGATGAACCCTAGAACAAAATAGATGAAATTGAACGAAAATACTTACAATTAATTGATGTTAGATGAAGGATGAGTGAAACCCACAACTTGGAATCAATTAATTTGAGTGATTGAAGGTTTTGGAAGCTTCAACAATGGTGGAAAAGGTAAAACCCGTCGGCTGTGTGTTTGTGGGAGAGAGAGAGTTTGGTTTGAAAAAGAATAAAAAACTCAAACTGGCGCTCTGACAAAAGTTACTGCCCGCGGTACCTTATCGATAAGGAACCGCGGGTTTGAGCCGCGGAGATAAGGAACCGCCTACAGAGGCATGTTTTTATCTATGAAAAACGCCAAATTTTGAAAACCAAGTTTTTCTAAAATACTTAAAATTAAATCATGAGCCTTTTAGAATATCATTGGATCATCATAACACTAAGCAATATGCCTTAACAAAGGATTACGAGTTAAATCAAGATCGAAAAGAACCGAAACGGACAAACGACTACTCGTAGCAAAACGACTAAGTGGAGAGAGGTCAAGGGAAGTGAATCAAGACTAAGATCAATGCTCAAGGGATTAGTTACAATCTTCAAATAGTTGTAGCGAAGAGCTTGTGTCATATATAGTGGTTTAAGACGTGCCTTTCCGGCGAAACGTTAAACGGCTTTGGTAATGAATAAGCACAAAGCAATTATTCAAGTATAGACTAAGATCACTTTCAATAATAGTCTTAGTCTAAACCAAAATATGAGCAAGGTATTAATTCACTTTCTCTCCCACAAAGGGCCTACTAACCGTATGGGTGCAAACCATGGAAATCATGCTTGATACTTTAAGCTTCTACTAACTCACTCTACATCACCATGGTGAGTCAAGTATCCAAGAAATGAAGGTTTGAGAGGATAAAAGAAAAGAAACACAAACCACAAATAAATGTCAAGGCAAGGATGCCGAGAACAAGCACATAGTCAAGTAATGATCAAAAGAATGATCAAAGGGCGTGTGGAAGAACGAAAGCGTACCTTGGCCACAAAGAGCAATCCATGAAGGAGTAAGTGCTATGCCCAATCAATGACTATGATGAGTACTAAGTCTTCAAGGACTAGTATCATTCCCAATCATCTTGGTATCATCATTCAAAGATGTTAAAGATCAATGAAGATGATTCTTCTACAAGTGCAAGTAACTCAATCCACAACCAATTAAGTGATTGATCTTCATGAGTACCTACACAAAGCAAGATGCAAACTAGTAGATACATTTCAAGAGTATATCTAAAATGCATAAAGGCTACTAATCTTAAGTGGGATACAATATTATCAATTAAAAGACCTATTTTCAAAGAAAACATAGTTTTGACCAAAGAGAAACTTTAGTACAACTAGACCTTCTAATTTGAGGAGACAATGGATCGATCCAAGTTTCAAAGTACAATATACTTCAAAGATCTTGAGTGACCATCGCTCTGATACCAATTGTAGAAACTAGAAGGGGGGGTTGAATAGTTTCTCTTCGATTGGTGACCAAATTAAAATTACTTTCAATTTGGTTTGTATCAAAACTATCTTTTACTTGAGGCTAAGTTGCATAATGATTAGGTTCAATTCAAATGCACTAGCAAAGATAATAGGTAAGTATAATGATAATGAAATAAGTAAAGAGTAAGGAAGGAGACAACCTAGTGGGAAGACACCAAGATTTATAGTGGTTCAACAACGAGGCTCTATCCTCGTTTCTACTCCACTCCTCGAGTACACCTACTCGAGATTTCCACTATATCCACAAGCTCCCTTCTCGGCGGAGAAAACCTTACATCGTTGCTTAAATTATTTTCCGACACTAAGCTAAATGTCGAGACCTAATCTTTGGCTAGGACCAATCTACACGACGTTGCCTACTTCACAATTTAACGACACAAGGCTAGATGTCGGGTTCTAATCTTAAGGTAGAACCAATCTTCACGACGTTGCCTACTTCACCATTTTACGACACAAGGCTAGATGTCGAGTTCTAATCGAAAGCTAGAACCAATCTTCACGACTCTTCACTTTGAAGCTAAGTGAGAACTTCACACAACACAACTACTAATCACTTTTAAGTTTAGTGAGAACTCACAAGACACAACCACATCACTTTATAGTTTAGTGAGAACTCCTAATCAAATCTATTACAACTCAACTAGACTTATCCAAGTACACACATGTAGCTTGGATTTACACAACACAAATCCAAGCAAACACATATGCAATGGATGTACACAACAAATCCAAGTATCCACAAATAACTTGGATGAACACAACTAGTCCAAGTATTCATAAATACATTGGATTGACCTAAAACAAAAAGGGTATCATGATGAATATGACTAGCTCATAGATTCATCTTTATCACAACACTAGTGAGTGAGTGATCTTCTCATTAGACAAGGTAAAGGAGGAGATCAAGAGGATAATCATATGTAAACATCCTTAACAATTTAAGTGATCATTTACTAATGATTATGCTATAGAAAATAGAAAGAGGGCTGAGAAAAACGTCCAAGAGGCTTGCTGGAAAATGAGATTTGACCCACTATTTAAGGGAGACAAAGTATAACGGATCTATAACGGTCTTCTGTGCGTGGTACCTTATCTCACCCCGTGGTACCATATCGCTAAGGTACCGCGTAGGTACTTAAGGTACCGTTACTAGACTCCGCTCCGTTTTTTGTCTTTTAGTGGGGTGGGAATATCTAAGGTATTTGAACCCTTCAAAGGATATTCTAACAGCATTTGGAATATGCCATTTTCAAATTTTCATTTTCCATTTTAATAAAACATTTTCTAAAAAAGGAAGTTTATTAAAAAGTCTTTTGTCATATTAACAAAAGTGAGTTTTTAGGATAATCATTTTGATGATCACTAAGTATGATTATGAAAGGTTAGTGATATGATTATTACCTTGATGATAGTGTTAGTTAAATAATTCATTTTGTGTTTTACACTAAATGTGTTGTATGGTTTGTTGTGATCAAAACTAAGAAAGATTAGTTAATACTAATAATGTTTTAGGCATCACTTGCATTAACAGTGTCTTTAACAAAGATTGAACCCTGGATCACTAGAAACACAAAATCGACTAGGTTTTCTTCCCAATTTCACTTCAAGCCAATGTTAAACCTTAAACCAAGGATCCAAACATGCTAATTATAATGTGTAAACGATAATTAAAATCTAATCCATCACTAATCACTTTCCTAAACCCTTAATCCCAAGAATATAAAGTTACAAAGTTAAAAGCCCTAGAAATGTATCCGCCTAGCTTTTTCCCTCCAAAACACATTCAAGTGAGTTTCCCTCCCAATTTCAAATTCAAAACTAGAAATTTAGGATATTTTGAGATATCTTATAAGTAGGTGCATCACATACTTGTAGATGAAACATCACCATTCTTATCCTTGTATGCCGTGACTTAATTTACACCAGAAAACATAGATAACTTTGAATATAGCTTTCATTAATCATCTCCTAGACCTTATGACACATCTGTTGCAAACCTTAGTCACTTATATACTGCTATTACACCTTTTTACCCTTAACTTGGAGGCTAAGTGTTGAAAATGGTATAAATAGAGGTCATTAGCTTCATTTTCAAATCATCCTTCACTTCTTTACCTAAATATACCTACATTCTGTTATTACACCTCCATTGAAGTCTTAAAAACTTCCTAAGATCAGTAGAAAGCCTAAGAAGAATTTACATAAGTCCTTGAAGAGTTTGAAGAAGATGTAGTTCATATGCCCCATTAGAAGCCTAGATTCCTGGGTTTCTTATATGTAAGCCATCACCTTTTTCAAGAAGTTATTTTTGTGTTCTAAACCTTTAATGAGGTTAGTTATAATATAAATAAGCACTTTCAATAATCCTTGGTCATATAATCATCTAAAATGGCTTTTATAAGCTAAAGATGTAATAAAACCCTAGATTTGTAAATCACATAAAATAATGAGTTAAAATCCATTTCAAAAGCTATAGATATGAAAAACATAATTTTATTATGATTATAAACATGTTTATAAATTTTGTTTTAAGTTCCTAGATCTTTTTTAATAAATTTGAGCTTGTTATGCAATTATATACAAGTTTAGGGGTCAAAACTATCATTTTTGAAACTATAAACTTTTTGGGATAAAAGTGTCATTTTCATAAAGTTAAAACTATAAGGATTGAAATTGTAAAGTTTCAAACCTTGAAGTTAGTGTTAGAAGGTTGAAAATGTAAATACTTAAACTATTTACTTTAAGGCTTAAAAGTGTAAATAAGCTAAACTTATAACTAAAAAGGTTGAAAATATGAATATTACAAACTTATATAATTTAAGAATCATTTTGTCATTTATAAAACTTGATGCATCTAAAATATATAATGAAAGATATTCTCTAAAGTTATATAACTAAAAGGGTAATTTTTGCCAACTTTGAAACTAAAGAGTATAAAGTATAAATTATGAAAAGTATGAGATACTATACATAATATACATATCATTTGAAGAAACTAATAAACATTTCATGTTAGTAGGGAGCTTCATATTAAGATGTTCCATCTTGATATTACGTTTTAACTGAGTGGTTGGATTTACGATTTAAAGTGCCCTTGCTCCTCAAACGTTTATAGAATGGTTTCTGAATAAAAATTGTGACAATCCTCAAATTTCACTTATGAGTTATGTGTTATGATTGTATGAATATGAAAAATCATTAGAAATTTTTACTTTTGTGCGTTACTTGGTAAGATGAATGGGTTCTCACAACCTGAACTATCACTTCAACATATTCCTATATGTTGTAAACACTATGTATATATCAAGTCTAAGTTCTGAAAGTAATCCTATAAGTACCATATTGATAAGAACATCTCAAATATAACTATAATGCCCTAAATTATCTTATAAACCCTAGAAACCTTATCAATAAGTTGTAAACTCAAGTTTTGTAAAGAATGAATGTACAATACCTAAATATGAATATCAAAGACAAACGTACAAGATTTAATCTATCAAATATAAGTATAATTTCATCTAAGAATACTAAGTACAAACCATTTGAAGCTAAGTACAAGTGTTAAGGCCTAGTAACCAAGATTTGCACCTAGAATCCACTTCACAATGAATTAGAGCCTAATCTTTTGCAACCAATTATAAAAATCAACTAAGTATCATATTGAGGTTATACTTTAATCTCAAGTTAAGTTAAAAATAATAAATTCACAAAGTACAAGTTTTCAAAGCATAGGATTCTAATTCAGCCTATTACCTCCTAGGATATGATTACCATATATAACTCATAAAACTAAGTATGTAGAATCTTTATAAACCATAAACATAATATATAAGGCCTAGAATAAACCAAGAGAATGATGTAAACACAAATAACCCAGGGTACAAGTCACTTAGGCATAGTAACCTAAAAATCCCTATATTACTCATCTCACTTAGAATCAATGCATAGTCTTTTAGGACAAGTGTACAAACTTCAATAGCATTAAATTAGAGTTATAATAGCATCTTAAGATAATTTCCAACAACCCTAATTCACAAGCTAGAACATTTCAATGCATGATTTATAAATTAAGTCAAAATAGGTATATTGACACTTTAGACATTTTTACTTGGAATAACTTAGTAAAACAAGTATAGAAACTACATAAACACATTAGAGAAAATGTAAGATATATAAATTGAGTTTACATCAGTATCCAAAGTGAGGATAATGGCTTTAACAAGGATTGAACCCTAGACCACCAGAAACACTAACTCGACTAGGTTTTCTTCCCAATTTCACTTCAAACCGATGTTAAATCTTAAACCAAAGACCCAAACTTCCCAATTACAATGTTTATATCCTAAATACAACATAATCCATCCCTAATCACTTTCCTCAACCCTTAATTACAAGAATTATGAAGTTACAAAGTTATAAACCCTAGATTTGCATGAGCTAGGTTTTTCCCTCCAAAACCTATTCAAATGATCTTCCCTACAAAATTCAAACTTCAAAAAGATATTTTATGATACCTACAAGATATTTCCATCCCTAATCAACCAAGAACATAGGTTCATCACCTACTTGATGGCATTTTCTCAACCTAGTTCTCTTTATGGCTAAAAATCATTCGAACACTTCTACCATGGATTTTGTATGTTTCTAGCTCTCAGTACTCATCAACCTAGCTTACCTTAGTCACCATGGAGGTGTAAGGAACCTAGGATATCAGACCTTAAGCCTTATGTCTTGAAAATGGGTATAAATAGGGCATTCCTCCATACATTTCAATTCGTACCCCGATTTCCTTTACCTCAATACCCTTCTGATTTTTCCACTTCTAAAAAGGTTCTAAGATACTCATAAGACCAGAAACCAGGTCTAGAAAGAATCCATTGAAGCTCTTGAAGCTTTATGAACAAGTTGTGTTCATATGAAGCCTTAGAAACCATTTTCGAGCTACCTAGGTAATCACTCTGTTATTTAAGCTTAGATCTTGTTTTAATACTATTTTAAGACTTTTTATAATGTTAATAAGATGTTAATAAGCTATCCAATAATTCTTAGTTCATGTAATAATCTAAAATGGAAGATATAAGCTAAAGATGTAATAAAACCCTAGTTTTGTAATTTACATGAAAAAAAGAGTTAAAATCCATTTGAAAGGGTATAGATCTGGAAAACTAATTTCTTATGATTAGAAATGTGTATATAAACTTTTTTTAAGTTCCTAGATTATTTTGTACAAATTCGAGCTTTTTATGTAGTTTTAAACAAGGCTAGGGACTAAAGCTGTCATTTTTGAAACTGTAAACATTTTGGGCCAAAAGTGTCTTACTAAAGTTAAAACTATAGGTATTGATATTGTTAAGTTTGAAACTTTGAGGTTAATATTAGAAGGTTGAAATTCTGAAATAATTAAACTATATACTTTAAGGGTTAGAAGTGTAAATAAGATAAACTTACAACTATAAGCGTTGAAAATGTAATTATGTAAACTATAAATACTATATATATCATTTTAAGAAAGTAACAAACATATCTTGTTAGTATGGAGCTTTGTACTAAAGATGTTTCATCTCGACATTACGTTCTGACTGAGTGGTTGGGTTTACGATTTAAAGCGCACTCGCTCCTCAAACGTTTATAGAATGGCTCCTGAAGTATGATCTCCCGAACAATGATGTTATATAGAATGGCTCATGTTAGTATGGAGCTTTGTACTATGAACCTTAGGAAATATCACAAAAGAATACTTAAAACTTGGAAATAAAGATAAATACTTGATATATATATATACATATGTGTTGACCCAGGTTTATGAGACCAAGCTGTTTGTTTGTGAATAAAATATATTTGATTTAGCTCAGACTTTACGGATGCCAGGAGAGTTCATAGCCTCACTTTTAATTCTTTCTAAATGATTTGAAAACCCGGGAGGGGGATATATGCTAAAACTGGAATACATGTGTTTTTGAACTTTATGATTTTACTGAAATATGTTATTGCATGAGTGCCCCGAACTATTGCTTATTTCTATATTTCATAAGTCATTAAACACTTACATGTGTGCTAATAATGTGAATAGGTCTATTGGGATTATCAAATCATGTTTGTGTTACTTGTCCGAGTGGATAATCGAGCATACTTTATTAGAATTAATGAGTAACCTGGACCTATGGGTTACTTGTCATGATATCCTATCATTCTGGTCACTTAGGTAAATTCTCGTTAGTTTTGATCTCATGAGCTTAGTGCAATAAAGTATTGTTTTATGTGAGCGAATAGTAACGTAGCTCAAAGTGGTAGACATGTATTCAAAACTGTTATTACAAAACTATGAATTCACTCAACCTTTGTGTTGACTATTAAGCATATATCTCAGGAATTGGAGACTGATAACATGGAGCAACACAGGGATGGCATGAAGAGGCACAAGCTTGAAATTATTGCTATAGATTTTGAGAACCTCATGTTGTAAAACTCTGATTTTTGAATGATTTATAAATAAAGTTGATTAAAACACTCTTTTGAGTTGTTTTTTATTATCATGACTTGTGTTCTATGAAGTAATACCCCATATTAGCTTCCGCTACTATATGTGAAAATGGGGGTGTTACAATAATGACCCAAACAATGATGTGATATTTTAATAATCTATGAGCCATACGCTATACCAAAAAAACAATACTTAAAAACTTGGAACAAAAGACTAAGACTTGATATTACATATGTGTTGACCCAAGTTTGTGAGACCAAGCTGTCTGTTTGTGACTGAATTATATCTGATGCAGTTGAGACTCTATGGACACAAGGTGAGTTCATAGCCTCACTAGTACTACTTTGTAAATGATTTGAAAACCCGTGAGAGGGATATATGCTATACTAGAATACAAGCGTTTTTTGTATGCTTCCTAGATATGTTTATTGACACTATGTTTACTGTTGCCTTAAGTCCCTTTTTAATCGTGGATAGCTAATCATTTCGAGAAAATAAGCTCTAGTATTATGAATATTACTATTTGGGGACTAACATCCCCTATCTGGACAAGTCGCGCTTGCTAGCAGCCAAAGGTTTGAACCTAGGTTAAACGGATACACTTTATTTTGCAAACTAAGGTTAGTAGGTAGACTACCTTCTAACGGGCAGTTTGTTGGTTTCTGATTATGTCAAGCCTTGGGGTCATGAGCTTAGTTCAATGAAACAGTTATTTTTGTGGATGAATAACAACGTAGCTCAACGAAGGATCTTGTATTCAAAATGCTTTTCAAACCTATGAATTCACTCAACCTTTGTGTTGACTTTTAAGCATATATCTGAGGTATTAATGACTGATGGCATAGAGCAACACAAGGATGGAAAGGAGAGACACGTACTTGAAATTGTTATCATTCAAACCTATTTCACTAGATTTTAGGGACCTCATGTTGTAAAACTCTGATTTTTAAAAATTTATTAAAACAGTCTTTTGAGTTGTTTTATATTCTTGTGACTTGTGTTTCATGAAGTAATATCCCAGATTAGCTTTCCACTGCTATATGTGAAAAATGGGGGTGTTACACATTGGTACTCAGAGCCATGGTTTTAGAGAACAAGATTAAAATCTTGACTATAACTACTTTTTCTAATAATTTAAAAAAAATTCCTTCATGCCAATGCCAGTGTTGCTACACTCTAGACAGATGAGTAAGTGATATTAGGATAATGTGTAAGTAATATATTGTGTAAACTATCATATAAATAAGTTATGTTATTTTATCGACTCCTCTAGAAATATGTTTTCCTATTTTCATCCTATTATCGTCTTAACGAGTTCTGAAGATACGTATTCTACAAATATTCCTAACGACTTCCCAAAGTATATTTCAAACCTTCCAACAAATAATCCTTATGATACATCAGAAAACCCATCTAAAGATCAGTAAATCCCAACAAATGTTTTGCCTTTTAATGAAGACCCTTATATGCAAGTTATACACGCATATAATAAAGAAATACCTTTTATAGCTCAAAATCAAAATCATCCATCACACTCCCTTATTGATACTCCACCACCTATATTCGAAGTTTCACCTAAAAACACCTATGAACAACAATTTAAAGACATCATACCCTATTTGAAAGAACTTTCTCGCGAGCCTATTGAAGATCTTGAAGTTAAAGTTGAAGGACTTAAGAATTAGACATCGAGCCAATATACGAAGTATCTTGGATGTCATCAAATAATCTCATATACTTAAAAGTTGATAATTTGTATTTTATAAAAAATATGAATTTTCTTTGTTTTGTTGCATTCAATTTGTATTTTTATCTACAAATCATCTCATAAACTTAAAAGCTAATAAATTTTTTAATATTCACAACCAATAAATGAGATTCTACTATGAGCTTATCCTTATCTCTAATGTGGAGTATAGCTGACGTGTTAGTACAAAATAATCTATTTTTATAATTCCTCCCTACTAAAAAAACTTTTTTCTATAAAAACTAATAACATTAGCCCATTCTTTTGTATTTCAACCTTCCACCAACCACATTGTTGAACTTTTTTTTTGAACGACAACCTTATTAGAAAAAACAACTAGCAAGATGCTAGACAATTACAAAAAAATCAAATAAGGGTGTTGAAGCCAACTAACCCAACACAACTTAAAATTACCCCTATCTCTAGACCAACAAAAAGTACGGAAAACAATATCATCAAAAAGAGAATCTTTACGAGGCTTCTTGCACGAAAACAATAACTGATTTCGGAAACACCAGAAACTCCACTAAGTAACGTAAAACACACCTTCCAATGTGACCTTCAGCTTAGAAGAATAACGAAACGCTGAAAACCAATCTAACCATTCAGCATAAGAAGAGAAATTCTGAATACCCAGATTCCACCAATGACAAATACGTCTTGTAATATCTCTAGCCATAGAACACCTGAAAAAAAGGTGGGAAGAGTCTTCGATATATGCCTCACATAAAGGACACATCAGCGAGTCAGTAACAACATTCCGATTAAGAAGACTAGAACGAGTAGGCAAACGATCAAGAGCAAGCTTCCAGGCAAAAATGTTAACTTTAATGTTGATCCTAAACTTAGATCGATTAGCTTTGTGTATACGAGATTAGATCAAGTAATACACGTAGAGAAACCTTTGTATATGCTTTAAGAATCTAAGTGCTATGCGGAATTTAACACTTAAACAAGAACACACAAGATGTAAACAAACTTTCACTTTGATTATGAATAGCGAACTTGCTTACAATGAAAGATGTTTACGAACAAAAACTTATATGAAACTTATAACCTAAAGGCCTTCTTTTATAGACATAAGAAGCCTTGTACAATAATCTACGTATCAGCTATTCTAGGTAAAGATAAATATAGAAAATACATTGTCGTTTCTATCCTTACTAGAAGTATTCTAGAATATAATAAACGTGTAGATTATATCTTCCATCAGTGCTTGTCTTCAATGTGTCAACGCTTGACTTTAACTTGTCAACGCTTGAGCTGTCAGCGCTTGCTTTGTTCTTGTCAACGCTTGAATTGTTCTTGTCAGCGCTCAAGTGATCTGGCCTTAATTTATTCCCAACAATCCTCCCCTAAACTTGATATCCACTCTTATGATCAAGTTTCTGAATATGCATTAAGGACTAGGAGGAATCTTACAAACCTTCTCATATTGGTAATGAATAAATCTGATCAAATCTTTTGCCACGTCACTTGAATAATCTATTTCCAGCTGAGTGTTCTTCATCTTCTCCAAAATAGCCTTGGATATGAAATACTGAGCATCCACAAGTAGATACTCAGCAAACTTTGTAGAACTCAAATGGTATACACCAGTAGCTGAATATAACCTCCATTGAAGACCACTGAGGTCATCTTCAAGATCCTTCCAAATTGCAAGATCCTCATCTTTTGGTCCACACATTCTTTTGAATGTGGTCCAAAGTTTTATTCCATTAGCTGAAGTTGGTGCTTCAGCCTCATACTTGGTCTCCAGTAACCTCCAAAGGTCCACCAAGTCTTCTCTATCACAACTTGCAAACAAAGATATGAGAGTGGTAAAAGTGTGTACCTCCTTGCCAAATCTCTCAATCTTCCAGAACCCACATTCATCTTCTTCATAGCTCATAATTGGGTTCATGGAATCTAATGGTAACACTTGCACCATATCTGAAGCTTCTAATAGGGAAAGCTTGAGGCTCTTTCTTATAACTGCTTCACTTGGATATAGTGGATCCATATCTTTTGGAAACTCAAATGAAATTCCCTTCTTTACTGGCCTGGGAACCATCATAGCTTTCTTGATTTCCATTTCTTCTACAAGTTCCTCCTTTCTTTCATCTGAAAGAAGTCTGAGAGTGTTTGCTTCCTGCACTCTCACCTAAATGGGATAAGCCCTGTTTTCCAACTCATCAAATGTCAAAGCCTTCAACTTCTGATATGTCCATCCAACTCCATGACATCTGAGCAACATAAAGTAGAGCTCCCTTCTATCCCTTTTCAACTCGGAGAGAATATTGCTTGCCTTGTGTTTCAAAATTACCTGGCAATCCTTCTGAACTCTAAGAAGAAGCTCCAAACCCCATATTTGATCTGAAATAGTCAAGTCTGGATTATCCATGCATCTTTCTTCCCAAGAATTGTACATTTGAACCACCTCTGGCAAGTCAAAGTCAACCTGCAATTTCAACTCTCTCAACTTCTCTTTAGCCAACTCATCTCCATACTCAAGCCTTTCAGGTTCTATAATCATTACACTTGAGTCTGAGCTAGCTCCATCACTTTCTTCTTTAGAAGTCACAACAAATGGTGACTTTTCCTTTTTATCCTATTCCATGATTTGTGCAGCCAATCTTCTATCAAATTCAACTTGAGCTACATCCTTTGGAACAATCTCTTCTACCATTTTACCCTTACCCTTATCTGATGGTGCAATGGTTGGTAAGGTAGATGGTAATACCTGAGTAGAAACTTCCTTGATGATAGATGATGACTGGGATACATCACCTTCATGTGCAGGTCTGTCAACGCCCAAATCTATCCTATCAGCGCCCAAAATACTTCTATCAGCGTCCAAATTTTCCTTGTCAACGCTCAAATATTTTCCCTCATCGCCTTGTGTAACCTCTCTCAACATAGCTGTAAATGATAAATTTAAGTTGGTGGGAGAGACTAAGGACGTATCAAAACCTGGTTGTTTCTTCAAAGTTGTAAGGGCCTCAACAACATCCATTGATTGACCATCCTGGCTGCCCTTATCACTCAGATTTATTTGATCTTCCTCCCCTTTGAAAGATTCCTCCATACCCCTCCTAGCACGATCACTTTCCAAAACAACAATCCTCTCCCTCAATTGCTTGAGTTCAAGGCCTTGTGAGCTGACAATATGTACTAAGTCTGCATTTTGCTTTTGCAAGCTTATGTAGACTGCCGTCAATTCCAAAAGAGTCATTGGTTCCAGTCTGCCCTCTTCTGAAATAGGGATTTGACCTCCCAAGTCAGATTCATTGGGCAAGGATGAGGACTTAATTATGGTGGGACTGCCTTGGTCAGCATCTAAGCCAGAACCAATAGTCCCAGCCTCATCCAGGTCACCAGCCACACTTGTGGTGGTGGTTCTCTCTGCTTCATGGCTAGGACCACCAGAGGAGAACACTCCAGTAGTCCTTTGGCGTTTCATCAACCTATATTCAGGGGGTGTGGAAGATGGTGTGGAAGAATGGGTAGATGTGGGTTGGTTAAGGGGTGTTTGGGATTGTGAAGGTTGTGTGTCAGCGTTGGAAATAGGCACATCAACGCCAACATTTGATGTGTCAGCGTCGAAGGGTTCTTGGTCAAGTTGCATGTGTTCAGGTGAAGGTATAGGTTCAAGGATTGGTTCAAGTTGTGGTTGAGGGTCAATTTGAGGTTGGGGATCTGGTTGGGGTTGTGCTGCTGCAATAACAGCAAGCATGGCTTGGGTTAAAGGTAGGTCTCTATGGGGTGGTGAATCCATCTTCATAAAAATAGCTTTCTTTTGCTCAGGGATCTTATAAAAATCATTGTGATCCCTTGAGCAGTAACCTTGATCATCAAAAACCATTTGCAGAAAACGGGGATAAGCTAAGTCATTTTTGTCCCCTTGTTTTTACACATCCCCTCAAAAATCATTTTAGAATAGTTATATTTTTGCCCTGTTGCAATGCACACAATAGCACTGGCAATGGATCTATTGATCTCATTGTGTGCAGTACATTTAGGACTCAAACATTGAAGGAGGACATGTATGAGGTACTTCCAGGCTGGGGGAAATTCCTGCTTATGATACTTATTAAGAGTACCTTCATCAGGAAAAGGATATCCCAAAGCCCTAAGCCCTTGTTCTATTTCATTTATGGGAAGGGTGGCTATACCATCAGCATCATCAAGATGCAAGGCTTGGCGTACCAAGGCCTCAGTAACCACCCAAGATCTCCGATGAACAATAGAAGTCAATGTGGTCACTCCATTAACTGTTGAGGAACTAACAGTGTTCCAAAACTGCTTAATGTGTGTGACCGGAATTAGTGGTGCATGAGAAAGAGCATACCTTAATGGGGATGCGTTCAAATACGCCACCATTTTTGTGTATTGGGGAAACAGAGCATCATCAGCTTCAAGATAAGCAATCATGTTGTGTTGTGGTCTGAACCCCAATTCCAATTCTGTTGGTTTAAACTTTGGTGCCATTGATGAAAGCTGTTAATTTTAAGTGAAGAAGATGAAGTTGATAAGAGAAAAGTGTTAGACAAGAATTATAGATACCCTGTTTAAAATAGGAGCCAAATTTATAGGAGAAAAAGAATGCATGTGATTGGCCCAAAAATAGGCAAAGATTTTCAAAAATCAATCATGAAAATATTGAAAAAGTTATAAGTTATCTCATGCATTAAATGAAAGTAACAACTCCTAAAATTACGGCTTGAAAATATGTCAAAAAGTAACAACTGGGTAGGTCCCATTGAGTGTCAACGGTCAAAAATAACCTATCAACGCCCAACGGCTATAATCTTGTCAACGTTTGCTTATAGCCATGTCAGCGTCCAATTTGGTCACAACAATGCTTGGAAAATTCTTGTCAGCGTCCAAAAATAAAAATATTTTAAAAAGTGAAAAATGACCTTAACAAGTAATTTATCCTAGAGAAGATAACCAAAAGCTGATAATTATTATAGGGCGGCAAGCACTGTCCAGTTATGCACACTTGCATAAGCAAGATAGACATAACAGTCCTCTAGTGTCCCTTGCTAACCAAAACTCTTAACAACCAAGTTACCTAAATCCTTGTTACTCTCAGGTAAATCCCATATCAAAAGTATTCCCAAGTCTCCCAACAGACCACAACCAATTCTAGGCCAAAAATGTCTTGGCAGCATGCAAAGTTGATATACTATGCATGCTACAGTGCCTCATGATTTAGTAAAACTAACTCATACTCACCTGTGGACACAATCTAGAATTGTGATAAGAGTATCATATGGATACCCAGACATCCTAAAGGTTCCTAAAACCTCCCCTTAAACTATGATACAAAAAGTTTGCTAAAATCATGCATGAACATAAAAAATTTATGTCAAGATAGGAATGAAACATTCCAACCATCATCCATAAATAAAAACTTGTCCAAATGCTTCTCCATTGATCCATAAGCAACTCTGTATCCAATGGTATACTGCTAACACCATCTGCACATTTAGATTGAAAACCACAAAACTAACATTGTTGCTGACAACGCCCCGATAACACATGACAGCGTTGAGGGAAGCTTTGTCAGCGTTAGACAATTATATTGCTGACAACGTTGCAAAAACACCTATCAGCGTTCAAGCAACCTTTGTCAGTGTTAGAAAAATATAGTGGAAAATTTAAATCATCAATAAGACCAATAATAATAATGCATCATCCTGTACATACTTTTACAAAAAGAATCCAAAACACATATTATGTGAGATTGACCATTCCAATACTTGTTACCAAGTATTGAAATCTCCCATCATCAAAAGGTTTAGTTAAGAAATCTGACACATTTTCCTCAGTGTCAACCCTATCTGGTTGTATTAAACCTTTCTCAAAGCAATCTCTTATAAAAGGGTGTCTAATTTCTATGTGTTTAGTTTAGAATGATGTACAGGATTCTTAATGATGCATAAAGTACTATTATTGTCAACAAATATCTTAGTATGCATGAAATTATACCCATAGTCCAACAACTGGTTCTAAATCCACAAAACTTGGCCACAACATGCAGCTGCAGCCACATACTCTGCTTCAGTTGTAGAATTAGCCACCACTGTTTGTTTCTTGCATTGCCAAGATATTAACCTGCTCCCAAGAAACTGACATCCACCAGTTGTGGATTTCCTATCAAATTTATCACCTCCATAATCACTATCTGAATATGCAATCAGCTCCAATGGTGAATCCTTTGGATACCACAAACCAAGACTAGGATAGCATCTTAGGTACCTAAAGATTCTCTTCACAGCATAAAGGTGACATTCTTTGGGAGTCACTTGATGGCGTGCACAAGCACACACAGCAAACATAATATCAGGTCTGGAGGTAGTAAGATA
Source organism: Glebionis coronaria (assembly GCA_025667525.1). Lineage (NCBI taxonomy): Eukaryota > Viridiplantae > Streptophyta > Magnoliopsida > Asterales > Asteraceae > Glebionis > Glebionis coronaria. The sequence continues at coordinate 609,344,404 of CM046877.1, read as the reverse complement.
CATCAAGGATCCAATCATGGATCTATAGTGCCTGACATCAACATCTTTCCCATCTCCAATCTTTCCCCAAGGGTGTTCTCTATCCATAGGAGTAGTAGCCCTCTTTTCATGTGGAGAAAAGCCAAACTTCTTCAAGATCTCAGCAACATATTTATCCTGGGAGATGAAGATACCATCTTCTTTCTGCTGAACTTGTAAACCAAGAAAGAAGTTCATCTCCCCCATAGCACTCATCTTGAATTTGTCTGTCATAAGCTTGGAGAAATCCTCACTCATCTTTGGATCAGTAGACCTAAAAATGATATCATCAACATAGACCTGCACAAGCAACACATCCTTGCCTTTCTTCTTTGTAAATAGTGTCTGATCTATGGTGCCCCTTTTGAATCCATTGTCCACCAAATAGGTAGACAAAGTACCATACCATGCTCTTGGGGCTTGATGAAGTCCATACATAGCCTTTTTGACTCTATACACTTTATCTGGATGCTCTGGATCTTCAAAACCAGGATGTTGCATTACATAGACTTCCTCAACAATGGTGCCATAGAGAAAAGCACTCTTGACATCCATTTGATAGACTGTGAAGCCTATGCAGGAGGCATAGGCTAGAAAAATCCTAATAGCTTCAATCCTTGCAACTGGTGCAAAGACCTCCTCATAGTCTATCCCCTCCTCTTGTGTATAACCTTGAGCCACTAAACTTGCCTTGTTTCTGACCATAATGCCTCTTTCATCTCTTTTGTTCCTGAGAACCCATCTTGTCCCTATAGGTCTGACATATCTAGGACAATCAACCAGCTCCCAAACATCCTGAATTGCAAATTGGTGAAGCTCATCCTGCATTGCTTCCACCCAACTTGGTTCTTTGAGAGCATCAAATATTTTCTTGGGTTCTTCTTGTGACAGAAAACATGCAAACAAACATGCTTGCACAAGAGGGGTATCAACCTTCTTGTGTATATTGGCAATAAACCCACCAAGACCTTGATGAGACCTTCTAGTCTGAACTGGAGTCATAATATCACCAATGATCTGGGAAGTGGGGTGATTCTTCATTGTAGAAGTGAGAACTCCTCCTTCAAAAAGTCTGGTGTCCTCAACCTCACGCTCCATGTTGCCAATATCTTCTTCATCAGACTCTCTTTGATCAATGTGAACTTCTTCAAGAATATTGGAAGGACCACCTTGTTCAAAACTGGAAGAGAAAAGATGCCCATAAGTGTTGTCAACGTCTGAATCTTGGTTGTCAGCGTCTGGGCTGACAGCGCTTGAAATCTTATTGTCAACTTCTGAGCCATCAACGTCTGAATTGGTCTTGTCAGCGCTAGATTTGCCTTTGTCAGCGCCTGAAGGACCATGCATGTTTGTATCTGGTGGTACTTGGAAACCATCATTATCTTGTCCAGCAGCAGCAGCAGCAGCAAAAGCATCTGTCCAAATGGGAATTGTGACATATTCTAATGTAGGAGATGCCTTTTCTACTTGTGATCCAACCTTCTCATGAACCTGTGTACCTGAAACATTAACAACTTGTTCCTCCACAACATTTGAAGTTACCTTCACAATGTATGGATTAGTGACAGGCATATAATTTAAAGTTCTAGATAAGGGTTCCAAATCAAACAACCAATTAGGACCACTTTCAGGATCACTAGGTTTATTCTCTAAGAACCTAACATGTACTCTCTCAACTATACGTTTGTCCTCTTTAAGATAAACCCTATAACCCTTGCTCTGCACTGAATACCCCATGAAGTAACCCTCATCACCTTTTGCACTAAATTTCCCTAAGGCATCACTAGTATCCAACACTACTACATGACAACCAAAAGGTCTGAGAAAACCAATATTAGGTTTTCTTCCCCAAAGTAACTCATAAGGTGTTTTGTTCTGAATTTTGTTAACTAATGCTCTATTTTGCACATAGCAAGCTGTATTAACAGCCTCAGCCCAAAAGGCTATTGGAAAGTGAGCATCAGCCAACATTGTTCTGGCTGCTTCAATTAGGGTTCTATTTTTCCTCTCAGCAACCCCATTTTGTTGTGGGGTTCTAGCAATGCTAAATTGCCTGGTAATTCCTTTCCTGGCACAGAAATCATCTAGCTTTTTGTTCCTAAATTCTCCACCATTATCACTCATAAGCATTTTAACCTCATTGCCAGACCTCTTCTCAATCTGAGTGATAAAATCAATAAGAACATGAGCTGTGTCACTCTTCATAGCTAGAAAGAATGTCCAAGTAAACCTAGAAAATTCATATGTGGTAACAAAGCAATATGACTTACCATTCAAACTTTCTATATTGGTTGGACCAAAGAGGTCCATGTGAAGCATATGAAGAGGTCTGGAACTAGTATGCACCTGTTTGGACTTGAATGAGACCTTGTGCTGCTTGCCTTTAAGACATGCAACACAAGAGTGGTCATTGTGGAAGGCCTTCTCAGGCAAACCATCAACTAAACCAAGCCTCACAAGTCTATTTATATTTTTAAAATTTATGTGCCCTAGTCTCATGTGCCACAAATTACTCTCATCTACTGAGGCCTTAGCATAAAAACAAGACATATTGGTATTCATTTTAATCCCATTTAAATTCACATTATATATGTCCTTATGCCTAGGTGTTCTATACTCAATATATTTCTCATCAGGAATCTTAAAATCCTTACTTAACACCAAACACTCAGTATTAGTAAAAAGAACTTTATTTTTGTTATCACAAACTTGTGATACGCTAAACAAGTTGTAATCAAGTTCTTTTACCAGGAAGACATTCTCAAAACATAGATTATTGGTGAGAAGGGTTACTTTGCCTATGATAGTTCCATATCCACCTCCAAAGTATACCTTATCACCATCTTTAATAGGAGTGAAATTCGTTAGATAGTCTTCCTTCCCTGTCATGTGCCTTGAGCATCCACTATCCCAATATCCATAATCATTGATCTGTCTTTGAATGCCCTGCACATAAAGAAAACAAATTAGTTTTCTTTGGGAACCCAAGTCTCAAAAGACTTGGATTCATTTGGTTGTTCAATAAGAACAGACTTAGTTCTCACAACAACCCCATTCTCATCCTTTTTAGGATGAAATACCCAGTTAACCCCAATAGGTTTTGTAATGACCTTTGAAATGTAATTAAATCTATTACAAGTCATTAAAATCCCATTATTATTAGGGTTTTTATCTTTCTTGGGTCTCCATGTTAAGCTTGAAGAAGCTTTAGACCCCTTATCTTGTGGCTGCAAATATTTAGGTCTGGTCACGTTTCTGTCAGCGTTAGAATTTGTCCTGTCAACGCTGAAATTACCCTTGTCAGCGTTGAACCTAGGGTTTGCTACAGAAACCCATTGCCTATTTGACCAGGTGTTTGTCTTTTGAAATGGTCTTTGTCCATGAGTGTTAGACCTTCTAGAAAAGAATGGGGCAGGTCTAATCACTTGTGGACTTTGTTGCACACAAGATTTAGGTCTGACAACGTTTGACTTCCTAACAACGTTGAATTTCTTCCTGTCAGCGCTGAAATTGTTCCTGTCAGCACTGGCTTTGGGAGCGTTGACACACTTTTATGCCAAATGTGAAAAGCTACCACAAGTGTAACAGGCTTTCTTAGACACAACCTTAGGTCTAGAAAAGAAGAAACCTGTTCCATGATTGCTAACTTGGCTCTTGGGTGACCTATTATTCCTATACATCTCTGCATATTTAATGGTAGGTCTTCTAACAGTGTTTGAGCCTAGGTCAATAGTTTTACCAGTGATTGGGTTAGTAACCTTAATGGGTGGTGATTCATTGGGACTTTCACAAAGCAAACCTCCCTTGACAAATAAAGTAGGGTTAGCTTTCTTCCACTCATTTAGGTCAGTCAATTTTTGTTGATACTCTTCCACTGGAGTGACAACTCTTGGTGGAGGAATGAATTCCTCCTTTTGGAGCTCTGGTAAACCAGTCCAAGATAAGTCCCTTCGTTGGACACCATAGAAGTCACCAGCTGGTGGTGGAACCAAAGAGTAATCATTCATCCCAATCCCAGTCATGTCTTTAGGATCCCTTTGTTTAGCTACACAGTCTCCTAGGGTTTGGGTGGCTTTATCAAATCTTTAAATTTTGAGGCTAACATTATCTTTATTCTTAATGGCCTCATCTAACTTAGCCTGTAATTCACCATTAACCTTTTTCATGATGTTTCTAAATCCATACTACCCTCTAACTCATGTTTTAAGATATTGATCTTATCTTTTAAGTCAAATTCCATTTTCTTGTATTTAGAAACGGTTTTCTCGGTTTCAGTAAGAGCTAGTTGGTAATTAGACAATTTACATCTTTCAGTACTCATGTCATCTTTTAGTTTTAACACCTCTTTGTTAAGTCTTTCAGTATTTAACCTACAACCGTTGCTACAAAAAGCATCATCATATACCTCATTATCAGATGAAGGGGAGGAGTGTGTCATGAGAGCATATTCAACATGCTCTTCTTCTTCAATATCAGCAACCAAAGCTTTGTCCTCTTCAACATTCTTAGCCAGATAGCTCCAATCCCATCTTGTACCATCAATTCCTTGAACTGCAACCATAGCCTTGGAATCCTGAGCTTTAACAACCTGACTTGAGGGTTTACCAGCATCAGATCTTCTAGGAGATCTACATTCCCTCATGAAGTGCCCCATACGATGACAGTTGTAGCATTCAACTTTGGATTTATCAAATCCAGCTGTGTCTTTAGCATTGAAGGTCATCTTCTTTTTAAACCTTCTGTTCCACCTATTTGCTCTTATACTAGCAAGAGCCATGTTCCACTTGATGTCCATCTCTTCCAAGTGCTCATCACTTATCTGCTCAAGGTCCTCATATGTAATCACTGAACCATTGGGCAAAGAAGCAATGTAAGCACAAACAGTATCCAAATCCAAACCAGCAGGTTTAACTCTTGGGGAGTCATTCTTGAATGTGTCAGCGTCTGAATAGGAGACGTTGACAGGACTTGTTCCAGTGCTGACATATGATGATCCAGTAACTGGATGCATATAAGAGTCCTTCTGATTGAATTGACCTTCACTATGAGAGAAGAAGGCCATGTTGCTGGTGGTAGATTTGCTTTCATGCTCTGAAAGAGTTTCATCTTCCAACAGTCTTAGTTTGTTGTAGATGTCATCAAACGAGGAGCTCTTGTAAGTATTGTTGGCAAGAATAGATCTTGCCTCAATCTTCCATGCCTCACCAAGACTTTTAAGAAAGGTAGCATTGGTGTAAACATCACCAACTTGTGTCCCCATGAAGGACAACTTGCTTGTGATGTCAAGCAATCTGCTTCTCACACTACTCAGTTTCTTATTGGGTTGAGCTTTGAAGACAGCATAATCATGCAGAAGTTGCTTTTTCTTTTCTTCCTTAGTGTCTGCATTGCCACCATATGCAACTTCAAGAGCTTCCCAAAGATCCTTAGCAGATTCATAGCCTCTATATTTATGCTGGTTTTCTTGTCCCAAAGAGACTTTCAGAATATTTAGGGCTTTCATGTCAACCCTTTTCTTTGCAATGTCATCAACAGATACAGCTCTACCATCTCCAGGTTTTTCTTTCTTATCCTCTTCAGGGCATCCTTCAACAGCTGATCTTTGAGTAATGGCATCAAGAATCTTTTGAGCTTTATTGAAAGTGTTTCCATATTCAATGATCTCCCAGAGTGTGTAGTCATAGATCCCCAGATATTGTTCAAAGTTAAACTTCCATAAGTCAAAGTTGGTTGCATCAAGCATGGGAATCTTGATGTTTGGTAAGGCAGAGGAGGAGGAGGTTATTGCTTCAGACATGATGTTGTTAGGGTTTTGGTGTTTTTAGGGTTTCTGAGAAAATTAGGGTTTTGGTGTTTTTTTTAGGGTTCTGGTGTTCTTTAAGATCAAAAGTTCCTCAACAAGCTCTGATACCACTTGTTGATCCCAAACTTAGATCGATTAGCTTTGTGTATACGAGATTAGATCAAGTAATACACGTAGAGAAACCTTTGTATATGCTTTATGAATCTAAGTGTTATGCGGAATTTAACACTTAAACAAGAACACACAAGATGTAAACAAACTTTCACTTTGATTATGAATATCGAACTTGCTTACAATGAAAGATGTTTACGAACAAAAACTTATATGAAACTTATAACCTAAAGGCCTTCTTTTATAGACATAAGAAGCCTTGTACAATAATCTATGTATCCGCTATTCTAGGTAAAGATAAATATAGAAAATACATTGTCGTTTCTATCCTTACTAGAAGTATTCTAGAATATAATAAACGTGTAGATTATATCTTCCATCAGTGCTTGTCTTCAATGTGTCAATGCTTGACTTTAACTTGTCAACGCTTGAGCTGTCAGCGCTTGCTTTGTTCTTGTCAACACTTGAATTGTTCTTGTTAGCGCTCAAGTGATCTGGCCTTAATTTATTCCCAACATTTAATTGGCACGTACTTGACCCATCGTGTAGGAGAATCCGCTTTAGGGAGGAAAAACTCATCTAAAAGGTACCTCACGTCTTTAACTCGAAACACCCCATCTCCATTTAAGTCGCACACCCACCTATCCATAGCATTTGATAGGGTAACAGACTCAACCAAATCTGTTAACAGATCAAATTGTTGATTTTCTACACCACCTCTAACATCACAACGAAAATAACCATTAAGAGGAGACTGAAGCTTATCAAACAAAGAAACATCAACCCAAATTCTCTAAAGCATATACACGAGGGAACTGACTAGATAATGAAATACCTCCAATCCAGGGATCCTTCCAAAACTTAGTATGACGCCCATTACCTATCCGAATCTTACGATGAGAGAAAACGTCAGCACCTGTTCTTTGAGATACTGAAATTATTTGGTAATAGAATTCCAAACCGAAGGATAAGATACAACTCGATCTGAAAGTCTTAAACCATGTATAGCTGAGACGACTTCACGCCATAAGGAACTATCTTGAGATAAAAACCGCCAAACCCACTTTGCTAAGAGACCCCTATTAAGAGCAAAGAAACTAGATACCCCTAAACCATCGTACTTCCTATCTGCGAGCACAGTATTCCACTTTACCCAAACAATCTTTCGATCTCCTTTTTTAATACCATTGAAAAAATTTCTACGGAGGGTTTCCATCTTGTAAAGAACTATCTTCGGAACCTTAAATAATGATAAGTTATAAATCGGGGAGGAACCAAGAACCGCTTTAAGGAGAGTAAGGCGACCACCTATAGAAAGAGTTTTGAGCTTCCACTTAGGGAGCCTTTTCGTGAGCTTGTTAACCGTATCATCCCAAGCATTAACCAAAGACATATTACTACCAACCTTAATGCACAAATAGTTAAATGGGAGTTTCATTACCGAACACCCAATAGACGCAGCCGCTTCTGAAACAATAAAGTCATAAATCCCCAAACCAAGAATGTGACTCTTCTTAAGATTAATCGACAACCCTGATAATAATGAAAAGCATTTAAGAATTTTAAGAATACCTTTTAAATTCTCTCTAGACCACTCGCGAATAAAAATTGCGTCATCTACATAAAAAAAAGATGAGAAACAGTGAGAGTGTCATTAATCTTAAGACCCTTAAAAAGTCCCGCTTCAACCGCCAGATTAAGAGAAAGGTGAAGAGATTCCATAATGAGGATAAACAAAAACGGCGCCAAGGGATCACCCTGCTTCAACCCGCGATGAAACTGAAACTTTGATGTTGGGCTACCATTCACCAAAACAGAGGCATAACCCGGCTTAAGACTACCTTGAATCCAATCTCGCCACCTTGACCCAAAACCAAATTCAGTAAGAACATCATCTAAATAATCCCATTTGATGGAATCATATGCTTTAGCAAAATCCACCTTAAAAACATAGCCTGTTGATTTTTACGTTTACACCGATCCAAAATCTCATTTAATATAAAAGGACCGTCAAGAATCTAACGATCGGAAGAAAAGCAGTCTGAACATTAGATATAAGATCGGATATGACATAAGACAGAGATTGGATAGGATTTTAGTAATAACCTTATATAAACTCCATATTAGGCTAATCGGCCTAAAATCATTGACCACCTTCGAATCAGCCAGTTTAGGAATAAGCGTAATAAAAGAGGAATTGCATCCGGTTGCAAAACTGCCATGCTCAAAAAACCATTGTACCACAGTACAAAAATCCGGCCCAACAACAACCCAAAACTTACGGAAGAACTCAAAGGTAAACCCATCAGGGCCTGGCGATTTTTTCTCTCCACATCCCCAAACAGCTTTACGAATTTCATCATCCGACACCGGAGCCTCTAAATCAGCGACCTGATCAATGTTCAATCTTTTAGGAAAACAAAAATTAATTCTGCCATAACGCGTACCTGGATCAAGAAATCTATTAGCAAAATGGTTTCGGAATTCCTCTTTGACTTGTTTCGGATCATCCACCCATTCTCCCTCAATCAGGACACCCTTAACAGAAAGATGAGCGCGCTTTTTATTGATGACACCATGGAAGAACTTAGTATTCTCGTCTCCTTCTATTGCCCACCTAACTTTCGCCTTCTGGATGAAATCACTATTAACTGACTTATTCAAATCATGGAACTGTTTAATAGCTTGCATACGGGAAAGCAACAAATCATCAGTAACTCCACCCTGGTCCAGCATCCTATCAATATTACTGAGCTTGTTCTTAACTTCTCTAAAACTATCCGAACGAGATATTTTGTAATCATTCACCTATTTACAAATCTCTTTCTTTAACAATTGGAGCTTCTTTTTAAACCGAATCATCCTGTTACTATCATCAAGCGAAAAAGAACTCCAAGTATCCTTAATCAATTGATCAAAACCTGGTAAAGAAAGCCATGAATGAAACAAACGAAATAGAGTAGCCCCAAAATCAACATTCATCTCCCGCAGTAAATATGACAATGGTCCGAGAGGTTCCTATCAAGATAAACCATTGAAATATTAGGAAACAAAGAAAGAAATCCGTAAGTCATCAAGAACCGATCCAATTTACTTATTTTGGCGGCAGAAGGATGTGCCCATGTGAAGGAATACCCTTCTAAAAGAACTTCGTTTAAACCCGAATTAGAAATAAACGAGTTAAATAAATTAGACCCACGAGCACTAAAATTGGAACCCCATCTTTCTTCTTTACATCTAACTTCATTAAAATCCCCCATCAACAAACACTCTCCACTCCATCGATTAATAAGAGAAGTAATAAAATCCCAGAGACGACGCTTAACAGCAAGGGATTGAGGAGCATAAACCACGATGATAAGGACAAGAGACTTATTAGGAATCCATGAACCATATAGAGCAATAAAATTATCAGAAACAGTGTGATGAGTTTTATGAAAAATAGTAGGATCCCAAACACATAAAAAACCTCTTGAGCTCCAGATAGATTCGCCCACAATATGATCAAACTGATAATTAACCCATATATATTTTACCTCCAACGCATAAATAACCTTCTGTTTAGTTTCTTGAAGAGACAAGAAACTAGATTTATGTTTTGAATTTAACTCCCGGATCCAATCTTTTTTGGCCTTAGACCCCATGCCTTGAATGTTGTGTGATAAGCAATTCATCGTAAAACCTCGTGATCTCCATTCAATTCTATGATCTTCTCCATATCCTTGGTACATCCTTTCATCCTGTAACCCATAGTTTGACCGACCTTTATCATCTCGTCAAGTGCTTCTAACACGGAACCACCCTCTATACTTTTATCCCCATTGGCTCTACCATGAGATGATAAATTAACACCAGAATTTTCCTCATTCTCAAAAATACGCGAATTACATTTAACAGAACTGTTTTGAGAATGTGCATTACCTTCACCTTGAGCCACTTGCGCTTCCTGAAAAAGACCCGCCTTTTCTTCGTCTGGAGTATATCCTGGAGGACATGGAATACTAGATTCCAAACCAGAATTACAGTCTCCCTCATTACCCTTATTGAGACAGTCATAAATGTTGAAAGGATCTTGTGAAACCTCCTTATCATTTGACACATGATGGAATTCATTTCACAATTTTGTTCGTTCCCCATGTCTCGAAAACAAGTTTCAAAGACAGCTTCACCGACGCTCCCAACCTCATCATTATTATCATTACAGTTATCAACATTGTTTGCCTCCTCCACCGAAAGAGACTCATCATTAGGACATAAAACCACCTCGGAAACCTCTTTAAAAGACGGCGACCAAACGAAAAGTTCCTTAGCACGCACTGTATAAACCTGTCCTTTTACCACGATCTTAAAAGTTTCAAGTATATTGTTCTCCTGATGAGTTTTGATACAAAGTCGTTTTCGAGCGAACATATCACCTGGACCTTCTTCTAAATCCATGACCTCACCCCATTTCGAGCCTATCTTATGAAAAATATTACGAGACCAAGCATGTAGAGGTACCCCCTCTATATCAACCCATACAATACGATCATTAGTAACAAAAAAAATTTGTGCGATAGATAATCGTACAAACCACGAAGCAACTCCAGCTAATCGCACAAACCACGAACCACATTGTTGATCTAACCTTAAAATTTCTGCCGCATACCAAAAAGTGAGTTTGCTCTTTCTGTCTTACTCCCATTTTTCTATCTAAGGTTTAGATAGTGTCTCGGTGTATGTGTATTCATTGATATAACATCTTAATTGTCCTCTATCTTATCGTTAGTTTTTAATCAATCGACTAAGTTAATCAATATGGAAGGTTTTTCAAAGAAATTGAATTAAAATCGGTCGATCTAACGCTTCTTAAACTTTGTGAATCGCTTTTATATGGTTTTAGAAGTGTGTTTTCATATATGAATAACATGATTGTATAGTTTGTTAATGTTTTGACCATCACTGAATGCTAGTGTTTATTTATTAGATCTAACAATTGATGGAATTTTGCCATAATTGCGTTGTAGGTATTCAACTTAGTACCATTGTTCATCTAATTTACATCAAATGAAGAATCGTGGAACACCTTCGCCAAGCAACTCCCAAATTTGGTATGTGTGGACTTTAAAATAGATATTTTAAGCGTGTTTTACTATTTTTATTTACGTTTGCAAAGGTATCATTTTTAATAGCAAATTTATTAATTTATGTCATCTCTATTGTGAGGATGGATATGAAACATTGATTGTATCGTATATCAAATATTCACTCTTTGGTGAAGGACCACTACTAACTCTTTACCATTGGGTTTAAGAGTGTTAGGATTTGTGTTCTGACTTTGGTTACGTGATTCTAAAATTTATTTTGTAAAATTTATAAAACATTGAATATATTTTATTGATTGAATCAATATTACATAACACATCATATGTATTTATATAAATATTTAGCTTTAACACTAGCCAACCATAACCCTAATGGACCCAAGCCCACAATCTGGTTGGGCCCTAATTATCTAGTCGTCTAACACTTCCCCGCAGTTTGAACGGCAGCTTTGCAAACGGACAAACTGGAATGAAAATTGAAAGCAGCTTCTTTTTCTCATCTTTATTTTTGTATGTTGTAGCTGAAGCATAATTGTTTTGACTGCTTCCGGCATCCTCCTTTGCATGGCTTGCTTTGCCTTTCAGAAGGTAGCGGCAATTTGATTATCAACTTTTTTGTTGTCAATGGCAATGATCTTCGACAACGAACACAATAGATGATGAAGAAAAAAAATGACTTAACATAAAAAAATATTGTGGCTAGGGTTTAGGGTCATGAATAGGAAGCAAGAAACAAAATTCCAAAACACATAAAGCAAGACGAAAATCCCTCCGGATCATCGGCATGTAGACAGATGACCGGAGGATAACAAATTTTTTTAGCGGATCTAACCTGCTCTTGATACCATGTAAAATATCAGAAGACCTTTTGTTGATTGAATCACATCTACATAACATAGCATATGTATTTATACTAAATACATGACTTTGATAATAAGCAACCTAATACCAACCCTAAACTTAATGGGTCACAAGCTCATAGTCTGGCTTGGGCCAATACCTATCATCCAACAAAAATTTCTCATCCTCCGGTCATCGGCCTACATGTCGGTGATCCATAGGGAACCTCGTTAATTTTCGTTTTATTACTTTTTCTTTTATTAGGATGGTGTCTTTGTATCCATTGCATAAACCCTAAACCCTAGCCGTAAAAAATATATGCTGAGTCACCTCCAATCAACCATATTTTTTTCCTTCCTCTATTTGTGTTCATTGTGTTGAAGATCTCATTGCCATTTTTCGAAAATAGTTAGTTAAAAATGCCGCACCTACCTAAAGGCAAAGCAAGCCACGCAAAGGAGGAAGCTGCAAGCAGCAAACGACTATGTCGTCTAATACAATTATATATTCGCTCAAACAAAAAAAAGATGAAGAAAAGAAGATGTGGTTTACAACATTTCTTCCAGCTTGAAGGTTCGAAAGCTTCTCGTTCAAACTGCAGGGAGTGTTAGATGATAGGTATTGGCCCAAGCCAGACTCTGAGCTTGTGACCCATTAAGTTTAGGGTTTGTATTAGGTTGCTTATTATCAAAGTCATGTATTTAGTATAAATACATATGTTATGTTATGTAGATGTGATACAATCAATAAAAGGTCTTCTGATATTTTACATGATATCAAGAACATGTTAGATCCATCAACAATTCATCGTCTATTGTGTTCGTTGTCGAATATCATTTTCGTTAACAAATTTACCAATCTGTTTCTTAAATTAACTTGAGAGAGGCGTTTTCGTTTACAAAATCTCTGGATTGTTCACAGAAAATGCATTTTTGATCATTTTTATGCAATACTATCATTTGTATGATTTTGGTCATTGTGATTGATATTGAGCATCTAAAATATCTAAAAGTTGGCTTTGTGTTTCATTTGTGAAACTTTGTAGACAAGACCCTGAGGCATTATTTCTCAACAAACGAGTTATACAAAATATGAAAGATTATGAACGTAAGTGGCACTTATAAAGATATTTTTGCCTAATTTACATGTTTCGTCCCATAATACATGTTTCGTCCCCTATTTGGTTTCAAATACATAAATAACCCTAATTTTTCAAACATGTTTCATTGATAGTCCATATTCGAGGAAAATAGGGATTGCCCAATGTAACAATTTCCACCAAATTTTTTAAAGACGATGCAAATAGTTTGAAAATTGGGGATTATCTATGTAGTTAAAATCGAATAGGGACGAAACATGCCATTTATCCTATATTTTCCAATACTCATTTTTTTATTGTCGGTCTAGTTTTTTTACGACATCAACAAGAAGACATATATAAAATATGTTTCGGATGTAAATAATCGAGGTATACTATAAAAATACAGCCAAATATGGAGAGAACAATTGGTGGGCAAATTATGGATCGACATAGTATTAATTTTGTCCTAATAGAATTTTGTTTTGTTGATTCTCTTTCAATTTCGCGAACGAAATCTAAAAAAACAAAAAATTATACTATGTGGTTGTTGTATGTTTATTATATATGTGTTTTGAAGCTAATACACATAATATTATTCCCTTGTTTTTAATGCAAAACAAATAGTTATTTCCGGGGGAAGTGAGGATGATTCCGACGATGGTGCCTCTATGAACTTTTTGTTGGCGGAACTAAATCGTTCTAATCATGTTATTAAAATCAATATTTTATCCAATCAAGAATATACATGTGGTTATGATTATGACGGTAATTTTACATTTGCTTGTTGTGTTACAGCTTATAAAGAAGCTGGGCGAACAAGAAAATTAAAAATGGTTGTTTCAGGTATATTTTAAAAATTATATCGAAAATAATGTTTGATTGTGCTTTTGATGTTTGTAGTTCCTAATAATTTTTGATATAATAACAAGAAAACGGAAAATCTAAAAAAGATGTAATCTTTGAAGTTAGTATGATTTTTCATCTAATCATTAAATGATTCCAAAATACTAAAAGAAATAAATTATTTATGTTAAAAAGGACATTTTTTTCAAGTAAAGCGATATAATCATGCAAATACATAGTCAAAACAAAATATTCTTTGACTTATTAATTCCTAACAACATTTACCCAGTCGATGGGATTATTTTTTAAGTACCGTAATTTTATATGCCATTTGGTCTTGATCTTATAAAACCGACACTTCGATGCACCAAGCACAAACAGCAGCAACCCCGTGATTAAAACCTCGTCTATGGATCCCTATTTTACATGATATTGGGTCTTGTTATACTATTGGTAATACAGGTGGCATGTTCGTTGCTAAAGGTTCTGTAGAGAGAAAGCTTGATAGAAGGACGCATGAAAAATTTACCCAAATACGGTTGCTTATTACAATATATTGTCTTTTTTTCTTGTTTCAACCATAGTTGAAACAAGGATGAAAACACAATACATTGCACTAACCAACCATATTTTGGTAAATTGTGTGTGCCTTCTTCTATCAAGCTCTTTCTGAACAGAACCGTTAGCAACACAAAGATCATCCCTATTACCAATAGTAGAAGAAGACCCAATACCATATAAAATATGGATCGTTAGATGAGGTTTTGATCTCGGGGTTGTTGCCGTTTGGATTTGGTGCATCGGGGTGTTGGTATTAGAAGATGAAGACGGTGAGCCACCAACATTGCCCGATATTTAGTATGATTTAGTTCCGTTTCGATGAGGCAACAAACAAATCCACATCAACATGAATTGATTTCACTTTGTAAAAGAAATAAGGGAATCATATTTTGTTTATAAGCATCAAATAGCATATACAATAAACATAAGCTAGTTTTGAAATTTGGGTAATTTAAAGATAAGCCCGTCGATTTTGTATTTGTGGAAAAAGTTCAACATATACCTTTAGTTTAGCATAAACTCAATCAACTAATCACAACCACCCATTTTTAGTATGTAACAAAAAAACTCATTTTTAAAAGGCTAAATATCTCACAAACCGTTCATCGTTACGTAAAACAAAACATATCATCGCGACGAGAATTAAATCATCTATCTATCGAGGGACACATGTATATACGTTCGACGAATATTTTTTTTGATTTTTTTTCTTAAGTCACGTATGAGAGAATCATATATGATTCGTCACGAAACATATATGATTTTTCAGAAAATCATATATGATTCATATCATGAATCATATATGATTCTCTCATACGTGACTTAAGAAAAAAAGTCGAAAAAAAGTTCGGCGAAAGCATATACGTGTGCTCCTCGATACAAAGATGATTTAATTCTCGTTGTAATGGTGTATTTTTTTTCGTTTAACGATTTACCGTTTATGAGATATTTAATTTTTAAAAAAAGTGGTAGGAAGTAGATTTTTTTTAAAAAAATAGGTGATTATAATTGGTTGAATATGTTTATGTTAATTTAAGGTTTACATAAATCTTAACTGCGTATTTGTATCATTATATATAGGCTTTACTTAAAATTCTACGAAAATGTCTTTTGTGACAAAGAAAAAATAACCATTTTTTTTGCATTTATCAAATTCATACTATTTATCAAATTCATACTAGCTACAAAGTATTTGGTTACGAATTTGCATTTTAAATACAGTATTAGGGCTGAGCATTACAGACTCAAAATCCATTTGGATCAGAAAATTCGAGTGAAAAACCAGACCGGGTCGGACCGACCCAAACAGGAAAACCAGACCAAAACGACCCGAATTGGACAATTTCGATCCGGGGTTTTGAACCATTTATGTCCTCGGTCCGGTCTGGTTCGATCTGTCCAAAATCTCTTCGGTTATACCTAATAAGACCGGATCGGACCAAACCATTTCGTTCTGATCTCGATCTGGGGTTTCGAATCATTTAGCTCTTTGGTATAGTCCGATGTTAACCGATCCGCTCTGGTCTAAACCCGATGCTCAGCCATATACAACAATATTATACTTGTATTGAGTAAATAATTAAAAAAAACATACTTTTTAAAACAGTAAATTTAACACAACTCTATCCATATCCCCTCCGCCTCCACGTCATCAACCAAACATTTAAAAAATCATGGCATGCTTACCCCTCCGCCTCCACGTCACTTTCCGGACACCCCACTATCACCCAACCATCAAATGCGGTCCGCGCGGTAACCACGGACCGCTATACAAAGGTAGAACACTTTCTTTCTATAGAGGCAATACAAGCAGTCCAATCAATAAAAAGAGCCCACTTAAAAAGCCCATTAGAAATGGACTCCCATTTGGACAAAACTTTGTCGCGGCTTATTAAGTTGACTTAGGCCTCCTTTGGTTTTTAAGGGTTTTACCTTTTTATCTACAAATTATGTCTATAAGAATAAGAGGTGCATTTAAAGTCTCATCTACACAAAAAATACCGTTTGTTTTTTATAATTTTGAAATACTTCTTTCCTACTCTTTTTCTTTTTATATTTTTCATTAGTTCTTTTGTATGTTTTTGTACGTTTTGTCAATTTTTACGTTTTTGTACATTTTGATGATTTTTACGTTTTCATACGTTTTGTTCGTATTTTATAACGCTGAAAACGCTAATACCTAAAAAAGCATATAAAAGTATACAAACACGTAAAATAAATTAAAATATACGAAAATGTATAAAATTTAAAAACTTACGAAACAAACGAAAACGTATGAACATGTGAAAAAATACGAAATGAATCATTTCGGTATAAAAAGTATAAAAATATAAAAAAAATACAAACAAATATTAAAGGTGATGCTGGGATGTGAGTGTTGATGAAGTGGGAAGAAGTGAGAAGAAGAAAGAAGAGGAAATGAGATGTCTTTCATGGTTGAAGAGGGGAGAAGTGCTTTTTTTTTAAACAAACGAGACCTTAATAGGCGCGTTTAATGAGTTGGTGCGTCAAGACTAGCTCATTTTAGCGCTGAAAGTACTTTCAGCGCTAAAAACAGAAGTTGGGTATAAAGTAGATTTAAATATTTACGCTAAGTTAGTAGGCGCTAAGGCGCATAACGGGATGGGCGCATATGTTGATGAGTTGGTTAAGGAGGTTGGTGTAGAGGACGTGGCGGGTGGGAGTGGGAAGGGGGTTGTGACGATTGTTAAGGCGTTGTTGGACGCGGATAAGGCGGATGCCACAGTTAGGGTTTATGAAATGTTGAGAGAGGGCGGGTGTGAGGTGGATGATTATTTGAGTCGGGTTTTGAGTAGAGGATTGAGGCGGTTAGGGAGAAAGGATGTTGCGAGTGAGATTGATAAGGAACTTGAGAACGTGGTTGGTGGTGGAATGGAAATGGTTGGGGCTTGAGTCGTGAAATAACCGAGGCTGTTAGGGTCGAGATTTTAGAGTCAGGTGTGCAAAATTGGTTTAGAGGTGGATACATCAATACAGCTGAAGTTATGAGCAGGTACATACATCAATATAGGCGATGATGTCTTTTGTAAACTAGATTGATCATTATGCATTGAGGAACAGTTAGCGAACTTGATAGGGAAACGGTGTTGTTTAATCTTACTTGCAACATGAGCAAATGAAGCAGGACCCTAAAGACGACTTGAAGCTAAAGGACCACTATCGATGAGACATTGTGTTTTAGAAAGCTCCTTTCGAATGCACTAACCATAGAATTTTGATTATGAAAGGTTGCTTACCAAAAACAGAACCTTGCCTCACAAGACCTTGTAACCTTTTGTTCTTTAAGGTAACGGAAATCTGGACTCTGGAGTTTATCGGATTTAAACCAACATGCAACTTTTGGTAAACATTTTTCTTAGCTGTTAACTATAGAAAGTATCTCCTGTCGAATGCATACATCATGATCTTGGTTCAATGTATACCGAAATCTCAACGTATTAGATTGTAAAGGCTCGATGGAAGGAACCCAAACCTATGGATAGTAGAGAAAAAGCCTATCTCGGCTCGGTGTGTTATAAAACTTGTGCAGTTATATTCCCACTATTGTACTCTTGATTGCTGATGAACAAAGTTGTACAGTTTCGAAAAGCTTCAGTTTGTATGTTTTGCTTATGGCATATTTTTACTTCTGCATAAGACCATAAGTCTCTCATTATTGTGTTTTGATAAAACCGAAACTTATGGATAGTAGAGAGAAAGTCTAGCTCGGCTCCGTGTGTAATAAAACTTGCGCAGTTAATTTCAACAGTAAACTTATTTTAATGATCATGTTAGTGAGAAAAAAACAATAAGCTAAGTACTTGCATGAATAAGCTTACCTAAACATCCCTTGAGACTATAAACTTTTGCAGAAGCAGAGTTGCACGAGACGCAACTATACAGCTCAAGTTATTAGCAAGTACAAACATTGAAGACCAGTTAGCGAACTTGATTGGCAAACTATGTTGCTTAATCTTACGTGCAACATGAGCAAATGATGCAGGACCATAAACATTTCTAACTTTTTGTTCTTTGAGATTACGGAATCCGGACTGGGGTTATCGGATTTAAACCAATATGCAACTTTTAGTAAACAACTTTTTTATCTGATAACTATAGTAAGTATATCATGTCGAATGCATACATCATGACCACTGTTCCATATACATATAAATCTTAACGTATTAGAGTTTGAAGGCTCGATAAAGGAACCGAAACCTATGCCTAGTAGAGAAAAAGCCTAGCTCAGCGTGTTATAAAACCAGAGCTTTCGGCAGTGAACTTATTTTGGGCTTTTTTAATGAACATGTTTGGAAAGAAATAAAAAAAGAAATCGTCAACAGCAGGATTCGAACCTGCGCAGGCAAAGCCCAACAGATTTCGAGTCTGTCTCCTTAACCACTCGGACATATTGACTTTTGTTTAATACTTCCTAAAATGTATTATTTAAACGTTGAGTAAACATTTACACATGGTTTTTAATGATTTTACGTAATGTAAGGAAAATTTAGTACTAATAATCATAGAAACAAATTGTGCAACACCTATTATAAATTCTGGGTCCGCCTCTACTCGTAAAGCGGTGAGCGTGTGTAATGACACCGCTTGGACTCCCCTAAAAATAATTGGCTAGCTAATAAGTTTTGTTATGGATGGTATAACAGATCGAAACAAGTTTCAGAAAACTAGTTAATGGTAGAGGAATTGTACATTATTCTCAAACATTAGATGTGCTACTAATTAACACGATAATCGGGAACTAACTAAACTAGCTAGCGTTGGTTCAAAAAGACTTCATCCGATTTGACCGGCTAAGACGCAATGTTTCACACGTACTTGAGGATGTGTAGACAATGCTCGTCCATCGATGTTACATCAAGTGATTATTTATTCGATCTAGAGTTCCTTATTCGGAGTATTAGGGCTCTTAAGTGGAATAATGCCTTCAGCAGCTACGCCGCAACGTCCAAGTTTGTCTTCAATGCCACGTTCCAATAGCATGAATCCTTTATCTCCCCATTCGTCGGACCAAGAGTTTTTTACGATCCAGTACTTCAGTCCTTCAGGAGTCTCATCGTATCCAACTACTGCTACCGCGTGACCTCTATTGGTCGCTCCACATGGTCCTGTATAAACTCCCTGTACGTAACATCATGGAAGATATGAATGGCCTAGCTTTCCTATGTTGCAATTTAATTAGATAGATAGCCAGGGTGTTGATTAGTTTTTGTGTTACCGATTTATAGAGATGGAATTCACTGCCAGGATCTATACCAGTGGCAACGGGCTGATGTGCAACACCTTTCATTAATCCTTCTTCGGTAAATTCCAAAAACTCTTGTCCATCAAGCGTTACGGAGTGACGGCCATACTTGATTGAAAATTTAGCAAACATCATTAGTTACATACAACAAGTGTATTTGGTTGGCTCGATAAACAAAATAGAAATGACTGAGAAGGGTAAAGTCGTGACTAATTTCATGCCAATCGATCACCTTTGCTTTATCGCACGCCTCTCTTTTCCCTGTGTACGGGTAGGTTTCGTCTGAAGCTATTCCTCCATGCTTTTTGATGAATATGAATGCAGGTTCTGGCAAGCCTCCCATACATGCGTTGTTGTAGACACCAACATCACAATCCATAAGTTGTTGTTCTGATAAACTTATTAGTTTTCCGGTTCTGATTGCATTTATTCCTTCCACAGCTGTCACCGCTGCAAAAGCCCAACAGCTTCCTATTTGACATCGACAAGAAATTAGTTTGTTTCCTCAAGATCACATTCGAAACTAGACAATTTGGCACACAAGACTACAAGAGTAAAATGTAGGTGTCATTACCACATCCCTGTTGATTCTTTGCAGGGGTGACCGCGTTTTTTGTCCTCCAATCAATCCTGATGGGCAGATCAGTTACATTTGCATAAATTATATTCTGCTTCGTGCCCTCATCGCCATCTTTGACCACGAAATGAGGCGTAGTCTTTGAGTTTGCATACATGCTTCTAAACTCGTGGCTAGTCATGTTAGCGAAATGGTTCAACTCCAATTTATATGGCTTGTTCATCTTGTTCACTTTGTTAACACGTCTCGCGTTGTACTTAAATACATTGTACCGCTCTTGGCTTTTTTGCTCCACTTTGTGATGGCCTCTCCATCTATCATACAGCTTCAACAAACTCTCTTCCGTTTCAAGTTCTTTCTCATGGAAATCGAAGCTCTCCACTACGCCTAATATCAAAACCAGATAGATCGAGCGTATAAGAAACGTGTTGATTTCCATTTTTGGAATTCGGCGAGTTTGTTTATTTAGAAGAAATTCGAGTACTTATCGACAACATATACACTAGGGACTTATGGGCATGGAAACACACACTCATGGGTGTTTATAACCTGTGGAGAACGTTATGATCCAGCTAGTAATAATTTATACCCTATTTTTGTGGTCGGTATATAACTTTTGTCACTTATATTTTAGGAAATATAATACCGAGTCAAGGGTACGTACGTATGTACGATGATGCGAATGTACGGCCATGCATGTTCTTCGGTTTTTGATAAAAAAAAATGCAATATACACTGTTCGTCCTTAATTAAGGTTGTATAAAAAATACATGTTTCATCCGAATTTCAAAATAAATATACCAGATATTCTTGGCATTTCTGTTTTGCGTCTCTTCGTATTTTATCGAAATTGCTAAAAGCTGGTAGATGTTAGTGTTCTCGCCGTGTCATTATCCGTACGTCTTGGACTAACACTACAAAATTTATGAGATTTACTTACTCAATTAAACGTGAAAGAGTAAGTAATAAAGGGGAGCACTAAAAGTCTATACTTAATCAAAAAGAGTAAGCAAAAGTATTTTCTATCAATTTCTACTAAAAAAAGAGTCATCAAAAGTTATTTTTATGAACTCCTACTCTTAAGAGAAAGAGTAAGTAATAGAGGGGAGCACTAAAGGTCATTACTTACTCAATATTGAGTAAGCAAAAGTGTAAAACTTTTAATGACTCTTTTTTAAGTAGGGAAAAGAGTAAGCAAATGTTTTTGCTTACTTTTATATTCATTGTGTTTTAGTAAGGAAAAGTTATAGTGACTTAAATCATTGTAAATCTTATTAGTAAACAAAATTTTTAGTAAGTAAATGTCATTTATTTTGTAGTGTAATAACAATCCCGGACGTATCTTCTATGCTTTGCCCTCATACGAGCAAGCACAAATTTAGTTTCTGCACTAGGGTATATATACTGATGTTAAAGCTAGAATGATGCACTGCATAAAGGAAAATAAATTAATTATAACAAAAGTAAAAAAAAAAAATCAATAATAAAAATGAGGTTAATCAGCCAGATATTGAAGTTTCCTTTTACCTATCACTAGTAAAAATTAGTTTGAATTTAGTTCAGTCAATATCATCAGCTAGACATTGAAGAAATCAAGTTCATGATTCTTTGTTGTCTGCAACTCTACTATATAGTCTCTCAAGTGCTTTGATCTCTCCTGGTTTCAAACATTTGTGTTCATCTTTAAAAGTTCTAACCAAGGTTGCAAAAATCATGAATCGCTAGTCGGCCGGTCGACCACCTTGTATCTTGTAATCGTTCTAGGCGGGATTAATCGGATCAACATTTTTAGCAAATTTTTGGTATTTCGAACAAGTTTTGGGTATTTTTGACGAGTTTTAGGTATTTCTGGCATTACTATTCTTAAAATCCAACTTTTCATACATATAAATAGTTATTATAAGTTATAAACACAAGTTTATAGTGAATTTTCGGTATTTTCGGCAAGATTTGCAAGTTTCCGACAAGTTTGACCTCCCTTGACCGTAATTGACCATATTTGACCGCCATTAATCGCATTTACATTAATCGACAAGGTTGATGGCGTTGTAGTGATCAAGCGGTGATTAATCGGCCTTGTTAACCTTGTTTTGCAACACTGGTTCTAACAGACCATGTCTTTCAGACATTCTCTTTTGCTGCATACAACAATCATGGGCAAACTTTTGGTTCCTCATTACATGCTCTCAAATATTCCCACTTCTTCAATTTGTCAGGCCTTTTATCTCCCTACCATGCTTGTGTCTAAGGTTTTTTAAGTTCACAATATCCTTAAAAACAAGTTTACTACTGATTTGTATTAGAAACAACATAAAAATACTATGCTGAAACAAAGGTTTTTAATTTCCGACTTTCGAAAGGCATAATTCATCCGTTTCTTAACAAAGTAAGTCCGTTCAAAATGATAGGTCGTCGGAGTATTTTTAGGTTATCTTTTCAAAAATGAGATTTTTGAGGTTTTAAGGTGTTCAAAAGCGTCATACATACAAGACCCGAATGTAAGGTTGTTCTTGGAGATATATAAATACCAGTTTTTTTTTGCCATAAGTCATTCGATACTTGTCCTCTTCTCTATTTAAGTTAGATCTTATCATATCTAAGCCTAGAGTGCTCATAACCACGTTCAAAGTTTCAAACTCAGAATCACACACTAAGCTTGCAAAAATCATTTAAAAATGCTAGAACACCTTCCATTTCAAGCAAGTTTATATGACTAAGGCATAACTTGTGAAATTAAATGTGTATGAATTGGAAAATATACTCATGATTATCATAACATATATACTTATTTTGTGTAGACTAGATTTAGTTTAAAATCGGTACGCGTTCAACAACTTTTTCATAATACGCGAAATAACTTTTCGCTTATAGATTTTTTTTAACGGCATTTTATTAAAATCGATCTAGTAAGAAACTAGAAACAAGAATTTACAAGAAACATTCCAATGAGTTTGTACATGCCTTATTAGGATTACAAATCCACTCAAACCAATTTGAGGATCCAAGAGTGGGAAAGCACTTTGATTTCATCACCTAGAGTGTCCTTCCGCGGGGGTTTAACATCAAAGCAAACTCTATTCCTAAAACTCCACAAGATCCAAAACGTAGTTTGGATAAGAACATCAAAACAGTCTTTGAAAATGTTGAGTTCACCGAATCACTCCAAGAAGATAAGCCTTGAATATCTCTAGGATAATCTCCAACATCCCACCAAGCCGAGACTAGTTTAAAGTAAAATTCAAGCATTCACGTGTTTAAAGTAAAACATTCAAATAAAATTGACCCGAAACTTTTAGAAGAAGCATAGAGTACATTGTTCTCAAACTCTAGATGTGATACGTACAAGCAAGACAATCGGGTACTAATTACACTAGCTAGTGTTGGTTCAAAAAGATATAACATTATTCGACTCGACTAGCTGATTAGATGTGATGTTCCACACGATTAGACGATGCTCGCTGATGTTTGAACTGAGTGATTAATTATTCGATCTAGAGTTCCTTATTCGGAGAATAATGGCCCTTGAGAGGAATAATGGCTTCCATGTTTATGCCACAACGTCCATCTTTGTCTCCAATGCCGCGTTCCAAATGCATGAATCCTTTATCCCCCCATTTGTCGGACCAAGAGTTTTTTATGATCCAATACTTTAAACCTTCAGGAGTCTCGTCGTATCCGACCACGGCTACAGCATGACCTGTATTCGTTCCGCATGGTCCTGTATAAACTCCCTGCACACAACATCATGGAAGATATGAATGACCTAGCTTTTCTATATGTTGCATTGTAATTAGCTAGCTAGGGGGTCATTTAGTTGGTTGTGTTACCGATTTATAAAGATGGAAATCACCGGCAACGTCCATAGAAGAGGAAACGGGCTGATGTGCAACGCCTCTCAGTAATCCTTCTTCAGTAAATTCCAAAAACTCTTGTCCATCAAGCGTTACCGAGTGATGGCCATACTGGATTGAAAATCAACAAACATTAGGTACATACAACAAGTGTACTTGGTTGGCTCAATAGAGAAAAGACATGACAGGCTAATGCCAATCACCTTTGCTTTATCGCACGTTTCTCTTTTCCCTGTGTACGGGTAGCTTTCATCTGAAGCTAGTCCTCCATGTTTTTTGATGAATATGAATGCTTGTTCTGCCAACCCTCCCATACATCCGTTGTTATAGACACCAACATCACAATCCATAAGTTGTTGTTCGGATAAGGTTATTAGTTTTCCGGTTCTGATGGCATTTATTCCTTCCACAGCAGCCACCGCTGCAAAAGCCCAACAGCTTCCTATAGACATCGACAAGGAATTAATTTATTACCTCAAGATCAAATTCGAAACTAATGTGTGTCCTTTGTGTGAAAATTAACTCCTAGATGATAGAAAATTTGCCACACAAGAGTAAAAATGTAGGTGTTGTTACCACATCCCTGTTGATTCTTTGCAGGGGTGACCGCGTTCTTTGTCCTCCAATCAATCCTGATCGGCAGATCAGTGACATTTGCATAAATTATATTCTGCTCCGTCCTGTCATCATCTCCTTTGAGCGCTCGAAGATGGCTAGTCTTTGAGTTTGCATACATGCTTACAAACTCGTGGCCAGTCATGTTAGCAAAATGGTTCAACTCCAATTTATATGGTTTGTTCATCTTGTTTGTTTTGTGAACATGTCGCGCGTTGTACTTAAACACGTTGAACCGCTCTTGGCTTCTTTGCTCCACTTGGTGATGGTCCCTCCATCTATCATACATGCCTAACAGACTCTCTTCCGATTCAAGTTCTTTCTCATGGAAATGAAAGCTCTCCACTAAGCCTAAGATAAGAACCAAATAGATCGAACGTATAAGAAACGTGCTGATTTCCATGTCTGGAATTCGGCGAGTGAGTTTATTTAGAAGTAATTCGAGTTACGTATCGACTACATGTAAGAATATAGACTACGGACTTATGGGCATGAAAACATACAGCATCAACTATGGGTGTTAACAACGTGTTTTTGGGGTCATTAAACAAACTTTTAAACTTATATTTCTGGAAACATAATACCGAGTCAAGGGTACGTATTATGGTGATGCATGTTGTTCGGTTTATTTATCATAACTTTTTTATTTTCATTTTGTAAATTTTCAATTTCTATTTTTAACCATGATAATGTTTTTAGAATAACTCGAAAAGAAAATATAAACAATATCAGTTCATGCCACTTAGGTCACAATAGAAACACGATAAATAATACACTAACTCCGTCATAAAAAAAGGTTTAGTTTGACTTTTCAAAGTCAAACTAGTTTAACTTTAATCTTACCTATACTTGGTGTAAAATATAGGGTTAAAGTTATAAATTATCAACGAACTTTACTTTTTTTCTCGATATTACTAATATGAAACATATACTCCTATTATAACCATTCAACTTTTACAATTTGTTCTAAAATTAGAAGCATTCTAAAAAATGACCTATAATAATCGGTTTTCAAATACAGAATACCTACATGTCATCTTTTTTACCGGTCATATTAAATATGTAAAATATTTTTTTCCACCTGGCCTATTTGTTCAACCCACTTAGATATTTCACTCATTTTATTCTTCATCTTCTACCAGTTCCAGACCGCAACCATCGATGCAACACCATCCTAAATCCCTTCACCACAAGCTAAATCGCCTAAAGCCCATCTCACACCCACAACATGATCTTTCGAACCCACAAATGCTAAATCCCAGCTCTCTTAGTTGGACCCACGAATAAAGAGAAACCACCAAACCGTCGCCGGACTACTGCCATCGTCACCGTTGGATCCACCGCAACCGCAGTTTGACTACTGTCGTTTTCACCACTGAACCGCCGTTTGACTAAGGGGAAACCACCACTGAAAGAGATGTTTATTTGATAAATAAATGGTTTGTGAAATTCTATATTGTTCTTGATGATTTATCATGAATTGTATAAGATAAAGTGGATTTTAGGGACAAAAATGTTTTCACAATTAAAAGAAATTGAAACTCAAAAAAAGTTATATACTGAAGATCTAATCATAAAGCTTTTATGGATGAGTCGGGTGGTTGGTTAATTAATTGAGGATATGTAGTGTGAAAAGTGATTGATAGTAATCAGTGAAGGAAGTAAGATATAGTATCTCGTATGCTTATATTGCTAATCATGAATCTATTGGTGTGGGTGGATGATTCCATGGAAGAAGACATAAGTGATTTTAACTTTTTAAAAATTCAAGCTAAGGCCACGTGGAAAAAAGAAATGACGTGGAAAATAATATATACACATTACTAATATTAGCCGGTACCAACAAGTTTGAATGGCTATAATAGGAGTATATGTTTTATATTTGTTATTAAGAGCTTAGGTTGGAGAAGAAACAACACAGCTTATTGAAGCCTTATCGCGAGAAACAAAATTTTTTGTTTCCGTTCGTCATTTTCTGCACAGCTGTGAGAAAATTGACGGCACGCGTTCGTTCACCGTTGGATCTCTATAATTTTTGGGCACGATGTTCAAGACACATAGATCTATGATTCCACCGTTCGGATTTGCGATTGGAGATTTCTACAGGGAGATACACCTGGCTGAAGTGGCTGTTTTTTTCTACAGAATGGTTTTTGATATCTTTGGCTATACCTACCCCACGAATGTGTGGACGTGGAACACATTTGGTTATATAGCTCGTAGATTCGCCGGACGAGGCAACGAAACAATTAACCAAGTACCACGTGTTGTAAAGAATGAAGACCTCCTAAAACTAGTGAAGGACCTTCAAGACGGATTCCAAAATCAAGCTAACCGTAGACTCGCCGATTGAGGCAACGGTCACGTGAGTGAGGATGATGTCACTTCACCCGGATCATCTTATTGAATGGTTGGCATGATGAAACATGATTCTCATAGAGAAACCGTATTAAGGAAACGGAGGGGGGTTAGAAAGTTTCACAGTTCGAGACTTGGAAATACAAGACTCGAGGACGAGTCTTTTCCAAGAGGAGGAGAATGATGCAGGGCATGTTCGCTCCGGCTCCTCGGACTTAGCCGTCGGTTCTTCGGTAAACATGTGAAGTCAATATTGAGAAAAAAAAAGTAAAGTTCGTTTGTAATTTATGGCTTTAACCCTAAATATATAGATGGATTGAGTCTTATATTTAATTTTATTGGTATAATTTTCATTAAATGTTATATGATACAAAAATATATATTTGAAGTCAAAGTCGACTTAGAAAAACCAAAAAAAGTTAAAGTAGACACTTATTTTGAGACGGAGGGAGTACTTGTAGGAAAATTTAGATGTGTGAATGGTTATAATCTGGATATCAATCTGAATCGTGTAATCACTTTCAGATCAAAGTAGTTTGACCTTATATGCCCCGGGTTCACGAAATCTTCAATCGGATAAGACAGATTGCAATTGAAATATAAGGCACGAGAAATCAATCAGAAACCTTAGAATATTTGTTATTGTTTTTTTTTGTTGAAGAGACCAGAAATGGTTCAAATAACCACGTTTGTAACTGTAAAAAACAATTATTCACCAACCGTCATGTTGGTTAAAACAGATGTAACTGTTGGTTTTTTGGCAGGAAAGGTTAATATGTTTAGTAAAAAACGTTTAGGGGCGCTGCCCCTTGACCCCGCAAGGGGGCGCGGTCCCTTTGACAACCGTATCTTGGTCGTGGCGATATCAAGACGAGTGTCCACTCCGCACCTCCTAACCCGTGTTTAACTAAACTTGTCTAAGGCCATTGGTCTTTAAGTAAAACACAATTACATAAAATACATGTGATAACACTAAAACTACCAACAGTATTCGATTAGAAAATGTTTGCGTATGACATGTAAGCATTGGTTTAGGTTAATTGGTGAGGATAATCGCACATTTGATTTCCCACGTTCATTAAATACTTCAAGGTTAGATCAGAGTTCTAGAGTTGGAGCACCCTCACATATACTTATGTAACTGAATGTGTCCGCACGCTCTGTGTATGATGAGGAAGATGACTTAGTCCCACTTGACTTGAATCGACTTGGTTTATTTCCTAAAAATGAACCGGTATTTATAAACATGCATTTAAGGTTACGTCTTACCCACGAGTGTGATCTAACAGCTAAGGATGGTCCATGCGGTTAATATTCAAAGGAAGACTAGAACAACTTGTGTTGTGGCGTCTTTGGTTCAGCCAGATTCATGGAACTGTCTTGTTATAACAATTTTAAGGATAAAAACCTAGACTAGTCATTTCGTAGACATGCTTGTCCAAGTCTAATTTGATTGTATTTAATTTTAACAAGCAGAACGTAACGGATTTCTAGCCTTTATGGGCATGTTTCGAGCTTTAGCCATCTGGATTGAAATTCTCATATGCTATCAAGTCCACCGAGTTCATAAATATATTGAATTTTAGGAGATATGGTAATTGTTGAAAGTATTTGGTTGATTTTTGGTCAAACTCATACTTGAAGGATTGTTGTTGTAATTATTCTTTTTATATAACTTTGGTTTGGTTTTGTAGTCTTTATATTGTGTAGGGACTAAAAGTACTATTTCCTCTAGTGCAGCTAGGTTTTCTCACTTTTCATTCTTTTGTCTATTCACACCTAAAAATTTGTTATTTTTTGAGCCTGTTAGTCTTGGTTGTTTACTTGATCATCGTGATCAAGTTTAATGTGGCATTAGTTTGTATTGATTGACGGTTTGCAGTGATGAATCATTGTTGAGAGATTCTTTGTAAATAGAAGTTGCATCGATTGGGGGTAGCTTATTTTCCTTTGTAATGTTGATAAGCACACATTAGACTTTTCTTGATGTTTGAATTATAACAAGAAGTACGTGGGAAGGTTGTTTGACTGATTCAATCATGTGTTAAGTATAGATCTATTAGTTTGATATCAGATCCATAATCATCTTGATTATAGGTTCTTGATCCATTATCAAAATTAAGGTTTACTTCATTTTGGGAGTTTTGAGTTTAGAGGTGGTTTTAGTGGTTGGATCTTTAATCTTGTTGGTTTTCTATTTCTTGGTGGTGGTTTGAGGCTAAACTGATTTAATTAGGATTTTGTTTCAAAAGTTAATTTAATTGATTTGAGGCTTCTTGTTCGAGGTGATAGTTAGCTGAGACTAAGGTTCTCTTTCTTTCTTAACTAAGAGTGTTTATTTTTTTCTAAAACATCTTAATCAAGTCTGAATCTGACAAGTCAGACACGATTAGATGTTTTGGTTGTTTTGTTTTTCTTCGAGATTCAGATACGATCAGACATATTTTGCCTGACTCTATGAGAGGTGATGAACATATCTGATTCACTTTTAAAACCCTATGAACCCTTAACACCCCTTCAACCTTCAATGAATATTAATAAAAATCAAACCATAAGATAACCATAAAATAGATCAAGTGTCGAATTTAAACAAGAGTAACAAGGATAAAAAAGATCTCAGTTTTTCATTGCGTGTTTTAATATTTTTGGTAGATCTTTAAGACCCAAACACAAAAGAACATCTTATCAGAGATCTTGAATAAAAGTACTCATGCAACCTAAACAAAAAAAAGATCTCACGTACAATGTATAGATCTTGTATCCATGGTTTGTTCTTCAAAAAAACAACCCATTTCATTTGTTTTTAAGGTAAACAACAAGTAAGAAAGAAACGTTTTTACACTGATATTTAGTTATAGTCTTGGGCTGAATTTTGCAAGTAGTCTATATGGTTGTGATTTGTTTTGGACCAACTAAAGTTAGCAGATTGTGAGATATTGCATATTTTTTCATTTTGGGTTAAATATATTACATGTGTTCCTAGTTATTGGCATAGTTGTTCCATGTCTTTTTATCAAAGTTTATATTTTCCGTTTATCATGTCTTCATAAATATTTACCTACCTAATTTTGAATATTTAAAAATAGTAGACAAAAAGTGAGATTAGTAGGTTTGCATTTCGATATAAGAAAAAATTATAAAGTATCTCATTTTGGGTTAATATATAGGTTGAGTTGATTGTAAAGTTATTGGGTTTGTAATTGAGCCAACACATGTTTGTATATAAAAATCACATCTATTACAATGTTACAACATGATTTTGTTTTTATTAACGGGCTTTAGATACATGTTTATAACGTCAAATTATGCGGCAATAATGAAAAATATCAGTTTTGCAGCTTTCTTATGACAACTGGATGTTTGTCAATTTCAAGATTGAAATTTTAACTCGAATGTTCATCTTTAAAGATATAGTGTATCGTTAAACGAACAATTAAAACCATTTATACAATTATAAATAACAAACAACTTTATTTCATTCAAATTCAGACTCTGTCACCACCTCTTACGAGTAAGAGGCGGTAGTCAGATTCAAACCTAAAACATCTTAATGACATAAACACCACCTAAGTGAATCAAGAAAAGGGGCGTGTTGTCTTCTGCTGATTGGTTTGGTGATTGTGGTGTGCTTTGTATCACCTCTCGCACCTTTCTTATTTTTTGTTATTCTCATTTTTCTTTCCTTTGTGTGATTTGTTGTTCTTTGAATCTTGTTGGCTCTGCCCTTAACCTACCACCTTGACTGATTTGAAAGCCTAGGAACTATCAAGCATTTTTATTCTTGTTTTTTGAGTGTGTGCTTGTTTTCTTGCTTTCTTTGTTGCTTCTGTTCTTGTTTTGTAATTTGTTTTGTATAGTATCTGTTGTTTTATTATGGTTGGCAATGAGGTTTTGATTAGTAGTTTAGATCTTGTAATCCTTTGTATTTTCAAAAACGTGATGATTCTAATCTTCTTATTGTGAATGTTAAACTTATTGGTACTGAAAATTATAAAATGTGGCATGTTGATATGATCCTTGAATTAACTAGTAAGAATAAAATATGTTTTGTTGATGGTTCTTGTGTTAAACTTGCTGCTAGTGTTGTTTTTGCCCAGCAATAGAATAGGTGTAATACTATTGTTCTTGGTTTAATTCTTGGATTTTTGTCTCCTGATTTGTATTTAGGTCAGGTTTATTCTAGAAATTGCTTCTGATGTATCGGGTGAATTAAAATATACTTATAATAAAGTAGATGGTTCTATGATTTTTAATGTCATTCATTAAATAAATTGGTTAAAACAAGGTGAATCTCTCTATTCCTGACTATTATCAAAAGCTGGAATCTTTATAAGAGAGAATTTGATACCCTTACTTTGTTACCTGCATGTACTTGTGTTGCTCATGAAGGTGTTCTTAAGCATTATTAACTTGTTAGACTTATGTAGTTTTTAATGGGCTTAAATGATGTTTATCAAAGAATTAGAAGTAAATTTTGCTAGAGAACCTTTACATGATGTTAGGAATACTTTTAATGTGATATCCAAGGTGGAGTCTCATAGGGGACTTCATCTTGATTCTAGGTCAGAGACTAAGGCTCAACTTGTTGTTTATGTGGCAAATACAAACAATTTTAAGTGCATGATTTCAAAAGAGGAAATAACGGGAATGACTCAAGAGGACCAAATCCTAACATGATGTGTAAAAATTATGGTATTCTTGGTCATACTATATAAAGATGCTATGAAATAATTGGTTATCTTCTTGATTTTAAAAACAACCATAATCAGGTTAAACAAAACATTAGTGGGAAGATGTGTAGAATATTGATAATCAATGAATCTATGAAGGGGTTTGTTGATTTCTAGAGAGAGAAAGTTAGAGAGAGAAAGTGAGAGAAACTATGTGTATTTTATTAAATGGAAACTAGCAAATGACAACAACCAACCCCTTTCCATGGTGGAAAGGGGTATTTATACTCCAAGCCTAACATTGGGCTTGGGCCGGTCCATGACAAGCCCATGGACCGGTTCTTACTTAAGTTAATAAGCAACTAATGACTATTTTCTAACTACGAGCTATTACAACATAAATCATATTGTGGAGTGACCGATACTTCTAATATACGTTAAAACGTATTTCTAACAATCTCCCCCTAAGGGAGGTCACTCCACGTTACAAAGTTCTAAACCTAGCATACTATACTAAGTCTTCGTTCTTTAGCTCGTAGTCCTTTCTTCTTTTCTTTCTTTTGTTGTGAATATGTTGGTTTGATCTTTTTGGCTTTGACTTGAGAGCATTGTTCTTTGGCCTTTCACGTGCGATCTTTGCCTTTCTTGTGAATTTTGCCTCCTCGTGACTTCATGTTCCACACACTTACGTCTTTTTGTTGAATTCTTGAAAGCTTCAGAGTTTGGTACAGCGGAAGACTTCATCTTGTACTTTCTTGAACTTTTTGCTGAACTTTGTTGCAAAAGACATAAGCATGTGGGAACGACTTTTACAGGTACACCGCAACACCACCGTCTTCACTGGTACACAGCAACGCCACCGTCTTCAACAGGTACACAGCAACGCCACCGTCTTTAGCAGGTACACAGCAACGAAACGAATAAAATGGCTTTGAACATTTTATTCTAATTCGGTAGCATTTTACCTCCGGTCGGTGAAGACCGTTGGACGATATTAGATATCGTACCCGTGACGGATAGTTTCAATTAAGTAACTTCCTGACAGGATTTCGCGGGTAAACCCGTTCTCTTTATTCGACCGTCCAAAGCTGACTGCGAACATAAAGAGTGAATCACTTGGATAAATTATCCTTATGATTTGAAGCCGTCAATTCATGAAACCTGGAACAAGTGAAATTCAATTAAGATTTTCACCATCGTTGCTTTCCAGTTGTCACGAGCTTAATTCATAAAGAATATTGCACGTCACCTACCAAGTGCTGTTTGATGTTGACACTAGAAGGATTTCCACTTGTCACTGTGGTCAATAAAGAGTCACTCTGAGTGTTCTGGCAAGATCATATGATAATGCGAAGAGGCCTGGAATGAGTTTAAGTTCAATTAAGAATTAAACCACTGTTACCTTACAGTTTTTCACAAGATTGGTTCTAAAAGAACCGCACGTGTAACCTACCATGAGCTTGTTTGATGTTGGCTCAAGCAGGATTTCCATCTTCATTGTAATACTTACGTATTACTCGGATGTTCTGGCAATATTACAGGAATACTGCGTAGGACTCATAAAAAATCTCTTACTTTTCACAGTGTGTGAGAAAGCAAGGAATAAATGGAAAGTGTCCTAATGAGACTTTTGATGATCTCTTGGCTCTAGACTCGATTGTGCGTTTTGATTTAGTGAGCGATGGCTGGAGAGGAGTGCCACCTTTTCAATACCAGTCTATTCGGAGTGAATAAACCAATAGATAACGTGTTGATCTCCGTGTGATTAAAAC
This sequence comes from Glebionis coronaria, assembly GCA_025667525.1. Classification (NCBI taxonomy): domain Eukaryota; kingdom Viridiplantae; phylum Streptophyta; class Magnoliopsida; order Asterales; family Asteraceae; genus Glebionis; species Glebionis coronaria. The sequence continues at coordinate 609,310,957 of CM046877.1, read as the reverse complement.
AAATACCTTTTGAGAGATATTTGAGTTAGCTGGGAAGGGTTGTGCATTGCATCACTGGGTCCATGATGTCTTTCTTCAATACCGAGAATCATTAGCAAAAATGACCTCAATAGCATATGTATTGACCCGGTTTCTGCCTAAAGTTGTAAGGAGGGCTTCTTTCTTTACACCCTTTATCTTTACATTTCTTTTTCATTCTTCAACCCCTTCAATGCTTACCAATACGTCATCACTAGCACCTTGTTGTGATTGTTCCAGTGCTAGCTTAAGTACTTGGTCGGCATTCAGCTACGTTCACATTCTTTCTCCATCTTTCCTAGGACTTCTAATTCTATCTAGGGAATTGTCCTTGGGAAGATACCATCGGCTCTGATGAATCATTGGACTAAACCTATTCCTACCACCCTTTTGTCACCACATCCGTCGTGAATTAAGCGTGTTTTGGGAAGGAATTGCCACCATGAAAAATCATTAAAATCACCTAAAGTACTTGTGATATTGAAATCAAAAGTTTTGTACCTTAGGTGTTTTGTTCATAAAAAACGCTCCCCCTTAACACGTGCTTTCCACATATTAAGTTGGATAATCGTTAAGTCTTTTTCATCTTTTAGCCAAGTATCACTTACATCTCCTTAATCCCATTTTCTCCCCTTATCCAAAATGTTAACCATTAATATTTGGGATATTGAATGGATTAACCGGTCTTTAGGTAAAAATGAAATCGATGTTTGGCCATAGAACAAGTTATTGCTCCCCCTTAATTCAATAAGGGATAGTTGTAGTGCTTTAGTATGATATATTTTGAAAGATTTAGAATCTCGTGAGAAATTCTTGAAAAATTATCATACCTTAACACTACATCAAGCCATTAAAGCACATTATTCACAAATATACATATTCACAATTGAAAACCAATATAAAGTGGACCTGAAATGTAAGACCCATTAGATGGATCGTTGTAGTAGCTTATGGTGCACTAAATACGGTCTTCCACCAACGAACCTTTCCAAGCTCCTCATCAATCTACGTTCACGGAGCTTTTGATCAATCTTCTTGATCACGTACTTTGCCATCTGCCGGTAACCCGGATGCCAATCCTCCGTCATCTCTGGCAAAGTCCCACCCGAGTTCAGATGCTCCAACTTTCCTCTGACTTGTAGAAGGGTTCCATCACTGTACTTGTGGAGCTCACCCACCCTCATAAACTTCATCAAACCTCGACTGTTCAAGTAGAAAATGCCGTAATTCGGGACAGAAATGCCGGTATAGGGACATCTTTCTACATGTTGAGGTAGCACTTGATTCACAGGACGGGTTAAGTTGAGCTTCCTTTGATAGCTTTCGACTCCCAACTGAAGATCTTCAACTCGTGACTTAATGACAACGCTTCGTGTGAACATACGAAGTGCTGTATTCAAAGCAATCAGGTCTTCACAAGGAATATGTGTGAGTTGATCTCGGGTCATCAGAAGCAGCATATCTTCGATATCCTCAAGGCGAATGATGGAAAAATCTCCTTGCTGGATTTTGTATTCCCTGTCATCCTCCCTTTTCAAGCGAATCTCCGTCACATGATAATAGCCGTTCTTGGCTTCAGTTTTCATTCCTAAGATGCTGGAGATGCGGATGTCGGATCTAACATTGCTTCCAGAATTGACCAAGCAGCAACCCCTGTACGCCCTTCGGACTCGTTCGTCCCAATGAGATGCACCTATGACAGCATACATATCATAATTACGATTCATTTTTGGGACCCAGAGTCGATTTACCTTTTCCTCGATAAAGGGAATTGTCCCCCAGTTGGCAGCTTTCAGTAAGGTCAGTGAGGTTGCGTACTTTGATGACCCCTTCAGTAGATACACAAGATCATTGGTGACGAAGAAGTCAAGAGCAATCTGATTATCTTGAGCAGGATCCATTGGAGGTGGAGCTCTTTCTGATTCATGAAGACCTGGCCGTTGAACGGTATTCAGAGCCTTCAGGATCTCATCGGCATAGTACTCGAACTCCATTCGGGTTAATCGGGTTTTGGCACGCAGTCTCTTATCTTTCAGCGCTTTCTTCACCAAGGATGGAGTAACCGAAGTCTTATACTCATGAGCAAAAAATGCACATAAGTCAATCGGACTTCGGATACGGAGATACAACACATCTTTGTCAGCGTCTGTGATCGGATCATATTGTGCTGCTGCCGTGATCCAAACCTGTGGTGGTGCAGTCTCGTCTATCTCCAACGTGTCTGCCCAGTCTCGTATGCTTGGTTCCGGGACCGTAGATTGTTGTACTTGTTGTTGAGGAGTAGAAGTGCGAACATCTGTTGGTTCAGTTTCAGGCATTTCGGCAGTGTCGTGAACTGGTGAGTGTTGTGCAGCTTCGGGTTCCGTCACTGATTCTGCAATCACAGGAGCAACAACAACAGAACTAATGGGGTTAGTGGTAATAGGTAAAGATACAGCGATAGAGGTACCGGGAACCGATGACGCTGTAGTGGCATTCACATCGTGGCGCCACTTAGTTCGTCTTGATTCCGATGATGTAGATTTGTCCTTCTGCGCTGCATCTTTCTTGGACTTGGTTCCAGTCTTAGCAGTTTTCTTGGAGCTGGTAACCTTGTCTCCCTCTTTCGGCTGTTCACCCCCATCATCATCCTGATTGTCATCCCCGTTACTACCCCTAGCACTCTCCTGATTCCCATCACCACCATCATCGCCATCATCATCATCCTCATCCTCGTCATCATCATCCTCATCTTTATCCTCATCATCACCATCATCGTCATCCTTTTCCTCTTCTTCTCCTTCTTCTTCCTCTTCCTCTTCACCAGTACCCTCTTCCTGCTCACTTTCTTCCCTTTCCTCTTCAGGTAGAATGTGATAAGGTACCACACTTCCAAACGTTTTGAATAACCTATCATCCTCCTTGATAGCGTCATTCAGGGATTTGTATAGAGCCCGTTGAATCCTAGACTTATCAAACGACCCAAGTTCCACCATACGAGCCTTAAGGATCTTCTTCAATTCAAAATCCGTCAGGTCATAAGCAATCTTGTAGGCGGCTTCTGAAGGATTGGATGATTTGATCATCAAGTTGTCAGCAGCAAGTGTCTTCAACTCATCACGAAGTTTAGGCATTAAGGATTCAACGGATTCTTGCACTCTTTCTTTCACAGAGGCTTCAAGTGCTTCTTTTTGCTCCTTATATTTATCCCTCATCGCTTGAAGTCTGGTAATACGTGCAGCATGTTTATCAGCCTCAGCCTGCTTAACCCGAGCTAGTTCTTCTGCATGTGCTTTTCGAGTCAACTCCATATCTGAAGCGAACCTAGCAATCATCTCCTCTTGAGCTTTCCTAGATGCTTCTTCACTTTGAGCTCGTCTTTGCAACTCTTGGCGAAGTTCATCCATTTCTCGTTTGTGAGTATCCACATGTGTGTCAAACATTTCGGCCATCACTAATGCAGCCATTGCAGATGTTGCAGAGCTGCTCTGGGTTGATTGAAGAGGCTCGGTTGTTACTGCTGTACTAAGGATGGGAATTATAGGTGGTGGAAGAAATGGTGTTGAAGCCGGTCGGGTTGGTAAGGGTTGTATGATTGGAGGTTGAGTTGCTAAGGGTTGAGTTGACACCATGATCGTGGGAGCAACAGACTTTTTTTCCACACTTGCTGAAATAGGGATTGATGGCTCCTTCGAAGTGGAATAATGTTCAGGTGACCCAAACTCATCAACATCATCTGGTTCTACATACTCATCCTCAATATCTACCCTTGCACCTGAACCACTACCGCCAGTATCTTTCCTACTCCTTTGAATAGCAATCTTCATCATTTGTTTCTCGGTTTTATCAAGAGTAGGATCAACAATGTCTTCTTCGTCACGTAGACGCATCTCATCAGCCTTACCCTTTCCCTTCTTACCCTCTGTCTTCTTCTTCTTCTTGGTTTCGGGTTCAGGTAACGCAGCTGGTTGTTTGCGTTTACCTTTACTCTTAACCGTTGTGGATGAGTCTTCTCCAGTTTGAAGGTTTGCTTTCAGCCTCTTGATTTCTATCTGCAGTAGCTTGTAATCAGCAGAACCTTTGATTTTCTCAGATAGAAGGTAATCAGGAATAGGACCCGGAATCACACCAATAGACGGTCCTTCATGCCTCAGATCTACAGTATCATCAGCTTCTTTAGTGTGATAGCGACCTGCTGCACGCCTATCAATAGTAGCATCAATCTTCATAAAATAATTTATGATAAGCTTAATAAACCGAGGATAAGGAAAGAAGTTTGTCTTCAGCTTCTTGTTGTAGAAGAGTTGAAAGGTGAATTCTTCCCATATCAACAAAGCATAATCTGAATTTGCAGCTTTGTACATGCCATAGAAGAGGTTTATTATAGGACTGCGCAGTGCATCATGGCCACTCGTTTTTGGTGTAAGACATTTACTGAGAATACCCATTAATGCTCTCCAAGGTTGTCCTACCTTAGCAGTGGTAAACTCAGACGCAACTCGTATTTCCGGACATCCAAGTGCGTCAAATAACTCCACGAGTTCATCTTTAGTAGGATCCCTCGAGAATGACATACCTTTGGGTGTATCCCGTATACCAAGAATCTTACGGAAGTCTGAAACTGTGAGTGTCTGCTGCTTGTTGTCGATGGTGAAGGTGATCTTGTTTGAAGTGATTTCCTTGGTAGCCCAAAATTCATACATATACTCATACGGCACCGAGGCTTTACTCCTAAGGGCGTTCTTGAAATGAGAGTTATCGAGGATGGCTATGGCGACCTTAAAACCATGGTGAGTGGATTTTGAGACTTGCTTCAGCCGGTAATTGTTGGGTATAAACTTAAGTGTTCGTGCTTTAGCAATATCGGCTTCTCTAGATTCTTGGATTGCTTGTACTGTTGGATTAGTCATTGTATCTGCTTAAGATAAGACATGAAAGGTTGATGCACAAAAACATATAGATATATATCATTCTTACTTCTAAGCATAACACATTTCATAGGATAAAACAACAAGTACATATAGCATGCAAACAATAATAATCAAACAACTCTTCATTCGGAACTTTTCCTCATTCGGAACTTCTTCATCCGGAAGTTCTTCATCCGGAACTTCCTTCATCCGGAAGTTCTTCATTCGGAACTTCCTTCATCCGGAAGTTCTTCATTCGGAACTTCCTTCATCCGGAAGTTCTTCATTCGGAACTTCCTTCATCCGGAAGTTCTTCATTCGGAACTTCCTTCATCCGGAACATTCCTTCATTCGGAACTTCCTTCATCCGAAAGTTCTTCATTCGGAACTTCCTTCATTCGGAAGTTCTTCATTCGGAACTTCCTTCATCCGGAAGTTCTTCATTCGGAACTTCCTTCATTCGGAACTTCCTTCATTCGGAACTTCCTTCATTCGGAAGTTCTTCATTCGGAACTTCCTTCATCCGGAAGTTCTTCATTCGGAACTTCCTTCATTCGGAAGTTCTTCATTCGGAACTTCCTTCATTCGGAAGTCCTTCATTCGGAACTTCCTCATTCGGAAGTTTTTCAAGAAAAAATCCTTCATTCGGAAGTTCTTATCCATGTTCATCCGGAACTTTTACAAACGAAACTCAGATGATTATTCTAGCGCGTTTGTGAGTTTCTAAGGCAAACTAAGGCATTTAAACATCATATCATACAAAACCGCATAAAACCCACCACAAATCCTTAGTTAATTAACCCTAATTTAATCATAAACCCTAAGTGGATTAAACTGATTAATTGAGCACTGTTTAACAGAATTATATGATAAGTAAGGTGGATTTAGAAGTTAAAATATTGATGTATATACCTTATTTAGTCGAAAGAACAGGATCTAGATGGATTAAACGAATGATTTGATTTCTTGTGTGTGTGTGTAACAATGGCGGCAAAGATGAAGATAAACAGTGAGAAGGAAAGAGGGGGCGGGGGTGTTTTATTTGACTTAGGTCAAAAATTTGACATGTTTCAACAAATAACACTTTAGTCCCTACATTTTCTCATTCTTTTCCTTTTTGTCTAAAATTTTCATTTTTCTTATCCCTTGTTTAACTTACACACATCTTAGCAAACACAATTTATTAGCATATTTCCAAAATCTAAAAGCCATGCCTATCACTTAGAACGAACACAAGTCATATTCTAAAGCAAAACCACTCAATTCCCATGTAGCCCTTAATTTTCACATTCACTTTTGAAAATAAATTTAATGACGAAGATGATTTTAATATTTTCTCCCCCTTAAACGATGACCCGTTTTCTATTTAAAGAGCTGTAGTCATTGTTTAAAGAGTCAAATATTGATGAAAGCATTTCCAATTTTTCTCTTGAAAAAGTTTGATTCGTGGTGTCAATAAGATTTCTCTTATTTTAACAAATTAATGCACTGAGACGTACACAAATTCGTGTTAGACCAAGTTATAAAGTAAACTTGATCCCTTTGCATGATTTGGCTTGTAAATCACGCCCGAGAAAATTAATTCCCGTTCTGAGCCAACGTTTTCCAAGGAAATACGTGACTTTAATATGAAAACCGGGTTGCAGTCAGAAATAACTACAAGCCATAATGGGCATGTTTTAAAAATGTACAACTTTTATACGGACTCTATTTATGGCACCGTGTCAATATTGATCGACATTTCTAAGGCCGTAAATATTACCGTACTAAAAGACTTGCCCGTTTTAAAACGAAAAATATTTTTGGTTTTTCTTGATTTTATAATTTTTATGGTTTTTCTAGGTTTTATATTTTTTATGGTTTTTCTTGGTTTTATATTTTTGTATTTTCTTTTTGTGGTTTATATATTTACTATAATATACATGATCACAACCAAAGGATACTCTGAATAGTTTACCACGACTATTCAGCTGATTCTTCTGCCAACTCTTTGAGAGTCGCTGGAGTGAATGATTTCATGCCAAGCTTGTCGATCAAAAACTCAATTCGTCCTCGATCTAATGCTTTGGTGAACATATCCGCCAGCTGGTACTCAGTAGTGACAAAATACAGCTCGATCACTCCGTTCTCCACCTGCTCCTTAATGAAATGGTAGCGAATGTCTATGTGCTTGGCCCGGGAGTGTTGAACATAGTTGCAGCAAAGGGCAATGGCGCTCTTGTTGTCATAATACATCGGGATTTTGTTGAATCCCAAACCGTAGTCAGTTAATTGTGATCTCATCCAAAGGACTTGAGCACAACAACCGGACATGGCGATGTATTCAGCCTCCGTGCTTGATATTGCAGCGCTTTTCTGCCTTTTTGAAGACCAACTGATCAATCTATCTCCAAGGAGTTGCACAGATCCAGAAGTGCTACGCCTCGTGTCTTGACATCCAGCATGATCGGCATCTGCGTATGATATTAAAGCAATAGAGGAATCTTTCGGATACCATAGACCACGATGAAGTGTTCCTTTTAGATACCGAAAGATCCTTTTAACTACATGTAAGTGCTTTTCGGTAGGCCGAGCCTGATACCGGGCACACATGCATACAACAAATTGCAAATCAGGCCTGCTAGCAGTCAGATATAGAAGGGTGCCGATCATCCCACGGTAAAGTTTTGGATCGACAATAGTCCCATTCCTATCTTCATCTAACTTGGATTTCTCCACCATTGGAGTGTCTACGGGGTCACAATTTTCAAAGTTATATTTCTTAAGAGATTCTAGAGCATATTTGGATTGATTAATAAAGATGCCTCTAGGATTCTGAGAAATCTGTAATCCTAAGAAAAATGAAATTTTTCCCATCATCGACATCTGAAAGCGTGTGGACATTATCTTCTCAAATCGATTTGACAATTTAATGTTAGTGGCAGCAAATATTATATCATCAACATAAATTTGTACCAGAAGCATGTCGTTGCCTTCCTTGAGAGTGAATAGAGTGGGGTCCACTTTGCCTTTGGAGAAGCCTTCCGACATGAGATATGTTGACAGGAAATCATACCACGCGCGTGGAGCTTGTTTCAACCCATAGAGAGCCTTCTTAAGCTTGTACACATGATTAGGAGACTCCGTGCTGACGAACCCATCCGGTTGACTAACATAAACTTCTTCCCTTAGTTCACCGTTCAAAAATGCCGTCTTCACATCCATTTGATAGACGATCATGTTCATATGAGCAGCAAACGCAAGGAATAGTCTAATCGCCTCCAATCTAGCCACAGGAGCAAAAGATTCCTCAAAGTCTATACCCAAGGCTTGTTTATATCCTCTAGCGACCAATCTAGCTTTATTCTTCAATACCGCACCCATCTCATCAAGTTTAACCTTATAAACCCATAACAAAGTAAGGATGTTAACCTTGTCAGGGCGAGGAACCAATTCCCATACTTCAAGTCGTTGGAATTCGTTTAGTTCCTCCTACATAGCTTCTTTCCAAGATGATTGGGTCATAGCCTGCTGCCAATTTTTGGGTTCAACTTCAGAGAGAAATGCATCAAAGTAACAATATAGTGCACTCTCTTGTAATTGATGGCGTGTAGAGACTGGTCGATCTAGATCTCCAATAACATTCCTAATTGGGTGATCTTTTGTCCATTTAGTGCTATGGTTTTCAATCCTAGGTGGTCTGGAGTGAACAATAGAAGGAGCTTCTTCTGAGGTAGACGCGGCTGAAGGGTTTTCAGGGATCGCTACACCAAAGAAAGGAAGCTCTTGCAAGTGAGCATATTCCAAGTCGTGATCAGTAGAATCCTCTTCTACATCATTAGGCACAAGTAGGGGTGATGATTCAGGTGTAGTTTGAGAATCACTTGGTGAAGGTGCATCCGGTTCAATGTGAATTGTAGATGCATTAGATAAAGGTTCATTAGCTTGAGCAACCACTTCAGGTATTGGAGCAATTACTACAGGTGCTGGAACTTCATCAGTCGGGGGATCGAAGAATTCATCAAACAACGGTTGAAACAGTTTATCCCACTCGGGCCTAGTTGGTGGTAAAAATGATGTAGAAGTAGGATTATTGGGAACTAATCCGGAGCTAATAGCACCGGTTCCCATCTCATGAAGCGCGGGTTCAGAGCTGTGTTGCTCAGAAGCCATCGCTGTCAGCTCGTCGAAATCTGCGTCCATAGTTTCTACAAACTTGCCAAGACGACGGTTATAGATTCGGTATGCTCTTTTGGACGGTGAGTAACCAATGAAAATACCTATATCGGCTTTCGGTTGAAGCTTACCCAAGTTCTCACTATTGATGTTTGGATAACACAGAGCACCAAACACATGGAAAAATGAAACATCGGGTTTACGGTCATGTAAAAGCTCATAAGGTGTTTTTCCATGGCGTTTCCGAAGGATAGAACGGTTTTGGGTGAAACATGCAGTAGAAATAGCCTCTGCCCACAAGAACAATGGAGCGTTCGCATAAATAAGCATGGTCCTAGCAGCTTCTATAAGTGTACGATTCCGTCTTTCGACGACACCATTTTGTTGTGGAGTGCGTGCAGCGGATGTTTCATGTGATATACCAACTCCTTCATAATAATCACGAAGAGTCTGGTTGACGAACTCTGTACCATTGTCTGTACGAATACGGCGGACAGTGGTATTCAAACGTACCTGAATGAATTTCAGAAAAGTGATGATAGCCTTCGGTGCTTCATCCTTTGTACGTAGAAATCTAACCCATGTAAACCTGGAAAAATCATCCACAATTACTAGAATGAATTTCTTACCGCTCACACTTTCAGTTCTCATCGGCCCACAAAGATCCATATGCAAAAGATGAAGTTTTTCTTGATTGGTGTCTTCAGCTTTGGGTTTGTAAGATTTCTTGGTGCTTTTCCCCCTTGAACACGCGGAACATAAATGGTCCTTGTGAAATTTAAGCTTTGGAAGACCACGAACTAATTCGTTTTTAGCCAGATGATTAATAGCATCAAAGTTAAGATGAGATAATCTGCGATGCCATAACCATGACTTGGTCTTAGATGCTTTAGAGAGAAGACATACTGGAGAGGCGGCCATCATGTCTTGTAAGGAAAAAGTGTAATGATTTGCACCACGAGATCCCTTCAACAAATCTTTTCCTTCCAAGTTGCGGATGAAACAAGTGTGTTGTCGAAAAGCAACCTCAAGGTTGGAATCACAAAACTGTCCTACTGAGAATAAGTTATGACCAAGACCTTCTACATAGTATACCCTAGAAATCGTCACGTTTCCAATCTGATATTCACCATACCCCATAATCTTTTCTATATGATCATTCCCGAATTTAACCGTACCAAGAAACTTGCTGACGAAATTTCGGAGCATCGAGCGATTTCCGGTCATATGTTTTGAACAACCGGAGTCCAAATACCACAGGATGATTTGGACCACCTGAAAATATCACCACACAAAGACAATGTAGAGGTATCGGAATCTGAGTGTTCCTTGTTATTAGCAGGTACAGATTTAATAATCTTAGATTTGCTAACTCTAGGTTTCTTAGATTTCCTAGCCTTCTCCTTCTTAATTGGTGGTGTAGATTCTAGTTGGCTTAAATCCTGAGGTATTTCTTCACTGATAGGCACTATAGTGGGGGCTGACCTAATTAAAGGGCGCTGTTTCCATACTTGAGTGCGAGTGTTCCTAACTAAAGGACGCTCAGACCTAACCTCAGTGGATGCATTCCTAGTTAAAGGGCACATTTTTCCATCTAATGTAAAGGTCCTACCAGTGGGACGCCATTGCCAGCCAACTTGGGCACGAGTTCTACCCGTTGGCTTCCATTCAAGACCATTCTTAATAGCATTCATTTCATTAACGTGATCAATCAGACACAAATCATGACGCTGGGAAAACATACATTCATTACAGTTCCAACAATTCAAATCAGAATTCACGAATGGTTTAGGCTGCTGCACAGGCGCAGAGCTTTTAGTCTTAACATGATTCTTTTTATTTAAAACTGAACTAGCATTCCTATTGTGAACTTCTACTTTCTTCTTTGTGGCACTACTAGTGGAGGGCTCGATCTTAGCTTTCTTGAGTGGCGATCCTTTAGCCTTAGTAGTCTCTTTTAATCCTGTAGAAGGCAAAGTGGGAACATTAGCAACAGATTTTAAAGGTGTCTTACTTGATTGTGCCAATGACGGTTTCGCTCCTGGAGTCTTATTAAATAGAGTGACAGTAATGGGCCTATTATTAAGTAGTGCAGAACCTGGTGTACCTATGTATTGCAAATATGCTAGGCAATATTGAACTCGCTTAACATATTCATGAGCCGAATAATAGTCGCTACTAGAGGGATCTAAGGCATAAAGATCGTCTAAAATATCCCTAAGAAGATCGACATGCTTAATGGCATTCCTCATATAATCATCGTAGGTAACCGGGTTTCTCTTATGAAGTGGATTCTTATAAAGCACTACTGACTTGGTTGTTGGAGCACTAGTGGACGGTGCAGAGTCGGTAGCTAAGTTATCAACAACTTCTTGTCGGGTGAGAAGAAGTGTCTCCTTTAACTCAGCCAAAACCATATTTTTGTCTATGAGCAGGATGTTCAAATCAGAGATTTCCTCGCACTTTTGGTTCAGTTGTTCAACAAAAGATTGTTGCTGTGCCGCATTAAAAGCGAAGCGTTCTTCTAGTGAACCATAAAGAGCGGATAATCCCTGTCTTGTCCGATCCATCTCCCCTTATTAAGGACGAAAGTCTAATTTCTAAGACTTGGTTTTTAGACTCTGCAGCCTCTAGTTCCAATTTTAATGTTTCCTTTGATGATACCTCTCTCTTCAATCTCATGATTTCTTCCTCTAATGTCTTAACAATTGCAATCATCTTGTCACTAGTCTCAACACCGTTTTCACAAACATTTGATATCAAAAGATTCTCATTTTGAGTTTGTTGTTTTAATTCTAAAGATATACAATGTTGTTCTAGTTGATTAAAGCGTGTTGAAAGTAAATTGTAGGAATCTTGTAGCTTTAAAAACTTAGCGTTAGATTCGTGACAAGAATGATTATCTACCTCATTTACAGTATCAGCAACATTTACAGAAAGATTACAAACATCATCACAAATATCCTCACAAATATTCACAGCGTCACAATTAATCTTAGCGGATGTAAGCTCATTCGAATAATTAACATTTACAGTAGTAAGCACATCACACGAGATTACTGCAGACAAGAATCGGTCATATTCGGTTAAAATCTTTTCTTTTTCAACTAGTTGTAGTTCGTAAGCGGTGTCCATTTCATAAAACACTTTTTGAACTTCACCAATTTCAAACACAAGATTTTCCTTAAGAGATGCAAAAATTCCTTTTAGACTTTCGACAAACGGATTGATCTCAGTTTTAAACACCTCATTCATATGTTCGAAAGCCCATTCTCCGGCGTTTAGGCCATTTGAAGTCGTACGTTCCAAAATGACCTTGTCAAAATTAGTAAAGTATTGATTAATCTCTTGCAAGTTTAACCATACAGTGCTAACTGGTGGAAGATCCTTTGGAATTTCCTTAGGACCTTCCATATTGACAAGTGTAGGAAAAGTACTAGGGTTTTCTTCATCTAATATGTAGGTTGGTGGTGTTATGAGATCTTTGTCCATATGGAATCGAATTCTAAAATCCGTTTTTGCAAGCTCCTTATTCAATTTAAAATAATCACACTCGGGATATTTTGCAGAATTGTATGACCGATCCTCATCAACTAGATCCTTACTTGTTCGATCATCGGGAAAAACAATCGGGTCTAAAGCCAATCCTAATTGAGTTGCATTATAAAGTCTAGGACTATGTCTTAAAGCTTGTTTTGCATAACGTGGATTAGGGGGAAGGCCTTTTAGACGGGATAAGTTAAATTCTCTAAATGAAGCATCAAATAAGTGAACTAGTTGAGAAGCAGCGTATTGTCTTAACAGCAAGTAATCTAGACTTCTAATCTTATTAGTGGCATTAATCTCCATTTCATTCTTCTTAGACTCAAGTGATTCAAAATCCGTTTGAAGTTTTTGAAAATTAGTGACCACTAACTCCTTTTCTTGAAGTTCATTAGACAGATTTGCTCTTAAGTTTTCTATTTCTTGCAAGTGACCCATTTGTTTGTTTCTAAAGTGATCATATTCGGGATTAGTGAGAACACTAGACGAAGGCACTAGTTCCAAGGTTTGAACTTTCTCATTGCTTAAGGCAAGCTCATCAGACAAATTCTTATTCTTAGCTAAGGTTTCTAAGAGTGCAGCATTCATTTGGCTAAGTAATGTAGCAGGAACCATGACCAAATCTTGTTGAGCAGGAGTAGGCGTATGCGAACTGGGTCCCGGTTGTGATTCACTCAAAGTCTGGGGACTCACATTGATATTGCTATCATTGTTTGTCTCCTCGTTTGAAGGACTCACCACCGAAGATTCATTCGAGTCAGCACTCTCTTGCACAACTTGATGTGGTTGAATACTAGCATCAGTGGTTTTATCGGTGGTATTAATAAGTACCTCAGATCTCTTTTCTGGCCCTAAGCTGGAGATAGTTGCCATGAGAGCAGCCTTTGCAGATTGAAAGTCATCACAGTCGGAGTCATACGCATCAAGATCATCGGCTTGGTAAGCTGCATTCTGCGTAGTGACAACGTCTTGTTCAGCAATCCCTGGGTCAGCAAGAAATGCAAGCTCCTCTTCATCAAGTTCCCTTCCTTGCGCCTGAGCATTTACCAGATAGATCTTTTCTGCAAACCACTGTCCATCCCTTCTCCTCTTGGGTTTCTTACAATCCCTGGACATATGACCCTCTTCCTTGCAGTTGTAGCATGTAATCATTCTCAACTTGCCTGTATTAGCCCGTGGAGGATTGTTGACCATTGGAGCAGGAGCAGGATTGATCGTGCGAGCATTGGTTGATGTGGAAGGTCTCCCCTGATAAGGTTGAATTGGCTGAACCATGACCCTTCCATTCTCAATAGTAGCTTGTTGACGAGAATTGGATGAATTCCTCAACTGATTGTTGGTAGGAGCTGATCCTCTGTATCCTCGTTTGCTTAAAGTTCTTGTGAGATAAGCAGACATAGTAGTTAGCACTTCAACTGGGTCAGCTCCTTGTTGGAATACAGGAACGGGGACTTCCTCATCATCACAATACAGTGCTTGATCTGGATGAGCTGCATAATCAGTAGAAGGAATACTCATTTGATCAGGGTAGCTTGTTGGATATGCTGCATTCTCTTGATAAGAAGAATATGAAGGCTGAGCATAAGGTGCAACATTTGCTGGATGAAGTTGTGAAGCATACTGTGGTGAAGGTGCATTGAACCGATATTGTTGCTGATGTGAGGTGGGTGGTTGTGGTAGAATCGAGTATTGTGGGAAGGTTGGTGTCATATAAGGTGATGGATGATAGGCTTGATGTCCCAAGATATAAGGTGTGTTGTTGTGTGACAAGCTTGGTTGATTCGCCATCAAAGCTAAGGAATCTGGGTACATACCGCGAGGAGAACGGTGCATAATCACATGCTTCTCATGCTGCTGAAGAAAAGCATAGATTTGATCTAAGTTGCACTTATGCAAATCCCGGGTTAACTTCACATCGGTAATATACTCACCCCATTCAGCTTGAGGTAAAGTATTCAAGAACTTGGTGTTAACCTGGAATGGAGCAATTACAAGATTGTATACATTCAGATCATTCATTAGAGTAGTGAATCTGAAGTAATAATCGTGTAGTGTTTCCCCTGGGCTGTACGTGAATCTATCAAACAGATCATACAGCTGACACTCCCTTTCCTGTTTGGTGAGAGAAGTACCTTGTAGCAACACCTTTAACCGTTCCCATAAATCTTTGGCAACCGTATATTGACTAACCATACGATAAATATCATGCGGAAGAGCTTGGAGAAGTGTCTGTAGAGCCTTTTCATCAGCATCAGCAATGAGTTGTTGTGCCGGTGTGAGTTCTTCATATTCTCTTGGTCGAGACACGTTATTTGCCACAATGGTACCATAGTCGAGTGGACCATTCAAAATCGATTTGACCATAAGCCTTCCGTATGTTGGTTTGCCCTTCAAGTATTGCATCATACGGCCCTCCCATGCCTCAAACACCTCTTTGATAAGCATTGGTGGACGACTATCAGTCCCCGTTATGATCGAGATATCCGTAAGAGATGTCATCTGAGGCATTAATGAACTTGGATTCATTTTGTTTTCTTCAAAGAAACAGAGATTATCGGTTGATCGAGCAGTGAAGTAAAGTTTGTGAATTGTGTTAAGTTTTTGTTGTAAGGAACCAAGATTAAATCCTCTAAAAAATCGTCGAAAAAACAAGCAAAATCACCCTTGATCCGGAACTTCTTGATCCGGAACTTCTTGGTTCGGAACTTCTTGAGTCGGAACTTCTTGAGTCGGAACTTCTTGAGTCGGAACTTCTTGAATCGGAACTTCTTGAGTCGGAACTTCTTGAGCCGGAACTTCTTGAGTCGGAAGTTGTTGATTCGGAAGTTGTTGATTCGGAAGTTGTTGATTCGGAAGTTGTTGATTCGGAAGTTGTTGATTCGGAAGTTGTTGATTCGGAAGTGCTTGATTCGGAAGTGCTTGATTCGGAAGTGCTTGATTCGGAAATACTTGATTCGGAAGTGCTTGATTCGGAAGTGCTTGATTCGGAAGTGCTTGATTCGGAACTTTTTGGCTTGATTCGGAAGTGCTTGGTTCGGAACCTTTTTGCTTGATTCGGAAGTGCTTGGTTCGGAACTTTTCTGGGTAATCAGAAACTTGTTCGAGTATGCACAGTCGAACAAAAAGATGATAAAAAACCCCGATTTTTACCAAATAACCCAAAAAGTTTTGAGCTTTCGACTAAAATAAGTAACAACTAATACTTATTTACTAATCCCAATCACCAAAACACCAAAAAACACCAAGAATCAAGATGATCTTCTTAAAGAACACAAATACAATCAAAAACTAAAAAACCACACAAATCACTACCTTAAATCACCCCATAGCTCTTGATACCAAATGTAGAATATTGATAATCAATGAATCTATGAAGGGGTTTGTTGATTTCTAGAGAGAGAAAGTTAGAGAGAGAAAGTGAGAGAAACTATGTGTATTTTATTAAATGGAAACTAGCAAATGACAACAACCAACCCCTTTCCATGGTGGAAAGGGGTATTTATACTCCAAGCCTAACATTGGGCTTGGGCCGGTCCATGACAAGCCCATGGACCGGTTCTTACTTAAGTTAATAAGCAACTAATGACTATTTTCTAACTACGAGCTATTACAACATAAATCATATTGTGGAGTGACTGATACTTCTAATATACGTTAAAACGTATTTCTAACAAGATGTTTAATGGATTTACATTGTATTGAGTCTTGAAGTATCACGTGATTGGCCTATTTTTAGCTTGATGTGAAGAATTCTTTTCTTCATAGCCACTTATTTGAGACAGTTTACGTGCATCAACCACCAAGATTTATTGATTCTACATATCCTGATTATGTTTGTCATTTGTATCATTCACTATATGGGCTTAAGCAAGCCCCTCGTACATGGTTTTAGTGGTTTGCTATCTTTATCACACGTGTTGGTTTTTAGCACATCAAAATCAATGTGTCATTATTTGTTTATCATCAGGGATCGGATATTGCTTATTTATTGTTATATGTGTTTCATATGTAGCTCTTTTACAATGTGTTATTACATTACTTTATAATGAGTTTGCTATGACTGATTTTGGCTCTCTCAAATATTTTTCGATACATCTGCGATGTGGTCGAAGTCTTGTTTGTTCTTGTCTAAGTTCAAATTTGCAAAGGAAATTCTTGAGTGGGTAACATGCAGCATTACAACCCATGCAATTTTCCTGTGGACACTACGTACAAGCTTGGTTCTGAGGGTGACCCTGTTGTGACCCTAACTTATATCACAGTCTTGCATGTGCTCTTCAGTATTTTAACATCACTCGACCAGATATCTTCTGCTATGCAGTAGGTCTGTCTTTACATCCATGATCCTCATGACCCACGTTTCATCGCTTTCAAGCGCATTTGCGCTATTTTCGTGGCACTATTGATCATGACCTCCAGCTTCATGTTTCATCTACTACTCAGCTTACTGTCAACACTGATATTGATTGGACTAGTTGTTATGTTACTTCGTAGATCTACTTTTGGGTATTGTGTTTTTCTCGGTGATAATCTTCTATCTTGGTCTACCAAGCGGCACCTTACATTGTCTCGTTTTTGTGTTTAGGCAGAATATCGTGGTGTTGCAAATGTTGTTGTTGATACTGCTTGGATTTAAAATTGGTTACTTGAGTTGCATGCTCCGCTTGCTACTACTACTCTTATTTATAGTGATAATGTTAGTGCGGTGTATTTGTCCACTAATCTTGTTCAGCATTAGCGGACTAAACACATTGAGAATGTCATTCATTTTATCTTAGATTGTTGCTTTGCTTCATGTTCTATCTCGTTATCAGTATGCGGATATACTTACAAAAAGTCTCCCGGTGTTTTATTTCTTGAGTTTCGTTTCTTTTTTAATGTTCGAAGATCTCTCGTTCCAACTACAGAAGTATTCCATATTATTGTGATATGTTGTAGTTCTTCATCCTTGCTTGTTCTTCATCGACATTATTCTCCAGCCTAGCTTGTTCTCCACCGAGATTGTTCTCTAGCCTACCTTATTCTATATGTTTGTTCTCCAAGTCTAATGTCATATATGGGTTTATGGCCCAATTGGTTATTCATCTGCATTTATACTCATTTAAGGTTTAATGAATAATGAATGGGATTGTGCTAAGTTCTAAAACGGTGCATCATGTGTCGCTAAGGCCTCCATAAATGGTGTGCCATGTGCCACTAAGGCCTCAGAAAGGCGTGAGATTTGACATTCACGTCACGCAATAGACTAAGGCTTAGGCTTAAGGTTTGACGTGAGATGAGGAATGAAAAATATGATAAGACGTGATAAACGTTATGCGTAGAGACTTTTTTAGTTCAATTTCGATAAAATCGTATTTTATAAAGAAATGAAAAAATTACATACAAATAAGTTTTTTTAACTTTATTCGTTATTTATGACACTTTTTATAAACTAAACATATTTATTACATGATATAAATATATAAATTTATAAATATTTTAATATTTTATGACGTTTTGAGTCACGCCTTTAAAACATCATGACTCATTATAGCTCGTAAAGGTGTGAGGCTTGCCATGCCGCCACACCAAGTCTTAGACTATTTATAAGTTTGATCATAATTATAAAATATTAAGCGGGAATATTATTCATATATTCATATATTAAAAAGATATTAAATTAAATCTGATTTATATATAAACCGGTACGTGTAATAAAATGTTACTTTTTAATGTTACTTAAAAGTAACGATTTTACTTTATAATAATTATAATTTACATGGTGGAAGAACGGGCAACAAGCAGACCGCTAGTCTTTTTGTATAACAACTAGTCTATTAAATACAATTTTTGTGGATTTAGGTGTCAAAAATATTAATTAATGTTCATAACACGTTGTATTCTGATAAGTAGCTCAACCGCCTCATGTGAAAGGAAACCAAATGTATCAAACGCGAAAGGAATAAACACGTTTTGATTTTCAAAACATGCTTTCTCGTGCTTAGTCACTTTGCACGAGACGGCTTTTATAGCAGCTGACCCACTGTAAAATCCCGACTGCTTAATCCCACGAGAAGATCACCCTATTAAATTATCAAATTTACGTATGCATGTTTACCTCGGACCCATCCAAAAACTAAGGGGCTGTTTAGTTGTGGAAAAATTTTCATAATTTTATGTTTCTAATTTTCTAGAAAAGAAAAGACTTTTCTTTTCTAGAAAAGAGTTGAGAATTTTGAAAACTTGTTTAAATAATATTTTTCATTTTCTAAAAAAATAAACAATGTTTAAACGAAACTATTTTCAACCATTTTTTTCATGTTCAACTTTTTTTTTCACGTTTTTGCTTATTTTTTTTACGTTTTCGTCTGTTTTTTCCCGTCTTCTTTTTTCATATTTTCGTAAATTTTTTTACGTTTTAATTAGTTTTTTACTTTTTATCAGTATTATTACGTTTTAGTGTATAAATTTGTGTTTTCGTCAGTATATTTACGTTTTCGTCAGTAAATTTACGTTTTCGTCAGTAATTTTACGTTTTTTCTATAAATTTACGTTTTCGTCAGTAAATTTACGTTTTAATCAGTAAATTTACGTTTTCGTCAGAAAATTTACGTTTTCGTCAGTAAATTACGTTTTCGTCAGAAAATTTAAGTTTTCGTCAGTAAATTTACGTTTTCGTCTGTAAATTTACATTCTCGTCTGTAAATTTAGGTTTTCGTCAGAAAATTTACGTTTTCGTAAAAAATTTACGTTTCCGTCAGTAAATTCACATTTTCGTCAGTAATTTTACGTTCTCGTCTGTAAATTTAGGTTTTCGTCACTAAATTTACGTTTTCGACAAAAGTTTACTTTTTTGTCAGAAAATTTACGTTTTCGCCAGTAAATTTATGTTTTCGTCTGTAAATTTAAATTTTCGTCAGTACATTTACGTTTTCGTCAGTAAATTTACGTTTTCGTCAGTAAATTTACGTTTTCGTCAGTAATTTTACGTTCTCGTCTGTAAATTTACGTTTTCGTAAGTAAATTTACGTTTTCGTCAAAAATTTACTTTTTCGTCAGTAAATTTACGTTTTCGTCAGTAATTTTACGTTTTCGTCTGTAAATATTCGTTTTCGTCAAAAATTTATTTTTCGTCTGTAAATTTACTTTTCGTCGGTAAATTTACGTTTTCGACAGAAAGTTTACGTTTTCGTCAAAAATTTACTTTTCCGTCAGTAAATTTACGTTTTCGTCAGTAAATTTACGTTTTCGTCAGTAAGTATACCTTTTCGTCTGTAAATTCACGTTTTCGTCAGTAAATTTACTTTTTTGTCAGAAAAATTAAATTTACGTTTTCGTCTGTTAATTTACGTTTTCGCCAGTAAATTTACTTTTTTGTCAGAAAAATTAAAATTTACGTTTTTGTCAGAAAAAGTAAATTTATAGACGAAAACGTAAATTTTCTGACGAAAACGTAAAATTACTGACGAAAACATAATATTACTGACGAAAACGTAATATTACTGACGAAAACGTAAATGTACTGACGAAAACGTAAATGTACAGACGAAAACATAAATTTACAGACGAAAACGTAAATTTACAGACGAAAACGTAAATTTACAGACGAAAACGTAAATTTACAGACGAAAACGTAAATTTTTTGACGAAGACGTAAATTTTCTGACGAAAACCTAAATTTACCTGTGAAAACGTAAATTTCCTGACGAAAACGTAAATTTTCTGACGAAAACGTAAAATTACTGACGAAAACGTAAATTTTCTGATGAAAACGTAAATTGATAGACGAAAACGTAAATTTTCTCACTAAAACGTAAATTTTCTGACGAAAACCTAAATTTACTGGCGAAAACGTAAAGTTTCTGGCCAAAACGTAAATTTTCTTAAAAAACGTAAATTTTCTGACGAAAACGTAAAATTACTGACGAAAACGTAAATTTTCTGACAAAAACGTAAATTTACAGACGAAAACGTAAATTTTCTGACGAAAGTGTAAATTTATGACGAAAACGTAAATTTTCTGACGAAAACGTAAAATTACTGACGAAAACGTAAATTTACAGACAAAGGCGTAAATTTTTTGACGAAAACGTTAAAATAATGATGAACGGTGAATACTGAATAGTAACGTGTTATTGAAATGGGTTAAATAAAACAATGGTGGGTATGAGGTGAAAATTTAGAAAAGGGTAAAATGGAGTTTTCTAATTTTCTATATAAATTTAGAAAATGAATTTTGTAATTTTTGAAAAATATTGAAAAATGATGTTGCTAAACATGTTTTCTATTTTTCACTTTTTAAATGAAAATTTTTCTAGAAAAGTGGAAAAATTTTCTCCAACTAAACAGCCCCTAAAATGTCCTCGATTAGCATTTTATATAACCGACTACGTTGCTATACATCTGTATATAACAAATGCCGATTACTAATGAGCAATGACTTCGATATCAATAAGAACAAATACCTAAAATCTGGAAATACTATCCAGCCGTTTTTGGTGGCATTTTAAGGCCTGGGTCGTCTCGTTATTTTTTGTGGTCCTAAGCAATAACAACAAATAAGTTTTTTTACGCGTTAAATAAATAGAAATTGCATGTAAAATTGAATTATATAACTCATACATGTTTAGTATTATAAATATTTATAAATATGGCCTTTTGAAAGTGGAGGCCCTCACACCCATCCGAGACTCTCTGATAAGGGCCACCACTTGACTGAGTGTCTATGTTATGTATCTTTTTTGTTAGTTAAATGAGGCCTCTTTGTGTTGCTACCAAAATTCACGAGACGGCCCTAAGTATACAAGTTATATTACTTCAACGTCTTGTATCTATTTTTTACAACCCACAACCTTTGGATTAATCGAGTAAGTTGATGCAACTCGACTGAATGCCTGTTGGTAACAAATACGTATCTTTTACATATACATGCTGATGGTTTGGTTAGCTATTTTTGCGGGAAAAACATCGTAAAGCCATTTCATAAGCTGTAAAAACAGCCCCATTTACAATAAAAGCTCGAAAAAGTGTACTTCCAAGTCCTCGAAATAGCACGCTCGCGCCATCATTTTTAACACTCTTCCGAAAACAATCCAAACTTCCATTATACGCCCCCTTTGAACTCGATGCTTGAGCTTGAAGTCTTGTTTTAACTACATCAACAGGATAACAGCAAATCCAACTATTGACACCAGCTAGACCTCCTGCGACAAGCATTGTTGCAAAGCTTTCATCGCCGTTTTTCCGGCATCCTGGATGGATTTTTTCTCGAGCATATTCGTATGTCCAGAAATATACACCGTATGACGGGGCGTCGCGTATGGTTGTGATGGTTAGCCCTCGAAATATGCCTTTGATTCCTTCGGCTTTTATTATGTTTCTGGTGACACTAGATGGCCCGGCTTTTGTTTGTTTTGGTGTTGTTTGGTTTTCTAGTTGTAGTTGGATCTTTATTAGTTCGATTGGGGTTATTACAAGGCTTTGGATGGCACCGGCTCCAAAGCCTCCTAGTAGGACACTTCCGTATGATGGAGGTTGTGTTGCAGAAATATAGGGCTCAAATGCTCGTGACAGTGTCGCGTTGCATTGAAAAACCAAAGCGTTCTGCATCAAAAGATCAGGTGGATAATTAACAGATATATATATGAAAACGTTATTTTTGGTTTAAAATTAGTCATTTTGTCACATCGAAACACCCTTTAACGCATATCCAAACACCGCTTAACACAACATTTGAATAAGCTTGATGTTTAAGATATGGTCAAGCTCAATACAGAGTTTAGATTGCTTATCCGTTTCCTGTTTATGTATTACGTTTAGCATACGAACAACAGATTCATAAAGACGAGATGGGTGGGAATCTAACCTGAAATGCAACCGACGCAACAGGGGCACCCATGCCTTTAAAAAGGGCAAGTGGTCCTTCTTTAGTTGCAATATTTCTAAGAATACTATACGTAGAGCTATTTAAACCGCTTTGTTGTTTGATTCTCACAGTATCAAGTGGGTGTCCTGCCACAACTCCAGCGATTCCCCCAAACCCTCCGGCCACAAATTCTTTGCCCCAGCTACTTGCAAGAATCTCGGGCCATAAATCCATTCTGTGGACCTTCTATGAGTAAGGCTTGCTCGGGTTAATGATACGCAACGACAATGCAATTAGAAAACCTTTTTTCTCAGGGCTATCCTGTATTTGATTGGTTTTTAGAGTTTCTGAATACAGATTTTGTTCTTTTGTGTTGACAGGAAGGTATCAGGAATTGCATCATACCAACATTTGAGGTATTATGTCTTCAAAAGCCTAAGAAAAACGGATGGTGAGCAAAACAAAAGCAAACCTATTTACAAGGAGATGGTTTGTGATAAAATCAGCCAAACAAAGAAACAGGGAAATGGGTCAAAAATGGTTCTAACATGGGTCAAACTGCACAAGAATGAAGTATGTTGTTTCACCTTATGCTTATAAGTTATAACCATGACCCTTCAAAAAGTTGATCGATAACCTCTAAAAGGTAAACACAGAATGACCCTGCTGAGATAATTCGGTGCCTAAGGTGCTACATATATCATATTCAGCACCCCAACCAAATCAATCCACGGTTCATAAGCAATGTGTACAAGTTTGAAACACAATAAAAACCAGAGCAGCAGATCCAAAACAGCATCAAGACAATATTTGAACATGATCGATAACCTCTAAAAGGTAAACACAGAATGATCCTGCTGAGATAACTCGGTGCATAAGGTGCTACATATATATCCTATTCAGCACCCCTATTCATTCACTGAATCAATCCACGGTTCATAAGCAATGTGTTATCGTGTACTAGTTTGCAAATGTCAATTGAAACACACAATAAAAACCAGAGTAGCAGACCCAAAACAGCATCAAGACAATATTAGAACATGATCGACAATCTCTAAAAGGTTAACACAGAATGATCCTGCCGAGATAACGTGCACAAGGTGCTACATATATTCTATTCAGCGCCCCTACCATCCAGTCACTGAATCAATCCACGGTTCATAAGCAATGTGTTATTGTGCTGTGAGTATATGTTTGCAAATGTGAATTGAAACAAACGATAAAAACCAGATCAGCAGACCCAAAACAGCATCAAGACAATATTAGAACATGATTATTATCCGAAATTCAAATGCACTAATAAATTGTCAACGGTTTTAATACTGAATTCAGTCAGACACATTCAGACATATTAGGAGAACATTTACTAATAACACCATAGCACATTAAGCAACTTCACTTCCGAAAGACACAGCTCACTTCTTCCCGCTCTTCTTCAAACCAGCACCTCCCAAGGCTCCCTTTTGAGCTTTTGCTCTGAGCTCCTTAAGTGCCTTTTCCTCATCCTTCTTCTTTTGAATGTTGGCCTTGTCAACCTGCAAATTCAATCGATATTACCAAATGTAAGAACACTTGAACCCATGACTATATAGTTGGTAAAAGAAAAAATACAGAAGTATAAAGCGCCGTTTTTATTCCATAGGCAACTAATGTTGACTAGTCCAAATCAAAACTAGAGCGTCTTAAACACAAAAACACGTATTTCATTTATTCAGTAACGTTAACAAGGTGAAGTTGAAAGTATATACAATAACTGACATGCTTCTATCAGTTAGTGTAAAGCATTTACAATTTTGTTTTTTGTTTTGTAGTTCAATTAAGACAGATTAGTCAGTCGCAATTTTATTATAAACTAATCAGAGTGTTCTGATCAGCTTCGTTGTTAGTGACCCGTTCAGGAATTCATGAAACAATTTACATGTAGCATGGCACCTAAACCTTCAGATAATCAAAAGCCATCACTAAACTAGTTAATAAACAAGTAACCAGACCCAGTTTCAGAACTACACCAAAACACTTGATACAAAATTCTGGCGACTTAAAAACACACTATTCAAAAGAGTGTTCTCGTTTATGCTATGACAAAAGAAAGACCCTGGTTTATGATTATTTGGTTTCGGGCTTATGTAAACTCACTTTTTCGGCTTATATAAGCTTGAGGTTATGAAACACAAGCCCAAAATTAATTAAGCATAAACCGACTAATATTAAACCTAAACAAACACCATAGTTTTATTTTAGCTTATCAGCTTATTTAGAATCGGAAAAGCTCATAAACTCACTTTTCTAGGCTTATGAACTTTTCAAGTTGAGCTTACGGACTCTTATAAGGAAAAAAAAGGCGCTTGCAAGCTTTTTAAAATTCAAATAACCTAAAAAACCAAACAGATCCAAAACACCCACCAACATAACCTCAATTTCAATGTATTTGTTTGGGCTTGTATAGCCAGCTTAGTTGGTCTTAGGCTTTTGTTTCATAAGCTCACTTTTTGTGGCTTATATTGAAACTTTTTGGCTTATATAAGCTTATTATGTCCTAATAAGCTTATACTACAAAGTTTCAAAATAAGCAAAAAAAAAATGAGCTTATGAAACATATACCCAAAACCAAATAAGACATAAGCCAAAACAAAAACACCCTAGCTAATCTTCTTAGCTTATCAGCTTACTTAAAATCAGATAAGCTCTGTTAACTCGCTTTTCTTAGCTTATCGACTTGAGCTAAGGAGCTTAAATAAACCAAAAAAACAGGGGTTTTCAAAATTCAAATAAGCTGATAAACCAAGAAAACAAACTGAAACCAAACACCCACTAACATAACATCGACCATAAATCATCTTTCAACAGCTTATGGGTTGTTTAGTTTTTGGCTTATGTTTCATAAGCTCACTTTTTGTGGCTTATATTGAAACTTTTCAGCTTATATAAGCTTATTATCTCCTAATAAGCCTATACTACAAAAGTTTCGAAATAAGCCACATAAAGTAAGCTTACAAAACATAAACCTAAAACCAAATAACCCATAAGCAAACTATATAAACCAAAAAAAACCCTTTACAGTAATTTTGCCCTATATAGCTGGCTTACGGCTTATTTGGTTTTGGGTTTATGTTTTATAAGCTCACTTTTTGTGGCTTATATTGAAACTTTTCAGCTTATATAAGCTTATTATGTCATAATAAGCTTACACTACAAAAGTTCCAAAATAAGTTACAAAAAGTAAAGCGTATAAAACATAAACCCAAAACCAATTAACCAATAAGCCAGCTATATAAGCCAAAACAGAAACACCCCTCCACAGTATATGTGCTCAATAGCTCATTCAATGCCTAAAATAACTCTTTTTTTCTTTCTTATTATAAAACATGATCACATAAGCTCTTAATAAAAAGCTACAAAACAAAAACACCCCCATCACAGTATATTTGGGTCTAATAGCTCACTTTTTGCGGCTTATTTGGTTTTGGGTTTATGTTTTATAAGCTCACTTTTTGTGGCTTATATTGAAAATTTCAGCTTATATAAGCTTATTATGTCCTAATAAGCTTATGAAACATAGATCCAAAACCAAATAGCCCATAAGCACGCTATAAAAGCCAAAACAAAGCTTACTCAAGGCCTAAAAAGCACTTTTTTTTTCTTTTTTAAAAGACATGATCAAATAGCCTCTTAATAATAAGCTACAAACCAATAATCTTATGTTTATTAAGCTCACTTTTTGTGGCTTATGTTGAAACTTTTCGGCTTATACTACAAAAGTCTCAAAATAAGCCACAAAAAGTAAGCTTATGAAGCATAAACCAAAAACCAAACAAGCCATAAGCACATTATATAAGCCCAAACAAAAATAAAACCCTTAACAGTATATGTGCTCAATAGCTCATTCAAAGCCTAGAAAAGCTCAATTTTTTAAAATAACCTCTTAAGAATAAGCTACACAACAATAAGCCTATGTTTCATAAGCTAACTTTTTGTGGCTTATATTGAAACTTTTCGGCTTATATTGAAACTTTTCGGCTTATACTACAAAAAAAGTCTCAAAATAAGCCACAAAAAGTAACCTTATAAAACATAAATCCAAAACCCAAATCACCCATAAGCTCAATATCACATAAACACTTAATAATAAGCATATATACCTCATCGTACTCCTTCTTCTCAGATTTTGGTGCCTTCAAAGGCTTAGCTTTTCCTCCTATAAAAAAAACCCAATAATTAAATCACTGTTTTTTTATATAATATAAAATTAATTAATCAACAGATCGTGATGAATTAAGTGAAAAAAATTACCCATCTTTGACGACATGATTGATTTTTTTTGGAATTAGGGTTTGATTAATTGAATTGGGGGTGGAAAATATGACCTAGTTTTCACGCTGAATTGTGTTAGATGCGTTTGGGTGGGGGGTTTATATAGGCGAGTAAAGGCACGGGCTTCTAGAAGGGATGGATTATTAATTCCAATTTAGATTTTTTCAATTTAAGGTATGAGTCTTTTTTTCTTTTTTTTTTATGATTAACACGTTTGGAGATTATATAATACTAGACGAATATCTGCGCATAGCGGCAGAATTTCTGGCAGCCGATAATTAACGATATACGATATTGTGTAGTTTCGTGTAACGTTTAAAATCAAACGTGAAAAGCTCAAAATGAATCATACACGCTCATAACATGTGATAAATTAGGTACGGCTAATCAACACTAAGAAGAGGAAAATTAATTGTTATACAAAAAATAATAATTTATTGAATGCATTAAGAAAAATACAAATGTTCTTACAATAAGAAAAAATAAAACATAATAAATTATGTGTAAAATTATTTATTGAATGCATTAAGAATACAAAGAAATGAATGTTCTTACAATAAAAGAAAATAAAATTTAATAAATTATCTAAAAGAACAAACTATGTATGTTAGTCATTCTTAAAAGCGAAATAAAGATTATTTTTAAACATTGTTGGTCGTAAATTTTGTGTATCGATAATTTTTATCATAATGCGTACATTCAAGATGGCATAAAACAATTATAAATATGATATTTCAAACGACACAAATTATCCAATAGACATTCAAGTTAATTTATTAGATTTTATTTTGGAAGACGCAAGACAAATAAGAAACACCAAAAGCAAATATACAAAGTAAGAGTTAACAAATGAAAATTATCCATTCCATTAAATGACTAATTATACATTCCACTGAATGAGGACTTGTAGTTGTGGATTGGGAATACAAAACGTAGGTTACCTCTCTTCATCATATATTGGATATATTTCGGTTAGTCATTTTTGTTTACCAACACTTGCACATAGATCTCACATAATACATGCATGAGGTAAAGGTTATGTTATCGTCCACACGTCGTGGAAAATTGGCTTTTAGCCTCCCTACAAACGATTGTCATCTACTCGATAGTAAGTAATATGCGT
This sequence comes from Glebionis coronaria, assembly GCA_025667525.1. NCBI lineage: Eukaryota > Viridiplantae > Streptophyta > Magnoliopsida > Asterales > Asteraceae > Glebionis > Glebionis coronaria. The sequence continues at coordinate 609,283,074 of CM046877.1, read as the reverse complement.
AACCTATCATATTTAAGCCCACATCATTGCCAAGACCCAAGAATATGATTACAAGTTTGAGCATTTAAGTAATTAACTCTCATAATTTTAGCACGCTGTATTTAAGCTTTCTTTTTTTGTTGGGTATAATGGTACCCATCATTTGATCAAGCTAAATTTAGATGCATTAACTTAATAATGATTTTACAGTAAAAATAGTCAATTGCAAGTGGAAATTTACCGGCGCGTTGCAGCGGCATGATTTGTATTCGACGTGAAATAATAGAGTACAATTAGATACAGATTGGCTAAACAAAATTAGAAAAGACATGAAAACCGCAGAGTCATATTCCAAAATGCCTGCAAAATCTAATTTAGAGTGATCTTTTAACATTTACCATAACATATATCCGGATTTCTTATATAAATTTGCTTGTCCATCGTGTTAAGCATAGCTACACTTCTCCAGCTTTTCTAACTTCATAATAAGATATACATCAAAAGTTTGCAAACACTTAAAAGACTGAAGAGGAGTCTTTCTTTTATTAATGGTAACTTCTGAATATGCAAAATTTGGCTACTTTGAACCACTACATTAATTTAGGAATGGATGACTTCTAGAGTTTCAGAGATGACCAAGCGGACATGGTTGCCTGGTTCACCCATAGATGTACATCCCACCAGTTCTACCGGTGTAGTTGAAGACCGGAAAACGGCAAACGACTCTCCTTAAATTTGTATATGTTGGCGCATGCTTCAGCACTCGTTGAGAATCTATTGCAAAAGGTTCGTATGCACCCCTGTTTTATCATGTCAAAGTAGATATTTAGTAATCTAAGTAAAGCCTTAAAAAAGTTACATGTGAGACAATGATTATATGGCTTATCAGCTTATTTTATTCGACTTATAATTGCTCATAATAAAGTTATTTTCAATAGGTAAAAGACATCACATAACAAAGTATTATTTTATATGTAAACACGATCGCCAACTAAACTTAAGCAAACACTCCTTCCAAACTGTTAATGCACTTCCCATTTTCATGATCATCTATATTAGGTTGATGACACATTAAGATATAAGAAGCAAGAAATTGTGTATCTAAATTTGATAATACCAAAAACAGTCAAACGTTTTAGGCTTATAGCAGGTTGTAACTATAACAGTAAACTAATAACCAAACACAGAAAACTGCCAAAACATCAACAAATTGTATATCTTCAAACATATCTACTATTTAACTTACAAGTTTAACACATGCAACATGAAAAATTAACAGTTTTTCGACCAAACACCAAACTCCGACTTGCTATACCATCATCTTTATTAATAAAATTTACCAAAAATCCATAGAAACACAAAACAAAAATTTATATAAAACTTCCTATGTGAACGATGGTTAATGGACTGAAAACGGGCCAAAGTAAGCCTAATATGAGCCCGCTATTGTTTTTATCCGCATCCGTGATGTCATAGTATACAAAGTAATAGCATTAGTGCTAAGGCTAGAGAACTTTTTTGAACAGCCTAAGGGGGAACACACTCAAATACCCAATTGAGTAAAGTTTACCCATTTTTGTCAGTGAGGCCAAGGAAAATCTAAAGGGGAAAAGATGCAGTTCTAGTTGAGACCTAAAGAAAATCTATTTGAACCCAGTTATATGGATACATGGTTCACATATAAACAACTTCAGAGGGTGTTTGTTTAAGGTTTAATTTTGGGCTTATGAGCTTAATTGACATCACTCGTGTTATTTAGCTTATTTTCTATATATGAGCTTATTATGGTAAATAAGCCCATAAGTTGGAAAATATGACAGAAAAAACATAGTAACGTAAATATATTTATAAGTTTTGAAAGAAGATTTAATAAGAAGAAACTTACTAACGGCAGCGGAGGTTGTCTGATCACAAAGTTCATTGAAAATATTGGGTTAGGAGTATATGATGCATCATCTTCCCTTTCAATGCTAGCACAACTTTATAACGTACATATATTAGATTATCTGAATTTAAATGACCCTCGAAGGTATTGTAATTGTGAATAATACGAGTAATGAGCATACGAAGGTGTTGTACACTTACATGCATGATTCACATCGTTGAATAATGTGATACGAAGACACTGTTGAGTTTATATCTTATTATGGTATCCCAATATCCAAATTCTGCATAAAAGTGAACTTTGTTATTATAAGAGACCTAAGATGGTGTTTGGATGTGAGTTGTAAAAGGTTTCAAATATGCGCAATAACTTCCCTTATAGTGTAAGCCTAGATTCTTAAGAATCTCCTATCATATATGACACCTTTTAATTTGGTGAAATGCATTTAGTCTAAAAATTTGTTTATAAATGTTTTTAGTTTTTATGAAATGTATCTACTGACTTTTAGCCCACGTTTATAAGAACATTCTTTAAAGAATATATATAATAACACAAAGTAAACTTATTTACTCACCGAATGTGTTCAGCTCAGATGACTTCGCGCCACGTATTTCCCTTCTTGCGACTGCGTATGTTATCTTTATCGAGTATAATCACAGTTCTACACAAAAAATGAGGACAAAACAAATGAAGATCATAAGCTATTAAATTATATCTACAACAGTTTAAACCGGTGTACCTTCCTACTATTTCTGCATCACATATTCACATCTGAATATCATCTGATGTTCCATTTACCCCATAATTGTGTGTCAAAAGCAATGTTTTTTCAATGTGCATCTTCACACCAAACACAAAATTTAGCCACAAAGTTATGAGAAACCATCCTTTCAAAAAAAACCATTTGAATCTTTAGTGGACACTTGGTTTTGTGCTTATTTTTAGGAAAAAGATAATACTTTAATTCTAATCAGAAAAAATAACGAATACAAAACCACGCCTTAAACTTAAATGAAAACAATACATCGATAAGGTGTTTGGATTAGCTTATCTTAAGAGCTTGTCAGGTTAATAAAATTCCTAAAAGCTATTAAAGCTCACTTTCATCAGCTTAGTATGTGTGATTGGGATGTAAACTGAACAAAAACTTGTTAATAATTTCAATCGAATACATAGAAATTCACTCACCTTACCAATCACCTCAAAAATCGACAAAAGCTTTTGGTGGGCGGTTGTTACCTAACACCATCGCATCGATCTCACCGTCTTCAAACACCATTCACCGACAAGAAAATGATAACCAACACCATCATCATCGTCACACACCCATCACCATCGTCACACACCCATCACCGTCTGGTTCATGGATTTTAAACACGGGTCCGGTTCACATGTTTAGATTTAAAACACGGTCCGGTTCATGAGTTATTTTTCAAGGTTTATTATTTTTACAAGACTTAAAATTAAATTAATTAAAGGCATGAACATGATTAATTTAATTTACATGACTTAGGTTATTAATTTAATTATTAATTCATGAATTTTAACCTAAGTATATATCTTTTAATTAGAGTATATAATTAATTAATTATTAAAACCATGACTTATAATTAATTAATTCACATGACTTAGGTTATATTATTAATAGATAATAATACATGTTTTAACCTAAGTATTTATTTTACCTATATTTAATTAAATCATGTTGTATTTAATTAAATACTTAAAACCTATAGTTTATTTAATTTACATGAAATAATTAATAAACTATACTATATAATCACATGATTTAGAATAATAATTAGTAAACACTTAAGCTTATATAATTAGCTTAATTATCTAGCTTATATCTAATTATGGAAACTTTCTATTTTTAGAAACTTATTTATTTAAGGCATCTAATCTATTTATGGAAACTTATCTATTTTAAGCAGTAATTCTATTTTTAAAAACTTTCTATTTTTGGAAACTTTCTATTTTTGGAAACTTTCTATTTTTGGTACCTTTCTATTTTTGGAAACTTTCTATTTTAGGAAACCTGCTATTTTTCGAAAGTTACTTATTATTACACAACAAGTATAATAATACATGAAATACAAGTAATACTTAATCAGAATAGACGGAATATATGATAAACACAATATAAAGCTTAAATCAATAAAAATGACATGAACATATAAAACAAGCTAAGACATGATATAAAAACCAGTTACGTACTCAGTAATCAGATACTTATACACGTATGTATTTATGTAGCATTAGTGATACCGAAGTAGGACTCTCTTCCGTTCGTCTTCTTCGTTCACTGGACATAAGGTACGGATTCTTCGTCCTTTCAGTATGGACATTTTTTTCTTATTAGGATTTCCCGTATGCAGCCAACTGTTTTCCCCAGTATATGTTTTATATGTTTTGATTGCTTATGTTTAATTAGAATACCTAAAGCCGTATACATGCATGACCAGTTTCACATAGTTATGGAGGTACCATAACCATAACATTGGAGGCACCAGTGTTATGACTTCACCCCGGCGGAGTGATAGCTCATGACGTCCCTTTCAGCTTTTGGCCATTTAATATATTATCAGGTGGGGCGTATGGGTGCATCCTAGTTTACATGTTTCAAGAGATTACTCAGTGTGAATGAGGTGTGTGCCTTGCATCCTTTACAAGGAGCTGATCCCTCCTTCCCAAAACCAGTATATTAAATTAGAGGAAGCCCCTCTAATTTGTATGACGAGGTCACCCCTCCAAGTATTCATGCACGTTGATATTTCATGACCTATATTGGCTAATGGTAAAATATGTTAAATAGTTTTTACAAGATAAACATAAGGCTTTTCAATCTATAAAACCAGTTTTACTAAGATATAATCGGGTTATCCAGGACTTAGTTTCTTCTGCTGTTTCATGCTTATATGCTTATATTATTCATGCTTTACTTGTACATCCATGCATTGAGCGTATTGCTCAGCCGTTTTCCTTTTCATGTTCCCAAAACGGCAGGTACTCAGGGACGCTCGTAGACTATAAGCGTACGTGCATATGGACTGGAAGCTTTCTAGCCTTCTTTACTTTATGCATTTATCTATACTTTGATACTCATTTCCATTAAAATTGTTTAGTCCTTTCATTTACAGTACTTATGTTTGTGTGTGATGAGTTTTACTTTTGGACTACCGATGTTTGATTCCGGTATTTCCTTTATGGTCATATAATGTTTAGACATTTATCCTTGTATGCTTTGATGACACGCCATAATCACGCGTGACATTCCATTTATCAAAATGGGGTGTTACACAAGGGAACCCCGACCTTGGGTCGGGGTGTGTTTGTTTTCGGTTTAGGGTGGAGCTGAGACACCACCGAGACCCCAAGGGGTGCTCGGTTGGTTTTGGTTGATCGGACCCGAGACAAAAGGGACCCCGACTTCGAGTCGGGATATGATTGCTTGATAGGTAGTTATGTAGTGCCAACCGAGATTCTTTCCAAGGTATCGGTAGGACTTGTTTATAGCTTAGTTGATTCGGTTTATGTTAAAACACGGGCTCGAGAATTAGGTTTTTATAAAAACTATTTTTATAAATCATGTCATATTAAACTTTAGATTAATTAATTTATTTAATTAAGTCATATATAACCTAAGGTATTTATACTTAGATATTTTAATTAAACATGTATTTTAATTAAAATCAAATTAAACATATAGTTTAATTAGATTAACCAGTTATTTAATTAACCAACTATAACCATGACTTATATTGTACTAATTTAACTTCACTTATTATTTATAATTCAGCTAAATTCTAAATATGGAAACTTTTATTTTTGGGAACTTTCTATTTTTAGAAACTTTCTATTTTTGTAAACTTACTATTTATGGAAACCTGCTATTTTTAGGAAGTTACTTAGTATTACAATACAAGTATTATAATACACTAATACATGAATAATACACAACAGAACATCAGAATAACTACAGAATACTCAGTACAACTGTAAAACATGACAGAATACGCATAACAAGCTAATAACCCACAGAACCAGTAAAACACATGTAATTCAGACAACTCATACACGTCCATATTTCTTATGTAGTGTTATCCGTCAAGGTGGATTAGTCTTCATCGTTTCCGTTAGCTTCTACTGGACATAAGGTACGGATTTCCCGTCCTTCAGTAAGGACAATCTCTTCCTTCATTAGGATTTCCCGTATGTAGCCAACTGTTTTCCCCAGTAGTTACAGATTAAATGCTTATGTTTTATTAGTTACCTTAGCCATATACATGCATGACCAGTTTCACCTAGTTATGGAGGTACCATAACCATAACACTAGAGGCACTAGTGTTATGACTTCACCACGGCGGAGTGATAGCTCGTGGCGTCCTTTTTTAGTTATTTGGCCATTATATTACTATATTATCATGTGGGGCGTATGGATGCATCCTAGTTACATGTTTCAGTCAGGATTTTTCATGGTGAATGTGGTGCGTGTCTTGCATCCTTCACAAGGAGCTGATCCCTCCTACCCATTGACCGGTTAATTAGAGGCAACCCCTCTAATTGCATGATGAGGTCTCCTCTCCAAGTATTCATGTACGTTGTTGACCTCATGACCTATATTGGCTAAAATGGTACATTAACTAATACAAATTTTCATAAGTAACATAAGCTATGTTTTCAGAACTAAAACCAGTTAACATGAAGGACAACTAGGTTTTCCAGTACTTATTCTTTTCCGCTGCCTTTCATGCTTTATATTCTTTATATGCTTCCATACTCTATGTATTCTATGCTTTATTGTATATCCGTGCATTGAGCGTTATGCTCAGCCATCTACTTTTCCATGTTCCCAAACGGCAGGTACCTAAGGACGCAAGTAGGAACTCTAGAGTATGTGCATTCGGATTGGAAGTTATCCGGCCTCTTTTACCTTATGAATTTATTCCTACTATATCATACTTTACATCTTACAGTACTTATATTGCTAGTTTGTGAGTTACTAGACTACCGATGTTTGATTCCGGTATTTCTATTTATGGTCATGAATGTTTAGACATTTACCTTTCATGCTTTGATGATACACCATAATTTACTGTAGCACTCTATCCTATTAAATGGGGTGTTACAATTATGGTATCAAAGACAAGGTTTCGACCTGTAGCTCTGTAAAAATGACCTGTGACTTACGGGTAGTCACCAGTGTCTTCCTAGAACTGACAGTTGGCTTTCATGCATTCATTCATTTTCATTTTTATTTCATGTATTCATATCATTGTAGCAGGTTTATGACTAAGTAATGGTTGGTACATGACTGGCCCTATTTAGTCGCATGTGCTTTTATCGAAACTTTTAACTTTGGGACCGACCCATTGGCGTCCCTGCGCCATGTCTTTTGTTTTGGGTGAACTGACCATAGGCGTTCACTCTCGTTCATATAAAAAGTTTTATAAACTGCATCATGCATTTTTATACATTGTTTCATGCATTATAAAATGCTTCTTTGATTTATACATTGTTCATGCATTCTTATGTTATCTCATTTTAGATTTATGATTTATGTTGCATTTTGTTGTTTAAACTGTAAGATGGTGAACAATTGCAATACTCCAGATTTGACAGCAGTTGTCAATGCAGCTCTACAAGCCCTACTTCCCCAACTTCGCAATGAAATCAGGGATGAACTTCAAGCGGAATTCCAGGCTCATGGTAATCACAACAATCCTCCTAAGCCTCCACCGGTTACTCTTATGACTTGGTTGGAGAGATTCAACAAACAGCGACCCCTTTCGTTTGAGCAGACTGACAGCCCCAACGAGGCTGTAGCTTGGATTTTTAGAGTCAAGAAGATTTTTGATGCTATGGGTTGTGATGGTATTTACAAGGCAAGACTGGCTTGCTATAAGTTTTTAGGGGATGTGATGTAGTGGTGGAAATCGGTCAAGCAGTCCAACGGTGGTTACAATTGGGTTGCACAGCTGACATGGGACCGGTTTAAGGATCTCTTCCTTAATCAGTACTTTCCACATGCTGAGCAAGAGAAGCTCAAGAGGGACTACCACAACATTTGGCAGATTCCTGGTGAAAATAGCAATGAGTTCATGCAAAGGTTTCTCCGGTTAGCAGGTTTTCTGGGTCCAGCCGCAGGAACTGCTGCGGAGCATGCTGAGAAGTTTCGCTGGGCACTTCGTACTTCGGTTGCCAACAACCTGGTATGTGCTACTTTCACTACAGTGGCACAGGTGGACGATGTAGCCCGTAAGATCGAGATGCTTCAGGAAAGAGAGGAGTTCGGTGATGACAGAGCCGTGAAGAGGTATCTTCATTCACCACTTGTAAACAATTCATTTCCATCAGTATTATTCATTTCATATAACCCTCTGCTCAACAATATATATATATATATATTCCAGGCAGAAGACTGACGACCGTAAGCTTGCGGCCGCTCACCAGCCAGCATCCAAGGGAAACGGTCAAACTAACGACCGTTCGGGTTCTGAGAGGCGTGGCGGTAACGACAGTTACCGTAACAACGCTAACAACTCGAACAACAGCAGGTCCCTACATTAACCTTCTTTCATGTTCAACTATTTTATGTTATGATATTCTGACACTCCAACAATTGTTAAATCAGGAACAATGGTAACAGCAGGGATCAGGACCGTAGGGGTTCACAGCCTAACCTTTCTACCTCATCTGGTAAATTTTATACATTCTATGTAATCATGTTTATGTACCACGATCATGTCTCGTGCATGTAATCCTTGAACAGGCTCTCAGATAACTAGAACGCCTGCGGGAGGATTTACGCATCCTATCTGTCCTACTTGTTCGCGCAGACATTCGAGTATTTGTTGCCGAGGTACTGGTGGTTGCTTTAAGTGTGGCCAACAAGGCCATCAATAGAAGGACTGTCGCCAGGGTGAGATCGAAGGCACCTCTAGACACGCCGACACCAAGCCACCTCCTACTTCTGGTCGCGTGTTCACTACTACTCGAGATCAGGCGAATAAAACCTCATAAACTATCACCAGAAATCTCTTTATGAATGGTTTGGCAGCATGTGTTCTATTTGATACTGGAACGACGCATTCAGTCGTGTCCACTACTTTTGTTGTACGTGTTAGGATTTCCCCGATTCCATTAGATAATGCCTTATGCATTTCCACGCCACTTAGGGACTCTGTATGAATCACTCAGGTGTACATAGATCTTCTCCTATAATTTGATGACAAGATCCGTAGAGTTGACGCACTTCCTTTGGACATGTGCTATTTTGACATGATTTTGGGCATGGACTGGTTATCCAAACACCAGGCCACGATTGACTGCCATACTTATCGGGTTATCTTCGGTGATGTTAAATCCGGAAAGTACATACACCATGGTTTTCTACCAAGGAGGTCAGTACAGATTATTTCATCTATGGAGGCGCCTGCATTGCTATCACACGGCTGTCAGGGCTTCATAGCCAATATTCATGACATTACTGCCGAGTCTCCATCGATCCAAGATCAACCTATTGTGTCAGAGTTTCCTGACGTATTTCCAGATGAACTTCCGGGCATACCACCTGTTCGTGAAGTCGAGTTTGGAATCGAGCTCATACCAGGTGAAGAGCCAATTTCCAAAGCTCCTTACCGTATGGCTCCTATAGAACTAAAGGAACTAAAAGATCAGCTGCAGGATCTTTTGGAACGAGGTTTCATCCATCCTAGCGCAGCGCCATGGGGTGCATCGGTACTGTTTGTGAAGAAGAAAGACGACAGCATGTGTTTATGTATAAACTATCGTGAGCTGAACAAGATCACAATCAGGAATCGTTATCCTTTGTCGCGAATTGATGATCTATTCGATCAACTTCAGGGCGCCATGCATTTCTCCAAGATCGATCTGAGGTCCAACTACCATCAGTTATGGGTTAAAGAGCATGATATCTCTAAGACTGCTTTTCGTACACGTTATGGGCACTACGAGTTCGTAGTCATGCCATTCGGACTCACTAATGCTCTAGCTGTCTTCATGGATTTGATGAACCGTGTCTTCCGTGAGTTTCTGGACAAGTTCGTTATTGTGTTCATTGATTACATCCTGATATTCTCCAAATCCAAGGAGGAACACCTTCGTACAGTCTTACAGATTCTTTGTCAGAAGTAGCTATACTCCAAGTTCTCTAAGTGTGAGTTCTGGTTAACCAAGGTGGCATTTTTGGGCCATATTGTATCTGCAGAGGGGATCACCATGGATCCTACCAAGGTTGAAGCTATCACTAAATGGCCAAGACCTACATCTGCAACAGAAGTTAGAAGTTTTATGGGTTTAGCTGGCTACTACCGCAGGTTTGTAGAGAAATTTTCACGGCTAGCCTTACCTTTGACTAAGCTGATGAGGAGAGGTGAGAAATTCGTCTGGACGGAAGAGCGAGAGAAGAGCTTTGAAGATCTTAAGCAGAAGTTAGTGACTGCACCTATTCTTACTCTCCCATCTGGCTCAGGTGGATTTCAGATATATAGTGACGCTTCAGGAAAGGGATTAGGCTGCGTTCTCATGCAACATGGGAAGGTTATTGCATACGCATCACGACAGCTGAAACCTTATGAAGAAAACTATCCTACTCACGATTTAGAGCTTGCAGTAGTTGTTTTCGCGTTGAAGATATGGAGACATTATTTGTATGGTGAATCATGTGACATATTCACCGACCACAAGAGTCTCAAGTACATCTTCACCCAAAAGGAACTGAACATGAGACAGAGGAGATGGTTAGAGCTATTGAAGGACTACGACACCAACATTAAGTACCATCCTTGTAAGGTGAATGTGGTGTCAGATGCTCTAAGCAGAAGGTCGGGTAGGATTGCTGGCATTTGGATTACAAAGGAGATCATTCGTGACCTAAAGATGACTGACATTGAGTTTTGTGTACGAGGACAGCACGGTTACTGGGCCAGTCTTAGAGTGGAACCAGACTTACATTCTAGGATCAAGGAAGCTCAGAAGGACGATGGTGAGATTTGGTCTATCATTCAGAATCTTGGTTTGCAGACGGAGTTTCGTGTTGACGACGACGATATCTTATGGCAGGGCACTAGACTAGTGGTTCCTGATGACTCTACTCTCAGAGAAGCTATGTTGACTGAAGCTCACAGTTCTCCATTTACCATACATCCTGGTTCTACCAAGACGTACCACGACATCAAGTAACACTTTTGGTGGAGTGGTATGAAGCAGGATGTTGCCACCTTCGTTTCTAAGTGTATGATCTGCCAACAGGTGAAGATCGAACATCAGCGTGCTAGTGGTTTACTACAACCATTAGATATTCCAGCATGGAAGTGGGACAAAATATCCATGGATTTTGTTACTAGTCTTACGGTTACTCAGAAGAAGAATGACGCAATCTGGGTCATTGTGGATAGGTTGACTAAATCTGCTCATTTTCTGCCGATTCGCAAAGAGCATCCGGTCAGCAAATTAGCAGACACATTCCAGAGGGAGATCATGAGACTGCATGGTACTCTATCAGAAATCATCTCTGATAGAGATCCCCATTTCACATCACGTTTCTGGCAGAGTCTGCAGAAAGCTTGGGGCACCAGACTTAAGCTCAGCACTGCCTTTCATCCTCAGACCGACGGACAGTCGGAACGTACCATTCAGACATTGGAGGACATGCTACGATCGTGTTCTCTAGAATGGTTAGGAAGCTGGGATGATTATATATTCTTAGTAGAATTCGCATACAACAACAGCTGGCACGCTAGCATCAAGTGTGCTCCCTTTGAGACGTTGTATGACAGAAAGTGTCGTGCCCCAATCTGCTGGGATCAAGTGGGCGAACGACTGCTTGAAGGTCCAGAGATGATTAAAGTGACTAATGAGAAGGTCGTTGTCGCCAAGGCAAAACTTCAGGAAGCTCGTGCTCGTTAGAAGAGCTATGCTGATAAACGTCGTAGAGATGTGTCTTTCAACGTAGGCGACCATGTTTTCCTCAAGGTGTCACCTGTACGAGGAGTTAGACGTTTTGGAATCAGAGGGAAGCTCAGTCCTCACTTCATCGGACCGTTCGACATCATAGAACGCGTTGGTGAAGTGTCATATCGTTTAGCGTTACCACCTCAGCTATCACACGTTCACAACGTGTTCCATGTGTCCTTACTCAGAGGATACAACTATCATCCAGTTCATGTTGTTCAGTATCCACTTGATCAGATTCGAGAGGATCTTTCATATGTCGAAGAACCCGAGAGAGTTCTTGAGCGACAAGATCGTGTCATGCGGAGGAAGACGATCCTTTTCGTCAAAATCCTCTTGAGGGATCATCCTGAGCGGGAAGCCACTTGGGAGACGGAGGAGTCTATACGGACTTCTTACCCTAATTTTCAATTCTATTTCGGGTATGTTTTTCTTTCAGTTTACGTTTCTCCAATTCGAGGACGAATTGTTCTTTTAGAGGGGAAGAGTTGTAAAACCCGCATTAAAAACCTATAAACAGTACACGTGAACAGTGACATACGAAAATACGATAAATTAAAACTTTCCATTTATAATATTAATACACGTGTCACGACATTAAATAACGTATAATCATGAATATTATAAATGTGACACGATCACGAATACCAAAATCTCAAATATTAAATCACGAACACACTCGATAAATAATTAGACTCGAGAAAAGCTACGGGTTACCCCATGTGGGCCCCATAGCCGCGGCAACAAGAGAGGATGACCAACATGGGCCTTTTGGCCCAAAAACTCATTTAACTAAAAACATCAGGAGATTATTTTTCTCATATTTTAGGTTTATAAAATTTTTGTCTCCTTCCTCCTTGGTTCACCATAGCCGCCGGCCTACATCATCAAACAAGGCAAAACCTGACGCTTTCTTGGTTGTTTAATTATTTGTGATCATCTCGTGATTCTACGCATAGTGGTATGTTCTAAAACCTTTTCTTTTATTTTATTTCTTATGATTCCATGTTTAAAAATTAATTAATCACATGAACATGTAAACTAACAACAAGGATTAATTAGTTTTGGGTCAAGGGTACGTTTGGTTTGTGTTTGTGGTTCGGCCGAGGCACCGAAACCCTCAAATGGGGTGTTCGGTTGGTTTTTATCACCACCACCGAGACCATACAAGGTCTCTGCTTGGTTGGGTTCTGGCCCGGCAAGACAAGGGAACCCCGACCTTGGGTCGAGGTGTGTTTGTTTTCGGTTTAGGGTGGAGCCGAGACACCACCGAGACCCCAAGGGGTGCTCGGTTGGTTTTGGTTGATCGGACCCGAGACAAAAGGGACCCCGACTTCGAGTCGGGGTATGATTGCTTGATAGGTTGTTAAGTATTGCCAACCGAGATTCTTTCCAAGGTCTCAGTGGGACTTGTTTATAGATTATTTGATTCAGCTTATTTTAAAACACGGGCTCGGGATTCGGGTTTTTATAAAAACTATTTTATAAATCATGTCATATTAAACTTTAGGTTAATTAATTAATTTAATTAATTCATGTATAACCTAAGGTACTTATACTTAGATATTTTGATTAAACATGTATTTTAATTAAAATCATATAATATATAGTTTAATTAGATTAACCAGTTATTTAATTAACCAACTATAACCATGACTTGTATTGTACTAATTTAACTTCACTTAGTATTTATAATTCAGCTTAATTATAAATATCGAAACTTACTATTTTTGGGAACTTTCTATTTTTGAAAACTTTATATTTTTGGAAACTTACTATTTATGGAAACCTACTATTTTTAGGAAGTTACTTAGTATTACAATACAAGTATTATAATACACTAATACATGAATAATACACAACAGAATATCAGAATAACTACAGAATACTGAGTACAACTATAAAACATGACAGAATACGCATAACAAGCTAATAACCCACAGAACCAATAAAACACATGTAATTCAGACAACTCATACATGTCCATATTTCTTATGTAGTGTTATCCGTCAAGGCGGATTAGTCTTCATCGTTTCCGTTAGCTTCTACTGGACATAAGGTACGGATTTCCCGTCCTTCAGTAAGGACAATCTCTTCCTTCATTAGGATTTCCCGTATGCAGCCAACTGTTCTCCCAGTAGTTACAAATTAAATACTTATGTTTTATTATTTACCTTAGCCATATACATGCATGACCAGTTTCACCTAGTTATGGAGGTACCATAACCATAACACTAGAGGCACTAGTGTTATGACTTCACCACGACTGAGTGATAGCTCGTGGCGTCCCTTTTTAGTTATTTGGCCATTATATTATTATATTATCATGTGGGGCGTATGGATGCATCCTAGTTACTGTTTCAGTCAGGATTTTCATGGTGAATGTGGTGTGTGCCTTGCATCCTTCACAAGGAGCTGATCCCTCCTACCCATTGACCGGTTAATTAGAGGCAACCTCTCTAATTGCATGATGAGGTCTCCCCTCCAAGTATTCATGCACGTTGTTGACCTCATGACCTATATTGGCTAAAATGGTACATTAACTAATACAGATTTTCATAAGTAACATAAGCTATGTTTTCAGAACTAAAACCAGTTAACATGACGGACAACTAGGTTTTCCAGGACTTATTCTTTTCCGCTGCCATTCATGCTTTATATTCTTTATATGCTTCCATACTCTATGTATTCTATGCTTTATTGTATATCCGTGCACTGAGCGTTATGCTCAGCCGTCTACTTTTCCATGTTCCCAAACGGCAGGTACCCAAGGACGCAAGTAGGAACTCCAGAGTATGTGCATTCGGATTGGAAGCTATCCGGCCTCTTTTACCTTATGCATTTATTCGTACTTTATCATACTTTACATCTTTTGGACACTGTTTAGTCCTTTCCATTTATATTGCTTGTTTATGAGTTACTAGACTACCGATGTTTGATTCCGGTATTTCTATTTATGGTCATGAATGTTTAGACATTTACCTTGCATGCTTTGATGATACGCCATAAATTACTGTAGCACTCTATCCTATAAAATGGGGTGTTACATTTATAATGTATCTGTGTTGTAGGTATGACGTGGTTTTTGTACCATTCACTGGGATAGATAACCATAGAAAGTGCATCAACGTTGGCTCTGGATTGATTTTAAGAGAAGATACAGGAGCTTATACATGGCTACTAACATCATTAATGACAGCTCACAAAAAACAACCAACAATGATCATAACGTATCAAGATGGGGCAATTAAACGAGCAATTGAAGCGGTTTTGAAAGAATCTAAGCACATATTGTGCATGTGGCATATCATGCAAAAAATCCAAACAAAGGTATTGATTGTTTGTTATTTACTAGATAAATCATACATGAGTTATAAATATAAATGACTCATATATGAGTCACATGAATCATATATGAGTCACATGACTCATATATGAGTCAGTGTGAAAACATACAAGGAAACTAATTTCCAGATATCTTATGATTCATACGTTCTTGATTTTTAGATCTATGAAAATTTTTACAAGGAAACTGATTTTAAAGATCGTTTCAACAAACTTGTGTGGAATATGTTCATCGAGCTAGAAGAGTTTCAAAAATGATGGTTTGAACTTATTGAACGCTTTGGATTGGAAAAATACAAGTGGATGATGAAGATGTATGACCTTCGGAAATTGTGGTTACCGGCTTATTTTATTGACTCGCCATTGTTTGGACTAATGAGAATACTTCAAGATCTGAAAGTGTAAATGCATTCTTTAAGAGCTTCACAAATCATGGGGCAACATTAGTAAATTTCATGATGTGCTTTGAATCAACAATCGAAAGGCAAAGACATAAGCAAGAAATTTTGGACTTCAAAACATAGGACTCGGCTCCAAATCCTCAAATGAAGTTAAATATTGAAGAACATGTGCGTAAAGTTTATACTAAAACAATACTTCTCTTAGTTCAAGTTGAAAAGTAGAATCTATTTGGTCATGCCAAATACAAGATTTTAAGACGGAAGAGGGTGTTGAGATGGTCAAGGTTCGAGACACGAGAGCAGGTGCTTATAAAATACTGTATACAGAAGAAGGCAAAGAGATGGTTGTACAGGAAGAAGACAAAGTAATAACCTACAATGTTAGTGAAACATTTAACTGATACATGAATGACTCATGTATGAGTCAGAGTGACTCATACATGAGTCACTGTGACTCATGTATGAGTCACTCTGACTCATGCATGAGTCAGTGTGACTCATACATAATTCATGCTCACTTATTAACTTGTTTTATGTTTATGTTTAAGGTTCTCTGTAATCCTGGAGATGGATCAGTTGAGTGTACGTGTAGGCATTTTATGCGTTATGGTTTTCTTTGTCGGCACATATTTTATGTTTTGAAGAACTATGATATTGAAGAGATTCCGAAGAAGTACATTTTAAGGCGTTGGAGAAGGGATTTGATATCGCTTTCATTAAGAAGAAACACAAACAAATATGGAGAGAAGAACGAAACAATTCAAAGACTAACGAATGAGGCTAATTTCCACGTAGACGAGTGCTTTTTTTGGGTTGAGTAAAGTGTTGGGAATAAAATTATCTAGCCGCTGACAAAGGGAATCAAGACGCCGACAAGAGAAATCAAGCTGATTACAAACTAGATGCATACAAGAGTAAATCAAGCCACTATCAAGAGTCATTAGCTGTTAGTCAACACGTTTTTATAAGTTAGGAAAATATACTCGAATATTATATTTCTTGTGTTTATCTGTTTAATATCTTCATAGAATAGTTGATACATAGCTTAATGTACAAGGCTTCTTATGTGTATAAAAGGAGGCCTTAGGGTTTATTGTTTAATAACACTTCCAATAGT
Source organism: Glebionis coronaria (assembly GCA_025667525.1). Classification (NCBI taxonomy): domain Eukaryota; kingdom Viridiplantae; phylum Streptophyta; class Magnoliopsida; order Asterales; family Asteraceae; genus Glebionis; species Glebionis coronaria. The sequence continues at coordinate 609,266,371 of CM046877.1, read as the reverse complement.
TTTGTACGTAGTAATCATCATTAATTGAAGTTGAAAGTTTGATATATTGTTTGTTCTTTGTTCTATGTATTAATTCCGCATAATACTTAGTTTGTTTCAAACACAAAGTTTCTCTACGTATTATACTTGATTCAATCTCGTTAATACAAGGCTAAACCGATCTAAGTTTGGGATCAATAAGTGGTATCAGAGCTTCTTGAGGAACTTTGATCAAAAGAACAAAACCCTAAATCGTACAAAACCCTAATTGCAACAACACGATGTCAACCTCATCCCTAATTGTTGAAACCTCATACTCATCCACCAATCACAACCTCAAAATTCCCATGCTTGATCCAGACAACTTTGAACTATGGAAGTTTAGTTTTCCACAATATCTTCAAGTCGACAACTATGTCCTCTGGGAGATTATTGAGTATGGAAACACTATTGATAAGGAGAAAAAGATTCAAGAGACAAGAGAGCAAAGAGTTAAAGATGGTGCTAAGGCTGATGAAGCATCAAGTCCTTAAGATGGAAGAGCTAATTTGGCTGCTGAAATAGCTAATAGAAGGAATGACATGAAGGCTTTAAGTTGTCTCAAATTAGTTGTTGGTCTAAAAGAGCAGTTTAAGTTTAGGATATATGAATCAGCCAAAGAACTCTAGGAAGCCATTGAAGTCACATATGTTGGTAATGATGACACTCAAAAGGAGAGGCAAAAGCAACTACTAAAGGAGTTTATTGTTTTTAAAGCCTTTGCTAATGAGAAGCTTAGTGAAGTCAGAAGCCGTATTCAAGACCTCACTAGCAAACTGTCATTCATGGGAGTAAATATTGATGAAGTAGATATCAGTGCTGCATTCCTTGGAGCTCTAGGTGAAGCTTGGGATGTCCATACCAAATCAATTCTTGCTACCAAAAGTCACAAGAACGTGTCCTTTGATGATATCTTTAATCAATTGAAGATTATGGAGCTTGAAGCCATCCTAAAGCATGGAAGTTCATCTACTTCAACCCCTGGAAACATGGACTTTGTTTCTAACCATGACTCTTCATCCACAGACAAAAACTCACATGTCAGGGGATTGATTTCACATGATAGTGGATTATCTTTAGCCGCTGACACATCCAACTTTGTTTCACCAGGCCTTAAACCAGCTGGAATAGATTTGGATATCGTGTGTGCTTACATTGCTTCTTTGCCTAGTAGATCTCAAATTGCTTATGAAGATCTTGAGCAGATAAGTGTTGAAAACCTTGAAGAGATGAACATCAAGTGGAACATGGCTCTTAGCAGTATAAGAGCTAAGATATTCTACAAGAAGTTTGGAAAAAGGCTTACATTCAATCAAGGTGAAACTATTGGGTTTGATAAATCCAAGGTTGAATGTTACAATTGTCATAGATTGGGACATTTCAGAAGAGAATGCAGATCTCCACTTAGGAATGATGGTGGAAAGGGAATGGTACGTATTTCTATCAAGATTGAGTATGGTGACTCATAGGCTATGGTAGTGATGTAGAGCATTGATAGTGGTTAGATGGTATTGGAGCTTTATGGAGGATGAAGTTGTGCACAATAAAGCTTTAGTTGTTGATATGGAAGAAGAGCATGTTCACTTTGCTCTTATGGCCAAATCATCTTCTTCATTAGATAATGAGGTATAAGATGATGCTTATTGTAGTACGGGTTGTAGGCAAAACACTGAAAATATTAAGAAAGAGGTTTCTTCTTTAAAGTAAAACTTTTGGATATAGATGCCACACTAAGAAACTACAAGAGGGGTCTTGAACAATCAGATGGGATGGTTCAGGACTATAGGAAAATGGAATTTGATCTTAAAGATCAAATTAAAGTTCTAGAAAGAGATCTAAAACTTAGTAATGAGTCTAAAGCTAATCTAATGAAATCTAGAACTGAATTACAACTTAAGCTAGATGAGGCCATTAAATCTAATGAAAACTGATGAGATGGCATTTATACATGATCTCATCGGTCTTTTTGGGATTTAAAATGCTAAAATTGTCATAAAATACCATATTATGTGCTTGTGTTTGTTACATGTGTGTTTTAGGTATGTATATCATGAAATTGACAAAAGATCACAAGAAACAAGCAAAAACGAACACGAGAAACGAAGCTGCACAATGAACCGGGCCCAAGTTTTGATTTTCCAAGAAAAAGTCCTTGAAGAATTAAGATGTACAAGAAAGGTCCTTCATCATTGAATAAATGACACTTTATACCCTTTTATATTCATAATTACAAGTTTGGTCCCTAAAGTTTGTCAAAATTACGAAAGGGTCCCTCAACTTTAAAGAATTGGCAAGATTGGTCCTTAAAAAATGAAGACTTGTCACTTTTAGTCTTCCTCAAAGTCAGACATACAAGAGAAGACCTTCAAGTTTCAATACATGTCAAGAATGGCCCTTCAAATATCAATAAATTACAAAACAAGTCCTTAAAAATACTTTGGAAAAGTATTTGTGGCAAAAGTATAAAAACTAAAACTTCAAATACAAAGGAAATGAAGTGTTAAGCTGTTTAAACTTGGTATACAATCTTTGCCAAAGCCTGAGGACCAAAGCTGCCAAGACATCCAAACATAATCCACCAACCAAATCACGCCACCTCACCCCACTCAACCTTTCCACCAATCAGAACCCACCCAACCTCCACATCACCACCCTACTAAACTGATTAATATTAATTAATCTCGTTTGAAAATTTGGCGCATAACACTTTTCTTAATCCAAAACAAAGATCAAAACCAGTGTTCTTCACCAAGAACATAAATTGGGGATTTGCAGCTTAATGACAATTACATCATAACCATCTCCAGATTTATGATTAAACACATGTTTAACAAAACCCAAACCTCATTTTGGTCCCCCCCAGCACCCAAGAATGCTACACGTGTCTCCCTTGCTCACTCCTTATTCGTCTTCAACATACAGCCAAAACCAAAGCCCCCATCCAACGACCAAGAGCCTTTCCTTGGTCCATACATGTCATTGGACGCCTGAGATTGCTCCATAACAACTCAGCATCAACAAAATGCCAAGAATTCTTCACATGACTTCCAAGTTCAAAATTCGACAAGGGTAATTGTGGAACTTCATTAGCTAGGGTTTTTAGCTTTCCTTTATGTTTCTAGAACCAATGTAGCCTATATAAGGCCCCTTAAGTCCTAGTGTAGTTCTTGTTCTTAGTTTTTCTTTTATCAAACCTTGTAAAGCCCTTTTTCTGTTAATGAAAGTTGTGGTATTGTGTTGTGATTGAAAACCTGAGTTCCAATCTTTTTATTGTATTAAGTCTGTGTTGTCACGAATTGTTCTTAAACAAAACCTTGAGCAAGTCCAAGATACTCCTAATAGCCTGTGAATCCCTTTCTTTGTGTGATAAAGAAGAGTTGTGTGTGCTTTGTGAGAGGGTTGCTCATTGAGGTGTTTCTTTAAGTGACATAAGTCACATTTAAACCAGCTTAAACAATTGGGAAGTGTGTTTCAAGTTTTCTTAACAAAATTTGTCAAAGGCTTTGCTAGGTACTTGTGGTTTAACAGCTTGTCTATTTGAGCTTATGACTGATCATAGCCTCCTAATCTTGACTGATTAAGGGGTAGTGAGGTTTTAAGGGATGATTCAAGCCTTGTGGGAACCTAAGTGTTGCAAGGGTTTGGCCTTTTTGTCACTTTATTCTGTTTACTTGTGCTAACCATATGTCCAAGCCTTGGGCCTTAATTTTCTTTGGTCTTAGCAGTGGGAAGATGGTGCTTGTTTAGCTAGCACCAAAGCTCTTTGATTCCAAGGTGTGGTTGTACATCTTGGAGGTTTGAATACCCTCTCTTTCATTTTTCTGATTAACAAGTGCATGATATGTGATTTGGCATTTCATACTTGCAAGTTGTGTTTTTAGTGTTTGAATCTGTCACATAAGTTCATAGGAAGTTGTTTAAGTGATAAAATTGTATGCTATAATGTTCAAATCAACAATTGCTTTGAAATCAGTAGGATTAAGTGTTGTTTGGATTTGACTGTTGTTAGGGCTTAAGGCCTTTGTCCTTTGGTTCTTTGGTGCTTACTTCATTTGTTTGTTCATTTTAAGAGGTATTTTCTATTTGCTAAGTGTTGAAAACAGATAAATAAGAAATTGCATGTTAACCATTTTTATGCTTAAAAATGGTCAAACACATCAGAAGGTCTCATTTGTTTGTTTGTTTGATTTAAAGTCTAAAAATTGGTTTGCTTATAGTTCTTGTAGGTGTTCATCTCTGCAATGTCTGGTTTTGCAATTTGCTGGCTTATAGAAAAAGTTATAGCTTATTGAATCTCAAGTTTTTGGTCAAATACATCAGTAAAATGCATGCTATGTGATTTGCTATTATTGAACTAAGTTATGTGGTTTTTTGATTTATACTTGTTCTTTGGTGCCTGCTTGTTGTGTTTTAAGTGTTTGCAACTTATCTCATAAGCTCTTAAGCTCACTTGGCTTATTGAGCTTTATGTCCAAAAATTAAGCAAGCTCATCAACTGGTGAGGCTTGTTCATTGCTTTTGAACTCAAAAGATTCCTCCACTAAAGCTATTTCACTGCCTTAAACAGCATTAAAAGCCATAAGTCTAAGAAAACAAAGTTTGACTTTTGTTGACTTTGGTCAACAATCTTATTGAATTTGTTTAGCTTATTGGTGTGTGAAACAACTTTAATTTTATGATTGGTGTCATTTTTCTCAGCTTAATATCATTATTGGAAGTTTGCAGCTCTTTTGGTTAAGCTTTTACTAGAAAATCAGCTTATTATGCTTTTTTTCAGAGTGCTTGTCACCTTCTACAGCTTATTTGACTTAGCTTTTTTGGAAATTTCTTTGTTGATTATTCTTAGTTAAGCCATTTAGAAGCTTTTGAAAAAAGAATCAAGTCCTAGAGTGGTCTAGAACTCTAACCCGACTATTTTGTCATTTAGTGAAAAAAAACTTTGCTTATTTCTGGATTATTTGGTAAGCTTTTTCAAAATTTCTTTTGACAGTTATCTTTATAATCCCAAAGGAAGGTTGTGTGTAAATTTTCAGCTTATGGCAGCAGCTTATAGCTTAATGGGCTTATTGGCCCATTAAGAATAAGCTGTTTGGTTATTAAGCTGTGATAAGCTCACTTTCAGCTTTTGGGCCTTTAGAGTTTTCTGTTTAAAATCAAATTTTAAGTAAGATTGTGCTTTTTGGGTTTAATTGGTTGATTTTTTCTTATTGGGCTAAAAAGCCTAATTTGGTGAACTGTTTTTACTTTTGGCCCATTTGAGGGCCCAATAGGGGTATTTAGGTATTTTCACTTTCATTTTCAAATTATTTAGGTTAAAATAAACTAGTTTGCAAGTTTTTAAATTTTTTTTTATAATTTTTGAATTTTTTATTATTATTTTATTATTAAAAATTGTTTTTAGGGTTTTTAAATAGATTTAATAGGTTTAAAATTTTAGAAAAATAGTATTTAGCTTAATTAAGACTTTTTTATGTTTACAAGTAGAAAAATATTTGTTTGAGTTTTTTGTTAATTTATTTGATTTTTAGGGCTTTAATTAGCATTTAAAAATTAAATATTAATTAATTAAAAAGGTTTGAAAAAGTTTTGACCATTTGTAAACCCTTAGTTTATTTTTAGGAATTTTTGGTCATTTTTTGGAAATTTTTAGAGCAAGTTTTCATTTTGTCACTATTCACGGTTTTACGTCTTAGCTTAATTTTAACGTATCCGTCATTTTCTTTTCCCCTACTTCTCTCAATATTAATCCAAAACAAACATACACTTTAGTCCTCCTTGGTGAACGAACTTACTTTGGGTCATTAGCATTTGATTTTCCTAAATCATCTCGCTTAATACTTACCGCTTTTACGCCTTTTTCCTAAAGGGTGTATGTTTACCATAACCATTTTAGCGCCGCTACCAGAGAGGCGTGTTGTGTTTTAATTTAAAAAATTTTGTTTTTGATATTAGCCATAAATAGTATTTGTGTGATTAGCACTCTAATCACACGTATTATCGGTCTTTGTTTTCTTTGTGAATATTATTACTATATTGTATACGAATCCACAATATCTCCAAAAGCGTGAAAATGCAACCTTAATTGGGATTTCATCACTCAATTATTGTATTCGAATCTAAAGCAAAAAAAAGGCAAAATAGATAATTACTTTCGAGAAGCTTGATTTTGATTAATACAAACTATAAGGTGGGTATAAGGAGACCAAGGTCTAAGGGAAAAAGGCACTTAAGAGCTTCGCGCCACCTCGTTTCCCCCGCTTGCTTGTGCGTGTTTTGAGAAAAAGGGGCTAATCGAGGGATTGCCAACCGAAGTATTATCTACGTATCATATATACTTGCTTGGTTTCAAAGATTAAACCCTCTTGAACGTTTTGGTGTTCCACCAACGTTCTAAAGTCATCGAAGGCGTTCACTCAACGTGATAGTTTTCATTCCTTGAGGCTCCTTTAATCGAGAAATTGATTCAAGGAGAGATTTGTAGATTTGAGTCTACGTAATACATCATAAAATCCAAAAAAATTAAATATCATCAAAAACACAAAAAAAATTGAAAAAAAAGTGAAAACACTAAAAAGAATCTTCTTTGCTCACCTCCACGTTGTACGTCACGTTTATGCAAACTCGTAACCAAGCAAAACGTGCACGTAGACGTCGTAATCGAAAGGAACAAACACCTAGTGAAGATCTCCAAGTGAGGAACCCATTTTAGAACAAGAAGCTCCCATGGCTAATCGTACTATGATTGAGTTGCTTCAAGCACCCACCGAGGGTTTTGGAGAAGCCATTGTGATTCCCGCTATCCTTGCGGAGAATTTTGAAATAAAAACGGGTTTAATGTCTATGCTCCAAGCTAACAAGTTCCATGGTCATGAAAAAGACAACCCTCATTATCACATTCGACATTTCAATCGTCTCACCGCGACTAGCAAGTTTAAGGATGTACCACATGACGCCATTACGATGATGTTGTTTCTATACTCGTTAGATGGACCCGCCAAAATTTCGCTCGAGAAAGAACCACCAAATTCTATATTGATGTGGAACGATCTCGTGTCTAAATTTGTGAACCAATTTTTCTCACCATCTAAGACGACACATTTGAAAAATGAGATTTCGAGATTTACTCAAAAACCTAATTAGAGTTTTTCAATGGCCTGGGAAAGATTTAAAGAAATGTTACATGAATGTCCACACCATGATTTTTCCGAATTGCATCAAATTGATACTTTTTATAATGGGCTTAATGATCATGAACGAGATTACTTAAATGCCGCCGCGGGTGGTAATTTTTTGTGTAAAACGACCGACGAGGCTTTAAAGATAATTGAGAATAGGTCTAAGGTTTATAACCCTCGTAACACACTGAGTGTTGCCACTATGGGTTCGTCATCGTCGTCTCGTAATATGAAGGCCTTGCATGATGAAGCAAATGAGGAAAATAGGTTTTTGATAGGTTTTCAACTCTTATGACTCATTGGAAAGCACAAGATGCTTTGAATTCCGCATCGGTTAAGGCGGTTGACAAGAGTTGTATATCTTGTGGTGGAGCTCATTATTTTTCCGAGTGCATTACCGCGGATGGTAACACTTCGAGTGCTTATGTAGCAACGGGAACTTACAACCAAAACGGTTAAGGTTCCCGCCCAAATCAAGCTCCACAAAATCAAAATGCTAATAACTATCAAAACAACAACAACTAAGTTGATTACCAAGGAAATCAAAGGAATTTTAACAAGGGTAATTACAACAACAATGGTGGGAACAATGGGCAATTGCAAAAAGAAATCAAAATAAGGATTTTCAAAACAATAACAAAGGTTTGCAAAACAGGAAATATCTTCCAAATGAGTTTGTTGATTATGCAACGACTAATGATGCTAAATTTGGTAATATGCAAAGGGAGATAATTAGCCTAAGATCCGAGATTATAAATGATTTGAAAAATGAGTTGAAAAACGAGCTTGCTAATGAACTTAAGACTCATACAAACAAAATGGAGAGTAACGTGCAAAGGTTACAACAAAATCAACAAAATATAGAACAAGGCCACTTTAAATTAAACAAGAGATGCTTAAGGCGGATATAAGGCAATCTAAATTTGAGGATAGAATGGCAAGCATGTTTGAGGCTATAATGTGTAAACCGTCTTCTTCGGGTGGTCTTCCTAGTGATACCTTTGTAAACCTGAAAGGAGACATGAAAGTTATTACTACACGAAGTGGTAAAACTTTTAAAGAACCCATTTCTCGTCCAATTACTTCTAAGGAGAAGGAAATAGAGAAAGAACCCGAGGTGATGGTAGAAAAGGAGCATATTACAAGCCCACAATGTACCGCTCAAACCACACCTACGGTTGAACCAATACCAATCATGGAACCCGAGATTCTAAGGTTGTTGCCTATGCCTCAACCCACACCACCTTTACCCTATCCCTCGAGATGAAACAAGGAAAAATTGCATGATCGTAACAATCAACAAATCGAGCTTTTCATGAAAATGTTTAGTAAGGTATATTTTGACATAAGTTTAGCCTACGCGTTGTTGTATATGCCTCGTTTTGATTCCACTTTTAAAAGTATGATGAACGATAATGAGAAGCTTTTAAAGCTCTCAAATTGTTCTTCGGTTTTTCTTAGCCAAATATCAGAAAAAGTTGGATACCCCGGGAAATTTCTTATTCCATGTGATATCCAAGAGATGGAAGGATGCCTCGCCTTGGCTGATCTTGGCGCGAGCATTAATTTGATGCCTTATTCCATGTGGAAATCGCTATCACTTCCGGATCTTGTTCCTTAAAAAATGTCTATCGAAATGGCCGATCACTCTACAATCCTTGCATGTGGTATGACCGAAGACGTTTTTGTGAAAGTTGGGAATTTCTACTATCTGGTGGACTTTATCATTATAGACATTCCCATGGATCCTCAAGTTCCTCTAATTTTAGGGCGTCCATTTTTAGATACCTCGAAATCGATTATTGATGTGCACGCTAGAACAATCACTTTGCGATTCAACGAGGAGGAAGTTGTTATAAACGCTACTCAAAGCTCTACACCTTCTCATGTTTATGAAATCGCTACCATCAATCACGTTGACTTAGTTGACGTGGTTTGCGATGAGTTTACACAAGAAGTGTTAGGTTTTTCCGATAGTTCGATTAGTGGCAACCCCACTATTATGGATCTAATTATTGCTATTTCTACACCAAATCTCACTCAATTCCAAGGATGCGATTTTATTTTTAATGAAATCGACAATGAAGATAAGGTAACGATTAGTAAGAATACTCTCATTCTACCATATTTTCTCCGACGGAAATTATGAGTGTTGAACCAAAATCTTCAATCGAGGATCCATCAATCCTTGAATTGAAAGATCTTCCACCTCACCTCGAATACGCATTCTTGGAAGGTGTTGACAAGTTGCCGGTTATTATTGCAAAAGATCTTGCCAATGATGAAAACCGCACTTTTTAAAGTCTTGAAAGATCACAAAAGGGCAATTGAGTGGAAACTTTCTGACATTAAGGGTATTGACCCAAAATTTTGTACACACAAAATTTTAATGGAGTAGGACTACAAGCCCGTAATTTAATGTCAAAGAAGGGTAAACCTCAAAATTCACGATGTCATCAAAAAGGAAGTCCTAAAACTCCTTGGCGCGGGAATGATTTACCCTATATCTGATAGCCCTTGGGTGAGCCCAATCCATTGTGTTCCTAAGAAGGGAGGAATGACCGTTGTGCCCAATGAAAACAACGAGTTAATTCCCACTCGTGTTGTGACCGGTTGGAGAGTGTGCATCGATTATCGTAAACTTAACGACGCCACTCGAAAAGACCACTTTCCCTTGCCCTTCATGGATCAAATGTTGGAGCGACTCGGGTGAAACAATTTCTATTGCTTTTTAGATGGTTTTTCCGGTTACTTTCAAATCCTCATCGATCCTCGTGATCAAGAAAAAACTATGTTTACGTGTGCATATGGAACGTTCGCCTATCTAAGAATGCTATTCGGACTTTGCAATGCAATGGGAACCTTTCAAAGGTGCATGATGACTATTTTTCATGATATGATCGAGAAGACGATGGAAGTCTTCATGGATGACTTTTCGGTGTTTGGTGATTCGTTCACTTCGTGTTTATCCAATCTTGAGAGAATGTTAAAACGTTGTGAGGAAACCAACCTTATGCTCAATTGGGAAAAATGTCATTTAATGTGTAAAGAGGGAATCGTCTTAGGGCACAAGGTCTTAAAAGCGGAGATTGAGGTGGATAAATCTAAGATAGACGTCATCGCCAAATTACCTCATTCCAAAACCGTTAAGGGAGTTAGGAGTTTCCTAGGCCACACGGGCTTTTATCGTCGATTCATCAAAGATTTCTCGAAAATATCTCGACCTATGACACACCTTCTTGAGAAAGATGCTCCTTTCGTTTTTAGTGAGGATTGTGTTCTAGCTTTTGAGACTTTGAAAAGGAAACTAACCGAAGCTCCCATTCTTATTGCTCCAAATTAGAACCTCCCCTTTGAGCTCATGTGTGATGCTAGTGATTATCTTATTGGGGCCGTTTTGGGGCAACGTCATGCAAAACACTTCTTGCCTATTCACTATGCTAGCAAAACGATGATCGAGGCTCAAATGAAATACACCACAATGGAAAAAGAATTACTTGCCGTGGTGTATGCTTTTGAGAAATTCCGACCTTACCTCGTTTTGACTAAAAGCATAGTGTATACAGACCATTCGGTTATCAAGTTCCTCTTCTCTAAACTTGATGCAAATCCGAGATTGCTTCGTTGGATTCTCCTCCTACAAGAATTTGATGTCACAATACTTGACAAAAAAGGAGCCGAGAATCTTGCGACCGATCATCTCTCTCGTTTGGAAGATCCTCACCAAAGTGTGAACGAGAACAAGGAAATCACCGAAACATTTCCTCTCGAGACACTTGGTGTAGTGAATTCCAAGGAAGACTCATCTACCCCATGGTTTGCTGACATTGCAAATTACCATACAGGGAATTTCATAATCAAGGGTATGACGACACAACAAAAAGGAAAATTCTTTCGTGACGTCAAGTTCTATTTTTGGGACGACCCTTATCTATTTCGAGTTTGTGCGGATCAAATCATTAGACGTTGTGTTTTTGGCACCGAAGCTACTAATATCCTTAGAGCTTGTCATGAAGGCCCTACGGGAGGTCATCACGGTTCTAATCTCATGGCTAAGAAGTGTTTATTGCCGGCTTCTTTTGGCCTACTATTTACTGAGATGCACATGCACTTATCAAGGTATGTGACTCATGCCAACGCCAAGGAAATTCATCACAAAAGGATGAAATGCCCCAAAATATAATCCAAGTTTGTGAAATCTTTGACGTTTGGGGAATTGATTTTATGGGTCCCATCCCATCATCTCATGGTAACAAGTATATCCTCGTCGCGGTTGACTACTTATCTAAGTGGGTGGAAGCTAAGGCTTTGCCTACGAATGATGCTCGTGTTGTGGTTAAGTTCTTGAAACAATTGTTCTCTCGGTTTGGAACCCCTCGTGCAATTATAAGCGATCGTGGAACCCATTTTTGTAATGACCAATTCGAAAAGGTTCTAAAGAAATATGGGGTTACACATCGTCTTTCTACGTCTTATCACCCACAAACGAGTGGGTAAGTCGAGGTTTCAAACCGAGCTTTGAAGAGGATCTTGGAAAGATCAATAAGAGAGAACCGTGCGTCTTGGTCTGACAAACTTGATGATGCTTTATGGGCCTTTCGCACCGCTTATAAGACCCCAATCGGGTGCACTCCTTATAAGTTGGTGTACGGGAGAATTGCCATTTGCCTATCGAAATTGAACACAAGGCATATTGGGCCCTAAAGCATGCAAACTTTGATTTCAAGACCGCGGGAGATCACCGGAAAATACAACTTAATGAATTAGATGAATTACGTGATAATGCTTATGAAAATTCATTGATTTTTAAGGAAAAAAGTAAAAATTTTCATGATTCAAAGATTAAAAACCGAGTTTTTAACTTCGGTGATCAAGTGTTACTTTTTAATTCTCGTTTGAAAATATTTTCCGGAAAATTGAAATCCCTTAGTCGGGTCCATTCACCGTAACACAAGTTTTTCCATATGGGACCATCGAGCTAGCTCAAAGTGATGGACCTAATTTCAAGGTGAATGGACATAGGCTTAAGCACTACTTTGGTAGGGAAGTCCCTTCTTTGGACAACCTCGACCAAGCCACCTTCCCTAATGATAATTAGTATTGAGGGGATCGAGTCGAGCTCATGACTCGGTAATCAAAAACGAGGTGCTTCGTGGGGGAGATCCCATGCTTATCCATGTACATATTATCGCTTTCTAATGTAGCTAATGTGAGGGGATTTGTGCCCTTCCAACTCGTTGTCTCGTGGTTGTTTGTGCATGTGTTATTTAGATCATCATCATCACCACGGTTGAAGACTCTTGTGTTCGTTTACGTAAGCCTCGATCGTTTGCTTGAAGAAGTTTTTCACAAATCCATGACATATCCTTTTATCGTTCTAACAATAGGTCTTATTAGCACACTTCATAAACAGCTTCAGATTTAATTGTTATTTACTCTTTCCATGCTAGATTAAGCATTCGACTTCGTCTCTAGTATGGGGGTGCTCCACCCTTAGACTCGAAACATTAAGGACAATGTTTAACTTTAGTATGGGGGGGGGGTGAATAGATACTTGCCTTGCTTACTGTGACAACCCTAGATTTTGGATTTTTCACTTTTGACTGTTTGATGTTGATTATGTGCTTGGTGTGCGTTTATGTGTTATGTGCTCATATTTGAGACTTTATCATGATGTTAGACATTGTTTACGTAGTACATGGTACGTTATATGATGATGTGATGGGGTTGGTTCGTGCTCATGAGTTCACATGAATGTATAAATCATGGTATAAGTTGGAAATGAAACGAAATGAAATGAAATGAAATGAGTTCAGAAATGAACTGCAGAAAAGTTCGGGTATCGTTTTGATAAGGTTTCGTGTACGTATCGTATGTTGTATGTATGTATTAAGTATATATAATATGGTTAGGATAAGTTTTATAGTTACTTTCTATATTTAGAAACTTTTAGAAATGAAGGCTAGTTCAAAAATCGCGTAAAAAGTCGAAAAATTAGCTAAAGGGTACCCGGTTTGGTCCCGAAAGTGTATAGGAGTATAAGTAAACATAAAATAGAAGGGGGAGAGTGTAAATATGATAAAGCACAGAGATGAGTCGAATTTGTGGGTCCCATAGCCTTAATTTTAATAATTAAATTAATAAAAATAGGATAATTACCATTTAAATGTCCTAATTGGGCCTAAACTTGTCCAGAAGGTTACCAAGGCCTATATAAACACCCCTAGACCCCTAAAAACGACTAATAACCCTAAATAAACCTAAAATCAGTCTAAATCTTCCATGGATATCAAGAGAAGTCGAAATTATGATTAGGGTTCATTAATTTTTTTTGTTTCAAGGTAAGTGATCAATTAAAGTTTAATATAATTTATGTTTTTATTAATTAATCATAATTGTATTGTTAATTAACCATCATTGAGATGATTAGGGTTTTATTAATTTTCTGGAAAAATATAGTAATTAAGATCAATTAATGATTTTAGGGTTCTTGTTTAATAAATTAGGGATAATTAATGATGTTTAGAAGGTTAGTGCATAAAGGCGTAAAACAGTCTGATTTTTAAGACTGTCTTGTGTCGACTGTTCCGGGCAGTAGGCAGCACCTTTGGTCGAGTTTCTTTTTTTTAAAAAATTAAGTTCAGGGAGTCTACTTTTCAAAAATGTAAGGTTGGTCGAAAATGGAGTTCGGGAAGGTCGTCAAATAATTTTTACAAAAACAGTGCGCTGTTCAGGAATAAATTTTGATTTCGGGGATTTGAGTCAAAACCTAACCAAACGGATGAGATAGCCAAATATTTTTGATTTGGGAACTCTTTATAATGTATATAAAAGGACTGGAGGTTTTCAATAAAATTTATTGTGTTTAGGTCGGGGTTTTGGTGTCAAACATTTAGCATGTACGGAAAATCAGTTTTGGTGAAAACAACTTTTGGCGTAGAGACTAAACGAAAGGGTTAAACGTGTAATTAGAAAGTAAAATTGGTTTTTGAAGTTCTTAGATCATATAACAACATAACTCCAGTAGGGTAGGAGTCAAGTGTGGTGTTAAGTTCACTTCATGTGATCGTTTAGTGACTAGTAAACCGTACCGGGGAAAAAACTGGAATTTTACGTATAGAATAGCTTGTAGTGGGAGAACTAGATAGTGGGGATTGGGGGATTAGATTCATCTCCTTGATTGTTACTTAACTTGGGTGTTAAGACCTGAGCTAAGGGTGTCGTGTATGATTTTATAGGTTTGCAGGAGTGCTAGCTTGTTGTGCTATCAGGTGAGTTCATAGTCCCATTTCTGCTACGTTTTTAAATGTTTTCCAGTATTGGATGGAGATGACACTTGCAATGTTCTTTAACATGATTTAGTACTATGTTTTAAAATGTGTGGACATAGATGTGTTATTGTGTGACATGCGTGCTTATGTGTTCTCATATGTGCTTTGATACATGTTCTGATATGTGAATCTTGATTGTGTTATGATTGGGATTGGTACATAGATGTATGGGCGTCTATGGGACCAGTTGTGATGTGTGTGGAGCGTGGGGCACGATCCGTCCTGAGTTCTTAGTCCTGAGTTCTTGGTTCGGGGGGCACGATCCGTCCTGAGTACTTGTGCATCGTCTCTTCGGAGGCAAGATATCTCGACGGGGATATAGTTCATCTTCCACAGGTGGTGTGGGAAAGATCCGGATAGTGTGGTGTGTGTTCTTGCGTGTGTGACGGGATACTTCTTGACTATTATAGTGTGCTTTGTGAATTGTAGATGTGATTGGTACTTGGATTGAGTTTTGTTGTGGATGCATGTAGCATGATTATCACATTATGGTCCATTACTATAAATTGTTTTTCTTCAACTATTTACAGCGGTTGTTAAGGGTTCTTAAGATGTTTTGATAATTTAAACCTATGTTCTCACCAACTTTATGTTGACAGATTTTAGTGTCATTTTCAGGTGAGGTAGTTGAGGAGGATGATGTTAGAAGTGGCTAGAGTGTAGAGGCTGCTAGGATTGCATTAGGAGGATTCCCTTTCCTCTTAGATTTTATTTTGTGTTTTGATTAAGTGAACTTTATGGTACCTATATGTTTGATGTTTGTTCATTTGTATGTCTTTGGTAAGAGGTAGGCCTGTTACCTACTTACCTAGACGCCTGCATTGTTGAGATATTGTTACGACTTGTGTGCCGCCATTTATGATATTTCAATTTCATTTAGTTCTCTCTATAGATACGCTGTTGTTGTGATGATATCTATACGTCGCGCCCTATATTCCGCCATGGTGGGGTGTGACAGAATGGTATCAGAGACAATGGTTATAGAGAATTAGGTTGCTTAGTCGCGTAGCCTAATCTATAGCTTAAGGGTCCCTGCATATAGGCGTCATAGGAGTATGTGTGCATTTTATATTAATTGATGTGTTTGGATGTTATTTATTGCGATGTTTTGACTAGTATGAATTGAACTATAGTAAGTTCATACTTAGCTACATTTTATTTTCTTTACGAGTTTTGACTAGTGCGGGTAGAAATATAGTCGTATACGCTAGTCATTGTTGGATTTCGTTTAATTACGTTTTCATGTTCTTTATACATTTTGAATTTAGTCTACGCTGGTTCAGCTGGACTACGAGTTTATTTGTTTCATGCATTGGCTATGTTATTTTAATACATGTGATTTTGGACCTTATGTTATGTTGTGGATTATGTGCTTATATGAGTTGTAGGATCTATGTGATTATTTGAGTTGGTAGACTGATGTGTTATGTGTAGTATTAATTCTTATAAGTGTCATCATAGGAGGGAGTACATTAGTGAAAGGGGACTGGTATAAGTATGGTGGCCAACATAGTTATACAAGTACTACGACAACAATGGATTCCTAAGTATGGTTGCATGAAAGAGGGTTAATACATGCTTGTATTGTATATGTTGTATCGATTTGAGTGTATGTACGCCTATGCCTATATATGTGTATATCCCTTCTACTTATCGGTTGTATTCTTAGGATGGTTTTATAGCTCTTCATTCTTTGGGATGTTCAACTTCTGTAGTAGCGCATTTATCGAGTCCTCATTTCACGTATTTGTTTGTACGGTACTTTTGGTGTAGAGGTTATTGAGAGGGTGGAGAATTCTTTTTGGGATCACGGTATCTTTTAGTTTGTATCTTATGTGGTAAAAGAAATGGAATTTGTAAATAGTTAAAATAGTTGTTGGTAGTCGGTGAAATAAGGGTTAAGTGTCGTAAGCGTGTTTGAAATAAAATGGGATATATATTTTTTTTAACATATAAGTATGGCTTGTTTATTATTATTATTTTTTTAAAAAAAAAAAAACTAAAATTGGTTTTGACCACCTAAAGTTGATGATCTTTAGTTAAATTCTTGTTCTTATTTAATTAAATATGTTAAAATCATGTAATTACTCATATGATGGGTAAGGGTTTCTAATTTTCTGGAATTAAAATAAATTAGGTCTTGAAGTTGGTAATTAATGAGGGGTTTTAGGGTTTCAAATCGTTTTTTTTTGTTATAAATCGGAGTAGGCAGAAACTATCGCTAAATTGTCAGAATTCATCGCTAAACTGTCAGAAACTGTCGCTAATGTCTGGGCAGATTCTAGGTAAAAATCGTTTTGGTTATAACTTATTCGTTTTTAAAGATTTTTGGGTGATTCAAAAGCCTAAAGTTATGTACTCGGAGCGTACTTTTCAAATATTTAGAACGTATTGTCAATGGAAGTCAGTAGCTTGGTCGAATTAATTGTACAACTGTCGAGTTCAAGATTAATTTTCGGACAACATGGTTTAAACTCGTGTTTTGGGTATTTTGGGATAGTAGACACTTAGAAGGCTAACATAGGGCTGCTTTGGGATAGGATTTTAGATGTATCCATCATAGAGATTGTTACACTAATGAAGAATGTGGGTTCCGGAGTCAATGTTGACGCGTGATATTGTGTTGTGTGCTTTAGACAATTGATCGTTCGTGAAGAGACTATAGATTTTTTTTCGTCAAATGATTACATAAATTACTAATGTGATACCATGGTTTTAGAACAACTAATATACATTAAGGTACAAAATCCATTCTGGGGTAAAATATGGTTTTGCATAAGGTTTTAATAGTATGTCACCGGTCGTAATACGTTTCGGTTGTCGCTGGGTGCTTCTTGTGTCATTGGTCCGTTTTCATGGTTCGTTGGGAGTCGATACATGTTTTATGTTGAGTATCTTTTGGATTCTCAGGTTTTAGTTCATATTTTTAAATTCTTTCACGTAAACGTCCGTTAGTTGTCCACGGGCTTGATCGTTTATCCGAAGTTGGGGGTCCTAAAATTTGTCTTGAGCTTATATTAATTGAGGGCGTTGTTGTAGTCATACGGATGATCCAGTTACGTCCTTATGAGAGAGATAGCGAGTTGGTTGTGAAATGAAGTTTTTTGAGCTTATGGAGTAAATCTCGAGACGATATTTCTATTAGGAGGGAGTGATGTGACAACCCTAGATTTTGGATTTTTCAGTTTTGACTGTTTGATGTTGATCATGTGCTTGGTGTGCGTTTATGTGTTATGTGCTCATATTTGAGACTTTATCATGATGTTAGACATTGTTTACGTAGTACATGGTACGTTATATGATGATGTGATGGGGTTGGTTCGTGCTCATGAGTTCACATGAATGTATAAATCATAGTATAAGTTGGAAATGAAACGAAATGAAATGAAATGAAATGAGTTCAGAAATGAACTGCAGAAAAGTTCGGGTATCGTTTTGATAAGGTTTCGTGTACGTATCGTATGTTGTATGTATGTATTAAGTATATATAATATGGTTAGGATAAGTTTTATAGTTACTTTCTATATTTAGAAACTTTTAGAAATGAAGGCTAGTTCAAAAATCGCGTAAAAAGTCGAAAAATTAGCAAAAGGGTACCCGGTTTGGTCCCGAAAGTGTATAGGAGTATAAGTAAACATAAAATAGAAGGGGGAGAGTGTAAATATGATAAAACACAGAGATGAGTCGAATTTGTGGGTCTCATAGCCTTAATTTTAATAATTAAATTAATAAAAATAGGATAATTACCATTTAAATGTCCTAATTGGGCCTAAACTTGTCCAGAAGGTTACCAAGGCCTATATAAACACCCCTGGACCCCTAAAAACGACTAATAACCCTAAATAAACCTAAAATCAGTCTAAATCTTCCATGGATATCAAGAGAAGTCGAAATTATGATTAGGGTTCATTAATTTTTCTTGTGTCAAGGTAAGTGATCAATTAAACCTTAATATAATTTATGTTTTTATTAATTAATCATAATTGTATTGTTAATTAACCATCATTGAGATGATTAGGGTTTTATTAATTTTCTAGAAAAATATAGTAATTAAGATCAATTAATGATTTTAGGGTTCTTGTTTAATAAATTAGGGGTAATTAATGATGTTTAGAAGGTTAGTGCATAAAGGCGTAAAACAGTCTGATTTTTAAGGCTGTCTTATGTCGACTGTTCCGGGCAGTAGGCAGCACCTTTGGTCAAGTTTCTTTTTTTTTTAAAATTAAGTTCAGGGAGTCTACTTTTCAAAAATGTAAGGTTGGTCGAAAATGGAGTTCGGGAAGGTCGTCAAATAATTTTTACAAAAACAGTGCGCTGTTCAGGAATAAATTTTGATTTCGGGGATTTGAGTCAAAACCTAACCAAACGGATGAGATAGCCAAATATTTTTGATTTGGGAACTCTTTATAATGTATATAAAAGGACTGGAGGTTTTCAATAAAATTTATTGTGTTTAGGTCGGGGTTTTGGTGTCAAACATTTAGCATGTACGGAAAATCAGTTTTGGTGAAAACGACTTTTGGCGTAGAGACTAAACGAAAGGGTTAAACGTGTAATTAGAAAGTAAAATTGGTTTTTGAAGTTCTTAGATCATATAACAACATAACTCCAGTAGGGTAGGAGTCAAGTGTGGTGTTAAGTTCACTTCATGTGATCGTTTAGTGACTAGTAAACCGTACCGGGAAAAAAAACTGGAATTTTACGTATAGAATAGCTTGTAGTGGGAGAACTAGATAGTGGGGATTGGGGGATTAGATTCATCTCCTTGATTGTTACTTAACTTGGGTGTTAAGACCTGAGCTAAGGGTGTCGTGTATGATTTTATAGGTTTGCAGGAGTGCTAGCTTGTTGTGCTATCAGGTGAGTTCATAGTCCCATTTTTGCTACGTTTTTAAATGTTTTTCCAGTATGGGATGGAGATGACACTTGCAATGTTCTTTAACATGATTTAGTAATATGTTTTAAAATGTGTGGACATAGATGTGTTATTGTGTGACATGCGTGCTTATGTGTTCTCATATGTGCTTTGATACATGTTCTGATATGTGAATCTTGATTGTGTTATGATTGGGATTGGTACATAGATGTATGGGCGTCTATGGGACCAGTTGTGATGTGTGTGGAGCGTGGGGCACGATCCGTCCTGAGTTCTTGGTCCTGAGTTCTTGGTTCGGGGGGCACGATCCGTCTTGAGTACTTGTGCATCGTCTCTTTGGAGGCAAGATATCTCGACGGGGATATAGTTCATCTTCCACAGGTGGTGTGGGAAAGATCCGGATAGTGTGGTGTGTGTTCTTGCGTGTGTGACGGGATACTTCTTGACTATTATAGTGTGCTTTGTGAATTGTAGATGTGATTGGTACTTGGATTGAGTTTTGTTGTGGATGCATGTAGCATGATTATCACATTATGGTCCATTACTATAAATTGTTTTTCTTCAACTATTTACAGCGGTTGTTAAGGGTTCTTAAGATGTTTTGATAATTTAAACCTATGTTCTCACCAACTTTATGTTGACAGATTTTAGTGTCATTTTCAGGTGAGGTAGTTGAGGAGGATGATGTTAGAAGTGGCTAGAGTGTAGAGGCTGCTAGGATTGCATTAGGAGGATTCCCTTTCCTCTTAGATTTTATTTTGTGTTTTGATTAAGTGAACTTTATGGTACCTATATGTTTGATGTTTGTTCATTTGTATGTCTTTGGTAAGAGGTAGGCCTGTTACCTAGTTACCTAGACGCCTGCATTGTTGAGATATTGTTACGACATTTGTGTCGCCATTTATGATATTTCAATTTCATTTAGTTCTCTCTATAGACACGCTGTTGTTGTGATGATATCTATACGTCGCGCCCTATATTCCGCCATGGTGGGGTGTGACACTTACGCCCTCACGCTTTCCAAGTTCATCTTTTTGTTATCGTTTTATTGCAAAATAAGGCTAAAAATGGCCAAATTTTAAATTTTTTTCTCATGTTTTCATAAGTGTTTAAGACACGAATGTAGATTTTCTAATGGCGAGAATAAGAGTAATTTTTGACTCGACCGTGCGTGTTGAGTACTTAGCTTCGATTCCTTAACTATTTTTAGGCTAAGTCTCTTAAATGAGGACGAGAAATGATAGAGTTATTTATAAGTTACTATGCTAAACGTAGAGTATTCGTATTCTTTCAAAAACTCATGTGTTCTAATTGTTTGCTTATTCTCCCTTCGCTTGTATATAAATTTTGCTAATAAATATTGACTCAGCGGTTTGTCTTGATTGTTGGTTTCTAGCATTTTCTAGTAGCTTCCATGTAATTAAATTGGGAAAACATTAAGGTATCGCCAGCGTCATGGTTTTGAAGTGTTGGCACCCCGAATAATCAAAGGCTTCCCCCAATAATAATTTTTAAGTTCCTCTTCACCTAAATCAAGCAAAAATTTTGAAGCTCACAAGGCCGAAAAATCTATGCAAAATTGAAGTGAATGTCTTAAATCTCGAAGCCTTAAAGATCCAAAATTCTCCTTAGCGTGAGGATATACGTCAAGTCATAATAAACACCTCATGGCGAGGTTAAATAAAAGACAAGGGCAAGACCAAAGTCATAATAAAAGCTCCATGGCGGAGTTGAATAAAAGTTGAAGCTAAACCATGATAATCAAAGCCACCAATGATGAGGTGGGTCATAAAATTCATGGTAATAAGTCTCATGTTCAAAACCGTTATAAAACCGTGTTTATCGATACTTCTTGTTGACTTAATTTTTTGACATCGTTATCTATTTGGGGAGGTTATTAATTCAATGGTTTTGGTCACACCGTTATGACTCTATTTTTGGACCTTAATCTCTATCTACGCATAAGTAAGAAATGTATCCTCGTGATTCAAGACAAAAATAAAATATAAGAGATACACCTTAGGAATAAGGGAGTCTAAGTACGTGATTAGGGCATATGAGTAGTGTTAGCATTACTAACTTATGATGACAATGATCTCATTACACGCTTAGCATAGAATTGGGTGAAAATCGAGGACGACGAAATTATTTCTAACGAAGCATTCACGTGTTCTTGTTCTATGAACCTATATGTCCTATTTTGCTATGAAAATCATACATTATGTCTAAAACACAAGTAGTAGTAGTGTAGTAAGTATACATTTCAATAAAAATGAATTTTGGAGATGCTAAGATACTTTATTCTGGCATTGCGTGAGGGCACGACAATGGTTTAGTATGGGAGAGTGATTAGATGGCATTTATACATGATCTCATTGGTCTTTTTGGGCTTTAAAATCCTAAAAATGTCATAAAATACCATATTCTGTGCTTGTGTTTGTTACATGTGTGTTTTAGGTATGGATATCGTGAAAAAGACAAAAGATCACAAGAAACAAGCAAAAACGAACACGAGAAACGAAGCCGCACAATGAACCGGGCCCAAGTTATGATTTTCAAAGAAAAAGTCCTTGAAGAGTTGAAGATGTACAAGTAAGGTCCTTCATAATTGAAGAATAGAACTTTATACCCTTGTATATTCATAATTACAAGTTTGGTCCCTAAAGTTTGTCAAAATTACAAAAGGGTCCCTCAACTTTGAAGAATTGGCAAGATTGGTCCCTACAAAATGATGACTTGTCACTTTTAGTCCTCCTCAAAGTCAAACATACAAGAGAAGACCATCAAGTTTCACGACATGTCAAGAATGGCCCTTAAAATATCAAGAAATTACAAAACAAGTCCTTAAAAATACTTTGGAAAAGTATTTGTGCCAAAAATATAAAAATTGAAACTTCAAATACAAAGGAAATGAAGTGTTAAGCTGTTTAAACTTGGTATACAATCTTTGCTAAAGCCTGAGGACGAAAGTTGCCAAGACATCCAAACATAATCCACCAACCAAATCACGCCACCTCACCCCACTCAACCTTTCCACCAATCAGAACCCACCCAGCCTCCACATCACCACCCCACTAAACGAATTAATATTAATTAATCTCGTTTGAAAATTTGGCGCCTAACACTTTTCTTAATCCAAAACAAAGATCAAAACCAGGGTTCTTCACCAAGAACATAAATTGGGGATTTACAGCTTAATGCCAATTACATCATAACCATCTCCAGATTTATGATTAAACACATGTTTGACAAAAACCAAACCTCATTTTGGTCCCCCTATCACCCAAGAATGTTACACGTGTCTCCCCTGCTCACTCCTTATTCGTCTTCAACATAAAACCAAAACCAAAGCCCCCATCCAACGGCCAAGAGAATTTCCTTGGTCCCTACATGTCATAGGACGCCTGAGATTGCTCCATAACAGCTCAGCATCAGCAAAACGCCAAGAATTCTTCACATGACATCCAAATTCAAAATTCGACAAGGGCAATTGTGGAACTTCATTAGCTAGGGTTTTCAGCTTTCCATTATGTTTCTAGAACCAATGTAGCCCTATATAAGGCACCTTAAGTCCTAGTGTAGTTCTTGTTCTTAGTTTTTCCTTTTATCAAACCTTGTAAAGCCCTTTTTCTGTTAATGAAAGTTATGGTATTGTGTTGTGATTGAAAACCTGAGTTCCAATCTTTTTATTGTTTTAAGTCTTTGTTGTCATGAATTGTTATTAAACAAAACCTTGAGCAAGTCCAAGATACTACTAATAGCCTGTGAATCCCTTTCTTTGTGTGATAAAGAAGAGTGGTGTGTGCTTTGTGAGAGGGTTGCTCATTGAGGTGTTTCTTTAAGTGACATAAGTCACATTCAAATCAGCTTAAACAATTGGGAAGTGTGTTTCAAGTTTTCTTAACAAAATTTGTCAAAGGCTTTGCTAAGTACTTGTGGTTTAACAGCTTGTTTATTTGAGCTTAAGACTTATCATAGCCTCCTAATCTTGATTGATTAAGGGGTAGTGAGGTTTTAAGGGAGGATTCAAGCCTTGTGGGAACCTAAGTGTTGCAAGGGTTTGGCCTTTTTGTCAATTTATTCTATTTACTTGTGATAACCATATGTCCAAGCCTTGGGCCTTGATTTTCTTTGGTCTTAGCAATGGGAAGCTAGTGCTTGTTTAGCTAGCACCAAAGCTCTTTGATTCCAAGGTGTGGATGTACATCTTGGAGGTTTGAATACCCTCTCTTTCATTTTTCTGATTAACAAGTGCATGATATGTGATTTGGCAATTCATACTTGCAAGTTGTATTTTTAGTGTTTGAATCTGTGACATAAGTTCATAGGAAGTTATTTAAGTGATAAAATTGTATGCTATAAGGTTAAAATCAACAATTGCTTTGAAATTAGTAGGATTAAGTTTTGTTTGGATTTGACTATTGTTAGGGCTTAAGGCCTTTGGCCTTTGGTTCTTTGGTGCTTACTTCATTTGTTTGTTCATTTTAAGAGGTAGTTGCTATTTGCTAAGTCTTGAAAACAGATAAGCAAGAAATTTCATGTTAACCATTTTTGTGCTTAAAACAAGGTCAAACACATTAGAAGGTCTCATTTGTTTGTCTGTTTGATTTAAAGTCTAAAAATTAGTTTACTTATAGTTCTTGTGCGTGTGCATCTCTGCATTTTCTGATTTTGCAATTTGGGTGGCTTATAGAAAAAGTTATAGCTTATTGAATCTCAACTTTTTGGTAAAATACATCAGTAAAATGCATGCTATGTGATTTGCTATTATTGAACTAAGTTGTGTGGTTTTTTGCTTTATACTTGTTCTTTGGTGCCCACTTGTTGTGTTTTAAGTGTTTGCAAAAAATTAAGCAAGCTCATCAACTGGTGAGGCTTGTTCATTGGCTTTTGAACTCAAAAGCTTCCTCCATTAAAGCTATTTCACTGCCTTAAACAACCTTAAAAGCCATAAGTCCAAGAAAACAAAGTTTGACTTTTGGTGACTTTGGTCAACAAGATTATTGAATATGTTTAGCTTATTGATGTGTGCAACAACTCTAATTTGTGATAGGTGTCTTCTCAACTTAATATCAATATTGGAAGTTTGCAGCTCTTTTGGTTAAGCTTTTACTAGAAAATCAGCTTATTATGATTTTTCAGAGTGCTTTTCACCTTCTACAGCTTATTTGACTTAGCTTTTTGGAAATTTCTTTGTTGATTATTCTTAGTTAAGCCATTTAGAAGCTTTTGCAAAAAGAATCACGTCCTAGAGTGGTCTAGAATTCTAACCCGACTATTTTATGATTTAGTGAAAAAGAACTTTGCTTATTTCTAGATTATTTAGTGAGCTTTTTTAAAATTTCTTTTTACAGTTATCTTTATAATCCCAAAAGAAGGTTGTGTGTAAATTTTCAGCTTATGGCATCAGCTTATAGCTTAATGGGCTTATTGGCCCATTAAAAATAAGCTGTTTGGTTATTAAGCCGTGATAAGCTCACTTCAGCTTTTGGGCCTTTAGAGTTTTCTGTTTAAAATCAATTTTTAAGTAAGACTGTGCTTTTTGGGCTTAATTGGTTGACTTTTTTCTTATTGGGCTAAAAAGCCCAATTTGGTGAACTGTTTGTACTTGTGGCCCATTTGAGGGCCCAATTGGGGTATTTAGGTATTTTCACTTTCATTTTCTGATTATTTAGGTTAAAATAAACTAGTTTGCAAGTTTTTAGAATTTCTTTATAATTTTAGAATTTTTTATTATTATTTTATTATTAAAAATTATTTTTAGGATTTTTAAATAGATTTAATAGGTTTAAAGTTTTGGAAAAATAGTTTTTAGCTTAATTAAGACTTTTTTGAGGTTTACAAGTAGAAAAATCATTGTTTGGGTTTTTGTTAATCTATTTGATTTTTAGGGCTTTAATTAGCATTTAAAAATTAAATATTAATTAATTAAAAAGGTTTGAAAAAGTTTTGACCATTTTTAAACCCTTAGTTTATTTTTAAGAATTTTTGGTCATTTTCTGGGAATTTTTAGAGCAAGTTTTCATTTTTTCACTATTCACGGTTTTACGTTTTTTACGTCTTAGCTTAATTTTAGCGTATCCGTCATTTTCTTTTCTCCTATTTCTCTCAATATTAATCCAAAACTTACAAACTAAACACACAATTTAATCCTCCTTGGTGAACGAACTTACTTTGGGTCATTAGCATTTGATTTTCCTAAATCATCTCGCTTAATACTTACCGCTTTTACGCCTTTTTCCTAAAGGGTGTAAGTTTACCACAATAAAAAACATAGGTCTTAAAACTGAAAATTTTGAACAGGCTAGTGTTATCTTAGAAAAATGTTTGAGTGAGCAAAGAGACCCCAAAGACATGTTTGGGATTGGAATGAAAGCAAATGAATTTGCTGCTGTTCCACCACCCCCAGTCAATTTCTATGGGGTATCTAAGAAACAAGACTTGTCTTGGACTGGTATTCCGGGATTCCAAGAGAAAGAGTTTATTCCTCCACCACGTGTGCTTAATCCCGTTGAGGAATATGAGAAGAAATTGATTGACCTAGAACAATGGAAAACAACCAACCCTTTTCTTTTTGTTAAGGGTGGTTTGCTTAGTGATAAATCTGTTGATGCTAAGCCCATTGTTGTGACTAATCCTTCTACTGGTAAACCAATTGATCTTGGATCACCTTCTACAATCAAGTCTAGTGTTAAATATACTGAGATGTATAGGAAACATAAATCACCTCTGAGTCAAGCCAGTGTGAATGGGACAGGTTTGTATCAATCTAAGCCCAAGTTTGTGTCTAAAAAGGCTTGTTACACATGTGGGAGCTTCTCTCATTTGGCCTATAACTGTTTCAGTGGATACACCAATTCCACTGACAATAGGTCAACTATGGTCAAACCTAGACCTTTTGCCCACCCAAGTCCATAGGCCACTAGACCAGCTCCTTTCTTCTCTAAGGGAGCTAATACCCATGGATAAAGACCCTTTCAAAAGACCAACACTTAGTTTAACAGACAATGGGTTCCTATAGCAAACCCTAATTTAGCCGTTGACAGGAACAATCTAACCGCTGACAGGGCAAAATAAGCCATTGACAACTCTAGCTTTGGCATTTCTATGCCAAAACTAACTGCTGTCAAACCTACTGTTAGACCATATAAACAAAGATATTTGGTTAATAAGGGACAAGGGTCAAAGGCATCATCCAGTTTAATGTGGAAACCTAAAAAAGAGCAAAACTCTACTTTTAATGGTGTTTCAATAACTTGTAACAGTTTTATATATCTTGAAAAGGTCATTACTAAACTTATTGGAACTAATTGGGTGTTTAGGGCACAAAGGGATGAACAGAGGGTTGTTGCAAGGAATAAAAGAATTCTTGTTGAACAACTAGTTGGATCCAAGTCTTCCAAGTCTTGGGTCCCCAAAGAAAACTAATTTGTTTTCTTTATGTGTAGGACATTCAAAAGTAGGTCAATGATCATGGATATTGGGGCAGTGGATGCTCTAGGCACATGACTGGGAATGAGGATTACTTGACAAACTTCACCCCTATTAGCAATGGTGATTAAGTGTACTTTGGTGGCAGTTATGGGACCATCTATGACAAAGGCACTTTAATCACCAACAACTTGAAGTTCGATGAAGTATTTTTGGTAAAAGAGCTTGGTTATAATTTATTTAGTGTATAACAAGTTTGTGACAACAAAAATAAAGTTCTTTTTACTGATTATGAATGTTTAGTTTTAAGCAAAGACTTTGAGATATCCGTTGATAAGTTCATTAAGTATAGAACACCTAGACATAAGGACTTTTATAATGTTAATCTCAATGGGATTAAAATGAATAATAATCTGTCTTGTCTTTATGCTAAGGCCTCAGTGGATGAGAGAAATTTGTGGCACAGAAGTTTAGGACATATAAACTTTAAGAACATGAATAGACTTGTTAGGTAGTGAGAGGTTTTCCCTCAAAAGGTTTTGAAAATGATCATAATTGTGTTGCATGTCTTAAAGGCAAGCAACATAAGGCCTCTTTTAAGTCTAAAAGGGTCGCGAAGGCGCAAATATGCCGTATGCATCACGATCAATGTTCTAAAAGGGTCACGAAGGCGCAAGACTTGACCTTCACGCTACGTAATACACTAAGGCATCTACTTAAGCTTGACGTGATATGAAAAGTAAGAAAACATGATAAGGCGGGATAAGTCATCATGTATGGAGGCTTCCTTCACTTCAAATTCCATAAAATGGATCTTTTATGTAGAAATAATGGGAAAATATAGCTTTTTGACTTTATTCTTTATTTATAACAATTTTTGTAAACTATATGCATTTTCATATGATATAAATATGATAATTTAGAAATATTTTCATATTTGTGCCGCCTTATTTCACGCCTTAAAAACGCAATAGCTTCTTCTTAGCGGTTAAGGCTTGAGGCTTGGCCATGAAGTGACGCTACGCCTCACGCTATCTATAAAACTATAACTTTGATCACGGTGTTGAAATAACTCAGAATTAATTTAGCACTTTTATGGCACGTATTTTGTTTCAGTTTGAAGTTTGAATAAATCAAACCATCTAGGTTTGAAAGTCCGAGTCATAGGGTTAGTGGAGTTTGTTTCCTTAATTTTCTGCAATGCTTTTTGTTAAATAGAAAGGCATAATGTACGTTGTATTTTATCCCCTAAAACTCTCAGTCAATAATACAACCCAACATTTGCCATATATCTTTATGTTTTCCACTGTTCTATTGTTTTATAGATCAACAGCTTGTGAAAAGCTAGTTGATTCCAACATTGTGGTATCAGAGCTTAACCTTGTGTATGCCCACGTATCAAACTCGTGAAGAGATGGCTAGAAACAATGGCAATAGCGAGAAGGACGTTCAAATCACACTCCACTATCTGATGTTATCAAGAACCAATTATACGGCGTGGGCAATCAAGATGCGGGTGTTCATGCAGGCTCAAGGTGTTTGGGATGCTGTTGAGCCACAAACCTCAAACACGGTGGTGGAAGTGAAGAAAGAGAAGATGGCCTTAGCAACCATCTACCAAGGTATACCTGAAGATTTATTGTTGTTTCTTTCGGAGAAGAAATCAGCCAAATAAGCATGGGAGGCTTTAAAAACAATGTTCATGGGTGCGGATAGAGTGAAGACCGCAAGAACTCAAACCTTGAAAGCTGAGTTTGAATCCTTGTACATGAAGGAATCAAAATGAGTGGATGAGTTCGCTGTGAAGGTGAGCAACATCGTAAGTACCATGCGAGCATTGGGGGACACTATAGAGGAGTCCTATGTGGTGAAGACGCTAGTTAGGGCAGTACCATATAAGTTTCTTCAGAATGCTTCTACTCTTAAGAAATTTGGGGACTTGGATAAGATGACAGTGGAGGAAGTAATCGGGAGGTTTAAGGCTCATGAAGAAAGAATGAAGGGGCATGGTGAAAGCGATGATCGAAAGCTTCTCTTGACTCATCAAGAGTGGTCGGAGAGAAACAAGAAAAAAAGGAGAAGGTGATTCCAAATCAAAGTCGAATCGTGGTGGATTGGAGGCTCACGAGGTAGAGGCAGAGGTAGAGTAAGAAATAGTGGAAGACGAGGTGGTCGTGGAAGAAGTGGTTTTTATCATCAAAAGGATGGAAGTTATGGTGGGTCTAGTAGTCAAGACAAGAGTAGAGTAGAATGCTACAATTGTCAAGACTATGGACATTATGCGGCTGAGTGTAAGAATCCAAGGCGTGAAAGGAATCAAGAAAACAACTTGATTCAATATGATAATGAACCCGCTCTTTTGCTATCATCTCTTGACAGTAAAGAATAAGTTTTTGAATTGCTCTTAAATAAAGAAAATGTACTCCCAGAACCGAGAACACGAGGAGATGAGGTGAGGCAATCAAGTACCTGGTATCTTGACACGGAGCGAGTAATCACATGACTGGTGATAAAGATAAGTTCCGTGATCTAAATGAAAAAGTTCAAGGATTTGTGAAGTTTGGGAATGAATCAAAGGTGAGGATCGAAGGCAAAGGCTCAATCTTATTTCAATGTAAGAATGGTGAACATGGAAAGCTTCAAGAAGTGTATTACATTCCTGATTTGTGCAACAACATTATCTATCTCGGGCAATTATCAGAGTATGGCGATGAAATCAAAATTAAAAAGCCGTTTTTGTGGGTTCATGACAAGACTGGAAGACTGTTGATGAAGGATCAAAGATCCCCAAATCGTCTCTATAAGATAGAGTTGGAAGAGGTTCGATCAATGTGCTTAATTGCCTGAACTTCTGATCCAACGTGGCTATGGCACGCAAGGCTAGGTCACTTAAACTTTGGTGCACTAAAGACCATGTCTGACAAGAAGATAGTTGAAGGAATGCCGAAGATGGTCGTCCCGCTGCAGCCTTGTGAAGGATGCCTAGTAGGTAAGCAGACAAGAAGTTCATACCCAACACAGACAACTTTCAAAGCAACGAAAAGGTTGGAGTTCGTACATGGTGACCTATGTGGGCCGATTACACCTCCTACATCCACTGGTAACATGTATTTCATGCTAATTGTTGATGATTTTAGTAGAGTAATGTAGGTTTATTTACTAAAAGCAAAAGATGAAGCTCTTGAGGTTTTTAAAAATTTTAGAAAGAAAGTGGAGACTGAAACATGGGATAAGGTTAAAATTCTAAGAACAGATCGAGATGGTGAATGTTTTTCGAATCAATTTACCATGTATTGTAACGAGACTGGTTTAGAATGCCATTACACATCACCATACTCTCCAAAACATAATGGAGTGGTGGAGAGGCGGAATCGAACAGTGGTTGAGATGGCGATAAGCAATCTAAAGACCATGTGTGTACCAGATGTGTTGTGGGAGAAGCTGAAAACCATGCCGTCTATGTTCTTAATAGGGTCATCTCTAAAACTCTAAAAGATACGAATCCATACGAGATGTGGACTGGAAGGAAGGCACACCTTGGACATCTTAGGGTTTTTGGGTGTATTGCGCACATGAGAATCGCGAAAAGTCACCTTAAAAAGCTAGACAATAGAAGCATGAAATTAGTACATCTAGGAATCGAGAAAGGAACTAAATCCTATCGATTACTAGATGAGACACAAGAAAGTTGTATGTAAGTAGGGATGTAGTATTCGAAGAATAGAAAGCTTAGGTATGGGAGAAGAGCACGAAGATTAAGGCGACACCAGGTATGACTTTTTCAGTTAAAGGATTTGAATTTGATGTTTTTAATGATGAAAATTTAGAATTGGACCCTAGCACACCAGCAGTTGAACAGGGGTCGCCACAAGTTGATACTGAAAGTTGGTCAGAGCCCATCAACTCTCTTGTGGTTTCCCAATTCAGCCCACAAAGTATGCCGTCAAATATACTAGGTACGCCAGACTCACATGCAACACCAAACATGCCAGTGTCTTCGATCGGGTCTTCAAGCACCGCCTCAAGCTCCACAGGCGGTGGCGCTCTAAAACGCTACCGTTTGCTCACAGATTAGTACGATGAAACTAAAGAAGATGAGTTAATGATGATTCACAATGATGAAGAACGAGTTTCTTATACATAAGTAAGCAAGAAAAAAGAGTAGGTAGATGCGATGGATGCCGAATTGGCATCAATCGAGAAGAAAAACACCTGGAATTTGGTCAATCTCTTGAAGAATCACAAAGGCATAGCCTTAAAATGGGTGTACAAGGTGAAACGAGACCCGAGTGAAAAAAGTTTGAAGTATAAGGCCATAATCGTGGCAAAAGGGTATGTTCAGAAACACGGAATTGATTACGACGAGGTCTTTGCACCGGTAGCAAGGATCGAAACTGTACGCGCCATTCTAGCTCTCTCAGGCTCCAATGGGTGGTGTGTACATCATCTTGATGTAAAATCACCTTTCAAGAACGGAAAGTTAGAGGAGGAAGTTTATGTTTTACAAACCGAAGGCTACAAGAGAGAAGGAGAAACTGAGAAGGTGTACAGATTGGAGAAATCACTTTACAGGTTGAAGCAGGCACCACGGGCATGGAATGCATGCTTAGACAAGTACTTGAAAAGTTTAGGCTTCATTAGATGTGCACTTGAATACTCTGTATACACGAAGAAAGAAAGAAGTGATTTTCTAATTGTTGGGGTGTATGTGGATGATTTGTTAGTAACAAGTAGCTGTGATCATAGCATTCAGAATTTCAAGAAGCAGATGAACTCAAAATTCGAGATGAGTGATCTTGGTCTCTTGACCTACTACCTGGGAATTTAAGTAAGTCAGAATGGTGGAAGAATCATGTTGAAGCAAGAGCCATATGCAAAAAGTATTCTTGTAAAGACTAGAATGTTAAACTATAATCCCACCAAAAGCCCAATGGAACACAAATTGAAGCTGACTAAAGAGCGAGAAGGAGAGTTGGTAAATCCTACTGAATACAGGAGCATAGTTGGAGGCTTGAGGTACTTAACTCATAAGCGTCCTGACATTTCATTCACGGTTGGAGTGGTCAGTCGGTTCATGGAGAAACCAACTGAACAACATTTACAAGCAGTAAAGAGAATACTAAGGTATTTGAAGGGTACTCTTGACTATGGTTTAACTTACACAAAAGGAGAAAGCAAAGTAACTATCACTGGTTACACAGACACCGACTTAGCAAATGATGTAAATGATAGGAGAAGTACATGTGGCATGACATTTTATGTGAATGGAAATTTGGTGACATGGGCATCTCAAAAGCAAAGGTGTGTAGCTTTATCTTCATGTGAGTCAAAGTTTATGGCAGCTACCATGGCGGCTTGTCAAGGAATATGGTTGAAACGTCTTCTTACTAACTTAACTGGGCAAAACATCCACCTGTGATCATGCATGTTGATAATAAGTCAGCTCTTTACCTCGTGAAGAATCATGTATTTCATGGTAGGAGTAAACACATCGACATAAGATTCCACCTAATCAGAGAATGTGTGAAAAATGGAGAAATTACTGTGACTCATGTGTCTGGGAAGAAACAGAAGGCAAACCTGATCATAAAACCATTAGCAAGGGTAAAACATCAAGAAATGCGTGAGCTGATTGGAGTAAGGAAGATTGGAACTTCTGAATTAAGGGGGAAAATGTTAAAATAATTCAGAACTAATTTAGCACTTTTGTGGCACGTATTTTGTTTCAGTTTGAAGTTTGAATAAATCAAATGGGTTTGAAAGTCCGAGTCATAGGGTTAGTGGAGTTTGTTTCCTTAATTTTATGCAATACTTTCTATTAAATAGCAAGGCATAATGTATGTTGTATTTTATCCCCCAAAACTCTCAGTTAATAATACAACCAAACATTTGCCATTTATCTTTCTATTTTCCATTGTTCCATTATTTTACAGATCAACAGCTTGTGAAAAGCTAGTTGATTCCAACACACGGTGCATAAACATTTTGCATCACGACGCATAAGGATTTACAAAATGCATCTAGGCTCATAACTAGAGATGCGTGCGATGTAATATGCGCTTTAATTTATAACCATCGAATGTTACATGTGTCTTGCATCTAACGATCATGCTCAACAAGTTTACTTTCGCCAATTATTTTGGTATCAAGTCTAAAAAGAGAATTTAAGAAATGATGTTGTAAGAGCGCACGGTGCAGTCGAGCCATCAAGCTCGTGTCGTGGGCAAAAAGTGATGCCACATCACCTTTTTCTCCCATGACACCAAAACACTCCACGATGACACAACTCCCCTCCCTGGTTAACACCAACATTCTCGTGTCGTCATCACCCCACCACTTTTTTTCAACAATTAATTAACATAAACTTAAATTGTTCATTAATAAAAAAAATACAATCACTAATTAAAAAAACACGAAATTAAAAAAACATAAAATAAAAATACAACTTAATACGGAAAAAAATACAAAATTAAAAAAAGAACACAAATACGAAAAAAACCTAAAAAAAATACAACTTAAAAATTAAAATATTTCGCGCGCGCCTCGTCTTTGAGCTTCTCGATTCTCGCCACGTCTTGTGCACTTAATCTGGTAGTGACGTATCGAAGGATTTGTAAATCTTCGTTCCTTTTTTAAAGTGCAACCACTTCTAGTCTTGCCGCCACCTCTCGGTTTAATCGTTCCTTTTTAGTTTCACGATCCGATAACATTTGTTGTTGTAGCAATTCGACCAATTGTTCTTTTTGAGACCCCGAAGTGACGGATGAGCTTGTCGAGCGTTGAACCTTGGCCTTTCTTGGAACAACGGATGGACGAGGGATCTCATCGTCATTGAAAAGATCCGGATCTAGATCGGCTATCTTCCCTCGGGCCCGGCGTATTCGAGTTGAATCGGGTTTTTTGCCTTTATACTTGTCTTTCAAAACAAGCCAAGCACTTTTGTGTGGAAACTCCTTGTTCTCGTTTTCATCTCGATACAAACTCATCACACGAGTCATCAAATCGTCTTGATTTTCGCCACTCAAAAGTTTGATGTTTTCATAAAATGAATTAAACCTATGAACCTCGCGGTTTAAATTCGTCCACTTCCTGGTCAACATATTTTTGTTTCGAGGTTTAAAAGCCTCATCCTTAAGCCGAACATTATACATATCAATAATTAGGTACCAAAACGAATCGAATGGTTGATCGGTTCCGACCTTCGGGTCTTCGGATACTTGAATCCAACACTCGGCCAAAACTTCTTCCTCACCTTGGCTCCAAAAAGAACGGTCCGACTTCGGAGGTGGTTGTGGAGCCGCGGTTTTTTTGGTTTTTTTAGCAACACTTTTATTTCTCGGACCTTTCTTCGATGGTGCCGCGACTTGTTCTTCGAGATCATCGTTTTCTTCGGGTTCTTGAGGTTCTTGTGAAGAGTGGTGAGGAAAGTTTTGGAAATTTTGTTGTTGTGATTGTTGGAAGATTTGTGATTGTTTAGATTGTTGAAACCATATATTAAATTGCTCGGGTGTACAATTAACAAACGGGTTTTATTGTTGTGGGAAGGTAGCTAACGGATTTGAGAGTTGATTATAGTTGGCGAATGTTCTTGAAGTGCTAGATGTTGCGGATGAGGGAGTATTCGGGTTATACGAAGAAGACGAATTCGGTAGTTGAGTAGTAGGAATTTGATTTTGAGGATCGGAAAAGTAATTGTTTAACCATTGATTCGGGTATTGGTTTGGATTTGGATTTTGACTCATGGTGGATAGAAAAAAAATATAGAAATTAGATGTAGATAAGTATAGAAGAAGGTGTGATATTTGGTTAAATTTAGTGGGGATTTATAGGTAAAAAAGATGAAAAAATGGGTTTTTTTTCCCTCAAACGGTCAAAAACGGGCAAAAAAATAGCCTTTACCCCCAACGGTCAAATTTTAAAATTTACAAACAAAAATTAAAAAAAAATCATAACGCCACCCCATGGCGCGAGCCACGGTGTGGTTGGTTGCGCCATGGTGTCACATCGTCACCCACGACGTCGGCTGGTTGTAGCCAGCCCAAACTCGACGACGCGAGGCACGGTACGGTTGGCGCCGTCATCGTCTCGCGCCGTGGTGGCCTGCCGAGCGACCAGCCACCATACCGTGACCTCTAAATATGCACTTGCAATATCTTTATATTGGGACAAAGAATACACTTCCAGAAAGATAAGGAAAGTAATTGCAACTTGGTTAAAACATGAAGGAAATTTGCAAAATTTTTTTTGAGATATATACTAACTAAAAAAGATAGAGATTCATCAAGTGGCGTTAACAAGTCTTTTGGTAAAACAAAAACAGGTTTTATCATATACTCAAAGCCAAGGTATGTGTTTTAATCGATTAAAATTTGCAAACCCTTCATAGTCGTTTACTTTCAACATGATATTCACTGTTTTTAGTTCTTAATTCATGCATGTTTTGTACTAGTTAGTAGTTGAGTTGCACTGACATCCAATTAGGCAGTATGTAAGCCTCGAACCTTTCGCATTAGGGGATTGTTTTCTAGCCTCGAACCTTTCGCATTAGGGGATTGTTTTCTACTAGTATTAACTGTGTCTAATATTTTGTTCTTTTTTTTTGCAGACCCTAACCCTTGATAGTTGTTTGTTTGTTTCAACTTTCAACATCACATTGTAAACTCGATCACTAGCTATTTACAAATATGAATGTAGGAAAAACTAGATCGAGTAGTAAGAAACACCTTCCCGATGATTGTTGGTACTTAATTTACGGAAAACTTGACTCGATTAGAGCTTGCTGATCGGATATCTTTTGGCCTAACATGTCACCGTTTTCTTGATATACAAAACTCAAGCTGTAAATCCTTAACAAATAGCTTTAGATCCTTGCCTTTTTGCTTTAAGGAGCTGAGGCTTATAACCGCTTTAGGCAGTTGGAATAATTGTGTTTGAACATTGTCTCAATAGAAGTTTCAGATTCAACTTTAACTAATTAGTTTGGAAACAATAGTTCTAAATTGCACTCTCTTTACCTGGTACTAAAATCACAAACAAGGGACTCATGTCGATTGCCAATGGTTGTCCATTGTTGTTAGTAATCAGTCTTATTATTGTTCTATCACTGATATTGGATTGGAAACATTAACGAAGGCCTGTAAATTAAATCCCTATCAAAGAGGCGAGTCTTGCATATTGCACCAAAATAACCGACCGTGGAAAGTGCAAGAAATCTTCGAAGACAATTCATATCTTTATGTTTGATTCTAATAAATGATTACGTTTCACATATTTGAATTTGATATTGACATGCATGTTTTGTTAAAGTGATGAAACAGTATCTAAAGTGATGAATTATTGTATGCTTCTATGATTCCATTGTTTAGCAAACTAGATGATAGTCATGATACATTACAATAATACATGTCATGCTTAGAGATTGAATGATATACGTCTATATATATACTTGTTATAGGTGTTTCTTGTTATCGGCCATGGCCATTGGGATGACCAGAATTTTTTATTGCTTTTAGTGAATGATAGTATTTTTCTTGTTAAAGAGTGTTATAGGGTATATGCGGACGTGAACAATTATAAGGTTTTAGTGCTCTAAGTAGATCGCTTGCATAGCGATCATTGTAATCATTTATCTATTGAATGTAAAGCTCTTTTTCGATCATTATTTTTTTCTAATGTATTTGTTTGTTTGTTTTGACAGCAATAGATCAAATTGATACCCTAGGATCGAGTTTGTTGTAAATCTGATCACTAGCTATTTACAAAGATCGAGTAGTATGAAAGACCTTCCTGATGACTGTTGGTACTTAATTTATGATAAGCTGGACTCAAAGCTCGATCGAATGTCTTTTGGCCTAACATGTCACCGTTTTCTTGATATACAAAATACAAGTTGTAAATACTTAAAAATTGAACATCTATCCCGCTTTAAGAAGGGTTTATTCACTTATCCTAGGCAAGTTGTTGAACCGCTTTAGGCAGTTAGAATTATTGTGTTTGGACATTCCCTTACACTACAAGAAAATAGTCTTTTAGCGTCGTATTTTAGCGACATTTTCATATAAGTCGCAAACAGCGACATGTTAGCGATATGTTAGCGTCATACTCTTTCGTCAATGTCGCAATATATGACGCAAATCTTGTCGCAACGTTTGTAATCGCAAATTGTATCACAAACTATGTCGCTATTTTTGTGATACTAAAATAACATATCGCAATTGAAGTCGCTAATTTTGCGACATCTAAGAACACATCGCAAACGAAGTCGCTACTTTTGAGACATTTAATAACACGTCGCAAAAAAAGTCGCTAATTTTGCGACATTTAACAACACATCGCAAAAGAAGTCGCCAATTTTGCGTTATTTAAGAATACTTCGCAAACGGAGTCGCAACTATCGCGACCTTAGATTAACAAATCGCTAACCGTGTCGCAGATTTTTGCGATCTACTTGAAAGTCGCTACTTTATATCGCAACCTATATAGATAAATACTTTTAAAAAATATATCACAAATGTATATTAACTCGAACTAAAACCGTTAATTTAATCATTGTTTATAGATAAAAATTGAAATAGAATATTCATTATCAAAAGAAGAATGAAAACTCTCTCTCACGTGCCTTTAATCACCCCGTTAAATATTCATTCCATTATTTCTTTAAAATAGTCAAAAGAATATTTGTTATCACCCGTTAAATATGGATCTCGGCACCGTAACACCACCGATCGGATAACCACCGTATCACCACCGATCAGATAACCACCGTATCACCACCGCTCACCACCTTCTTCTCCGGTACAAATTCTAAATTAGTTGATTCAATTTGATTTGATTGTTATGAGCTGATTAATTGATTTGATTTGATTGTTATGAGCTGATTAATTGATTTAATTTGATTTGATTTGATTGTTATGAGCTGATTAATTGATTTAATTTGATTTGATTGTTATGAGCTGATTAATTGATTTGATTTGATTTGATTTGATAAAATTATCCTAAATTAGTTGTTGATTTGATTGTTATGTTAACCTGATTAATTGATGAGCTTATTTGTTAGGCTTATTGGCTTATTTGAAAAACCTATAAGGCATAAGCTGATTTTATTAGCTTGATCTTGGCTTATTAGATTTTATGGTTCATTTGAGGGGTGTTTGTTTCGGCTTATATGTAGGCTTATCAGCTTATTTGAGTTCGGTTGTAGGATCATTTACGCCTTATTGTGTCATTTAGCATTAGTTTAGATTAGAGTTTAGACAGATTGTGATATCGCAACATTTACTATTTGATGATGTCTTTGTGAGCTGATTGTGTTCCGTATTATGCTTATTTGTGTGATTTAGCATTAATCTAGAGTCTGATTTTGATTTTGCAACAAACATTTATGCATTTAATGACGTCATCGCGGTTTTAGTGAATTCTAAATTGATGTAATCGTTATCTGTTTTATCAGCTGATTTACTGTTGTTGTAGGCCTTATTTGTGTCATTTAGCATTAGCTTAGAATCTGATAATCTGATTGTGAATTTTTATGATCACCCGATATTTGATGACGTCACCATGATTATAAGTTTCTTTTACAAATTTGTAAACATTTTCTCTTCGTGGGCTGATTTAGTATGGTTTTACACTTATATGTGTCGTTTAGCATTGGCTCAAACTCTTTGTGTGATTTTTCTACAATAGTTATGTATTTGATGACATCGTTGAGTTTTAGTATCTGTATTATGTGTTATCTTTGTGATTTAAACATTAGCTCGTGAACTATTTTGACTGTTATTTTAAGACTTATTTATGTGACTTAACATTAATATGGACGCTAACTGTGATTTATGTATGATTTTTGTGCATTTGAGTTTTAGTACCTATGAGTTCTGGTCCGGGCTGACTTCTGTATAGTTTCTTAAGACCACATATCCAACAATAAAGGCCGGGACAGTTCTTTACTAGTGAAATGAATAAGAATGTCATACAGCGCGAACATCATGAAAGGAGCTCATAGTATGTCAAACTGAGTGTGGATTACATACAGGACAATAGGACATAAGATTTGCACGTCTTCCTTTCACTTACACTCACGAGGTCTTGATACCACGACCTAGGATAACAAAACTGCGTATTGTTACAGTAGAGTATACTTCATATGTGCATTGTTACAGTAGAGTATATCTTATTCTACATGTATAGATACAAAATCGATGTCAACTATTGTAAGCTATATTAAGGCATCATTATGTTAGATAGCAAATATCATAGACTAAGTTTAGTATACAGTAGAGTATACTTCATATGTGCATGCTTGAGTTATATCAGAATTGGTGTGTGTGCGTGCGTGTGTATGTAATAGGTGTTTGGTCTATACATTTGTGTTTACTTTTATTGACTTACCTTTTTAGCACATTAAGATTGTATTAGACGTGCAAATGAGATATTGTTCCATCAATTTGAACGCTCAGTCCCGACATCATTAGTTGTACCGTTCGGGAAAGGCTTGTTTAGCGCACGCCTTTCCCAGCACCAACCTTAGGTTTGTGGCCTTATTCTTTTCCGACCAACAGAAGCTGGTTCCACTGGCGCTACATAAATAAAAGGACTTGCGTGTTAACCCTACAGTTTGTAAAAGGAAAACATAGAGTCAACCCTACAGTTTTTTAACCTTATTTAAATCGATGTTAACATATAAAAGAAAATTATTTTGTTTGCATGTAGAAAGATTACATTTATATATACTCACAACTCCAAATTAATTTTCTTTAGGAATGTACCTGGAGTTGTGAGTATATATAAATGTAAATTGCATAAGAACTTCAAAGTTATATCATACTTCGTCTATCACAATCATTATTATTAGAAATATAAACCACAATCGACGACTACAAAAATGCCTGATTTTTAACAACTAAAAATATCAGTATATAATAGAGCAACCAAAATTACACCCTTAAGTTAAACTAATAAAAAATATCAATGCAAGCTGTCTTAAAAGCCTTGCCTGATAATTTATCCATTATCTTTGTATAATCATCATAAATTCGTAATTAGCAACCAAAATAATATTTCACTGACATTTAGATAATGAAATCGAGAAGTGTCCTACTTTCAAAACAAGAGCACCTTCAACGGTATTTAAGACGAATTATTTGGAAAGAAGTCAAAGAAGTAAAGAAACTCACACGATACAACATTTAAGCAACACATTTGTAACATCTATCTAAAAAACATTGTTCACACGTAGCAACAAGGTATTAAAATTTTGTTGGGATAGAATCAGCCGAACTGTATTTGTTCATAAGCCTAAAAACATATAATTCCCTATCACATAAAAAAATTCAGTAATAAATATTTGAGACTAATATCCAAGTTGAATTTCAAGAGAAGCCAGAATTAGAAGAGACTTGCAAACAAAAGACGTGAGGGTTAACTCAGATATGTTAACATCGATTTAAATAAGGTTAAAAAACTGTAGGGTTGACTCTATGTTTTCCTTTTACAAACTGTAGGGTTAACACGCGAGTCCTTTTATTTATGCAGCGCCAGTGGAACCAGCTTCTGTTGGTCGGAAAAGAATAAGGCCACAAACCTAAGGTTGGTGCTGGGAAAGGCGTGCGCTAAATAAGCCTTTCCCGAGCGGTACAACTAATGATGTCGGGACTGAGCGTTCAAATTGATGGAACAATATCTCATTTGCACGTCTAATACAATCTTACTGTGCTAAAAAGGTAAGTCAATAAAAGTAAACACAAATGTATAGACCAAACACCTATTACATACACACGCACGCACACACACCAATTCTGATATAACTCAAGCATGCACATATGAAGTATACTCTACTGTATACTAAACTTAGTCTATGATATTTGCTATCTAACATAATGATGCCTTAATATAGCTTACAATAGTTGACATCGATTTTGTATCTATACATGTAGAATAAGATATACTCTACTGTAACAATGCACATATGAAGTATACTCTACTGTAACAATACGCAGTTTTGTTATCCTAGGTCGTGGTATCAAGACCTCGTGAGTGTAAGTGAAAGGAAGACGTGCAAATCTTATGTCCTATTGTCCTGTATGTAATCCACACTCAGTTTGACATACTATGAGCTCCTTTCATGATGTTCACGCTGTATGCCATTCTTATTCATTTCACTAGTAAAGAACTGTCCCGGCCTTTATTGTTGGATATGTGGTCTTAAGAAACTATACAGAAGTCAGCCCGGACCAGAACTCATAGGTACTAAAACTCAAATGCACAAAAATCATACATAAATCACAGTCAGCGTCCATATTAATGTTAAGTCACATAAATAAGTCTTAAAATGACAGTCAAAATAGTTCACGAGCTAATGTTTAAATCACAAAGATAACACATAATACAGATACTAAAACTCAACGATGTCATCAAATACATAACTATTGTAGAAAAATCACACAAAGAGTTTGAGCCAATGCTAAACGACACATATAAGTGTAAAACCATACTAAATCAGCCCACGAAGAGAAAATGTTTACAAATTTGTAAAAGAAACTTATAATCATGGTGACGTCATCAAATATCGAGTGATCATAAAAATTCACAATCAGATTATCAGATTCTAAGCTAATGCTAAATGACACAAATAAGGCCTACAACAACAGTAAATCAGCTGACAAAACAGATAACGATTACATCAATTTAGAATTCACTAAAACCGCGATGACGTCATTAAATGCATAAATGTTTGTTGCAAAATCAAAATCAGACTCTAGATTAATGCTAAATCACACAAATAAGCATAATACGGAACACAATCAGCTCACAAAGACATCATCAAATAGTAAATGTTGCGATATCACAATCAGTCTAAACTCTAATCTAAACTAATGCTAAATGACACAATAAGGCGTAAATGATCCTACAACCGAACTCAAATAAGCTGATAAGCCTACATATAAGCCGAAACAAACACCCAATGAACCATAAAATCTAATAAGCCAAGATCAAGCTAATAAAATCAGCTTATGCCTTATAGGTTTTTCAAATAAGCCAATAAGCCTAACAAATAAGCTCATCAATTAATCAGGTTAACATAACAATCAAATCAACAACTAATTTAGGATAAATTTATCAAATCAAATCAAATCAAATCAATTAATCAGCTCATAACAATCAAATCAAATTAAATCAATTAATCAGCTCATAACAATCAAATCAAATCAAATTAAATCAATTAATCAGCTCATAACAATCAAATCAAATCAATTAATCAGCTCATAACAATCAAATCAAATTGAATCAACTAATTTAGAATTTGTACCGGAGAAGAAGGTGGTGAGCGGTGGTGAGCGGTGGTGATACGGTGGTTATCCGATCGGTGGTGTTACGGTGCCGAGATCCATATTTAACGGGTGATAACAAATATTCTTTTGACTATTTTAAAGAAATAATGGAATGAATATTTAACGGGGTGATTAAAGGCACGTGAGAGAGAGTTTTCATTCTTCTTTTGATAATGAATATTCTATTTCAATTTTTATCTATAAACAATGATTAAATTAACGGTTTTAGTTCGAGTTAATATACATTTGTGATATATTTTTTAAAGGTATTTATCTATATAGGTTGCGATATAAAGTAGCGACTTTCAAGTAGATCGCAAAAATCTGCGACACGGTTAGCGATTTGTTAATCTAAGGTCGCGATAGTTGCGACTCCGTTTGCGAATTATTCTTAAATAACACAAAATTGGCGACTTCTTTTGCGATGTGTTGTTAAATGTCGCAAAATTAGCGACTTTTTTTGCGACGTGTTATTAAATGTCTCAAAAGTAGCGACTTCGTTTGCGATGTGTTCTTAGATGTCGCAAAATTAGCGACTTCAATTGCGATATGTTATTTTAGTATCGCAAAAATAGCGACATAGTTTGTGATACAATTTGCGATTACAAACGTTGCGACAAGATTTGCGTCATATATTGTGACATTGACGAAAGAGTATGACGCTAACATATCGCTAACATGTCGCTGTTTGCGACTTATATGAAAATGTCGCTAAAATACGACGCTAAAAGACTATTTTCTTGTAGTGTGAGAAGGTAAATGTACAAGCCTGCACGTTGTCTTAGAGTTTAAAGTTTTTCGACAACAATCATAAATGTATGAAAAAAGTGAGACTTTGTACTCCGAGTATGCACCTTATGTGCACCTACGGAGTTTTGGTGTCATACCAATTAACACCCAAATGCAAAATAGATATGAGTTTTGTTTCAGCCTTGAAACTCATCTCAAAACTTTTAAGATTTCATAGAGTATGCATTCTGCTGAAAGATCGAAGTGCAATAACGCTTTGCTGGTGTGTCACAATGCTTTTATGCTCCTAGACGAGGCATGATATGGTGCAAGTTGGTAAGACTATTCTGAACATGAGAGGTACGCGAGATCATCAGCTTTAGGCCAGTATTACACACCAACCGATTCAGATTTGTTCTCTGAACTACATCATTTAAAGGCTATCAAACACGCACCCTAATAGTGCTATGGGTAGATTTTGTCCTTTGAACTACATCATTCAAATGCTATCAAACACGCCCTAAAAGTGCTATGGGTATACATCGTATAACTAAACCCCCCCCCCCCCCCCCCCCCCCCCCCCCCCACACACACACCCCCCAGCCCCACCACCAATGCCGAAACTCTTTTGCAGCTGGCCTTAAATACCAAAGCCTTGAAAATGGGTTTGTCAACTCTTTAAACTGCCACTCTACTGAGAATCCGGCGGTTGTGTATGAGCATGTGAATTTTCTGAATAGGAGAGGTATTTCCATATCATCGGCTATTTAAGAATGACGTATTCGATTCCCTTAGGTCTAATATATTACTTGTTAAATCAGTACAAGCTTGGGAAAAATCAGTACAAGAATTGTATAGTTCAGATCAAAATAGGAGTCAAATCAAAAAAAGCACATAACTTTATTGCACTACATAATTGGGTTTGATTCGAAAATTTGGCTTGTCCTACGAGTTTTGTTATTTTGGTATTTTTAAAACTTTTAACATTTCTGTCTTTCAGTTCAACATCATCTTTTCCTTTTGGAACTCCAACTTCACCTTCATTCTTTGCGACACCAAATACATCAGGTTTTGGAACACCTATTTTTGCGACAAATCAAGCTCAAGGAACAACTTCGTCGTTTGCTAATGGAATAAACCGTGGTACTCAACCGGAAAATTTATTTCAGTTGAGTTCACCCGCTCCTGGACAAACAAGTTCACCGTTTGGGCAACCGTCTTTCGTACAGGCTGCTCCATATCAAGTCTATGTTTAGTCTTTAATTTCTTTAAAGTGTATACGTCGTCTATGTACTTGTAAGAACTTTATTGGTTAAACTAAATTTTGCAATTTACTGTACTATATAGAAATAAAAAAGAAGAATAACAATTCTCGGTCCATAAGAAAAAAAGCCAAGGTATGTTTAATGCTTCTAGGGGTGGGAATCAGGTCGGGTCAACCGGGTTCGGGTCAAGTCGGGTCGAGTCAAGTCGGATCAAGACTTAAAAAAATCATACCCGAACCTGAGCCTAATTAAAACTCGGGTCACTCGGGTTCGGGTCAATTCGGGTCGGGTCAATTCGGGTCGGGTCAACCCAGGTTCGGGTTAACCCGAGTATAAGGAAAAAGTATGAAAATTGGCTTATTTAAGTAATAATACAATGTAAAATGTGTTGTTTGAGTCGGGTCAAGTCGGGTTGGTCGGGTTCGGATCAAGTCGGGTCGGGTCAAGTCGGGTCAAGGCTAAAAAAT
The DNA here is from genome assembly GCA_025667525.1 of Glebionis coronaria. Lineage (NCBI taxonomy): Eukaryota > Viridiplantae > Streptophyta > Magnoliopsida > Asterales > Asteraceae > Glebionis > Glebionis coronaria. The sequence goes on along the minus strand of CM046877.1, from coordinate 609,221,756 downwards.
ATAAACCCGAACCCGAGCATAATTAGAACTCGAGTTGGTTCGGGTCAACCCGAGTTGACCCGAATACGTTTTTGGACCCGAGTGACCCGACCCGAATAGGAGTATTCGGGTTCGGGTTCGGGTCGGCTTTTTCGACACCCCTACATGCTTCTAGGATTCAAGAGTTTAACAGAGCATTTTGACCCGAATCCCGAATCCGAATCGTACCTAGAACCGTACCGATTCTCGGTATCCGAATCTTGTTCGGTACGAGACGAGGACTACGAAATAAGGTGAGAAAAAAATCAGGACCACAAATTCGGTAAGGTACCGGTACCAAATCGGGAAATTCTCAAAAAAACAGAAAAATCCCGATTTCCCGGTACCTACAGGATCGGTAAATAACTTTTTAGATCGGAAAAAAATCATGAGCACTAAATTAGGACGGGTTCAGAACGGGATTAGTCCGAGTTTATACCTACAAAATCTTAAGAGGGCACGCTTGAGTGACCTTATACCACATATGTTATACGTGTTAAACTGACACCTATGCGCCGCTATACTTGTTATACTGCACCAAAGGTTTCGTGTTATACGATGGTTTTTAGGGTTTTTTTTTTTCCTGTGATTGAGTGGGTTACTTTTTGTTGTGTATTATACTATTTATATGAATGTTATTGGAAGTGTGTTTATGTTATACGCATTAAAATGCGATCATTATAGTTCTTTTTCTATTACTATGTTCTTTTAATGTATTTATTTGCTTGTTTCAACAGCTCACATTGGTACCCCTACATCGAGTTTCTTGTAAACTGGATCACTAGCTATTTACAAAGATGAATGTACGAAAAAAAGGATCGAAAAGTAAGAAACACCTTCCTGATGATTGCTGGTATCTAGTTTACGGAAAACTAGACTCAGTGCTTGATCGGATGTCTTTTGGCCTAACATGTCACCGTTTTCTTGATATACAAAACTCAAGTTGTAAATCCTTAACTATTCGCTATCAGGAGGATAATTATTCACTTATCGTTGGCAAGTTGCTGAACCGCTATAGGCAGTTAGAGCTATTGTCTTTGAACATTGCCTTGATAGATGTTCCAGATTCAACTTTAGCTCAGTTTGGAAAGAATAGTTCTAAATTGCACTCTCTTTACATTGCATTTGGTGGTAAAATCACCAAAAAGGGACTCATGTCGATTGCCAATGGTTGTCCATTGTTGTCCGTAATCAGTATTAATTATTGTGCTATTACTGATAATGGATTGGAAGCATTAGCAAAGGCCTGCAAATCCTTAAAAGAGGTCAGTCTTGCACATTGCGAAGGAGTAACTGACCGTGGTATTTTGTCCCTCAACCAAAATTGCCGTCAGCTTAGAGCACTTGATATTTCTGGTTGTCAAAAAGTTGTCGGTCATAGCTTCAACGGGATTTCTTCAACCTTGACGTGTTTAGCCGCTGAAGGTTGTGCATTGGACACGAGTGCTACAGGTGTTAGTAGACTTTTAAGTGGAGGTGGTCTCGAGTATCTAAATCTTTCTACTAGGAGGAGAATGGGAGATGTATTGGCTGTAATTGGTTTAGGACTCGCATTAAACCTTAAAATCCTCCATTTCTATCACTGTGGATGTGTTAACGACGATGCTATCATAGAAATTTCTAAAGGGTGTCCGTTGCTGGAAGAGTGGAACTTATCGGGTTGTAGACGGATTGGGATTCGTGCTTGGGAATCGATTGGGTTGTATTGTAAAAATTTGGAAACGCTACATGTAGATAGTGTTGCATATAGTTTCCTATCTAGTTAGCTTATCGATTAGGGTAAAGTGTGTCGTGTGGGCTCGGCCCGAGTTTGTAACCGACCCCCTCACCCTATAAAAGGAGGTGAGGGGGTGATGCACGAAACACACCGTAGTCTTCTTATTCTTTCTATGTAATCGATCGATTGGTATAATAAAGTAAATCGTTTGGTTACCTCTTTGTGTGTCGTTCTTCTGGGTTTTGGTCGTTGCAACTCTGCGATCTTCTTTAAGGGATCTAGGTTTCCGCATATCGATCTTCGGTTGTTGGGTTTACGATTCCAACAAGTGGTATCAAGAGCCTACGGTTAGTCGTGGTCTTTGGAGATCGGTGCTAGATCAAGAGGTATCGTGAAGAAAAGGGTTTCGATTTTTCGAATTATTTTCTTGAGTTGCAGGTTTTGCAAAGGCGGAGAAGACGAAGGTTTGGCGTTATTGTTTCACCAGAAGAAGGATAAAGGGAGCTTCTTGTGATTGGTGGGTGTATGTTATATTCACGTGGGACATTGACAAAAAGAATAGATTTGTAATATCTATTTTTGTCATTAGTGTAGATATAATACTATACATTGACGCTTAATAGTACATACAAAGGTTTTCGATTTATAAGAATATAAATCGACTTCGAGGTATCGATTTTTAGGTTTTTAAAAATCGATTTAAATCGAAGGTTTTTTGTTGCGGGTTTCTTGTGGTTCAAGTTTGATCGTGGTTTGCTTGGGTTTTCAAGTGTGCGACCGGGTTTGCTTGTACGTGATCGAGGTTTAGGTTCTTCTAATTAAATCGATCTGCAAGAAGGGATTTGTACGCAACAAGGTTGAAAGAATATGTCGTCGATAGCGAAGTTTGACGTCGAAAAATTCGACGGGTCTAATGACTTCGGGTTGTGGCGTGTGAAGATGCGGTGTCTATTAATACAACATGGTTGGGAGGCTGCGTTAGATCCATTCCAGGATACCATGACGGACGCTCAAAAGACTGCGGCGTTGAAGACGGATGTCTATAAAAAAGCACACAGTGCCTTACTCTTATGCTTGGATAACAAGGTGTTGAGGGAAGTCAACAAAGAAAATTCTGCTGCGGGTGTTTGGTTAAAGTTAGAAACTTTGTATATGACAAAGTCTTTAGCCAATAAATTATACTTGAAGAAGAAGCTGTTCACTTTCTACATGCATTCAGGTAAGAAACTATCTGAACATATAGATGAGTTTAATAAGTTGATCGGTGACTTGGCGAACATAGACGTTGATATTGATGACGAAGATCAGGCACTCATGTTACTTACATCATTACCATCTTCATATGATAACTTTGTGGAGACATTGCTTTATGGAAGGGAGTCGCTCACTTTGGAAGATGTCTTGTCTACCCTCAATTCACGGGAGTTGAAGAAGAGGACAGATGCAAAGGATGATGGTGATGGGTTATTTGTAAGGGGAATGCCGGAGCATCGGGGTAATCAAGGACGTGGTAGTTCGCGATCAAAGTCAAAGGGTAAAGAAACTTATAAACAGAAGTGTTACATATGCTATTCTGAGGATCACCTTAAGAAAGACTGTCCAAAATGGAACAAGAAGAAATCAACTGGCTTTGTCAACAAGAATGCAAAACAGGACGCTGGGACGTATTCTAAGGGTTATGACAATGGTGATTTGTTGATGGCGGTGAGTGAGGAAAGGTTCTTAGAGTGGATCATGGACTCTGGTGGTTCCTATCACATGACGCCTAGGAGGGACTTCTTGTTTGATTTTAAGGAGCTTGATGGTGGTATGGTTTTGCTCGGTGATAATAGAGCATGTGCCATCAAGGGGATAGGGAAGGTGAGAGTACAGATGAAAGATGGTTCAAGTTTTGTGCTTGAGAATGTGCGTTACATTCCCGAGTTGAAAAGAAATTTGTTATCTTTGGGCACTCTGGATCGAGAGGGCTATACCGTGAAGTTGCAGAATGGAAGAGTAAAGGTGATCAAGGGTTCTTTGATGGTTTTGTCAGGAACTTTGAAGGAAAATTGTGTGTACTCCTTGGATAGTTGGGCTGAATCAAGTGAAGCTAGTGTCGGTATAGAAGAAAAGGAAAGTCTTGCGCAGGTGTGGCATAAACGCCTGGGTCACATTAGTGAAGCAGGATTGAATGAACTCAAAAGAAGAGAGGTTCTGGGGAAGGAAGGTCTAGGTAAGCTCGAATTCTGTGAAAATTGTGTTCTTGGAAAATCGACAAGGGTGAGTTTTGGTCGAGGTCAGCACACAACAGAGGGAGTTATAGACTATGTCCATGCGGATCTCTGGGGTCCTTCTCGGGTGGAATCGATGAGTGGTTGTCGTTACTTCTTATCGATTGTTGATGATTATTCGAGGAGGGTTTGGGTTTATTTTCTTAGACACAAGAGTGAGGCATTCAGCAAGTTCAAGGAGTGGAAGCAGTTGGTAGAAAACCAGACAGGTAGAAGACTGAAGAAACTTCGAACGGATAATGGTTTGGAGTTTTGTAATCAGGAGTTTAATAACTTGTGCAAGGAGAGCGGGGTAGCAAGACATTTGACGGTTGCTGGAACTCCGCAACAGAATGGTCTAGCTGAACGAATGAACATGACGCTCTTGGACAAGGTTAGGTGTTTACTGATTCAGTCTGGTTTGCCAGAATCATTCTGGGCTGAAGCAACGGTGACGGCAGCATATCTGATCAATAGGTCTCCATCTACAGCATTGGAGAAGAAGACACCTATGGATTTATGGTCAGGACATCCGGCGAATTACGAGATGTTGAGGATATTTGGTTGCGTTGCTTATTCACACGTGAATCAGGGGAAGCTCAAGCCTAGAGCTATAAAATGCATATTCCTGGGGTATCCTGAAGGTGTGAAGGGATACAGATTATGGAGGTTGGATGATGTTAAACCGAAGATAATCATAAGCAGGGATGTGGTCTTTAATGAGAGCCTTATGTATAAGGATACTCTCAAGGGTGCTGGTGCTGCAGATTCTGGGAAGGAAATTGAGTTTGAGGTGGAACTTCAAGGCAGTCGGGTCGAACCAACTGTGGATCCTCATACTGGGGTAAATCCAGGGAATGAATATGAGGATCAAGTTGAAGATGCAGTAGATGCAATGCCTCAACAACAGAATCTGGACAACTATGTTCTGGTGCGTGATAGAGCTAAGAGAACAACTACTAAACCTGCAAGGTATAGGAATGAAGGTAATGTATCATTGTCTAGATCATCAGGATCTAGGGAAGAAGATGATATTACGGCTTATGCGTTTGCTATTGCTGAGGAAGAAGATACACATGAACCAATCACATTCCAGGAGGCGATTAATTCATCTGAAAGGGATGAGTGGGTTCGTGCTATGGAGGAAGAGATGAGTTCTTTAAAAAAGAATCATACTTGGGAGCTGGTCGATCAACCACGTGGTCAGAAGCTGGTAAGCTGCAAGTGGTTGTATAAGATTAAAGAAGGAATTGAAGGCGTTCAGAAACCAAAGTATAAAGCAAGGCTGGTAGCTCGGGGTTTCACACAACGAGCAGGGATTGACTATAATGAGGTATTCTCACCCGTGGTTCGACATACATCTATTAGGGTGATTCTCTCATTAACTGCTTGTGAAGATTACGAGTTGGAACAACTTGATGTGAAGACGGCGTTTTTGCATGGTAATCTTGAAGAAACCATTTATATGAGGCAGCCGCTTGGTTTTGAAGAAGGAACGGGCAACAAGGTATGTTTGTTGAAGAAATCCCTTTATGGTCTTAAGCAGTCTCCAATGCAGTGGTACAAACGGTTTGATGTGTATATGGTCAGCAATGGGTTTAGCCGTAGCAACTATGATAGTTGTGTTTACTTCAAGGAGTTTGCACCAGGTATGTACATATATCTATTGCTGTATGTAGATGATATGTTGATTGCTTGTAAAAGCAAGTCTGAGATCGAATATACCAAGGGACTGCTGCGGAAAGAGTTTGATATGAAGGAACTTGGTCCAGCTAGGAAGATACTTGGTATGGATATTGTCAGGGATAGGGGTAACCGAACCCTGAAGGTGTCTCAGTCGGGATATGTGCGGAAAATTATGAATAACTACAGAGTGAATAATGGCAGGTCGGTCTCTGTGCCATTGGGAGCACACTTCAAGGTATCTTTGAAGGATTGTCCGTCGAGTGACTGGGATGTGGAAAGAATGAGTAAGGTCCCATATGCGAATGTTGTAGGTAGTTTAATGTACTTGATGGTTTGCACTAGACCAGATATTGCGTACGCTGTTAGCATTGTGAGCAGGTATTTGGCGAATCCAGGTAAAAATCACTGGGAAGCGGTAAAGTGGATTTTGAAGTACTTGAAGGGCACTGCTGATGTAGGTCTAGTGTATGGTAGAGATCAAGGGAAGCACGTGGATGTTGACGGTTTCGTGGATAGCGATTATGCTAAAGACCCTGACAAGGGTAGGTCGATAACCGGGTATGTGTTTATGGTACATGGCTGTGTTGTGAGTTGGAAAGCAACTCTGCAGCATGTTGTTGCATTGTCTACTACAGAGGCGGAGTATATGGCGCTTACGGAAGCTGTTAAGGAAAGCATTTGGCTTAAAGGTCTACTAATCGAGCTAGGAATAAACCTAAGGTCAGTGGTTGTGAATTGTGATAATCAAGGGGCAATTCATCTCTCAAGAAATGCAATGTTTCATGAGAGGACGAAGCATATCAACGTGAGGTATCACTTCATCAGGGAGATCGTAGAATCTAAAGAGATTGAAGTGGAAAAGATAGGCACAGAGGATAATGCAGCTGACGCGTTTACAAAGGTGGTTCCAGGTCCGAAGTTCAAGTATTTCATGGAGATACTTGGTGTCGGGGCTAACTAGTCTTGTCACTAAGGTGGAAATTGTTGCATATAGTTTCCTATCTAGTTAGCTTATCGATTAGGGTAAAGTGTGTCGTGTGGGCTCGGCCCGAGTTTGTAACCGACCCCCTCACCCTATAAAAGGAGGTGAGGGGGTGATGCACGAAACACACCGTAGTCTTCTTATTCTTTCTATGTAATCGATCGATTGGTATAATAAAGTAAATCGTTTGGTTACCTCTTTGTGTGTCGTTCTTCTGGGTTTTGGTCGTTGCAACTCTGCGATCTTCTTTAAGGGATTTAGGTTTCCGCATATCGATCTTCGGTTGTTGGGTTTACGATTCCAACAGATAGTTTTTGCATTTGTACGGCGGGATTACTTGCGGTGGGTATTGGCTGCAGACAGCTATCATGGTTGTCCATAGGATACGATGAACCAGAATTCTTTAAATATAAATTACATAGACGAGACGTGGAGATCGTAGAGGGAGATGTGAGGCCGAGACTTCCCAGCTGGGCGTTTAAAAGATATCTCTGATAAGTCATGTGCGTAGAATTCTTTGAAGAGGCAGAAGCAGCAAGAAATCTTCGAAGACATTTCATATCTTTATGTTTGAATTTGGATTTGATATTGAGAACTTTAATGGTTTGTAAGCTAGGCAACTGAAGTGTTTAAATTTCAACTTAAGAAGCTTAAGCTGGATAAAGTTCTATTTTCTGTCAAAACTGGAGTAGCGTTTTTTAACCAATGCCCGCCGTGCATATCAGTGCAAGAAAAGCGTTTATAGCCGTGGGCGATGCCAATAATTAAGATGCATTGAGAAAGATTTTATAGCCGTGGTTATTGACAAAACGTATGTACATGAGAAGGTAAATGTATAACTGGATTCAAATTTAGCGCTGTTTGTAATCTATATCATCCTTAATGTACAAGCCTGCGTGTACGTTGTCGAGTTTAATGTTTTTCGATACCAATCCTGAATGTATGTAAAAAGCGAAACTTTGTACTCCGGGTATTTATATGCGCCTATGGATTTTTTATGTCAAAATAACTAACATCTAAATGCAAAATAGATATGAATTTTGTCTCAACTGTTAGACAATATTAAACCCCATCGTTATAATTTATTATTCATCTAACATCAACCTTGAAACTAATACGCTTCCATTGTATTAGCTGTATATTTATAATCTCAATACATCTAAGATTTCATGTCAAGTTTGGATATTGAAATTAGTCCTGCTGAACTTGAAAGTCGAATAATTCGTATATCCGAGATGTTATAAGAATAATAGTTTGGATCAGAAACCAAAAATCTTACTTATCATGGTTCGATTTTTTTTCGTTATTTTTAGATATTTGCGGTTAATCAAATCAAAACACGTGTAATATACATAAAGTTTTAACAAAATATTTAAATAACTTTTACGAGTATCGGTATTTCATTACTTCGGTGCATGGGCAGAAAGAGTGCACGTGTAACATCATAGGATGAAAACTAGTCGAGCCTAGCCCGAGCTGAGCTATAAGATTAGAGCTCGAGCTTAACCCGTGATACGATATACAAAGCCCCAGCTTACTTTGGGCTCGACGCGTTTGTGTGATGCATCATAGTATGGCCTTAAAATTGTTCGAGCCTTTTATCTATTTGATCTCGAGCTTTTTACGAGCAGTTTCCTTAGAATCTCACTTTAACCCATTCTCGAATAGCGTCATAAAACCATTGATATTTAACATCAAACTAGAATAATTATTTGAGAAATCCAGACAGACAACGAAACAATGAAACACCAAGCGTCACATCTTCTTAAAACTATTTTCTGTACATTATTCTTTGCTTGTTTTGGTCATTGTTGCTCATCACAAAGCTTCTTTTCTTTTCTTCTCCTTTTAGAAAGTTGCAATGTTAATCCTTTTCTTTATATATCTTGATTCATATTCAAATAACAAAAACTTCCATTTAAGTCGAAACCAATGAGAATCACGGATTCGAACACTGAGGTTTTGCTTTATGATTCATGAAGTTCTTCACACACATGTTTGAGACATGGTTCAAACGCTCGTTTCACACGAAATGGTGAGTTAAATAGGTGGATTTACGTATACATAATGGGAAGTAATTTGTACACTACTTTTTCTATTGGTACGTATCGTAGGTAAATAGTTAAACGCGAGGTGTGCGATATGATCATTTAGTGAAGTAAAATAGATATATATTGGTGCCAATGAGTTTAAACTTTTTTTTGTTTTTTGGATGCATCATTATATTGTATTGTTACATGTGATATTAGCAAATCGAATATCGAATTGACTTTGACAAGAATCGAGATGATAAAGAGAAGGCGAAAGGTAATGGAGAAGTATTTGAGGAGTGATATTGCCGAGCTTATGAGAATGGGTCTTGGTTCTAACGCATATGGACGGGTAATATTTTTCCTAATAGTTTCTGCGCGGCTTCTTGCGTATCCAAAATCATTTTGTTATAACTTAGGTGAATCTCATGATGTATTGTGTACTTGAAACAGGTCGGAAGGCTGTACCTTGACCAGAACGGGTCACTTTGCTATGATCTCGTTGAGCAATTTTGCACGGTTGTCTTGAACCATCTTGTAGCCATGAACGAGCAAAGGTAAAATCACCTTTCATGATCATTTACGCGTAACTAGCTAGCTTTTGTTGTTTTTTGGTTTAAAAATCGTATGTAATTCTATTCATAAATAGTGAATGCCCAGAGGAATGCAAAGAAGCTGTCTCGTCTTTGATATATGCAGCCGCAAGATTTGCTGATCTGCCTGAGTTGCGTGAACTTAGAAGTTTATTTACTGAGAGATATGGAAATTCACTTGAATCATTCGTTAACAAAGAGGTCGTTTTTATTTAATCCGTTTTGTTAAATTTTAGATTACCCTTGTTAATTAATTTAACACGACACGTACAACTGAAAATATATACTAATACCGGCTTGTTGTCATATAGTTCATAATTTTGTTGAAGCCGGACAGTCCTACAAAGGACATGAAGATTCGGTTGATGCAAGAGATAGCGTCAGAACATCGTGTTGAATGGGATCCCAACTCGTTAGACCAGAAGGTTCACAAACCACCTTCTTTCGCGCAAGTAAGATCCTCATGAGTTTTTTCTGTTCATAAATCATGAGTCCTGATCAAAATGCAATGTCTTTATTATTCAGGAAGTGTCCCAAAATGACATCGCAGATCATGACAACGAATCTAATGCAACCAACAATGACAATGGATGGATGATTACGATTCAAGAAACACGAAACAAAGATAACAATGATCATAGAAAAGATGAATCAAGCGACGATGTCATAAAGCAAACAGAGAATCTGCGTAAACGAATTCTAGATTATTGGTCAAGAACCACTAGTCTGCTAACTAATCGAGAAACAACCACTAGTCCAGAGGACAGTTCAAGCTCAAGTTCTTCCGACGATGCAGTGAAACAAAGATCGTTCTTCCCTTTTAGGATCTTGCCTCCTCCTTACGTTAAAAACACTCCTAACAAAAATGGCAAAAATAGACAAAAACACGATGGTAACAAAGAAAACCAAGAAGTTTCAAATTACGAAGAAGCAAATGTGTCGCGTGTGAGAAACATAAGGCGAAGAAAGAATAGAGTGAAATCACATTCGACTGAGTGTTTGCCGAAGCAAGAAGCACCAAATGGGCATACGAGGGCAGGTTCATACAATCCGGATATGAGCATGAGCCCGCCAACGGGACATGTTCATCCTAGACTTCCTGATTATGATGATATTATAGCTCGGTTTGCAGCTCTTAGAGAAAAATCTTAAAGAGCAATATTTCATTTGGATGCGTAGTTTCGATAATCCATAAATCTGTGTTAAAAAAATAAAAAAATTCCATAAATCCACATGGTGTAAATATTGTATTCTAAGATGAATGAACTAACGGCCCATTAAATATGATCGAGTGATCATGAAAATGGCCAGGGGGAGTGGAAAAAAAACATACGGGGTGATCATGGTTCGGTTTGGTTCGGTTTTTTATAAAATTGAAACCGAACCAACAAATTTCGGTTTCTCGTTTTTAGAAACCATTTAGTTTCTGTTTTGTGTCGGTTTGGTTTTTCGGTTTTCGATTTACTTTCGGTTTGGTTTTTCGGTTTTTTCGGTTCCTATATGATTTATCGAGCTTCGCTTTTACAAGTCGATTTTAAATATACCATAAACTGACGCGTTAAAAGCTTTAAATAAAAAATAACAACAAGAAACACAACATTAACAATAAGGAAAAAATATCATATAAAATCCTAAAAAATCATTTATGTGTATAAATCAACACAATAGCAACGATAAAAACCTAATTAAAAGAACAATCGAGAAAAAAACTTATTATTTAGTCATGTTCAATAAGCATATGAAACAATGATTAGTTATTAAACATGATAGAATTAATCTAGCATAGCATATTTATCGTCCATTAGCTTAGACGTGAACTTATATATATATTCTCATGTTTATAAAGATCGGTTCGGTCTATATCGGTTTTCTTTAATGCTAAAACCAAACCGAACCAAAAGCTTCGGTTTTTTTAAAATGCAAAACCGAACCATCGGTTTTTCAATCGGTTTCGGTTTTTTAGGTTTCGGTTCTTCGTTTTTTCGGTTTAGGTTCGGGTTTTCGATTTCTTGCACACCCTAACATACCTGTACCTTATTTTTACTTTACCTTTCCACTATTACTTTTATTTAATTTATTTATAAATTTAAATATTTATATTCTATCAAATTGAAAATGATACACGTGAGTAAATAAAAACGATACACGAATAAATTAAAAACGATACACGAATAACTTAAAAACGAAAACGATGCACGAAATTAAGGATTTAAATGCGCGTTAAATTGGGGAGAAGCTTACAAAACCTCCCAACAATAAAGATGGTTAAACCGATTCCTTGTTGAGCTTCATAGTCACGAAGGGCGTTATGCATCACATCCTCGTTGGTGACTCCATTTACCCATATATGCCTTGCGTGGTGGTAACATCTAGCAAACAAACCCACATTGATCATTATGTACTTTCATTTCACATGTATGCTTGTACGATCATTTCTCCAGCTCTTCTAACTTGTCCTCCATTATTTGCACAACCTTAGTCCAAAAACTACAAGAATTTCTTGCGTTACCTAGCATGTAATTTGCACAAACAAAGTTTCAAGCGTTACAAAACGTTATTTCTTCCTCGGGTGTCCATTGTAGTAGCGCCATTTTTGATAAACAAATGTGAAGATGAAAGAAGTTTGTGTGTTTTTTTTAAAATGATAGGAAAGTGAGTTATTGTCGATAAAATAAAGATGATTGGGAGGTTAATAAAAAGATGGGTGATGCTTAGGAGAGGTGAGTTTGTGTAAAGATTTATAAAACACAACTATGATTCTCAAATCAATTTTATTAAAAACAAATTTACCACAGAATAAAGCTGGTATAGATCTATTATCTAACTTGATAATAGTTTTACAAAACTGAAACAAAAAACAAGATTACAAAGATCAAGATGATCTCAATCACCAAGAACAAGAACAGATCAACTATGTGTAAAACGAGAGAGAGATAATGGTTGCAAGATATGAGAAGAAAGCTGGTTGACCAGCTTATATACTCCAACTCCACAAGTTTAGCAACTTGTCAGCTCTTCTCCCCTGAGCACTTAAGTCCTTTAGCTCCCAAATATTAGCAATCCAAGTCCCTGAAACACATAAACAGAAAAACAACTTGTTTCTAGGTTTAGATCATGGACTTCTCAACACCCCTCCTAGATCTAAGCCTGGAAGCAATCATACAATCCCAACACACCAACAAGCTTATCATGTTGCAGCTTGTCTAAACCTTTAGTAAGAATATTAGTAGTTTGATCTGCTGAGTTAACTTTACAAGTTTTTATCACACCAGCCAAAATCTTATCTCTCACAAAATGAATATCAATCTCAAGATGTTTTGTTCTTTCATGAAAGACAGGATTAGCAGTTATTTTAATAGCACCTTGACTATCACAAAACAGCTTTACAGGCAAAAAATGTTCCCAGTTTAAGTCCTTTAAAAATCTTAAGGACCCAAACAATTTCTGAAGTGACTGAAGCCATAGCTCTATATTCAGCTTTAGCACTAAACTTAGAAATGGTATTTTGCTTTTCCAAGATACTAATGATCCATTTAAAAGTAAACAAAAACCAGCGACAGACTTCCTAGTTACCAAACACTTAGCCCAATCTGCATCCATAAATGCCTCAAGAGAAACATTTGGACACTTGACAATATGAATACCTTTGTCAGGAGAACCCTTTAAGTATCTCAAAACCTTAAGAGCAATCCTAAGATGAGACTTAAGATGCTTATGCATAAACTTTCTAAGGCAATGAACAACATATGAAATATCAGGCCTAGTGTGAGTAAGATAGATAAGTTTGCCAATTAACTTTTGATACTCAGTAATATTATCAAGCACAGAATCAGAATCAGCGGGATCACTAGCAATAACAAGATTTTGCTCAAGTGCAGTAGCAGAAGGCTTACAAGCAAGCAAACCAAAATTAGATAACAAGTCTAAGCAATACTTTCTTTGATTAAGGCACAATCCATATTCAGTCTAATCAATACTTTCTTTGATTATTCTTTATCAAATCTTTAATCTGAAATTTACTTCTCAAAAACTTTTTAAACTCTTCAATATGAGCCACACTACTACCAATAACAACAATATCATCCACATAAACAAGTAATGCAAGAAAAACTTCAAACTCATTTTTGGTAAATAAAGAATAATCACTTTTAGTTTGCACAAAACCATGTTCAATAAGAGCCTGAGTTAACTTGGTATTCCATTGTCTAGGAGCCTGTTTCAGTCCATACAATGATTTATTCAACTTACAAACTTTTTTATCATTTTTATCAAAATATCCATCAGGCAAAGACATATACACAGTTTAATCAAGATCACCATAGAAAAAAGCATTATTAATATCAAGCTGAAACAAAGGCCAACTATTTTGCACAGCCAAATTGATCAAACATCTAACAGTATCAATTTTCACAACAGGTGAAAAAGTCTCATCAAAATCAATTCCTTCTTTTTAGTTATATCCTTTAATCACATATCTTGCCTTATATCTTTCAATTTCTCCACTAGACTTATACTTAATCCTATAAACCCATTTACCATTAATAGCTTTCTTATCACTAGGCAAATCAGTAATAGTCCAAGTATTATTTTCATTCATAGCATCAATCTAATGCTGACTTTTACTAGCCTCCCAAAAAGTTTTAGGTTCAACACTTTTATTAAGTTCAGTAACAAAACAAAAGTTATCAGATTTAAGTTTAGAATAACTAACAAACTTTTCAAGCCCAAATTTGACTTTAGATGTCAAAACATAGTCATTATATTTCTTTGGTAAAACAGACACCCTTTCAGATCTTCTAACCATAGGACTTAAAGCATTAGGTATATTTTCATTAATACCCTCAAATTCATGCTCAATATGAGGAGCAACCATCTCATTCTCTTGATTGGACTGATTAGAACCCTGAGAGTGCCCCTCCTCACTCTCAGTTGGGTCAATTAATGACTCCTCATTAAGAGAAGAGTTGATGTCTTTAGAAGGTGAGGCATAAATTTTTTATATGTGGGTTAATAACTGGATTTTGCTAGGTTAAAAGTTCGTTCTTCTTGGCGTCTAATCGAATTGATCTCCGATTAAAAGTGTGACTCAGTCGTCTTTGGTGAATAAAAGAAATGGTTGTCGTTTGGTATCTATGAAAAATGCAAGCTTTAACAAAAATGACGAAATAATAAAAATGATAAACTAATTAAAACTTAAATAAAAGACTTAAACGAAATAAAGATAAAAGCTCGAAAAGATTAAACTAAAAATAAGATCTTAAAGGCAATTAAGTAAATGATTAAAATTTAAAACTTTAATAAAAAAAACTGAAAATAAAATAAAATCAAATAAAACTTTAAACTAACTATTTCGGAAAAACATAAATTTTCGGAAAAATAAGAATTTTCGGATAAACACAAAAATTTCGGAATAACAAGAAAATTCGGATAAATCTACTATTTTAGGAAAATCAATTATCTTCGGAAAAACTACCCTAATTCGGAATAACCAAAATCTTCGGAAAAGAGAGCTACTTTCGAAAAAATGAATTCTTCGGATAAAGACGAATTTCGGAAAAACGCAACTATTTCAGAAAAAATAATTTCTTCGGAAAAACCCTATGAATTCGCATAAACTAACTAATTCGGATAAATTCAATTCTTCGGAATAAATGTATTTCGGATAAAAGAGAAAATTTCGGAATAAATGGAATAAAAAGAAAAATTTCGGAAAAACCTATTTCGGAAAAAGGGGGAATTTTCGGAAAAGGGGGAATTTTCGGAAAACGGAACTATATTCGGAAAAAGCTAAAATTCAGATTAATTACAATCTTCGGAATATAGGAATTCTTCGGAATAAACAAATATTCAGATAATAGAACTTCGGATAAATGAGGGTTCTTCGGAATTCCTAAACCCTTATCCGAAGAAATGTAGAACTCAGATAAACAAAAACAGTACTAGCTAAAAACAGGGAATAATCCACGGATAAGCACAAACAAAATAAGCAAATAACTAAAATTTAATCTAAACAAACTTTAAGAAAAACTAATTAAACCACAAATCAAAAACTTGAAAAACACTAATTAATCTAAAAATCTAAAATCAACTTTTTATAAAATAACTTTTAAAAACACATAATTAAAATTAAGAAAATCACACAAAAAGCTATAAGATCAATAAGCTAAAACAATCAAACACATAAAAACTATAAGATCAATCAAATAAGCATAACAATAAGCAAATAAGCATAAAGATAAAACAAACAAGAAAGGTAGAATGAGATTAATGAAAAGCTTGATTAAAGATTAAGATTCAACAACACAAATTAAAGACTTACTTGAAATAACTTGAAATTAAAGACAACTATGTAAATGACAATATGAAAAGTGCATGAAAATAAAGTGGAGAACTAATTTTTTAAATTAGCTAACACCTAAAAAATGAGGTTAAGGGTCACTATTTATAGGGGGAGGGAGGAGTAGGTTGCTTCCTTCTTTCTTTCTTTTGTCTTCTCATCTTTCGATTAAATTGACGTTATTGACTTTTGCTCGGGATTTGTCGATAATTAATTTGAACTCGTCTTCTAATTTCTTCATTAATTAGACTTGGTTCTTCGACTTCGTTAAACTTCCGTCTTTAGTCTTTTTTTTCGATAAATCTTCAGAATAGGCCTTTGACTTCCGTTCTTTTTGCACTTTTGATCTTTTGACTTCGTCTTTTGTCTTTTTCTTCGATAAAATCCCGTGAAAGCCATATTTTCTTCCCTTTTCACATTTTGGTCCTAAATCACAACAAAAACACAAACCACGCATAATTCCGACTTTTACAACATAAAATACACGTTTTGGTCTCGTTTTCATTATAATTAAGTGGTAAAAGGATAAGTGTTTTCACACTTATTAAATCTCCTACATTTGACCATTTCAATGCCCTCATGCAATGCATTAATTACAAAGCAAGATTTACATTTTCTATCATAATTAACCCACCTTGGCCTTTATTAAACACAAGACATTAAGGAAACTTAAAGAGATAGAAAATTGCAAATTATTTAAAGTAAGAAAACAAGTAAAGAGATCAAAGACTAACATTAGGGCTTTGGATGTCATGAATGTTTATCACCCTCAAGTTTCACGTTCCTCATACCAAGCTTAAAAACGAGATCATTGTTATTATAAGTTAGCAAACTAACACAAACTCATGTGGCTCAACTAATCACTTAGACCCCCTTATTTCTAGGTGTATCTCTTATATTTTATTGCTGTCTTGAATGGTCACGAGGATGCATTGTTGACTTATTTCGATAGTTATTTAGGATGAAAATAATGTAGGACGATTTAATCAATAGTTATCTAAAGGACAGAATCTTTTAAAACTACTTCTCGAAAACTCATAAAGTTCATATCTTGGCATAACTCGCTTCACGATTTGAGACCTTTCTCGGATCGATATTTGGCATTGACTTCATACTTCAAATCTTGAAAGACGTTCATGAAATAATGGTCTTCTCTTCATAATAGGAATTTCTTCACTTGAAGTTTTTGAGAGATTCTTCATACTTGGACCACGACTGCTTCATTCTCCAATCTTTATTTGGGATTTTGATATACAACGATCCGCCTCCTTTTAGGACTTGGATCTATTTATCCTCATACCTTGCTAGGGTCTTTTCGGATAGACTTCTCCATGATCTTTAGGGGAGTATTTTCTTTTCGTCGTGTGTCTTGATCCTTCATATTGATTTTTGATAAATGATTCTTCATATCACTTTTGGATCTTTAGCAACAAAATGTAGCCCTCATGCCTTGTTAGGGCCTTTTCGGACTCGCCAATCTTCGCATCCCGCTTCAATAAGTTATGCCTTGGCTATGAACTCTAATCAATACCGAGTAACTTTTAAATGATCTTGGGCTAGAAGCTAAGTAACTTTTCAAATCGTTCAACCTTACATATTACAATTATATTTATTAACAAGCGATAGGAGAAAAAACTCATAATTAACTCACATAAATTCATGAAAGAATACCAAACTAATAATTGACTCTATCATCCCTCGTTCTCCACAATTAAAAATCTCAAGGAATGAGACTCATGGATGTTTAGCCTATTAAATCAAAGTTTTGGGTTTTCAAGTCATCTATAGGATCTTGCATTTTCTTAGACTTTTTCAAGTTTTAGAATTTGCGTTTTAAGTTCCCTTGATAAAGGACTTTCTAGGATCAATTATAGGAACTTGCGAAAAGTTCTTGTTCTTAACCCGTAAGAGTTAAGACTTTTGCCTTTTAAAGTTCCCTATATAAAAGCCTAGCAAAACTTGATTTAAACACGTTAAGGATACTAGCTAGAGTAAACTTAGATAAGTAAACTCGAGTTGAGTCAAAAGATTCATGACGGGCCTAATATATCAAAGACAACTAAACTTATTAAAACCATTTATTAAAATTTATTCTAACAACGAAAGAAAATAACGATAACAAGGGAAATACAACAAGGCCAAAATAGATAAAAAAATTTGAAAAATGTCGAAAAATCAATTTTCCGGTTAAAATGAGGACAAATACAAGGAAAACCCACTTAACTTCGATAGAAGTCCCCCTTACACTTGATATAAACATTGTCCTCAATGTTTAAGCATGTGGGAGTAAACTCTACTACACTTCGGATATTGTGTGCGTTGTTTAAATCTTGCTAAGGAAGAGACAATTAAAGTGATTCCTATTTTAATATTGAAGAATATAAAATAGAGAATCAAAAGAGTTTAGGATAGAACCGGGGATATGGGAACACGGAATCACGAGTCGTCAAAAGTCATCAAGAATGGACCTTTGAAAGCTCGAATCCCTGCACATCATAAGAAAGAAAACAACAAACACATACTAGGGTCTCCCCCTTCACTTATTATAAAAACGTATAAAAAGGATAGATACTCGGGTTGCCTCCCGAGAAGCGCTTGTTTTTGTTCACCGAGTCGTGAGCCTGACTCGACCTTGATTAGAATGGTAAGAAGCTTGAAGAACATCCACCGGGATCAAATACATGGTTTTCGTCCATCAAATAGCACAAGCTTAAGGTGAACAAGACAAGCCAAAGAAGAGTAGGCAAGGTTCCCTTAAGCAGTTGTTGAGCACGGTGGTAGAAAGTATGATGAAGTGCAAGCATATCTCTAATGTTTCCAAAAATCTTTCCTTTTATTTCATCAGATGGATACTGAGATGGCTTAAAAATTGTGATACCCGGATCGAACACCTTTTCCTTTAGGGGAAAATAAGACTTAGGCTCAGTAGACCTTGAAGATTCGCCCATAAACCGCACAATCTCATCCGAAGAAGGTGGAAAGAGAGGTGTTAAGACATAGGTACTACGGATGTTGGTGTCGTCCGGTTTCTTCTCCTTTGAAACGGGTTTCTTAATATCCGAAGGAGGATAAAGACCATAATCAAAGTCCAAAGGAGGAGAATCATTCTCATTGGGAAAGTATGTATTGAGAAAAGTAGCAAAATCTTCCTCAAATGAGTAATCATCCAAAGTAGGATCAAGCATTGTTGGCGGAGGATCTTCATCAAAAATAGGAGCAAGATCATCATTTGAAGATTCACTCGAAAGAGTATCAACATCATCAAGGTCATCATAGGTTGGCATGTCTTTATACTATGAAGAAAAATCATCATAATCATCCACATCAGAACTAGAATCATCATCATAGATTGGTGGAGTATCATATATTGGTGGGGCATCCAAATTGGGAAGAGGATCTTCATAATCTTCCATATTTTCTTGAAAGAGTGAATTATCATATATAGGCTCGAAAAGAGGATTGTTGTAGACGATAAAATCATCAAGCTTTGTTCTTTCCAAAGGAGTTGTATCAAGCTCGTCTTGAAACATATCAATCATTTTCACCGATTCTCTTCCATTGGATTTGCTTGTAATCTTCCCCATCTTAAAAATTTGTTGATCATTCCCGACCCTTAAGATTAGTTCACCTTCGGTAACATCGACTAAAGCTTTTCTGGTTCTCAAGAATGGACATCTAATTATTAACGGAATACGAGGGTCCATTTCATAATCAACAACAACAAAGTCGACCAGAAAAGTGAAGGTACCAACTTTAACAAACACATCTTTGGCAATACCAATGGGGTAAGCGAGAGTTCGATTTTCTAGCTCAAGAGTCATCTTTGTTAGTGTAAGATCGGGTAATGATAACTTTTTCCAAACACTTAATGGCATCAGATTAATACTTTCCCCGAGATCGGCTAAGGCAGTAAATTCTTCAACTTTGTTAAATGTACAAGGAAGCACAAAACGACCGGGATCTCCAAGTTTTTTTGGAAGTTCTTTAAGGAGGACTGTAGAAAAATTTTCATTTAATCGAGTGTTGACAAACTCATCCATCTTCTCCTTCTTACTAAGCAAATCTTTAAACATCTTAACAAATTTGGGCATTTGGGCAAGAGCTTCAACAAGGCTAATGGTGATATTCACTCCTGAAATATTTTTCAAAAAGTTTGTCACTTGAATGTCATCCTTGGTGAGCAATTTGCACTTGTCTAACCGAGATGGATAAGGAATATTGGGCTTAGGAGGTGTAGGTGTAGAAGGTGAAGGTGTAGAGGTTGAGGGTTGAGAGGTAGAAGGTGGGGATGATGAAGGTTTTGTCTTTGGTAATTCTTCCGTATGAGGTGGAGACGGTAATGTAGAACTAGTACTAGGCGTGGAAGTAGGAGGAATAAATGGGGGTGGAGGAGGTGTAGATGGAGTAAATGGGGGAGGGGTGGATGGTCCTACTAGAGTTGCTCCACTGCGTGTAGTAATAGCACTCACATTAGCTCTTGGGTTGGTCACGGTATTCGAAGGAACAGAGCCCGAAGTAGAGGGTTGATTACTTTGGAAGAAACTAGCCATCATATTCCTCAATTATTCGTTTGATTGCCTAAAGAAGTTTGCATATCATTTCTAAGCTCGGTTCGGATATCATTCCCTTGTTTAGTGATATCACCTTTCAAGTTAATAATTTGGCTTTGAAGGTTTTTCACCACCTCTCTTGGGTCCTCATGAAAGTTTCAACATCATGATTAAATGTCGTGGGTTGAGTGAGGGGTGGAGCTTGGTGAACGGGTGGTGGATATTGATTAGAAGCTCGAGGTTGGTTTGGATTGCTTCTAATGAAGTTGTTTGGGTTGTGGTTTTGAGGAGAAAAACCGGTTGGTGAAAGAAAGTTGTTGGAATGATAACTTAGCAAGTTACGATCACCTTGAGGTCGGGATTGATAACCTTCTGTGTAATAGTTACCGTTAGCCGCATACACGTTTTTCGGATTGTCATGAGTGGAAGGACAATCAGTGTATGAATGAGGACCGTCGCAAGTCTCACAAGAAAGTGCTACAGCTTTAACTTGTTGAAATTGGTTCGTAGCCATGGTTAAGAAATTTTTGTTCATCTCGGCTAGTTCGGCTATCTTGGGGTTTGATGAAGTAGAAGAAACATTGACTCTCGGATTATTTCTTGAGGATGCGGATGAATCCCAATTTTTGTGATGAGTGGTCATGTTCTTTATAAGCTCTCTACACTCCTCGGGTCTTCTTTTCATAAACGTACCACCGGCGGAAGCATTAATCGTATCACGATCACGAAAAGTCAAACCGGTGTAGAAAGTATCAATTAAGGTGGCGGGGAGCATATTATGATTAGGACAACGATCGATCAAAACATTATAACGTTCCCAAGCATCGAAAAGAGACTCATCAGGTTCTTCCGTGAAACCATTGATTTGATTCCGAAGGCTCGTTACCATGGATGGTGGAAAGTGTCACGACAAAAATCGTTGAGTCATTTCGTCCCATATATGAATTGAATTCTTAGGAACACGATCAAACCATTTTTCGTCATGGTGGGATAAAGTGTGTGGAAATAGATGAAGGCGAAGAAAATCCATGGTAACACAGGGCAATTTCATGCTTTGAGTGACGGTAATGAATTTATCGAGGTGTTTGTTGGCATCATCATCCGGTAATCCGCGAAATGGACAAGTATTTTGAACTTATTGGATCATGTGATGCTTCAACGAAAATTCGGGAGCCGTGATACGCATCGTCGCAATCGGTCCTCCGCGTCCGTTCATAGTCGGTTGACATAGCTCCTCCATCGTACGAAGGCCGGGTTGACGGACATGGTTGTTATTATTCATGTTGGGGTGAGGTGGATTATTATTATTGTGCACACCGGCCATATCTAGGTCTTCAAGAGTCTCGGGCTCAGAATAAGACGAAGATCGAGTACGCTTACACTAAAAATGATATACAATTTTTTTGGTTTTTTTATCTTTTTTATTTTTTTGATTTTTCAACATTTTATAATTTTAGTATTTTTATTTTTTTTTTGAAAATTTTTATGCTTGAAAATAACGTTCCCAAAAGAACGGATCCCAAAATCCAACGCGTCTGATATGAGTTAAATCTCATATCAATTTAATCATATTAAACCCTAAAACACGAAGCAAAATACCTACTTTATTGTGTCAAAACAGGTTTATGTGGTATTTTTGTGTTTGTGTTCACCTGAATAGGTAAATTGATACAATATGAAGAAATCATGGAAATCAAGCTTATTTGTGATGAAAAAGACAAGAAGGATGCTAAATGACAAGACTTTGAAGATGAAGGACCTATCTTGACAACATTCTAAAGTTGAGAGACTAAATTGCAAAGTCGATAAAGTCAAGATTCAATTCAAACATGGTCAACTCTCAAGTCAACTTAATCAAGGAGCTTAAATGTTCAAGAATGAAAGTCAAAGGACCAATTTTTCCAAAGAAATGAAGTGATAAGCTCAAATCATGAATCTGCTAAGTTTAGGGACTTAAACTGCCAAATCTCAAAGTATTATATGGGCTTAATCCGTGTGAATATCTTTTGGCCAATGAGAGGCAAGAATTTTGGACACACGGATCACCAGCTAATATCCCACTCACTTTTTATTAGCCAATCACAACTCAACACCCCATAATACTTTATCCAAGTTGGATAGTGATCCGTGTGACACACCAGTATCCAATCAGCTTCCTCCACGTGGCGTCTTCAACAAAGATCCAAGCCCAGAATCGATTATGTTCTACACTGCATTTCAGAAGATGATTTATACATGAAAGATGCTCGTTTTCAAGAGAGATGCACAATGGAAGCATCCAATTAACTTGATATTGACTACATCAAAAACGCCCAAATTCAAGCTTGCAACGGCTAGTATCAATCAAGAGCTTGAGGACACCTGACAATTTCTTATTGGTGGGAACACGTCATTGACGCCCCCTACACTTCATTTCAAGTTTATAAATAGAGAGGATAGGTCTCATTTGAGAAGTACATAGATAAGTGTGAAATTAACACACACTTATCTTTTCTCCTTCAATTCAGTTAGAAGTTAGTTAACAACTCAAGAGATTGACAACCTCTTGAGTCTGTTAGTAGTTATAACAACTTTACTTACCTCTTGTAACAAACTTTACTCAATTCAATAAATTTCACTCAATTTCCCTTCAATTCTCATACTGTTCATTGCAATACGTTGCATATGTTACTGTTATTGGTTTCTATTGATCATCCTTGATCAATAGCAACCTTGTGAAGACTTGTTGTTGTTCTCGTCATTCCAGTAGCTGAATCTGAAGTTTGTAGCTGTTTTAGGGTAGAATTTGATCAGACATGGTGTTTTGAGGTGATTTATTGGGTTAATGGAGGTGTAATGGTGTTCTAGTGCAGATCTTAGAAGGCTCAACACCTCTCTACTCCATCAACAGAGGCTTTTAGCTAAAAAGTTTGTCAATTCTATTTTAAGTTCCACTAAAGTGAAGTTTGCATGCTCAATTCTAGTGTAAACAATCTGTGTTGCTATGATCTTGTGTTTTGGCTTTGTTTTAGTGTAATTGGATTGATTTGATAGCTTGTCAGTAGATTTGTAGCTTAAGACTGTTATTACTTGATTTTAGACCATTATTCATCAGTCAAGTGCTTTTGAGTTCATTTTGTGTTTAAACCTGCTAATAAGTCTGAATATTGGTTAAACACTCTTCATTTTCCTCATAGAACATGACTTGATATCAGGTTTAGCTTGTTTCACTCATTTACTAAAAATCTCTTTGAAAAAGTTCATATCAGTCTTGATGACTGTTGATTGGATCTGTCAAGTTTTTGTGATACAAGTTTGTTAAACTTTTCAAGCTTTGCTTCTTCATATTCAGTAAGCATTTGGAAACAATTTTGTTTGGTTTTGAAGTCAAAGCTAAGGTAAAAAGGCAAATGGCTTGAAAAAAGTTTGGGTCAAAGTTTGTTTTCATTTTCATTCAGAAACTAGCTCATTTCAACCCTATGCCATTTGTTCATTTCTTAACTAAATTGCATGAAACCAGTTTCTAATTGTAGGTAAACATCCTAAGAACAATTCTGTTTGAGGAAATTCTACAGTATTCTATTTTCAGTAAGAAATCAGCTTATTAATAAGCACCTTAGCTAAATCAAGTTTCTGTAATATAGAGTGATGTTTTCCTAGATAGCCAATTCAACTTCATAAATGTTGTCATTTTCTTTCGTAAACCTGTTTAGAAACTTGTATTGAGTAGATTTTGAGCTTTTCAGCTTTTTCACATTTTTGTCAAACTTGGTCAAATAAGCACTTGCAAGCTTAATTCCATTTTCCTGCTTATTCACTTGATCATTTTCAAAAAGAAAAGACATTCCATACTCTTAATAAGCTGATTGATAAGTTTGAGCTTAAAAATCTGAATGTGCACGTTTGGCTTTTTAGTTAGCTTAATGTTGGCTTATTGGTTTGAGCTTATTTGAGTTCTACTTGGTTTTAAGCTTTTTCCTAATACAAGCCTAGCTACTTTTCCATTTTAAGTATTTTGAAAATTGTTTGAGCTTATTTGGTCCATTAATAAGCTCATACGAGCTTATTCTTTGTTGATGCCCGTTTTTGTTGAAAAAATCCCATTAATTGCATTTCAGTCCTTGTAGATTGTCACTCGTTTCATTTGGGGCTAATTTTGCAAGTAATTAGGGTTTTCAAGATTACACCCCTTAATCTTTTGGTCACTTGTCATTTTCAGTTAAGCAGTTTGTTAGTTTGTTAAAATCAGTTACAAAGTTGTTAGAATTTACACTTTTGGTCCTTTAACTTTCTAAACTTTACATTTAAAGCTTTGTAGTTTCATTTACTTCACATGTTTAGCACATTTCTTTCATGTTTTTACATTTTGTACTTTTGTGAATAATACTTGGTATTTGCTAAATGTTTTACGGATATTTAGCTTAATATTTTTCACCATTTCTATTTGTTGCTTGAAATAGACATAGAATATCCAAAAAAAACTCTATCAACCAAGAACAATAATAAACTTGAGATTTTTAGGACTTTCAATTGGTCAAGAATCGAGAGAAAACGAACTTCAATATACTCAATTTCAAATAGCGCCGCTGCCGGTTCTTTGACTTTACGAGAGACTATTGATTGACGGTTTTCATTGGCTTTTGGGATCCGTTCACCCCGTGAACGTTATTTTTACGTATCATAAATCAAAAACATAAAAAAATCAAAAATATAAAAATATAAAAACTACAAAATAACAAAAACAATTCTTTTACTAAAGAATTGACCAAAAAAAATTTCAAAAAGCTATCTTTTTCCTAAGAGATTGCACCCAAAAATATATATTATTGGATTTCCTCGGTTTTTACGCACATATAGTATTTTCTTTAAAAACCCCAATAAATACAAAAATATTTTCTCTATATTATTATATGTAGATACGTATACATATATTATTATATGTAGATACGTATACATATACGAACAACCAATACACATATCTCCATAAGTATTGCTTTTGCAATACACCGTGTTAGGGAGCGTTCTTGTCCTTGACACGTGTATCAATCAAATTTAATTAAGCAAGAATAGATAAATACTTCCAATATGCAATAATTCGAAGAATACAAACTACAAAGTGAATAGAAAGGTGATGTGCTATAAAATGCCATCTAAGGGTTAATAGGTACTTAAGTGCTTCGCGCCACCTAACCCCCCGTTCACTAGTGAGTATTCTAAGAAGGAAGGCTTGATTGGGGGTCTTGCACCCAAGTAATAATTACATATATTATACTTTCTTGTGGATATTTCATATTGAATCTCGAAGAGGATAATCCCTTCTTCTTCAAAGTCGAACGAGAGCTTCTCTCTCACTCCTTGTATTGAGTTGCATGCTCACTCGCGAGCGTGCACAAATACCATTTAGTGTACAACCCCTTCCTCCCAAAAGGAAGAAAAAGAGAAAGAGTAAAAACACCACCGTCCATCAAGCCGATCCCGAGAATCGTGCTTTGATCCACACACAACAAGAAGCCATGGCCGGCGTTGACACTCGACCTTTGATGGAGCACTTGTAATCCAATGTGAAAGGATATGCTAATGCTATCAAGATACCCGATATTCCCGCAAACACATTTGAGCTAAAGACATCTATGATTAACTTGGTTTCAAACACACTATTTTTTGGGAATAAAAATGATAATCTACATGATCACCTTAAGAAGTTTCTTGCTCTTTGCAACACCATTAAGTACAATGGAGTTCTCCATGATGCCATTAAGTTGTTATTGGTACAATTTTCACTAGAGGGCAATGCTAAGCATTGGTTAGATACACAACCACCCGAGAGTATTACTACATGGGATGATTTCACTAAGAAGTTTTTGAACAAGTTATATCCCCCATCTAAGATCACGGCTTTGAGAAACTTAATTATAGGCTTTCAACAAAAACCTAGTCAAACCTTTAGTGATTCTTGGGAGGAGTTCAAGGAGTTATTGAGGAGATGCCCAAATCATGGATTCAATGAGGTTCATCAAATCAATACTTTCTATGATGGATTAAGACCACACCACCAAGATTCACTTAATTCTTCCGCGGGTGGAAATATTCTTGCTAAATCTATTCAAGAAGCTTGGGACATTATTGAGACCAAATCAATGGTGCAAACTAACACTCAATTTGAAGAAAGGGTACATGTTGTGCAAAATAGTTCTCAAACACCTTGTGATAACCAATTCCTCAAGAGTCACCAAGCGATACTCCAAAGAATGGATAGGAATCAAGAGATGAGTCTTAAGTCAAATCAAGAACTAATCCAAACCATTAAGGGCCTTTTATTGAACAATTCTACCAATGATGTGCATGCTATTACTCTTTCATGTGAGACTTGTGGAGGTCCCCATTACTATCAACAATGTGACAAAGTTCAAGGTTATCAAGGGGAGTATTATGCTTACCAAGAAGAACATAGAGAACATTTCAAACCCAACATCAATCCAAACAACCTTTCTTACTAGTCTCAAAACTACCTTGCTCCACCGGGATTCCCACCCCATCCACCCACCATTACTCAACCCAATCCCCCTCATTTGTTACAAAGGAACCAAGGGCCAAGACCACAATACCAAGGGAACAACTACAAAGCACCCAACACCTTTCAAAATCAAGGAAATAATTTCATCCACCCAATCAAGGATTTAACCCACTACCCCCACCCTTCCCAATCAAGGATACCCTCAAGTTCAAAATCAAGGATATGTGCCATATGATAATCATGAGTATGTTGAGAGGAGAATTCGTGAAAGTGAGAAAAAAATGCAAGAGCAAATGAAACTTATTGCGGAGGAGCAAACTAAGAGGCTTTTAATGGAATTTAATCAAAGACCACAAGGGGATTTACCTTCTAACACACAAACAAACCCGAGGGCCAATGTCAATGCTATTACAACAAGAAGTGAAAAAACGACTAATGATCCTTCACCTCCTACACATTCTATTGTTAAGCCTACTTTGGTTCCAACTTGTGATAAGACTTCTACATCTTCTTCACCGCCTCCAAGCTCTACTATTTCATCATCAACACCTTCTCAACATATACCCACTTCTCCTTTACCTTCCACAACTCCCAATGAAGAAGCTAACAAAGAAAAATCTTCCACTACAACACCTACTCCACCTACACCTAAACCAAATCTTCCTTACCCTTCAATATTGAGAAAGGACAAATTTAAAAACAAGGATGATATACAAGTCTCAAACTTTTTGAGGATGTTCAAGCAACTCAACATAAACATCTCCTTTGCGGAAGCTCTTGCTTATATGCAAAAATTTGCTAAGATGTTCAAAGATCTCCTCTCCAACAAGGAAAAATTGGTGGATTTGCCCAACACATCCCTTAACGAGAATTGTTCCGCCGTGTTGCTCAAAACCTTACCTACAAAACTTGGAGATCCGGGGCGTTTTTTGATACCTTATAATTTTCCCGGGGTGGAAAATTACATGGCATTGGCGGATCTAGGGGCAAGCATAAATCTCATGCCTTTATCGGTTTGGCAAAAACTCTCTCTTCCCGAGCTCACTCCAACTAGGATTACCCTTGAGTTAGCCAATTGTACCATAGCTTACCCGGTAGGTATTGAGGAGAATTTGTTTGTAGGAGTGGATAAGTTTACCTTTCCGGCCGACTTTGTAGTGGTTGATTATGACATGGACCCGAGAGTTCCTCTAATTGTTGGTAGACCATTTTTTAGGACGGGTCGTACTCTTATAGACGTGGCGGAGGGAGAACTAATTATGAGAGTTGAGGATGAGAAACTGGTGTTTAAGCTAGGAAAAGTGACTAAGAAGTCTCAAGCTTGTGAAACTATTAACATAGTTGATGTACTTGATGAGGTGTGTGATGATCATTTCCATGACGCTTGTAAGAGTAATAGTGAAGATATGCCCCATGTTGAGACTGTTGCCTCAATTTCTCCCTCCTTAACACCTTTTGGTGAGAGTGATTTCCTCTTGGAGGAATTTGACTCCAACTTCCTTGGTAATGGTGATTCTCCCATTAATTGGGAAGAAGACATTCTCACTATCTAAAAGTTGCTCAATGAGGATCCCATTCCTTCACCCATTACACAAGAAGTAACCTATGATGATCCATCCATAGTGAAACCTTCCATAGAGAGTCCACCCCCTTGAACTTAAGGACCTTCCATCCCACCTAGAGTATGCTTTCTTAGAGGGGAAAGATCAATTACCCGTGATCATTGCTAAAGATTTGAAGGAGGATGAGAATGAAAAACTCATAGAAGTCCTTAAGAAACATAAGCAAGCCATAGCATGGAAAATATCCGACATAAGGGGAATTGATCCACATTTTTTACACACAAAATCCTTATGGAGGATGATTACAAACCCTCTATTCAAAGCCAGAGAAGGGTTAACCCTAAAATTCATGAGGTCATTAAGAAGGAAGTTATTAAACTCCTTGATGCGGGCATGATTTACCCCATTTCCGACTCTTTATGGGTTAGCCCGGTACATTGTGTTCCTAAGAAGGGTCGAATCACCATAGTGCCCAATGAGAACAATGAGCTAATTCCTACTAGACTTGTTACGGGTTGGAGAGTTTGTATTATTTATAGGAAGCTCAATGATTCTACTAGGAAAGATCATTTCCCATTGCCTTTTATGGACCAAATGCTTGAACGCTTAGCGGGAAATGAGTACTATTGCTTTCTAGATGGATTCTCGGGTTATTTTCAAATACCCATTGACCCTAAGGATCAAGAAAAGACCACATTCACTTGTCCCTACGGTACATTTGCTTACAAGAGAATGCCTTTTTGCTTGTGTAATGCACCGGGGACATTTCAAAGGTGTATGATGGCAATTTTTCATGACATGATTGAGCAAACTATGGAAGTTTTCATGGATGATTTCTCGGTTTTTGGAGATTCATTCACCTCTTGTCTCTCCCATTTAGAACGTATGCTAAAGAGGTGTGAAGAAACACGTCTTGTTCTTAATTGGGAGAAGTGCCATTTCATGGTCAAAGAGGGGATAGTCTTGGGACATAAGATATCCAACAAAGGTTTAGAAGTGGATCATGCTAAGATAGATGTGATTGCTAAGCTTCCCCCACCTACCACGGTGAAAGGAGTTAGGAGTTTTTTGGGTCATGCGGGGTTCTATAGACGTTTTATACAAGATTTCTCTAAGATAGCAAGACCGATGACCCACCTCTTGGAAAAAGAGGCTCCTTTCATTTTCAACCAAGAGTGTTTGGACTCTTTTGAGATACTTAAGGAAAAGTTGACTAAGGCTCCCGTTTTGGTTTCTCCAAATTGGGAATTGCCTTTTGAACTTATGTGTGATGCTAGTGATTATGCCGTGGGGGCCCTGTTAGGACAAAGAGTGAATACACATTTTCAACCTATGCACTATACTAGTAAAACCATGACGGGTGCACAACCTCATTATACCACCACGGAGAAAGAGTTGCTTGTTATAGTCTATGCCTTTGAGAAATTTAGAACCTATCTTGTGCTATCCAAAACCATAGTGTATACGGATCATTCCGCTCTCAAGTATCTCATGACAAAGCAAGATGCTAAGCCTACACTTTTGAGATGGGTTTTATTGCTACAAGAGTTTTAGATAGAAATTCGTGACAAGAAAGGAGCCGAGAATTTAGCGGCGGATCACTTGAAAAGACTTGAGCATCCTTTTCAAGGAGATTTGCCTCATAAGGAAATCAATGAATCCTTTCCATTAGAGGAGCTCATGTCTATCTCTTCTCAAAAGGATGTCACCCCTTGGTTTGCGGATATTGCAAACTATCTTGTGGGGGATGTGCTAATAGAGGGTCTCACTTCCAAACAAAAGAAGAAATTTCTTAAAGAAGTGAAGTATTACTTTTGGATGGCCCTTACCTCTTTAGGCAATGTGCAGACCAAATCTTTAGACGGTGTGTAGATGGGCCCGAGGCATTTAAGATTTTAGAAACTTGTCATAAGGGACCTACGGGTGGACATTTTGGGCCCAACTACACCGCCAAGAAAGTCTTTGATTCGGGTTACTATTGGCCTTCCATATACAAAGATGCCCAAGAGATGGTGAAATTTTGTGATGTATGTCAAATACAAGGAAAAATTACTCAACGAGATGAGATGCCACAAAACTTCATTCAAGAATGTGAGATTTTTGATGTGTCGGGAATAGACTTCATGGGACCTTTTCCATCTTCCAAGGGAAATAAGTACATACTCGTAGCAGTGTATTATGTGTCGAAGTGGGTTGAGGCTAAAGCCTTACCTACTAATGATGCTCGAGTTGTAGTGAAGTTTTTGAAGCAATTATTTGCTAGATTTGGTGTACCCCGGGCCATCATAAGTGATCATGGTACTCACTTTTGTAATGATCAATTCACAAGAGTTATGAAGAAGTATGGTGTTAATCATAGACTTTCTACCGTGTATCACCCTCAAACCAATGGTCAAACCGAGGTCACAAATCGTGGTTTAAAGAGAAATTTAGAAAGAACGGTGGGAGAGCATTGAGCTTCTTGGTCAAATAAGCTTGATGATGCTTTGTGGGCTGTTAGGACGGCTTTTAAGACACCAATTGGTTGTACTCGATATAGGCTTGTCTATGGCAAAGCATGCCACCTCCCATTCGAGTTAGAGCATAAGGCTTCTTGGGCTCTCAAGTGGGATAATTTTGATTTAAACCAAGTCGGCTCACATAGAAAGGACCAACTCAATGAGATGGATGAATTACGAGCCAATGCCTATGAAAACTCATTGCTTTATAAGGAAAAGACTAAGCAATTGGATGATGCTAAGATCAAGAACCGTGAGTTCAAAGCTGGAGAGCCGGTTCTCCTCTTTAACTCAAGGTTGAAACTCTTTGCGGGCAAGCTTAAGTCGAGATGGTCCGGTCCATTCATTATTGCTCAAGTATTTCCATATGGAACTATTGAGTTGTCACAACCCGATGGTCCTAATTTGAAAGTGAATGGTCACCGTGTTAAGCACTATTTTGGGGAGGACATTTTCGTGGAAATGGTCCAAGAGATCCCCATTTTCCCCATGAATTAATTCATTGTGGGAAGAGTCGAGCTAGAGACTCTTTAAATCAAGCTTGAATAACTAGGTTTAGAGGTTTTAGACTTAGAGTGTTTTAGGTTAGAAATAAGGATGGAGAGTTGATGAGAAGTGTAGGGGAGACCTTCTTTTTGTCTTTATGATGTTTGTAGGGTTGCTCACTCATCACGTGCTTTGGAGCTTATGGATGAGGCCCTTGTATCCGGTTCACTTTGTTACTATTGTGATTTTTCATAGACACATTGTGCTTAAAACATGAATTCACTATAGTTGATCTTTCCTTAACTTGGGTTAAGCAAAGTCTATTCATTGTCATAAGTGTAGGGGAAGTTTACACTTCCATGCTCTTAAACATTATAGACAATGTTTAGCTTAAGTGTAGGGGGTCTTCTATCGAAGTGACCTTACCTAGACTTTGTCATTGACCTTCATGATAACTTGGAAATTAATTTTTCAAACATTTTTCGAATTTTTGATCTACTTTGGCCACCAAAAATATGCATTCATAATTTTTGCATCAGTCATATTTCATTTGCATAACACATTTGCGTTGTATATATTTCTTCTTTTATTTTTCATCAAAAATATATAAAAAGTAAAAAAAATATATATAATAAGAACATGGTTTAACAAATTTAGACTTTTTTGACATATTAGGCCCGCCATGGATATTTTGACTCAACCCGAGTTTGCTTATCTAAGCATTCTCTATTAGGCTAAGCATCCACGAGTCTCATTATTTGAGATTTTGAATTTGTGGAGAATGGGAAATGATAGAGTTGAAGCAAGTATAAAAGGGCTAGATAAACTTCATGATAATTACTTGTGGCTAAACCCTTCTCTTCTTTACCTCTAATTTCTTCGCATGTATATATGTTAATAAATAAACAAGAACAGTTTTAATTGGTTTGTAGTATGTTGGGACATACAGATTTGATGATTACAAAACCTATAGGCAGAGATGAAGACAGAAGAAACAATGAGGACCTAATATGTAATATTAGGTTAGCTTAGTTAGTAAGCTAGGGTTTGGCTTGTAAACCCTAGTCCCTCTATTATATAAAGAGGGTTAGACACACATGTTGAGCATTCATTCATATACAATGTAAACTAAAGGTGTGTGTGTGTTCCTCCTGGTGTCAAGCCTATAAGGCACCAAGAGCTAGTAGTAGTAGCTTATTAGTATTTTATGAATAAGAAAGCCTTGTTCATAACTTTGATTGTGTTCTTTAGTATGTTCCGCTGTGCTTACAATCATTGTTATCATATCCCAGATGAGTCTAGATCCTAAGACTCAACAAGTGGTATCAGAGCTTGTTGGCTCTCGATCTGGTTGATCTACAAGGTTTTCATGTTAATGTTATTTTTTCTGTTTTTGAATAAATAAAGCTGCTGATCTAGGGTTTCTCCCAACAAACCCTAGATGATTCGTTGTTCTGTTGCTGCTGATCTATCATGTTGCTGTTTGTACTGTGATGGTGGTCATACTAGCTTTGGTGAGTTGATTCTGGAATCAACGATGAACCCTAGTATGATCATAGGAGTTTATGGCTGCTGTGGTCTTCAAACAATTTTCATTCTAGGGTTTATGTCTCTATAAAACTCTAGATTGAATTGCTGTTGCTGCTTAGAACGAATATCAGAAAATTTTTATGTATCATGTTCCTATGAAATCAGAATAGTGCTCACTATTAGGATTTCAAAAGTTAGATGCATGAACTAGGGATATTTTGTAAAGAAGCATGTGATCCGAAGGAGAAGATGGACAAAGGATGTTGTGGTCCATTATGCACGATTTCTGATTGCTGAATGTACTACTCTTTTTGTTGCATGTGAGATTGGTACTATAGGATATATGCTGCTTGTTTTGAAGCAATACTGGGCGCTTGAAGTTGTTTGATGTGGGAGGAATAAAACAGAACCTCAAGTGGTCCTTGGTGAGCAGGTATATTATTGTAGTTTTTGATCTCTATCACGTGAGCTTTCAAAGTTCCATTATGCGTCATTTTGTTTGTGATAGCACATGGTGTTTTTGGAAACAGTTATGGATCACGATAGTTTAGGCACCACTTTTAAATGCATGAGACTAGGCAATAACGTGAAAACAGTATCATTGCCAAAACTGTCAGGATTATTCATTCGCTATATTAACTGTTGATATGGTCAAGCCGAATTTCTTGGAACAGTTACTTATAGCGTGAAACATGGAGTCTATTTATTGGGAAGAATACTTTCCATATGCATGGTTTGGTAAAACTGCTTTGGACGTGATGTTTATGGTATGTGTTTATGTGGTGCGAAAGTTTTTGGGCGTGTATATCCTAAAAATAAGGATATTAATCCCTGATTTTGAGGGTTTTGGTGAAGTCCAAGACGTGTGTAATCCCTGATTTTGAGGTAGGACTATGTTGAAAAGTATTATTCCCTGATTGTCAGGAGTATATATATTTATCTCCTTTCAATTTGTTCTTACACACGTGGGGTTGAGATTTGTAACTGCTTATATATGGAAGTTGTTTCTTGATTCCCATGCGTAAGTTGGAGAGATATGGTCAGCTAAATGAGGTATGGTTTGCCTGATCTTTAGGAATTACATTCCATATACTTTTAAAACAGTTATGATGCGAGAGTTTTTGGAAACACGGTTCTATACTTCCTGAATTTTAGGGATTCTGATTAATCCTTTAATATCTCCTACATTAAAACGTAATATCTCCTACTCTTTTGGACAATATTGGACGTGGGTATTCTACCTTGAATTGTGGATATATATGCGAGTATCTTTGGACGTGCCTATCTTCAACAGGTTAGCATGGATGCATGATTTTAGCAATTCCAATTTGCATGTCGTGTGAATATTGTTGCTAAAATGTTGGAGTTCATAATGTTTGATATTAATCATGAGGTAATATTGATCCTGCTTTCATGGGATATATTTGGAAGTGATACTTGGAATAAATACGTGTGATAACTATCAAGCAGTTGAGTCCCACGGAGAAAAAAAAAAGGAGAAAGATCTTGATTTATTTTTGGGACGTAATGGACTCTGCCTGATTTTGAGGAGGTTTTAGCGACAACATTAGCAACGGCAACAGCTTTCATAACAGCTTAGTGACAGAATGTGTGTTATTAAAAAATATATATATATATATAGAACGGGGTTCGAGATGCTACTGGTAGGTTTTCGTTGGTCATTGCTACTGGTGAGCTATGGTTCCTTCTGGTCATTGAAGTTGATGCTTGATTATTTATTTGATGTTGTAGTTGAGTTTCACAAATTTGTTTCTTATTATATCAGCATTGGGTGAGCAATACACCTTGTCTTTGGACTAAATATACTGTTACAGCTTACAACTGGCTCATAGTTGTGAAGGTTAGCAGTTCCCATGTACCAAAAACTGTTGGTGAGAAATACACCTTGTCATTTTGATCAAAAATATATCATTTTGACAAAATATATTGTTATAGCTAACAGCTGGCTCATAGTTGTGAAGGTTTTCCGTTCCCGTGTACCAAAAACTGGATAAAATGCATGATATAAGACACAAGTTTGGGAGGTTCCACTTCTTCATCAAATTGGTTATACTTGATTTTCTTCATCAGTGATCACTCCAAGGAACCTATCGGATTGGACATGCACTTCTTCAGGGGAAGCATAGATGGATCGAGGGGAAGCTTAGCCTTCATAGTGGCTTCCTACTGGTCGTTCCTACTGGTCGTTACTACTGGTCGTTCCTACTGGTCGTTACTACTGGTCGTTCCTACTGGTTGTTCCTACTGGTCGTTTCTACTGGTCGTTTCTACTGGTACGTTATGGTTTCTTCTGGTGGTTTGTGTTGGTTCCTGCTGTTCGTTTAAAAAAAAAGAAAAAAAGAGGGGAGTTCATCTTGACGGGGGGTATAGATCGTTTCGGAGGATCAGTTTATGCTATAATTCTTAACTGGAACAGTTACACGCTCTTTTACAAATATTTGGGGGGCATATGATACCATACAGTTCATGATATGATCATCACAAAATTAGCATGATCATAAGCATCGAGTGGTTTCTGGTTGATCCATCAGAGCTCACTGAGACTATCGGCCATTGCATGTGATCGCCATACATATATTGACTACAAGAATTATTCAAAGACATTTTATTACATGATATTTTAATAAGCATGTCTTTTTCATACTGAAGGAAGAAATGATCTATGCCACTGAGTTCAAGATTCAAGAGATGGTCAGTATGATTGTTTATATACTTAACCATCTACATGCATCACTTAAGGGGAAGCGTCTACGAGTTGCACAAGACCCTATTTGCTGATTACAAAAAGGGGAAGAATAGTTAGATGTGCAGCTTATTATCATGATGACATGTTCGAGCATTGTTTCTTCATGCACATTGTTTTGTAATATCAAATAGGGGAAGATTGTTGGGACATACAGATTTGATGATTACAAAACCTATAGGCAGAGATGAAGACAGAAGTAACAATAAGGACCTAATATGTAATATTAGGTTAGCTTAGTTAGTAAGCTAGGGTTTGGCTTGTAAACCCTAGTCCCTCTATTATATAAAGAGGGTTAGACACACATGTTGAGCATTCATTCATATACAATGTAAACTAAAGGTGTGTGTGTGTGTGTTCCTCCTGGTGTCAAGCCTATAAGGCACCAGGAGCTAGTAGTAGTAGCTTATTAGTATTTTATGAATAAGAAAGCCTTGTTCATAACTTTGATTGTGTTCTTTAGTATGTTCCGCTGTGCTTACAATCATTGTTATCATATCCCAGATGAGTCTAGATCCTAAGACTCAACATAGTCTCTTATGCATTTTTTACTAATCATTCATGGTTGGTATAAGTACGTCTTAAGATTCTAAGTTAGAACGTTTTATGTGTACTAGACTTATGTCATGCTTAATACTTAGCGGGTGTTTTTCCTTTTATTCTTTTCAATTTTCTTTGTGAGGAATAAAGAAAAATAAGAGCGGCTTACAAAAAATGATTGGCTAGAAAAAAAAAGAAAAAAAATAATTATACAAGACTCCCAAGAGGGGCAGTGAAGTGTTAATTATAGTAACTATTAAATTCCAATATTACCTTGACGGGTTGCGGGGATTTAATAGTTGCTCCAATCCAATATTACCTTGACGGGTTGCGGGATTAAAGATCCAAAGTCTCAAAAAGGCGGAGGATGTAAATTATTGCGTGAGTTTTATTTTTCTTTCCTTAGCGAGTGTGTAGCTACTTATAAATGCATGACATGAGGATTTTTACACATAAGGAGAATGACTTATTACTCTTGAAGCGGACTTATATTAATTTTGAGTGGTTTTTCAAGTAATAGATGAGAGGATTGCTTAGGATTAAAACCATGCTTCCTTATTTTTGGATTTTACATTTCTTATATTTCACGCTTCAAATAATGACAAATT
Source organism: Glebionis coronaria (assembly GCA_025667525.1). NCBI lineage: Eukaryota > Viridiplantae > Streptophyta > Magnoliopsida > Asterales > Asteraceae > Glebionis > Glebionis coronaria. The sequence continues at coordinate 609,185,113 of CM046877.1, read as the reverse complement.
TGCCTTCAAGCAATTTGCTCAAATAATAACCGGTTCCGTATTTAATTGTCATGAATAAGTTGATGCACTTTTTACTTGTGAATGCAATGATCCCATTTTTAAGCTTGGTATGGGGAAAGTGAAACTTGAGGGTGCTAAGTGTCCATGGAACCAAAGCCCTAATTTAAGTCACTGATTTCTTTATGAGTTTTTCCATCAAAACCATTTATGTGACAAATCAAAAATATATAAATAGAATTGTTTTCTTTGCATTGCATTGTACAAAATCAAACTCAAGCATCATATAGTGTAGAGTAGTGTAAGAACATTCCATATTGGCCAAGGTAGGATAATTATGAGGAAATATAAAATTGTGCTTTAAAATATAGCATTGCATGAGGTCATGACAATGGTCAAGTGTAGGGGATTTGATATGAGTTAAATCTCATATCAATTTAATCATATTAAACCCTAAAACACGAAGCAAAATACCTACTTTATTGTGTCAAAACATGTTTATGTGGTGTTTTTGTGTTTGTGTTCACTTGAATAGGTAAATTGATACAATATGAAGAAATCATGGAAATCAAGCTTATTTGTGATGAAAAAGACAAGAAGGATGCTAAATGACAAGACTTTGAAGATGAAGGACCTATCTTGACAACGTTCTAAAGTTGAGGGACTAAATTGCAAAGTTGATAAAGTCAAGATTCAAGTCAAACATGGTCAACTCTCAAGTCAACTTAATCAAGGAGCTTAAATGTTCAAGAATGAAAGTCAAAGAACCAATATTGCCAAAGAAATGAAGTGAAAAGCTCAAATCATGAATCTGCTAAGTTGAGGGACTTAAACTGCCAAATCTCAAAGTATTATATGGGCTTAATCCGTGTGAATATCTTTTGGCCAATGAGAGGCAAGCATTTTGTACACACGGATCACCAGCTAATATCCCACTCACTTTTTATTAGCCAATCACAACTCATCAGCCCATAATACTTTATCCAAGTTGGATAGTGATCGTGTGACACACCAGTATCCAATCAGCTTCCTCCACGTGGCGTCTTCAACAAAGATCCAAGCCCAAAAACGATTATGTTCTACACTACATTCCAGAAGATGATTTATACATGAAAGATGCTCGTTTTCAAGAGAGAAACACAATGGAAGCATCCAATTAACTTGATATTGACTACATCAAAAACGCCCAAATTCAAGCTTGCAACGGCTAGTATCAATCAGGAGCTTGAGAACACCTAGCAATTTCTTATTGGTGGGAACACGTCATTGACGCCCCCTACACTTCATTTCAAGTCTATAAATAGAGAGGATAGGTCTCATTTGAGAAGTACGTAGCTAAGTGTGAAATTCACACACACTTATCTTTTCTCCTTCAATTCAGTTAGAAGTTAGTTAACAACTCAAGAGATTGACAACCTCTTGAGTCTGTTAGTAGTTATAACAGCTTTACTTACCTCTTGTAACAAACTTTACTCAATTCAATAAAATTCACTCAATTTCCCTTCAATTCTCATACTGTTCATTGCAGTACGTTGCATCTGTTACTGTTATTGGTTTCTATTGATCATCCTTGATCAATAACAAGCTTGTGAAGACTTGTTGTTGTTCTAGTCATTCTAGTAGTTGAATCTGAAGTTTGTAGCTGTTTTGGGGTAGAATTTGATCAGACATGGTGTTTTGAGGTTATTGATTGGGTTAATGGAGGTGTAATGGTGTTCTAGTGCAAATCTTAGAAGGCTCAGCGCCTCTCTACTCCATCAACGGAGGCTTTTAGCTAAAAAGTTTGTAAATTCTGTTTTAAGTTCCACTAAAGTGAAGTTTGCATGCTCAATTCTAGTGTAAACAATCTGGGCTTCTATGATCTTGTGTTTTGGCTTTGTTTTAGTGTAATTGGATTGATTTGATAGCTTGTGAGTAGATTTGTAGCTTAAGACTGTTATTACTTGATTTTAGACCATTATTCATCAGTCAAGTGCTTTTGAGTTCATTTTGTGTTTAAACCTGCTAATAAGTCTGAATATTGGTTAAACACTCTTCATTTTCCTCATATAACATGACTTGATATCGGGTTTATCTTGTTTCACTCATTTACTAAAAATCTCTTTGAAAAAGTTCATATCAGTCTTGATAACTGTTGTTTGGATCTGTCAAGTTTTTGTGATACAAGTTTGTTAAACTTTTCAAGATTTGCTTATTCATATTCAGTAAGCATTTGGAAACAATTTTGTTTGGTTTTGAAGTCAAAGCTAAGGTCAAAAAGGCAAATGGCTTGAAAAAAGTTTGGGTCAAAGTTTGTTTTCATTTTCATTCAGAAACTAGCTCATTTCAATCCTATGCCATTTGTTCATTTCTTAACTAAATTGCATGAAACCAGTTTCTAATTGTAGGTAAACATCCTAAGAACAATTTTGTTTGAGGAAATTCTATAGTATTCTATTTTCAGTAAGAAATCAGCTTATTAATAAGCACCTTAGCTAAATCAAGTTTCTATAATATAGAGTGTACTTTTTTCCTAGATAGCCAATTCCACTTCATAAATGTTGTCATTTTCTTTCATAAACCTGTTTAGAAACTTGTATTGAGTAGATTTTGAGCTTTTCAGCTTTTTCACATTTTGGTCAAACTTGGTCAAATAAGCACTTGTGAGCTTAATTCCATTTTCCTGCTTATTCACTTGGTCATTTTCAAAAAGAAAAGACATTCCATACTCTTAATAAGCTGATTGATAAGTTTTGAGCTTAAAAATCTGAATGTGCATGTTTGGCTTTTTAGTTAGCTTAATGTTGGCTTATTGGTTTGAGCTTATTTGAGTTCTACTTGGTTTTAAGCTTTTTCCTCATACAAGCCTAGCTACTTTTCCATTTTAAGTCTTTTGAAACTTGTTTGAGCTTATTTGGTCCATTAATAAGCTCATACGAGCTTATTCTTTGTTGATGCCCGTTTCTGTTGAAAAATTCCCATTAATTACATTCCAGTCCTTGTAGATTGTAACTAGTTTCATTTGGGGCTAATTTTGCAAGTAATTAGGGTTTCAAGATTACACCCCTTAATCTTTTGGTCACTTGTCATTTTCAGTTAAGCAGCTTGTTAGTTTGTTAAAATCAGTTACAAATTTGTTAGAATTTACACTTTTGGTCCTTTAACTTTCTAAACTTTACATTTCAAGGTTTGTAGTTTCATTTACTTTACATTTTTAGCACATTTCTTTCATGTTTTTACATTTTATACTTTTGTGAATAATACTTGGTATTTTCTAAATGTTTTACGGATATATAGCTTAATATTTTTCACCATTTTTATTTGTTGCTTGAAATAGACATAGAATATCCAATAAAAACCCTATCAACCAAGAACAATAATAAACTTGAGATTTTTAAGACTTTCAATTGGTCAAGAATCGAGAGAAAACGAACTTCAATATACTCAATTTCAGCGTCTCTCACAAAAAACCGTTAATCTTTACGAAAAGAGCCGGCAGTGGCGCTATTCTAATAACTAGATTTTACTAGTTAAAAATTTCGTTGTTCTCGGCATCTAATCGAATTGATCTCCAGTTAAAAGTGTGACTCAGTCGTCTTTGGTGAATAAAAGAAATGGTTGTCGTTAGGTATCTATGAAAAATGCAAGCTTTAACGAAAATGACGAAATAATAAAAATGATAAACTAATTAAAACTTAAATAAAAGACTTAAACGAAATAAAGATAAAAGCTAGAAAATATTAAACTAAAAATAAGATTTTAAAGGCAATTAAGTAAACGACTAAAATTTAAAACTTTAATAAAAATAAAATCAAATCAAATAAAACTTAAAACTAACTATTTCGGAAAAACATTAATTTTCGAAAAAATATTTTTTTTTGAATAAACACAAAAATTTCGGAATAACAAGAAAATTAGGATAAATCTACTATTTTCGGAAAATCAATTATCTTCGGAAAAACAAACTAAGTTCGGAAAAACTACCCTAATTCGGAATAATCGAAATCTTCGGAAAAGAGAGATATTTTCGGAAAAATGAGTTCTTCGGATAAAGACGATTTCGGAAAAACACAACTATTTCGGAAAAAACAATATCTTCGGAAAAACCCTATGAATTCGCATAAACTAGCTAATTCGGATAAATTCAATTCTTCGGAATAAATGTATTTCGGATAAAAATAAAATTTCGGAATAAATGGAATAAAATGAAAAATTTCGGAAAAACCTATTTCGTAAAAAGGGGGAATTTTCAGATAACTGAACTATATTCGGAAAAAACTAAAATTCAGATTAATTACAATCTTCGGAATATAGGAATTCTTCGGAATAAAACAAATATTCAGATAATAGAACTTCGGATAAATGAGGGATCTTTGGAATTCCTAAACCCTTATCCGAAGAAATGTAGAACTCAGATAAACAGAAACATTACTAGCTAAAAACAGGGAATAAGCCACGGATAAGCACAAACAAAATAAGCAAATAACCAAAATTTAATCTAAACAAACTTTAAGAAAAACTAATTAAACCACAAATCAAAAACTTCAAAAACACTAATTAATCTAAAAATCTAAAATCAACTTTTTATAAAATAACTTTTAAAAACACTTAATTAAAATTAAGAAAATCACACAAAAAGCTATAAGATCAATAAGCTAAAACAATCAAACACATAAAAACTATAAGATCAATCAAATAAGCATAACAATAAGCAAATAAGCATAAAGATAAAACAAACAAGAAAGGTAGAATGAGATTAATGAAAAGCTTGATTAAAGATTAAGATTCAACAACACAAACTAAAGACTTACTTGAAATAACTTGAAATTAAAGACAAGTATGTAAATGACAATATGAAAAGTGCATGAAAATAAAGTGGAGAACTAATTTGTCAAATTAGCTAACACCTCAAAAATGAGGTTAAGGGTCACTATTTATAGGGGAGATGGAGGAGTAGGTTGCTTCCTTCTTTCTTTCTCTTGTCTTATCGTCTTTCGATTAAATTGACGTTCTTGACTTTTGCTCGGGATTTGTCGATAATTAATTTGAACTCGTCTTCTAATTTCTTCATTAATTAGACTTGGTTCTTTGACTTCGTTAAACTTCCGTCTTTAGTTTTTTTCTTCGATAAATCTTCAGAATAGGCCTTTGACTTCCGTTCTTTTTTCACTCTTGATCTTTTGACTTCGTCTTTTGTCTTTTTCTTCGATAAAAGCCCGTGAAAGCCAAATTTTCTTCCCTTTTCACATTTTGGTCCTAAATCACAACAAAAACACAAACCACGTAGAATTTCGACTTTTACGACATAAAATACACGTTTTGGTCTCGTTTTTTATTATAATTAAGTGGTAAAAGGATAAGTGTTTTCACACTTATTATGGGTACACCAGGATCTACATCATCAATAACTTCTAAGAAATTATTTAGACTAAGACCCTGATTATCACTGCTAAGAGTACTATTCTCATTAGTCTTAAAGGGAAAGATATTTTCAAAAAACTTTACATCTCTTGAAAACAAGAACTGACTCTTTTTAAGATTAAACAACTTATACCCTTTCTTTAAACTAGAATACCCAACTAAAACACATTTCTCTTACCTGCTACTAAACCTATCATTACTAGTAAGTAAAGTAGCAAAACAGAGACAACCAGACATTCTCAAATGTTTTAAACCAGGTTTTTTATTAAACATAATTTGGAAAGGACTTTTTCCTTTCAACACTGAAGTTGGCAACCTGTTAATCAAATAAGTAGCAGTAAGAATACACTCAGACCACAAATTCAGTGGCAACCCCCCTGAAACATAAGGGATCTAGCCATATTGAGAAGATGCCTATGTTTCCTCTCTACAGTCCTATTTAGTTGAGGAGTATAAGGACAAGATGTTTGATGTATAATCCCATTTAATTCACAAAACTCAACAATTTTATGATTAATAAACTCAGTACCATTATCACTTCTAAAAGTCTTAATAGTCTTATTAAATTAATTTTTAATAAAATGGAAGAAAACCTTTATACAATCAAACACTTCACCCTTATTTTTCAACAAATAAACCCAAACAGCCCTAGGGAAATCATCAACCACAGTTAAGAAATATCTAAACCCTTCTTTACTAGTGACTTTGAATTAATTCACCTGAACTAGTAGAAACATGATCACTCAAGGGAAATGGTTCTCAAGTCTGTTTAGCCTTTTGAAAGATCTCACAAACAAATTCACTTTTAGTTTTTTCAAAACCAAATCATCTTTTAAGACATTAAAAACTTGGTCTGAAGGGTGACCAAGTCTGCAATGCCAAATATCTTTACTCAAATAACAAGTAACATCAGGTTTCTCAAAACCACTACCTTTATCAAAAAAAATATAAGCCATCCTTTTGTTTACCAGTCCCCAACAATTTCATCTCCCTCAAACCCTGAGTAAAATATAACAACTAGACTCATCAAAAGCAACCATAAATTTACTATCCTTAGAAATCTTATGAACTAACATAAGACTAACACAATATTCAGGCACCACCAACACATCATATAAAGTTAAGTCTTTGTTTAAAACCATATTCCCTACGTTAGTAATAAAGGCATCGGTCCCATGAGGATGAGACTCTTTAATACCAATTCTGGAAATATCAATGACATTAACCAAATACTTATCATCATATGCAAGATGCTGATTAGCACCTGAATCTACAATAAGTCCTTATTCACAAGACTAGGCTTATCTTGACTATTAGAACAAAAAAACTTATGGAAATTCTTGTTAAAAACAGAACTTTGATTCAACACAATACCTGCCATATTGGCTTGAGCACCAGTAGAATTGTCTTTAATCAAAGCAATGATTTTAGACAACTGTTCATAAAAAGAATGTAGAACTAGAGCCAGCATTGTTATTATTCACAAATCTTTTGTTAAAGTTCTAAGATGTTTGATTATTGTTGGAAAAATCAGTATTACTTTTCTTTCCAAAATCTGAAGGATAACCAATAAACTTGAAACATCTATCAATAGTATGTCCATTAAAGCCATAATTCTCACACACCAAAGTAGGTCCCCCATTAGACCTTTTATTCCCATTAGTAGGTCTGTTGAACTAGTAGGTCTAGCAAAATTAGAAGCTTGGGGTCTCTGAACATTACCCCTATTCACACTAGAGTTAAAAACAGAGGTCTGGCTTCTTTGGGAAGACCTAGAACCAGACATAACTCTATGAGACTCCTCACTAGAAATAATAGCATAAACATTATTAACATCAGGTAGAGGATCTCTAGAAAGAATACTAAATCTTATTTGAATATAAGAATCATCAAGTCCCATCAAAAATTGCATAAGTTTCATTAATTGATTATGTTTTTTTAAAGTCCTCAACAGCATGACAAGTACATACTAGGGCATCAAATTGTTTTCAAAGGGCATTAAGTTTATGATAATAATCTGCCAAAATAAAACCATTTTGTGACAAAGAATGAATTTTATGATGAAGATTAAAAGTAATAGAACCATTAATAAGTGTGTAAACACTTATCCTTTTGCCACTAAAATCAATGAAAAACAAGACCTAATCATGTGTTTAATATCGTAAAAGTCGGAATTACGCGTGGTTTTGTGTTTTTGTGTGAAATAGGTACAAAAGATCAAAAGGAAAGAAAACACAGGATTTCACGGTCAATTGTTGAAGAAAAGTCCAAGAAAGAGACAAAGATAAAGTCAAAGAACCAAAAGTGTGCCGAATATCACGAAAACCGGCAAAATCAACACGGGTTTTGAAGAAAAGATCAACGAAGCCAAAACTGAGTTCGGTTTAGTGGATTGGGCTTGTGGGTCCCACATTTGGGTATTGGGCCCAAAAGCCCAATAAGGAGTTGAAGTTAACTAATTTTGGTTTCAAAAGCCCATTTGTGAATCAATAAAGGCAAAATGGACAAAGCCCAATTTAAGGGCCAAGTTACAACATATGAGACGTATTGTATTTTTTACAGTGGACTTAAAGTCCATTTATCCAAGTTAGGGACGAATGGCAGTATTTACAAAGCCCATCACCAAAACAAATAAACGGCTTGTTTATTTACCTTGAGTCAAACCATAACTCCGTCAAATGAAATTCACTCACACACAAAACTTACCCCTTTTCTCTCCCCTTCGTTACAACCAAAGAAATACGCAACCACCCCTCCCTTAACCCTAATCAGTAAATAAATTTGGGGCTTTTTGATTGTGAGGCGTGTATAAATCACGCATGGGAAATTAATTCCCCCTTTTTTCTGATCTTGATGATGGAGGAGTATAACTACGTGGCCCTTTTCCCTTGTCTCTGATTGGTGTATACACATCACCACAACCACTCTCCAATGAGATGAGTCCACTTCAGCATCAAACTAGCACAAGAAACACAAACCCATCCACGGTGGCAATCCGTGTGATGGGTAATTGATTTCCATCCGTAGATCAAGAAAGAGAAGGAGAAAAGAAGGATTAAACGGACAAGATTGCAAGATGTGCTCACCAAATCTTCATGAAAAAGGTTTAAGGTTTGCCTATAAAACCCCCATCATTCTGTAATCTTTGTGTGCCATTTTTATTTTTAATTTTATTATGCTAAATAGTTTTAGATTAATTGTATTTTTCTTTTTTCAAAGTATTGTAATCTTTTATTATTAATGAAAGTTTGTTTAATTTTAATCAATTTGTGTCTTATTTTTTATTAAAGTTCTTATTATTGCAAATTACTCTTTAAACTATTAGTTATAATAATAATAAAATTTATTTAATCAAATTAGTTAATAATTTGTGTTAAATAAAGAAAATAAAAAGTGGATGATAAATTTTCCGCACTAGGAAGTTTTAAATTGAATCTGGTTCGAGAGTTGAAATTCGTGATTCGTAGATAATTCGAGTTTAAGGTGGTGGTCTCGATTTGGTTCATAGACGGCTCAGCGCCGATCTAATTCTCAAAGGAATCTTCATCAGGTTTTAATTCTTTTTAATTATAAGTTTTTGATTAATTAGTTTATCTATTATAATCTGCTTATGTTTATTAATCTGCTTATGTTTATTTGAATACTGATTTTATCTGTTTTCAATGATGATTTATTAAGCTGTTATAAGATCGAGTCTGTTTTTTTAGTTAAGCTATTTTCTGGATTAGAGTTTGTTTAGTTTTGCTTAGATCTGCTTATTTTCAGTATTGTTTTGCTGATTGATTTAGTTATATTTTATAGTAAATCTACTTTAGACTGGTTTTGATTTATTTAGTTTTAAGTTGCTGATGTTTTGATTATATTGTTTAGATAATTAGTTTTGCTGATATAGTTTCTCTTTGCTGAATTCTTTTGGTTTTTCACTTTGCTGATTAGTTTCTATAACTGATTATTGATTTTGGTTTTGAATCTGTTAGATTTACTAAGTTTGTTGCTTATCAGTTCTAATTTGTTTAAGTCTATTTTCTTATTAGGTTGTATTGGCTTATTTGATTTTGTTTTAAGTTTAGATTTGTTTATTTGCTGATTTGGTCATCTGTGCTTATTTGGTTTTGTTGAGTTGCTGATATTTCTTAAGCTATCAGTTTCATTTAATCTGATAGTTTTTAAACTGCCAAAAAAAATCATCAAAATAATAAACAAAAATTGTCCACGCAAGGACTCGACCTTGTGACCTTCTGTTCAATAGCCCAACGAGATAACCATCTCCTCTAGTCCTTATTTATATTTTATTATAACTTTTGTTATTAATATAGCTTAATCAGTTTTAGCTGTCAGTTTTATTTACATAGATTTATTTACAAGTTTTAAATTCTTAGATTAATATTTAGTTTATTAAATTACGTTTATTAAGTTTTAAAATAATAATAATAATAATAACAAAATATTTAATTACTTGTAGAAATTTAAATTGTTTTTAAATTAGTTTTTAAAGTTAGTTTTAATTAATTTAGTTTTAGATAAAAATAGTTTTAAATAGAAATTCATTTAAATTAAAAGTTTTAGTTAAAAATTATTTAGAGTAAATTAGATTTAAGTTTTATTTAAATTTTAAATAGTTTTCAAATTTGTTTAAATAGTTTTATATATAGTCTAATTAGTTATAAATTTTAAATAGTTAAGTTTTAGTTAATTAAATTAGACTACAATTTTAAATAGTTTTAAAATAGTTTACTTAGTTTTAATTAAGTATTTTTAATTAAAGGTTTTCCTTTTAATTAGTTTAAATAGTTTTTCTTTAGTTTTTAAAATACCAAACAAAGTTTTATTCACCAAGAACAATTAATCTTGCGTTAAAATTGGAAATCAATTCGAGTGAGTCGAGGAACGAAAAATAGAAATAAAAATAATTTGCAAAAATTCCTACATTAAATTGCCGCTACCGCTTCGCTCGTTACGATTGACGATTTTTCGTGAGAAGCTTTGGATTTGGGATCCGTTCAATTTTGAATGTTATTTTCTTGTAAAAAAATAAAAAACATAAAAAAACAAAAACTTAAAAATACAAAAAAAATTAAAAATCATCAATAGCAAACTCTTTCCTAAGATTTGCACCAAAAAAATTAAAAAAAATCCAAAAGTAATACTTTTCCTAAAGTATTACACCAAAAAAAATTACGTATTATCGTTATTTCTTATTTCGATTTCTTTCGCTTTTTCTTGTGAATATATATTTTTCTAAAAAATACAAAAAGAGTTTTATTTTAATATATTACGTAGAACAATTAATTTACCTACTTCCAAATAAGACCTTAGTTGGGATTTCATCACCTAACTATTGTATACGAATCCAAAACGAGAAAAAAGGGCAAAATAGATAAATACTAGTAAAAAGTTTGAACTCGATTTGTACAAACTATAAGGTAAGGCGACGCGTTATAAAAGGCCGTCTAAGGAAAAAGGTTTTTAAGTGCTTTGTGCCACCTCGTTTCCCCGCTTGCTTGTGCGTATATTGAGAGGGACGGCCGATTATTGGTTTGCCAACTCAAGTAGTATTACGTATATATTTTTGTAGCTTTTTAATATTGAACCTCGAGAGGGATAATCCCTTTCCTCTCAAAGTCGACCGAGGTCTCCTACCTCATTCCTAGTGTTTAGTTGTATGCGCACTCGTGCGCGTGCACACATACCGAGTGGTGTACCAAATAATTCTAATTCTTCGAAAAAGAAAAAGAAGAACAAAAAGACCGTCAATCAAGCCGATCCCGAGAATCGAGCTTTGAACAACACGATGGCAATGGATAATCGACCAATGATTGAGATTCTACAATCTCACGTTGAAGGAAATGATGACGCAATTGTGGTGCCGGATATTGGAGCGAATAATTTTGAACTAAAAACGGGTTTTATTCAAATGGTTTCCGCTACACCATTTTTAGGCCGTACTAATGATGACCCACACGCTCATATCAAACGTTTCATACAATTGGCAAACACCGTCAAATACAATGGGGTGCCACAAGAGGCCATTCGTTTACAACTCTTTCCTTTTTCCCTCGAGGGACAAGCCCGGATTTGGCTTGATAAGGAACCACCCCAAAGTATCACTACATGGATTGATTTAGAGACCAAGTTCATTAACTACTTTTTCCCACCATCACGGACCACCTCTTTAAGGAATGATATCATTACCTTTGAACAACAATATGGGGAAACGTTTAGTGAGTCTTGGGATCGTTTTAAGGAGCTTTTACAAAAATGTACACAACATGGTTTTACAAAAGTGCATCAAATCAATACGTTTTACAATGGTTTAACTCTTAATGATCAAGACTCACTTAATAGTGCCGCGGGGGGTAATATTCTTGTGAAATCCATGAACGAGGCTTGGGCAATAATTGAAAACAAGGCAAAAGTACAAACCAAGAGTTTTAGGGCTACTATGGCGAGTGCTAGTACTAGTGAGAGCGACAAGAGAATTGATAAGCTTACTTCGCTTGTTGAAACAATTGCTCTACAAACCGCTAACAATACCAAAGCCATCAATGTGCAAGTAAATGCCTTAAAGAAACTTGTGAAACGTGTGAGACTTGTGGTGGACCACATTCGTACTATAATTGTGACAAGGTTTACAATTAACAACAAGAAGTTTATGCTTATAACAACAATGAAAATGAGCGGGTTCATTTCAAACCAAATGTTGATGTTAACCATTTGTCTTATAAGTCTAATAATTTTTTGGCTCCCCCGGATTTTGTAGCTCCAAAAAGACCACCCCCACCCGCCCAAAATAGGAACCAAGGTCCTCAACGGGGTAATTTTCAAGGAAATTCTAATACACGGGGTTTTAATCAAAATCAAGGGAATTTTCAAGGGCAAAACCAAGGGTTTAATAATCAAAATCAAGGATTAATAACCAAGGTTTTCAAAATCAAGGTTTTCAAGGTTATAATCAATATCAAAGTTTTCCTAATCAAGGTTTTCCTAATCAAGGGTATAATCAAATGAACATGCATAATCCACAAATGGACTTGGTTCTACAAAAATTAACCGAACATGAGTGAATTATGAGAGAGATGCAAGAATCAACCGATAAGAAATTTTTGCAAATGATTCAAACCCTTCGTCCCCAAGGTGCCCTTCCTTCTAACACTGTGACCAACCTAGGGCTAACGTTAATGCCATCACTACTAGGAGCGGTAAGACCACCGCAGAACCTTCTTATACCCCACCTAAACAAGGACCCGAGATTCCTTCTTCTTCTACCCACCCTCCTTCACCTTCTACTTGTGACATACCACCCGTTATGCCTTCATCGACACCTTATGTTCCACCTTTACCTAAATCTTATACCACACCTTCGTTCCCAAACCGGTTCCTTCACCTTCCATTTCTACCCCTCATCCACCCAAGGATTTGAGTGAGCAATCCACTCCAAAGCCTTCATCTCAACTCAATATACCTTATCCCTCAAGGTCGAGGAAAGAGAAATTGAAGAATAAGGATGATATTTAAGTTTCGAACTTCCTATAAATGTTCAAACAATTGAATTTTAATATCACCTTTGCCGACGCTCTCGCTCACATGCCTAAGTATGCTAAGATGTTTAAGGACCTTTTAAGTGATAAAGAAAAGTTGCTCGATATTGCCAATACCCAATTGAATGAGAATTGTTCCGCGGTTCTTTTGAGAAAATTACCGGTTAAGTTAGGAGATCCCGGTCGATTCCTTATTCCTTGCAATTTTCCGGGTGTTGAGAATTGTATGGCATTGGAGGATCTCGGAGCGAGTATCAATCTTATTCCATTGTCCGTGTGGAAACAATTATCTTTACCCGAGCTAGTCCCCACTCGTATGACCTTGGAATTAGCTAACCGTACGGTTGCTTATCCGGTGGGGATAGCCGAGGATGTTTTTGTAGGAGTCGACAAATTCACTTTTCCCGTCGATTTCGTTGTAGTCGACTATGAAATAGATCCCCGTGTTCCCTTAATTGTGGGACGACCCTTCTTAAGAACCGGGTGTACATTGATTGATGTAGCCGCGGGTGAACTTATTATGAGGGTCGGGGATGACAAAATCGTCTTTAACATGGGTAAACTTTCCAAACTTCCCGATGAGCCCGAATCCGTGAATTACATCGATGTGCTCGACGAAGCATGTGAAGAACATTTTCACGAGTCTTGTAAGAGCAGGATTTCTCATTTACCTCATGTTGAGACCGTAGCTTCTATTGCTCCTTCATTGACTCCATTTGGAGAAAGTGACTTTCTTTTACAAGAATTTGAAGCAAGTTTAGGGGACGTGGATTTAAAATATGACGATTCTCCCACCGATTGGGAAGAAGACATTCGTACCATTGAGAGACTTCTCAATGAGGACCATATTTCTCCACTTACTCCTAAGGAAGTTACAAACGATGATCCTAATTTGACTAAGCCTTCCACCGACAATCCACCGGATTTAGAGCTTAAGGATTTACCGTCTCATTTAAAATACATTTTCTTAGAAGAGGATAATCAGTTACCCGTCATTATTGCCAAGGACTTAAAAGAAGATGAAAAATCTCGACTTATCGATGTGCTTAAAAATCATAAGAAAGCAATTGCTTGGAAAATCTCCGACATCCGCGGAATTGATCCTAACTTTTGCACTCATAAAATTCTCATGGAAGATGACTTTAAACCCGCAATCCAAAATCAAAGAAGGGTCAATCCAAAAATTCATGAAGTTATTAAGAAAGAAGTTATCAAACTTCTAGATGCCGGAATGATTTACCCTATTTCGGATTCGCCTTGGGTTAGTCCCGTCCATTGTGTGCCTAAGAAAGGCGGAATAAACGTTGTTCCCAATGAAAACAACGAGTTGATTCCTACTCGACTCGTAACGGGTTGGCGAGTTTGCATAGACTATCGTAAGCTCAATGATGCCACTCGTAAGGATCATTTCCCTCTTCCTTTCATGGATCAAATGCTCGAGCGTTTAGCGGGTAATGATTACTATTGCTTCTTAGATGGTTTTTCCGGATATTTTCAAATCTCTATCGATCCAAAAGACCAAGAAAAAACCACATTCACTTGTCCTTATGGAACATTTGCTTACAAACGAATGCCTTTCGGCTTATGCAATGCTCCCGGGACTTTCCAAAGGTGTATGATGGCAATATTTCATGACATGGTTGAAGAAACTATGGAAGTCTTTATGGACGATTTCTCGGTCTATGGTGATTATTTCTCTTCTTTCCTTGCCAATTTAGAACGTATGCTTAAACGGTGTGAAGACACTCGTCTCGTTCTTAATTGGGAAAAATGGCATTTCATGGTAAAAGAAGGCATCGTCCTCGGTCATAAAATTTCTAAAGCCGGTATCGAAGTCGACCGTGCTAAAGTTGACGTCATTGCTAAGTTACCTCCACCTACCACCGTCAAAGGAGTTAGAAGTTTTTTAGGCCATGCGGGATTTTATCGACGTTCCATCCAAGATTTCTCTAAAATAGCTCGTCCAATGACTCATCTCTTAGAGAAAGATGCTCCTTTTATCTTTTCTCAAGAATGTCTCGACTCTTTCGAACTTCTTAAAGGTAAATTAACTAAGGCACCGGTCTTAGTCTCTCCAAATTGGGAGTTACCTTTCGAGCTCATGTGCGATGCTAGTGATTTCGCGGTAGGAGCGGTTTTAGGTCAACGAGTGAACAAACATTTCCAACCAATCCATTATGCTAGTAAGACAATGACGGGGGCTCAATTGAATTATACCACTACCGAAAAAGAGCTTTTAGCTGTAGTGTATGCTTTTGAGAACTTCCGCCCCTATCTTGTGCTTTCCACCACCATCGTTTACACCGACCATTCCGCCTTGAAATACTTGTTGACCAAGCAAGATGCTAAACCGAGACTCCTTCGTTGGGTTTTGCTCCTACAAGAATTTAAAATCGAAATTCGTGATAAAAAGGGAGCGGAAAACCTAGCCACGGATCATCTTAGTAGACTTGAGGATCCTTATCAAGGGGAACTTCCAAATCAAGAGATTAATGAATATTTTCTCTTGAGACCTTAATGTCTATTAATTCCAATCTTGATGATACCCCATGGTTTGCAGACATTGCAAACTATTTGGCGGGTGGTGTTCTTATCGAAGGGTTAACGTCTCAACAAAAGAAAACATTCTTTAAAGACATAAAACGTACTATTGGTACGACCCTTATCTTTTCAAGCAATGTGCGGACTTAATCATTCGTAGGTGTGTTGCTGGGTCGGCGGCTTTACAAATCCTTGAAGCTTGCCACAAAGGACCACCGGTGGTCACTTTGGTCCTAACTACACCGCTAAAAAAGTTTCTGAATCCGGATTCTATTGGCCCACCATTTATCATGACGCTCATGAAATGGTTAAGCATTGTGATGCTTGCCAAAGACAAGGCAAGATCACACATAAAGATAAGATGCCTCAAAATTTCATCAAAGAATGTGAAATTTTTGACGTATGGGGCATCGACTTTATGGGGCCATTTCCATCATCCAAAGGGAACAAGTACATCCTCGTAGCCGTTGAATACGTATCAAAATAGGTTGAAGCAAAGGCTTTACCTACTAACGATGTGAGGGTGGTTGTTAACTTCTTGAAACAATTGTTTGCTCGATTCGGTGTGCCTCGTGCTATTATTAGTGATCACGGGACTCATTTTTGCAATGATCAATTCACACGAGTCATGGCTAAGTATGGTGTCAATCACCGACTTTCCACCGCGTATCATCCACAAACTAATGGTCACGCCGAGGTTTCCAACCGTGGACTTAAGCAAATCTTAGAGCGTACCGTGGGAGAGCATCGTGCCTCATGGGACGATAAATTATATGATGCTTTGTGGGCTTTCCGTACCGCTTATAAGACACCTATAGGTTGTACTCCTTATCGCCTTGTGTACGGAAAGGCGTGCCACCTCCCCATTGAGTTGGAGCATAAGGCTTATAGGGCCTTGAAATAGGCTAATTTTGACATAACAAAGTCGGTGATCTTAGGAAAATCCAACTCAATGAACTCAATGAACTTAGGAATGAGGCTTATGAGAATTCATTAATCTACAAGGAGAAGACTAAGCTCATTCATGATTCCAAGATTAAAAACCGAGAGTTCCACGTTGGTGATCAAGTTTTACTCTTTAACTCTCGGTTGAAAATCTTTTCGGGTAAACTTAAGAGCCGTTGGTCCGGTCCATTCACCGTGGCCCAAATCTTCCCTTATGGCACCATTGAGTTATCCCAACCAAATGGGCCCAACTTTAAGGTGAATGACCAACGGGTTAAGTTGTACTTTGGAGAGGACATCTCTCACGAGATGATTCCATCCCTCTCCACGTTTCCCTTGAATTAATTCGGGTAATTGAGTCGAGCTAGAGACTCGTGATAAATAAATCAAGCATCGTATAACTAGGTTAGATTTTTACCTTTTCCATCCTTTCCACCCTTTTTCACCTTCACCCATTTCCACCAATAAGTGTAGGGGGAGCCAAGTAGGTTGTTTATGTTGTGATGTTGTGCAGGGATGTGTGCTTTCATGATCCACTTTTGATGTTTTTGACGCGACCCGTGATCCCGTGTACCCATTTCTATCAAAACTATTGTGATTCATACATGTATATAAATAAGATGAATAAATGTAATCACTTTAGTTGTCTCTTCCTTAGCTCGATTTAAACAATGTACTCAATGTCCTAAGTGTAGGGGAGTTTATTCTCTCACATGCTTAAACATTGAAGACAATGTTTATATTAAGTGTAGGGGGACTTCTATCAAATTTTAGTGGGCTTTTCCATGAATTTGACCTCATTTAACCGGAAAATTAATTTTTTCAACATTATTCAAATTTTTGATCTATTTTGGCCAAGTAGTATTTCCATTTATTTTCTTTTATTTTCTTTCCTTTTGTCATCGCATCGTATTTATATTTTCCATTTCAAGAATAAAGTAAAATAAAAATAAATTAATGAATAAAATGGTTTTAACAAGTTTAGATATCTTTGATATTTTAGGCCCGTCGTGAATATTTTGACTCAACCCGAGTTTACTTATTCAAGTCTACTCTAGCTAGTATCCTTAACCATATGGACCTTAATTGGTTTATTAGGCTAAGCATCCACGAGTCTCATTCCTTGAGATTTTAAATTGTGGAGAACGAGATATGATAGAGTTGATAATAAGTTTAAGGGTTAATTCTTGCTTATATGAGTTTTTGTGGCTCTTTCTTCCCGCTTGTATATTTAATTGCTTAATAAATGAGGATTTTTGCGGTGTAGATTCGATATCTTAGCTCTTAGCCAAATCTTTTATCTCCTTGTAATTAAATCATGAACACATTGAGGGTGCCAGCGTTGTGGACTTCCGACTAAGGTGGCTCATAACCACTAAGTAGGAGGTATTCAGACCATGGGACCGCGGAATTTGGCCTAATATATATAGCATAAAAAAAAGAATAAGATTAAAACATGACCTCAAGGAGCCTTAGGGTGTGGGGCATGTTGCACGAACCTTGTCATTAGAGCCTTAGGGTGATTGGCATGGTAAGTGTTGAATACAAATTGATCAAAAATCAATTCCCTTGTTTATCGTTCAAGGAGCCTTAGGGTGTGGACAATAGATGAGGAGCATTTTTACATCTTAAAGAGCCTAAAGGTATATGATGTGAATTTGCTAAACTCCACATAAAGTCTACATGACTTTGGAGGAATAATTAATAAGTAGTACTATTGGCCAAATTTTGGATCCGGGAATTTATTCCCCAAATCATGTTAAATTATCCTTGATGTGGGCTTACTTTAGTGACAACATTTTTGAGGACGAGGTTAGGTTTTGAGTGTCGGGTTTGCACCGTTTTGCCTTCATTTTTGGACTAATAATTATCAAATAAGTCAAATGAGCCTCCGGGTGAATGACAATCCTTAAAAGCTAGAGATGCAACTTAGGAATTGGAGAAAGAGTATTACACAATTGTCTTATATAAGTGGTTTTAACTTGAGGACTTATGGTAAACAATGATCTTGTTTTTAAGCTTGGTATGGGGAACGTGAAACTTGAGGGTGATTAATATTCATGACACCAAAGCCCTAATTTAAGTCTTAGATTTCTTTGCAAGTTTCTTCCATCAAATAAATTTCCAAGTTAATAAATTGATATAACTTTTGTTTCATTGAATAAAGTTTTTATATTTTCATCGTCCTTTAGTTTCTTTTTATTGTAGTAGTAATAGTATATCTTAATAAAGGACAAGATGGGTTAATTATGAGAAAAATGTAACTTTATGCTTTAAAATTATGCATTGCATGGGGTCATTGCAATGGTCAAGTGTAGGGGATTTAATAAGTGTGTAAACACTTATCCTTTTGCCACTAAAATCAATGAAAAACAAGACCTAATCATGTGTTTAATATCATAAAAGTCGGAATTACGCGTGGTTTTGTGTTTTTGTGTGAAATAGGTACAAAAGATCAAAAGGAAAGAAAACACGGGATTTCACGGTCAATTGTTGAAGAAAAGTCCAAGAAAGAGACAAAGACAAAGTCAAAGAACCAAAAGTGTGCCGAAGATCACGAAAACCGGAAAAATCAACACGGGTTTTGAAGAAAAGATCAACGAAGCCAAAATTGAGTTCGGTTTAGTGGATTGGGCTTGTGGGTCCCACGTTTGGGTATTGGGCCCAAAAGCCCAATAAGGAGTTGAAGTTAACTAATTTTGGTTTCAAAAGCCCATTTGTGAATCAATAAAGGCAAAATGGAGAAAGCCCAATTTAAGGGCCAAGTTACAACATATGAGACGTATTGTATTTTTTACAATGGACTTAAAGTCCATTTATCCAAGTTAGGGACGAATGGAAGTATTTATAAAGCCCATCACCAAAACAAATAAACAGTTTGTTTATTTACCTTGAGTCAAACCATAACTCCGTCAAACGAAATTTACTCACACGCCAAACTTACCCCTTTTCTCTCCCCTTCGTTACAACCAAAGAAATACGCAGCCACCCCTCCCTTAACCCTAATCAGTAAATAAATTTGGGGCTTTTTGATTGTGAGGCGTGTATAAATCACGCATGGGAAATTAATTCCCCCTTTTTTCTGATCTTGATGATGGAGGAGTATACCTACGTGGCCCTTTTCCCTTCTCTCTGATTGGTGTATACACATCACCACAACCACTCCTCCAATGAGATGAGTCCACTTCAGCATCAAACTAGCACAAGAAACACAAACCCATCCACGGTAGCAATCCGTGTGATGGGTAATTGATTTCCATCCGTAGATCAAGAAAGAGAAGGAGAAAAGAAGGATTAAACGGACAAGATTGCAAGATGTGCTCACCAAATCTTCATGAAAAAGTTCTAAGGTTTGCCTATAAAACCCCCATCATTCTGTAATCTTTGTGTGCCATTTTTATTTTTAATTTTATTATGCTAAATAGTTTTAGATTAATTGTATTTTTCTTTTTTCAAAGTATTGTAATCTTTTATTATTAATGAAAGTTTGTTTAATTTTAATCAATTTGTGTCTTATTTTTTATTAAAGTTCTTATTATTGCAAATTACTCTTTAAACTATTAGTTATAATAATAATAAAATTTATTAAATCAAATTAGTTAATAATTTGTGTTAAATAAAGAAAATAAAAAGTGGATGACAAATTTCCCCCACTGGGAAGTTTTAAATTGAATCTGGTTCGAGAGTTGAAATTCGTGATTCGTAGATAATTCGAGTTTAAGGTGGTGGTCTCGATTTGGTTCATAGACGGCTCAGCGCCAATCTACTTCTCAAAGGAATCTTCATCAGGTTTTAATTCTTTTTAATTCTAAGTTTTTGATTAATTAGTTTATCTATTATAATCTGCTTATGTTTATTAATCTTCTTATGTTTATTTGAGTACTGATTTTTATCTGTTTTCAATGATGATTTATTAAGCTGTTATAAGATCGAGTCTGTTTTTTTTAGTTAAGCTATTTTCTGGATTAGAGTTTGTTTAGTTTTGCTTAGATCTGCTTATTTTCAGTATTGTTTTGCTGATTGATTTAGTTATATTTTATAGTAAATCTGCTTTAGACTGGTTTTGATTTATTTAGTTTTAAGTTGCTGATGTTTTGATTATATTGTTTAGATAATTAGTTTTGCTGATATAGTTTCTCTTTGCTGAATTCTTTTGGTTTTGCACTTTGCTGATTAGTTTCTATAACTGATTATTGATTTTGGTTTTGAATCTGTTAGATTTACTAAGTTTGTTGCTTATCAGTTCTAATTTGTTTAAGTCTATTTGCTTATTAGGTTGTATTGGCTTATTTGATTTTGTTTTAAGTTTAGATTTATTTATTTGCTGATTTGGTCATCTGTGCTTATTTAGTTTTGTTGAGTTGCTGATATTTCTTAAGCTATCAGTTTCATTTAATCTGATAGTTTTTAAACTGCCAAAAAAAATAAATCATCAAAATAATAAACAAAAATTGTCCACGCAAGGACTCGACCTTGTGACCTTCTGTTCAATAGCCCAACGAGATAACCATCTCCTCTAGTCCTTATTTGTGTTTTATTATAACTTTTGTTATTAATATAGCTTAATCAGTTATAGCTGTCAGTTTTATTTACATAGATTTATTTACAAGTTTTAAATTTTTTGATTAATATTTAGTTTATTAAATTACGTTTATTAAGTTTTTAAAAAAAATAATAATAATAAAAACAAAATATTTAATTACTTTTAGAAATTTAAGTTGTTTTTAAATTAGTTTTTAAAGTTAGTTTTAATTAATTTAGTTTTTAAATAAAAATAGTTTTAAATAAAAATTCATTTAAATTAAAAGTTTTAGTTAAAAATTAATTAGAGTAAATTAGATTTAAGTTTTATTTAAATTTAAAATAGTTTTCAAATTTGTTTAAATAGTTTTATATATAGTCTAATTAGTTATAAATTTTAAATAGTTAAGTTTTAGTTAATTAAATTAGACTACAATTTTAAATAATTTTAAAATAGTTTACTTAGTTTTAATTAAGTATTTTTAATTAAATATTTTCCTTTTAATTAGTTTAAATAGTTTTTCTTTAGTTTTTAAAATATCAAACAAAGTTTTATTCACCAAGAACAATGAATCTTGCGTTAAAATTGGAAATCAATTCGAGTGAGTCGAGGAATGAAAAATAGAAATAAAAAGAATTTGCAAAATTCCTACATTAACCATCAACTTTGTCATAAGTTTCTTTAAGTTCATCCCAAGTAATTTTATCCCTTTTAGAAAAGATTTGACCCAAGAACAACTCCTCAGTTATAGAATTCAAAATCCAACCAAGTACACTATCATTAACTCTATCCCATTGCCTACCCAGAACCTCATCAACATTAGATCTTTTACAAGACCCATCAATGAAACCAATCTTATTTTTACCTTCAAGAGCAAGTAACATAGCACAAGACCACACTTGATAATTCTCAGTACCCTTAATTTTAACAGACACAACAGTTAATGAAGCAGAATCATTAGGATGAAGATGCAAAGGATCACTAACATCTAAACTACTAATCTTAGTAACAAAAACATCAGTAGCATCGCTATTATAGCCATCACTACCATGCACATATTCTTCCTCAGACATACCGTAATAAGACATGAAGAACACAAACAAATAACTAGAATAACAACAATAGTAAAGAAGTCAAGATCAATCCTTTTTAGTTCCCAGGTTTCCAAACCATTCAAGGATGGTAGGTCAAGGGCTAAAGATTGACAAGACAAAAGAGAAAATGTTACACTACTAACAAAAAATAACAAGAACACACAAATAATTAAGAACACAAATATCAATCAAGAATCATATAAAAAGAACATAAAGATAAAGGAGGTGATACAAAGAGCAATAAAACCAGTGGAAAGCAACCTTAATCACCCTTTGATTCACTTAGTCAAAGGATAATCAAGAACCCAGAACCAAACCTTAATTCTCTAAAATTAGGGAAAATCACCAAATCACCACACCCAGAGTACCAATCGAACAAATCAACCAACGATCAACACCAATCGAACCTCAATCGAACTCACAAAACCCTAATTTCAAGAAATTAGGGTTAATGATCAAGAACGCCAAGAATGATGAAACAACCACAAAATCAATCGATTAACACCAGTTAATCAACCAAGAACCTCTCAATTTAAAAAAATCCCAAGTATTTTAAAAACCCTAATTTTTAGAAAATCACAATATCAAAGTAAGGCGATGAACCTGGCTCTGATACTATGTAAAGATTTATAAAACACAAGTATGATTCTCAAATTAACTTTATAAAAAACAAATCCACCATAGAATAAAGTTGATATGGATCTATTATCTAACTTGATAATAGTTTTATAAAACTGAAACAGAAAACAAGATTACAAAGATCAAGATGATCTCAATCACTAAGAACAAGAACAGATCAACTATGTGTAAAACGAGAGAGAGATAATGGTTGCAAGATATGAGAAGAAAGCTGGTTGACCAGCTTATATACTCCAACTCCACAAGTTTAGCAACTTGTCACCATAAGTCCTTGAGCTCTTCTCCCCTTAGCTCTTAAGTCCTTTAGCTCCCAAATATTAGCAATCCAAGTCCCTGAAACACATAAACAGAAAAACAACTTGTTTCTTGATTTAGATCATGGACTTCTCAACAGTTTGTCATAGGTAGTGGATTTTTTTTCTTAGAATTGTACCCTGAGCGTAGGGTTGAGGCAAGGTGGTTTGGAAGCTCACGCATGGATTTCGCCACATGTACCTCACGAATGAGTTTTTTCTCCCCACTCCTGAGCTTTAATGTAGAAAAACAACATTTTGATATAAGAATGGGTTATAATTGGTAAACATAGAGAAACGGTTTTAAAAAAGACTTACTAACATATGTACGAGAGTGGTGAGTACTTATGGAGGTGAGTTACAACTTTTTAATACAAAGTATTTTTTATTTGGAAAGTATTTTTTATTTGGGTTGTGAATGTGCAAAAGTATTTAGTGAGATATATTTGTATATAAGTGTGTTTTTTAATGAAATGTGAATACTTACTTTATCATTATACTTGAAATGTGAGTGTATGTGAGTTGAATAAATGGAGATAAAAAGCTAATACGAGGCTAGGTGTCGATAAGTTTTCACCTCCCATTACTTCTTTGAACACATGATAAAAAGATAAAAAAATACACATATATTCACATAAAAATATATAAGAATTCAAAAAATATATTTTTTTTGTCTGAGTACATTCTATGATTTTTGTGTACTTTTTTAGTTTTTTTATCACGTGCACAAGATAAAAAAGTTCAATTTATAATTAGTTATTTTTTGGTTTTCCGAAAAGATAAAAGAAAAACAAAAAAAAATGTTATATATATGGATGAGCATTTTCACCCGAATCTCGAATCAGAACTCGAATCATACCCGGAATCGTACCGAATCTCGGTACTCGAATCCCGTTCGGTACGGGACCGGGACTACGAAATAAGGCGAAAAAAAAATTCGGGATCACTAATTCGGTACAGGACCTGTACCAAATCAGAAAATTTCCGAAAAAACGAGAAAATCATGATTTTCCAGTACCGGTGCCGATACCCATACCGGTACCGATACCCGAATTCCTTTCGGTACGAGATCGGTATATAACTTTTTAGATCGGGAAAAAATCGATAGCACTAAATCGAGACGAGTTTGGGACGGGATTGGTCCGAGCTCATCCTAGTTATATAAGAGAAAGTATGTAAGTTACAGAATTTGTTTCTAAGTTGTAAAGACAACACGTTCAATCTCTTATTTTGAAATAAGAGATTGAAATTGATACGAACCTATCCCATACTAGGCTCGTAATCGGTTTATAAGTCCCAGGTGTAGAACTCACTAAAAAAGCTAGCTTGTTTGAGGAGGGGACACCTGGACATTATAAACCATCAACCATTCTCATACATGGCCGATGTGGGATCGTAACACTACCCCACCCTTTGAAGAACCAACGTCCTCGTTGGTCACGACTATGTTGGTCACGGTTGGCACCCCCTTTGGGTTCAAGCCACCACTCCATAGGCCACCACTCCGAGCTCGTTGGTCACGGCTATGTTGGTCACGGTTGGCACCCCCTTTGGGTCCAAGCCACCACTCCATAGGCCACCACTCCGAGTGTTGGAACCTCGTAAGGTAGGGCTAGCTCTGATACCAATTGATACGAACATATCCCATACTAGGCTCGTAATCGGTTCATAAGTCCCAAGTGTAAAACTCACTCAAAAAGCTAGCTTGTTTGAGGAGGGGACACCTAGACATTATAAACCATTAACCATTTCCATACATGGCCAATGTGGGATCATAACATTACCCCACCCTTTGAGGAACCAACGTCCTCGTTGGTCACGGTTATGTTGGTCACGGTTGGCACCCCTTTGGGTCCAAGCCAATTTCAAAATAAGAGATTGTCAGTAGCATGACACAATTTTCGTTGATGTTTTGTTGAAGGTACCATTGTGTAGTCGTGGTAGCTCGAGCTCAACAAGATCACAAAAACTTGTAACAATTAAAGGCGAAGAATATTTAATAATTGTAAGTATTTTAGAAAAATATATAATAAAGTAAGTTAAGAGTTAAAATAAGATAAATGTGCCAAATCACTTTAGTGCCTTCACGTAGGGGTGAGCATCGGATTAAACCTAGACCTCACTAATTTAGCCTAAACCATGGACCAAAGACTAGACCAAATGTGTTCAATCCGAAAAAGAAAAATAGTTGGTTGTGCGTAAGATAAAACTAGACAGATGACTGAATATGAGGTGAATGTAGACCGATGACTAGACCAAAATAGGTTCGGTCGGTTATGCTAACTCCTACCCTCACGTGATGCCTTTGACTTGTATTGACTAATGCCCGTTAAAAAAAGGACTGATAGGGTCACAAAATGGATTTATCTCGAAAATAAGGATTAAGCGTGTTGTTTTTGTATAACTTAAAACGTTGATCCAAACACTCCCTAAAATCAGTTAGTCAGCGGTTAAAATGGACGGCCAACGGTCACCGGCGCCGGAGAAAGCAAGTTCACCGGCCGGAATTCATAAGGAAGAAGAAGAAGAACATGTAATGAGTGAGATTCATATTGGGTGTCCTCCTAAATTAACAGGACCATTCGTTTCTCACTTCACTTTTTCATTTCCACATGGTACTAAACATTTTTCTTACTATTTACTTTATTTATATTACTAGACGATTACCCGCACGTAGCGCCCATGGTGTATAGTAGCCTTAGTTTGTGTGTGCACTTTTTATTAATGTAGATGTTGACTGCATTGGAAGCATATATGAACATCAAGTCCTCGATGATTCAAAGCAGCATCAGGAAGTTAGTTTGGATGATGACGGTGATCTTGTTTTACCTAGGCGCAACAGTAAGTCGTGCTTATATTACTATGTTTTATGGTTGTTTGGATCATCTACTGAATGTACAACATATCACTCTACGTTCGTAAACGCGCATGACCATTTTGAATGTGGATTATAAAAATAAATTTGGATATCGCACAGCGGCTTAGAGTTTTACGTTGCCTGATACATATCTTATATTCTTATTTCCTTTTATCCTGTTTAGAGACCTGGTAATGTTTAATAGAAAAACGGGATATGACTTTGGAGAATATGAAAGTAAATATACAGTGAATATCTATTTTTCATTTCAGAACGTTCAGATAACAAGTTTGTTGTATCTATACAACATAATATCACCTCATCGATTCCAAAGGTTGGTTTGCAGGTAATAAATTGCTTTATCTGACATGTTTCTACTATATAGTTGCTCTGTTGAGGGTTAATTATCTAATATTGGTTTTTCCTTTGTAGGTTTGGAGAGCCGAATTGGTACTCTCTGATTTTGTTTTGCATAAAATGTTCACTTCATCCGAGTTTGATGGGATTGTGGCATTAGAACTTGGTGCTGGTACAGGTAACCTTCATACATATTACATATTTCATTTTTTTTTGCCAATTCCCGTCTTACACGGGTCCACCAGAGGATGCTTTTTCTCACTCAACTATACGACCCAGAAAATGCAATAGTTTGTCGCTTGTATTCATGTACATTACTAGAGGTGGCAACTGGCAACATGGGCAGGTCGGGCTTGCGACCCATTTCCCATATAGTTCGAGCAAAAAATGTTATTCTAATACTAGTCATTTTATGGGATCAGAACAACACTTTTGCCGACATTTTACCCGTATTCTTTCTAAATTTTTTGGTTGACCTGTTATAGACTAGACATAAACCAAATTTAGCCATTCATCAGTATATGGGTCAATATTCTTACTTACAAGGATAACTAAGATAATATTGTAATTCTAGTCCTTTTACTTTGTTATTTGTCCAATATAGTTGACCGCTATTGGATATCTTTCAAGGCCATAGAAAAGTAGCAGCTAAAGTGTCGGATGCACAAGTTTGTCTTAATTTGATCATTGGTGCTTACGTGACAGATGTCATTTTATCTTGACCAGGCTTAGTTGGTATGCTGCTTGCACGTGTTGCTGAAACAGTCTTTTTAACAGGTACTCATGCATATACAGAAACTCTTGTTCCTCATCGGGATGATTGGTTTTAATGTCGGGAATATTGGAATTTACTTGATTTACAGTTTCTTTTTATCTTGTGTTCTTAGTAATCATATTGACATTGTTATCTGATAGATCATGGGGTCGAGATACTTGAAAACTGTGCTAGCAATGTTCATCTCAATTCTGCATTAATACCTTCTAAAGCTTCGGCTTATGTACGCGAACTTGATTGGAAGGCTTCATGGCCACCTCAGCAAAGCAATTATTCATCCGGTAACAGGTGACAACACTGCCATATAGACTAGTAGATGTGTCAAATGGATGGGTCAGGCGGTTATCGGGTCAAAACTGGTCCAGCACAAAAACACTATTTGTCTTTTCGTTAAAATGTCTTATAAATATTTCATGTTAAAAATTTGATGATGTGCAAACACTTTGGTCAAAATGGGTGTTTGGGATTGCTTATGTAAAGCTGGAAAAACGGTTTTAGTGTTTGTATGGAAGTTACTTATTACACAATTTGAGAGGGTGTTTGGGACTGCTTCTATAAGTGAAAGCAGATGAGCAGTTTTGAGCCTTTGGATGCTTTTTTTCTTGTTTTGCTCTAATTAAGCACTCTAAGTTGGCACCTCTTTTAAGTACTAACCAGTGGTTTGGCTCGGCGTGCTATTGAAATCTAGTTATGCGTGGAATCTATCAGAACTTGATGAACTTGAGAGGGCATCTTTGCTGGTAGCTGCTGATGTAATATACAGTGATGACCTCACTGATGCCTTATTCACTACTCTAGAAAGATTGATGTCACACGGTTTGAAAAAGGTACGACCTATAATATTGCATTGTTTGTAGAGGTGGCGACATCAACCTGTTATTTAACAGGTTGATTTAGTTTATGTTTGCAAAAGAATGGTTTCAACTTTAATGCTTTTCTTCACAACAACTCATCCCATGTTTGCATCACAGGTGTTATATTTGGCTTTAGAAAAGCGTTACAACTTCAGTGTTGATGATCTTGATGTCGTAGCAAATGGGTATTCACGTTTTCGAAGTTACGTGAGAGATGAAAACGGTAAGAGCCTCTCCTCTTGTAAGTGATCAATTATCATGGGCAGGTCGGACGAGTTTGGGTTTGGGTCAAAATGGCTTTCCCCGACCTGTAACATTCTTTCCATCCGTTTTTTATGATTTTTATGAATGATTGGTTGGGAACATTAAATGACACAGAACATGACAACATTCCAGATGGATCTTCACGTGCCTTTATCGGCACAAGGATTGATCTTACAAAGATCCCTCAGTATGCAAATGAATACACTCGAGGACAGGACGTAGAGCTATGGCAAATCAAGTATGCAAGAGAAGAAGAAAACCTATAACTTTTGACTGCGTTTCTTAGTAGGTTACCCTGTAATCGCTCTTTTTAGTCGCAGTTTCGAGTCTTTGGATTTAGTAATGAGTCTTTGGCAGATCAAGTATGCAAATGAATAAATCCGTGTTGCAAGACTTTTTCAAGGAATAATACAAATTTTGTGTCAATGACTTTGCATGAGTTTTAAAACTTTGACTATTGTTATGTTTACTACCAACTATAACACTCTTTAGTCAATATTTTCTATAAACTAAATAAAACTTTTGACATTTTTGTTTTTTTGTTACTAATATACCAGAATATTTTTTTTTTTTTTTTTTTTTTTTTTTTTTTTTTTTTGTAGACTTGGACCATTTAAGTTATTTTTTTAATAAAATTTTGACCATTTAATTCTCTCTACATCACAATAGGACAATTTTAGTCTTTCTATAATCTGAAGTTTTGTGAATAATAGTCTTTTTAAACACTTTGATAGTTACATTTATATATAAAAATGCTTGCTTTTGGCTATTTATAACCATCCTATTATTGGCATCCTTGTCAACCATTCTCCCTAACTTCTTTCTTACATAATTAGTGTCCAATATATTTGGATCAACACATTCATTACATCTTACTAAAGAACAAGCATGGGGTGTTCTGAATCAAAGATAGACGACAAACAAACCACGAATCAATGCAAGCGCA
This sequence comes from Glebionis coronaria, assembly GCA_025667525.1. Lineage (NCBI taxonomy): Eukaryota > Viridiplantae > Streptophyta > Magnoliopsida > Asterales > Asteraceae > Glebionis > Glebionis coronaria. The sequence continues at coordinate 609,156,091 of CM046877.1, read as the reverse complement.
GTAAAGCATGTATGAGACAGTCGATATCCGCTCATGCCGCCTTTGCTGATGCCCATTTTGCCTACGCTTCGGCTCTCAAAAACACAGGCGCTGCCTTAAGTGATTACATCGGCGGTGAGCTTGAATGTCACTCTTTACACTATTCTTTTCTTGTTTAATAAAAAGCACGCGTATATTTGTTCATACTTATTAGTGCCAAAATATTTTTCTGGCATTATATGCATGAAGTCCAATGGCGGAGAAACTAAACGGTATATTTTGTATGCTTTGTTTAGTAACGGAAGATGTTAACGGAAAACCAGAGAATACTGAAGTGTGGGACTTCTTTTCGATGTTAATGGAGGACGTTCATGGGTCCTGCTCAGCTGACGTTGACTACACAGGTAACAAAATCGAGAAACATGTTATTCAAGGGAACGTGGTGGAGGAGAGTGAGGAAGAATCAAGGCGGTCAGTTGTGAAAAATGTGAACTTGTTGCGGGTATTCAATGAGGTTGATGATTGTTTTATTAACGCTTCAGAAAGTTCATATGAAGTTTCAAGGATACTCGAGGCCACTAAGTTACACCACCACTCGAATTTTGGAGATAATCGAGGTAATTAGTATGGATTATAGGCTGGTTAATCTTGTTGCGTTTACCTTTATTTGAAATTAAATTTGTTTTTCGAGTGATATTGATGCTAACAAGCTTGCTTATAGGTCTTATTGGTCATTCTACAAGACTCATGCGGGTCATTACATTGAACAAGTCGTTTAGAAGACCAAAAATTATGAACGATGACCCGAAGGACTACTTTGTTTACAAAGAGAAAGAGACACTCGCTACGATACTAGACAAGATGTTAGAATGGGAGAAGAAACTATATAAGCAAGCGAAGGTATGTCACTCTTTGTTATAATACATAAACTACACTCTTATCTTCTCCAAATTTTAAACGGAATTTCCTACTAATGATCAATTTAGGATGGTGAAGAAATGAAATATGCATACCAGAGAAAGATTGCATCATTAAATAAACTTAAAAAACAAGGCGTTAGTAACGACTCACTGATGCACACACACGCAACCGTAAAGCAGCTGCACACAAGATACACTGTGGACATGCAGTCTATCAATTCAGCCATTACAGAAATCCACCTTCTTCGTGATGAGCAATTGTATGAAAAACTTGTTCATCTAGTTCAAGAGTAAGTGATTCAAACAAGGTTCAATATAATTGCACAAGAAAATATATGTAATTCTTACCGATTAATAGCAGCCTAACTTTACAGTATTGTTTTTATCATTAGTAAACCGTCACACTTTACTAATGAAGAAACATATATCTTAAAGCCTAAATGCAATTACATGCTGTCATATTGTATCCTTGTGTAAATACAATGGTACATTTTTCTATAAACGCTTGAAAGTAACACGAAAACTTATTTGCAGGATGGCGACAATGTGGGAAAATATGCAAAAGCAACATGAAAACCAATCCACGATCATTCACGCTTTACAAAACTTCAGAACCTCGGAACTGCCAGACGAAACAAGTGATCATGACTTGCACAACACACGACAACTCCATCATCACGTAAAAATCTGGTCAACCGAGTTCAAAAACCTCATGCAACACCAAAACAACTACATTAAGTCACTCGAAAATTGGCTTAAATATAACCTAGTTGTTACCACAAATCACAACTTAAAGCCTCAGTACCCTAAAATTGAATCATTGTTACGTGCATGGCTAGACGAACTTGAGAAACTTCCGAAAGAAGGTACAATAACCTCTATGGAAAAATTTGCCGCGGATATTCATAAAGTCGCTCAGTTAAAATCAAACCAAAGGAAATTGAAAAAGAAATGCGATGAAACACGAAAAGAGTTGTTGAAAGAATCACAAAGATTTGAAAGATGGTGCAATAAAGACATTGCTAAGAAGTTATCGAGTCATGAGATTGATGATATGGAAGTGATTGCGAGGCAAGAGATCACTGTGAAGGCGTTGAAGCTGCGGTTGGCGGTGGAGGATGAGACTTACGAAAAGTTGCGTGTTGAGGTGAAGGACGCGATAGTGGTGAATTTGACAACACGTTTGCCAGAGGTTCTTAAAGACGCGACGGCGCTTGCTCGAGCTTGTTCACTTATGTATAAAAATCTGGATGTGAAATGTTAGTATAACTCGACTAAAATTTTGAATGTTGTTAGTCCTTTGTAAAGAAGAATACTACAGTATTAATTTTGAAGACAACTTTTTATGAATGTATTCTGGCAAAAATACATGCACTAATTTTACTCTTATCATCATATCAATGTGTGCTCGAAGTAGTATATGATAGACTAAAATTCCATATTGAATAGTGGTTTTATGGTAAGTTATAATTCGGATATGATATTGTAGTATTTGGTGGTTTGGAAGTCAATGAATTTATGGAATTTGTTGTCAAAAATATTAGAACTACTAGCTTAAAGACTCGTTTAACGTCCGGTGTATTTTATAGAATTTTTTGTAGAAGTTATATGTATAAGAAAAACAATGAATGTAAATACGTGTGATCTCCGGTGTATTTTAAAAGTTTTTCTTGAAAAGTAAAAGAAATAACATAAACATGTTAAGTTAATACATGAAATAGATAATCAAAAATTACATGAATTATTCGATAAACATTGAGTTTGTAAGAATTATAATAATAAACGTTCATGCGTTTTCGTCTTCAACTTTGATGGTCTTGAATAGCAAATGACGTATATGAGCGCCAATCAAGTCAATAGCCCATGTTTATCCGATTCGGTGAAAGCCTAATAGTCGAATGAAAATGTAAGTAAAATAAGATTGGGATCACCTAATAGCAAATGACGTATGTGAGCTACGTTTAAAGAGCCGTGAAATGACGTATGTGAGATACGATTACCCATGAATATATTACCAAGATTTTAACAATTAGTTCCCATCTTATTACATTCTTTAGTAATCTTCTAATAATCTTTGTGAATGGATAAGCAGGACCGGATTTAAGGGTGTGCAGGAGGTGCAACCGCACAGGGCCCTAAATTTTTGAGGGCCTCCGATTTATTACGAGAAGGCTGATATTATTCTGGGTTAAGATTAAATTTGATATGTGTTTTAAAATATAAGATCTGAGATTATATAAGCAAGATTTCATTTACGCTATTTCCAGGTGATTGTAAAAGAGAAAAAAAAAACAGAGAGACGTATATGGGAGAGTATGGGTTAGATGAAGAAGATGACTAATATAAAGATTATTGACTTTACACCTTCAACTTTACAAATTGTACACTATTTTCCCTATAGTTTGTTTGTTATTTTAAATAAGTACAAACATGTCAAACTACAATTGGCATTCACTAATCCATTTAGATTTATATTTAAAAAACTGGTCCCATTTTTATTGTTTTCATGTTTTAAATTTTTAATTAGGACTCTTACCTTTTAGGCTTTTACTGTGTACTTATATATTTAAGTATTTTATGTTACTTGAAAGCCCTATCTTGTTAAAATGACACAAAAAAATGCTCGCTTACGTGTTTTCTTTAACAGTTATTCTTTATTTTTTAGGGATAATTCCATATTTACCCAATATGAAACTCAAAATGTCATATTTACTCAATTTACAAGTGAATACTTAATGTACAATGATTTTAATGCATGTTTGGGGAAATATAAAATTTTGTATTTTATTTTGGGTAAATATAGAATTGCCCCTATTTTTTATTTTTTATTAATAATGTGTTTAAATTAACCAATTAGCGTTTAAGTCATTGTGTACATTTTTAATTGTTAACATCGATAAACTTAATTTGCATATATACAAACTTTTATATACCAAGGGGCCTCATATACACTAATGGCACAGGGCCTCCGAAATTCATGAGACGGCCCTGTGGATAAGGCCGACAGTCCCCACATGTTAATGTGGCGAATGGAATGCATGTTGTCATTAACAATTATCCATTATCAAGTTTCAAATTTATGACACAAGTTGGATTTGCGATGAATAAAACTAATAAAACATGTATACTAACTTAACTTCTTAATGTGAGGCCATCTCAGTATGATTTGAGGTACGAAGAACGACCTTAGTGGCATAAAGATCAATTTTGTTACATCTTACAAATAGCTCAAGACAGTTAAACGAAACATCTTGGCAGGAACCGAATACGACCAAAGAAAGTATGCTATAAGGTGAATGTGGGCATATGACCGTTAGGAACACCATCACTTGAGTTGAGGGTATTAAACGACCTATATAGATCTTAAATAGCTTGAACTCTATCTTAAACGACCAAATCCAAACCTGCATCCATCATTAACAAACTAAAAACAATGAAAACAAATCCCAGCTAAACATCCTTAATAGGAATTCATTTCTATTGGATCAAAATAAAACCACTAATCTAATAATATATCATGAATCCGCAATATAATTACATTGATTAATATTATATCCTTATTATCAATCGGAACAAAATAAAGATAACCAAATTGAAATAAAAAACATACAAATTGTGGATTGTATGTCTTTGAGATGTAAACCTAAAATAGACGTCCACTTGAATCATGATCATCACCACTCGAATCAATATCAAACCCATGGCATTATAATTGGTTATGAACTTGATGATATGAATGATTTTATTGGTATAATGATGCCTATATATTTTAAAGGTCTACAATAATCGACTACGATAAGTCATGATGGTAATCTAGTAAAGTTTTAAACTGAAATCACGTATATCCATGAAACCTTATACGTGTTAAAAGTATAAAATTGATTCCAGATCTGGATGTGAGTCTTTTGTCAAAATATTTTAATTTTAAAACTGTTTGATTCTCATATCACACAAACAATTTAGTGCTCTGATTTTATCTTATTTTGACTAATAAAAAGAGCAAAAGAATATTGACTTACAACAGATTCAATCTATGTATAATACTACTTCATGGGCGTTGCTTTTTGACGCAGAACTTGAAATCATACAACAGATGGCAAGTGAGAGAGGACACCTGAGTCCATCATTATTGAACTGTAGAAGGATATTTAGAGTTTTTGACTAAATTCTCCTGTGTTACGGCATACATGAAAATGAAATTATCAAATACTATAAAGGTTGCATACACGTTAAAACCGTACAGTAAATGAAGAAAAGTACAAATGTAATACAACAAATCTCCCCTAAAATATCCATACTTAGTTGATCACCACTTGATAAAAAACGCATAAGGCATACAAAATAAAAATACTCTAAGATCAAGTTGTTAAGGTTCTTTTGCTAAATGTATGTTACAACATGAGAACTAAAAACATATATTTATATTTGAGCCCCAAAGTATAAGTACCTTATTTTAAGTTATATTACCATGAACCTTTTTCTCTACACAACTCATGATTAAACACTCTATAGTGATATCCTTGTTGACAGGCTCACGTGCAATCTCTTAGTTCCCTTTTATTAAGCAATTAACAACCAATTTATATAGCATGTCTCAACATTTGAACGTATCACATGTATCTTTCATGCACTGACATGAGACAAAAAAATTATCATTATGACTAAAATATCAACCATTTGTGATTACAACAATTATGACCTATAATATAAATTTAATAAGAAGTCATAACCAAACTTATGTAACATACGTGAGGTAATTAATCATCATAAATTAAAGTTCCACGGAACATGCAAGTGTTTGACTTAAATTCACATTCAAGCAAAACACTTGAATTCTCAACTAAAGAATCTATAAGGATTGGTAAAGCCATTAATGTAACAAATCATTACAGCAGTAGGATATCCATTATGTAGTTTAAGCTTATATATATGAACACATTATTCCAGTACCATTTATAATCCAGAACACTTAGGGCCCGTTTGGTTCGCAGAATGTTTTTGATGGAATTGGAATCTATTTAAGGAATTAGAATATGAAGGAATGTAGAAAAATAGAATCCTTATGATTTAGAATCCGATGGAATTGGAATTTGAAAAGACAAGTTCGTGTTTGGTTGAAAGAAAATAAAATAAGAAACATTATATTTAAATATATTACTATAATTAAATTTTAAATAATATAATATTAACTAATGTACTAAATAAACAATATTTAAAAAAAATATAATTATATTTTTTAAATAATACTATATAAACTTATATATACAGCTTTTTTATATGGACTATTTTATATTATTTTATTTAAAAACTCTATTTTCAAATAAAACATTATTTTATTATTTTACTAACATACAAAATAAAATTAATTTATATGTATTAAAATTAATTAATTTAAGAAAATAATAATTGTTAGAAAAACAAATAATAAAATAATAAAATAAAAAAAAATAAAAATTTTAAAAAATAAAAAATTAAAAAATAAATAATAATAATATTAAAAAATAAAAATAAAAATAAAAATAAAATAAAAAAATAAGAAACATAAAAAATATAAAATTAACAAAATAAATTAAAAAATAAATAATAACAATAAAGTTAAGAAATAACTATTAAAAATTATTTAATTAATATTAATGTTTTTGATTTTTTTATTTCTGTTTTTATCTATTTATTGTTATTTTTAATATTTTATTACTTTTATTTTTAATATCTTTGTTATTATTATTTACTATTATTTTTGTAATAATAATAATAATAAATTATACATTTTTTAATTATTATTATTACTATTACTACTATTTTTTTAATTTTTTTAATTTTTTTAAATTTATTATTATTATTATTATTATTATTATTATTAAAAATAATATTAGTAAAAAAAATAATAATGTTGACATTCCTCCCCCCTTTGCCATGGAATGTTCAATTCCACATATATGGAATTTTGTAGGATTTTAATTTCATTCCGCTTGTTAACCAAACACATTAAGGAATGGAATTCAGATTCCAAATACATTGAATCTACCAACCAAACACGTTATGGAATGGAATCAGATTCCAATTCAAACAGAATTCTTAGGATTCCATCGAACCAAACAGACCCTTACACTTTTCTATAATTCTGAAATAACTGACTTATAATCCAAAAGAACACTTATACCATCAACCAAAAATCGTGATACAAAAAGACAACATGTCTTGAACTACAGAACATACACTTAGTATATTTTTAAGAGAACATGCATTTAATTGAGCAAAATCTTAGCAAACAGTCTATTATTTCCATAAAATGCTATTACCTGATAAATGAATCAGATATGCTCTGTTTCAACATTTATTTCTTTTAAGTTAACCACCAAATAAGGTGGCTCTAAAAATAAACCCTTAATTAACATAGGAAATTGTTGTAAGTTACTTCAGAATTATATATCCCAGTTTTGTAACTCAAGTAACATCTACTTTTTCTTTGCATTCCATATTCTCTTGCTTTAACAAATAAACAAATATGTTTGCAGATCTATTTCTTAATGAAGTCTTAAAATGTCTTAAACTTTTTGTGAAAAAACCTTTTGATAAAATATGTTATGATTCTTATAAAAATAATTTTTATAAAAAGCTAAGGAAACAACTTTTAATAAATCGCTATAAAGCTCAGCATGCACAATCAAAAGAATGGGTATTAAACCGTACTTCAGAATAATGGTAACTGATCAAACAATACCAACGACTTTAAACTTGTTTTATCTCATAATTGTACTTTATACATATAAATTTAACATGACAGTTAACGTTATTCAAACACAGGTAGTCACGTGAGTAATTTAATATAACGTTATTCAAACACGTGAGTAATTTAATATAACATTGTCTACTACACTAGATTGTTAAAGACTCAAACCACTTATTCTTTTTAACATATGCATATGTATTCATTCATTTTCACTGGTCATTATACCTCATACAAGCAAAGTAATTCAAATATTGGTCACCTTAAATACAACAAAACCGATATAAACTTAGAAAAATGCTCGAGAGTAGCTATGACATACATCATTTCCATGACTGGCTTATTCCTTCTCCAAAAACAGCCTTTGTAACACCCCCAATTTTTATACAACTCAATACAGCGGAAGACTCGTTGGTGTTACGGGATAGCACATTACTCACATCATAGACAACGCTTAAAAATCGCGTCGTTTAATAATAAAACATTTCCATTCATAAATATCAAAGTTACATAAGTCCCAAGTCATTGTATTTCATACAGGTTTTACAAAGCATTTGAATGGAAATTATTGTTTAAGTGCGGGCCATGAATTCTTGTCGTCTTGCCGAGAATTACCTTCAAGTACCTGAGATAAAACATGTTAAAAGAAAAGGTCAGCGATAACGCCGAGTGAATTCATAGAGTTTAATAAAATCCATCAATTTAACATCGGTATAAAATTATTACCGAAAAACATTTTGTACAATTCATTGTAATAGGCCATAAAATAGCCAAAGTCATTTTATACAAGTCCTTATCAAAATCATAATATAGGCTTTCGCCTTCAAAATCATTATACGAACCAATGTCGCAAAAATATCATACAATACGTTTTATAACGTTGTATGGAGTTAAATAAAAACCGTTATATGATTATGGTTATGAAAAACTAAAACACGAACATAATATCAATAGTAAGACCCCGTATTGCTAGTCAGGCAATATATCGTAATTTAATGCTTAAAGCAGTATTTCGTTAATTGGATTATTATAAGCCGCATGACATTGTTACCTTACTACAACAAACAACGGGTAGCTAGCCCGAAACTCATTTGCCCATCTAAATTAGCGTGTCGTCACAAAGGTCACGCTATGTAAATCTTCTTATACATAAATTCGCTTACCAATCAATGTGGCACGACGGGGATCAACCGTCAGGGCGCGAACTCGGGTGATCGTCCCCAAATAGTACTATTATATGCATAAGCGTCTACCAAATCCCGGTAGTTCACAATTCATGCTAATGGGACTTTTAGTGACATAACCTAACCTTAATAATCCATTTTATATCATTTGTCGGGTCATATATTCATTCATCGGGTCATACAATCATTCGGGTCCAAATCAATAAACAAACAATCGGGACAAATAGTGTCCTAATTCATAAAAACTAACATGTTATCTCCCTCGTGGGATAAAACATTTCATAAAAATATTTAAAAGAGTGCGAGGCTATGAACTCACGTTGATGTGGGAAAGCGGGTTATCGGCAATTCGGACGTACGGTACATGCTTCAATCACGGAAACCTAGACAAATAATACTCGTCTTAGACTCTTGTCCAATGACTTTATAAAAATAACAATTATGTATACATATGATGATTATATATATATATATATATATATATATATATATATATATATATATATATATATATATATATATATATATATATATATGATGATCAAGTGGGTTTATATATTCTCATTCACTCATTTTTGTGTTTATGTATTGGTAACTTCTTACTAGTTTACTAGTTTTACCTATTTACGTATTTTAGGTCCAATAAGCCTATTATAAGTTTATTAAATTGTATTAATCCATTTCATACTTGTATTATCAGTATTTATACTTTAAATGTTGGGCCCAAATGGGTTAAGCCCAATAAATAAGTTTATAAGTGTTTTAGTCCATTTTGTTGTATTATTAGTCCAATAACGTTAACTTAGCTCGTTAATGTCCGTATGTTTTATAGTTCGGGTTTTATCGGTTTTTACTTGTTATATATGTTTATATATCAGTATATGAGTTTATAAAAGTTTACATTAGACGGGTCCAACCGTCTAAGTTTTATTTAACAAAAACGTTAATTTTACGGTAATAGCCGAAAAAGTCGTAAAAATCATGTTTATAGTTTTTTAACTTATAAAACTTATCAAACTACCATTTTTATAAAATGTCCATTTATTTATCCTTATACATATTTATATAAATGTATTATATAAGTTAGTGGGTTTTAATTCACATTTTATACTATTTTTATTTGAGTGCTTATATAATACTATTATACTTTAATTTCCCAAAATCTGATTTTTACCTTCATGTTCACCATTTTTACCATATCTTGAGTTCTACAAGGAGATAGAAGCTCATTTTTGGACACCATAAACTACATGATATGTGCTACAATTAACTTAGTTTTAGCTACTGCTCAATCCAACTCTAAATATCCTTAACAGTCCGTCCAAAACTGACTATTCAGATTGGTACTCTAAACTTGTTTTGATCATATCTCACTCATTATAATGATTCCATTGCATGGCCAACTCTCACATGTGTATGACATCTTATACTTACTGTATATTGATTATAATTTGCCATTTTATCAGTCTAACATGTGGTTAGTTACTGTTTTTATACAGCCTACCATTTAAGCAAGATTAACCATTTTTACATTTAGTTTTTTATCTTTTTACCCATGATTATCAAATCTATCAACACCAAATCCTCACATAATATTTTTATCATCATATATCATCATACATATATACATTTAAGAAGAAAATACATGATCACATAATCAAAATTAACAAAAGGATGGGGAGGACAATCTTTATACCACCATGATGATGTAGGTTATGATCAAGACATGGATTTTGATAGAGAAACTTGTGATAAAACAAGACCATCTTCAAGACCACCATTCTTCAAGAAATCCTTGTGGAAAATCAGCCCCAAGAATCCATAGTAACTCCTCCTTGGATGTTATAATCACCACCAATCAATAGGGCTTCAAAAGGGCTCCATCATGTGTGTAAATAACATATGATTTATGATTGAATCAAGATCAAATGGAGGTTGTTTTGGGTGAATATGGGACGAAATTTGAGAGAGAGATGAGAGAAATGTGGTGGTTTTGCATGTAGGTGTGTGAGTTTTGTGGTTTGTGTAGCTTGTTTTAAGCTAGTAAGTGGTTTTGGTGCAAGTGAAGGACAAGTGTCCTTGCACTTGTTATAAAAGTGACACCAAATTGTTTTTATGGTTATTGATGGGGGGTGGGACAAGTGTAACTTGTTTCATCCCCTATTAATTTACGGGTACTCCTCGATTCTAGTTTCCTCGATTTGCGTGCCCTCGGGTCGTTTTACGAAAAACGTTTTTATAAATTATGAATGAACGGCACAAAAAGAATCTAATAAAAATTGTCTCATCAAAAACGGAGTTCAAAAACGTAAATACGTAATCCTAAGGTTTCCGGTTTAGTTGTAAAGGACGTTAAATTATTCACGTAAGTCCTAATCTCTTCTCGTAAATTTGTGAGTTTATGAATCAACACAAATTTAAAATCTCAAAATAATATTCACGGACAAATTTATTTTCTGAAATGTTGGACTGTCACCAAAGACGGTGTATGTAAACGTAAGCACGTAACGTAGAATCCTCCGGTTTAGACGTAGTCGATGTTACTTCAAGACGTAAATCCAAATTTCTTCCCAAAAATAAGTGAGTTCATATTATAACATTAAAATAATGTTTTCAAATAAATATTGAGAATAAAATATAAACCATAAATTGACGGATTGTCACAGCATTTATCCCTAAACAGGATCTTTGTCCTCAAAGATCATCTTATCTTACTACTCGCTTCTTATAGAGTTAAAGCCATGTGGGTATTTCCTCCACATTCGATCTTTTCTCACAAGTGTAATTCATTACAATACACGAGTTTCATCAAACATAACTACGGGTATAAGATCAGGCTTAATGTTGACTTACTTTCTCTATCCATGATGTTCACGGGTTTTTGATGAATGCAACTTTTCGCCGATCTAAACTTTATCAAGAAGAATTCAGATTTTCACTTGATAGTCATTTATCAAGTTCGATATACGAAACATAATTCGCGCAGCCCTTGAAGTCCTAAGGTAGATCCAACTTATATGCCTTTCAAACCAATTCTTACATCATCTCAATGGTCCCATACCACGGGGACTTATATCCCATGATCCTTCACATCATCAATTCATTTTTCCATAGTTAAAACTTTTGGCATAACTTCGCTACCCATCTGGCACTTCAAGATCTACATTTCATATTCATATAACCTCCTGCCCACTACCGGCAGTCAATAATCAGATCCTAATTTCAATAATCATTTTAGGTCTCGCGGGTGGTAAGGTTAGGTTCGCCATCATAGGAAACCTTAAACCTAAAATACATGTCCAACTCACAATGGGTGTATGTCGGGTGTCTTCATCCCAACTCCTGCTTATAGATGCTCTAATATATATCCTCACAAGATTCGATCCCGATCCTAATACGATGATTATCAATGATAATCTCTACAAAGGAATGCGATTATACGGTTCATTACCAAAGGTCAGTCATTTAAACATAAAATAGCACTTATAGTATTTTGTATTGTTACTTTACCTCGTCCCTTCGATTGGGGTGGTACACAGTACTCTCATCAAGATTCGTTCCCAATGACTTCTGAGCAGATCTCTAGAAATTCGATGCGAATCGAGGATCTTGATAGAGATGATTGATACAGGCACACCATGTTTACACAACTCCTTTAAATACAAAAGAGTCAATTTCTTCATCAAGAATCTATCATTAACAGGAATGATTTTAACAGATTTGGTCAGTCTGTCGATGATGACCCAAATTGAATCAAATTCAGATGATGACCTTTGCAATAGCTAGACGTTTACTAATGTATGAGGCGATGTCTGCCTTCATAATTTGTCATTAGTACAACTTCTTCATACAAAGATACTTTTAGTCAGAAATGACATAAATAGAATACTTATACTTACAAGATTTCAACATAACTATATCTCACAATCCTCCATATTTAGACAATCACAAGTGGTCTTTTAATCATTTAGCGCCATCGGCTTCTCAATTCTAATGGTTCACATTAGCCGCGAACCCCTTTTATGATCTATATTACCCTTTTTACAAACATCGTTCATATTTAAATTGTTCGGAAATTTTATTTTGCACCTTCATTACTAAGGAACACATCCTAATTGGTTCTTTATCCTTTTCTACATAAGGTGTCAGTATTTACATTCATTAAAAATTTCTTTCTTCACATTTTCTAAGTTTTAGTTTCTTCTCAACTATCATTTTTATCCGTTTTACTCAATCCGACGTCTAAAGCGTCGATAATTATTACAATTAATTAAATAATAATTATTAAATTTTTATGAAACGTAAACGTAAAAATTTTAAATTTCTTAGTTCGACCAATTATATAAAATGTTCAAAATAAATTTGAATTTAATTAACAAGATTTTTGTTGATTTATCGAAAATATTTAATAAGATTCGTAAATGTTCGAAAAATCTTTGGTTATACTTTGGTCAAAATTTTCTTAGTTGAAAGTAAAAATTGTCGTTTCAAATTTCAAGTCATAAGTTATATGGTTTCCTCAATTCTTCTTAAGTTGTCTAAAAGCACACACAAACATTTACCCCTAAACAGGAGTTTAGTTAAATGATTTGTGTATAAGGGAATAATCCCTTAAAAATCTTTTGATAAATGATTTGTCAGAACATATTTCCATTTTCTTTTTGGTAAAACCCAAAGCCTTAATGGTTTCAAATTTTGAAGAGTCAATATATTCCATTTTCTATTAATCACACGGTCAAATAATATAAAGGATTTAGTCTTTAATCTCATGTTAATTATTCAAGGTACATGTTTTTATTGTTCGGCCAATTTAAGGCAGTCTATAACTAATTATTAACTCATTATTATTCTTATATATAAACAATTGGTCCTTAATGATCTCAAGCATGAATTTATCAATTTAGAGCCTACACACGTGATTCACCAAATTTATGAATGCTACATGTGCATTGGTCAATCCAAACGACATTACGTGAAACTCATAATGTTCAGCGAAGTTGATGATAACCATGCCATGGATCAAATCTTTAAAACATACGCTAGAACCTTGTAAATGATCGAACAAATCTTCCATTTCGAGTCATGGATATCGTTTTCGATTGTCAATTTACTTAGTTCACAGTAATCTATAAATATAAGGAATGATAACACCATAGCTCTTCATGATGACGAGCTCGGTAGAATAAAATCTTTCTCCGACAACTCTCTCAGTTGTACGGTAATTCCTTTAATTTAGATGGTGCTGACGTACAGTGCACAAGCCACAGGTGCAGCACTGGGAATATAATCAATACCAATTTCAACCTGCCTTAATAGCAAAAGTCTAGGTAATTCACCAACGAATACTTCCTAAAGTTTCAGATAACAGAAACATCTTTTAATAGATTCATATTAGGTTCTTCTAGATTACAATATCTATAACTAGTTCATAACCATTCACGGTAAAATTTCAAGTCTAAATGCAGGATATGGTCATCCGTCAGGAATTATTTAGATCACTTTTGATAATCAACATCTTATCTTTTAGGGGAATTCTACTCGAGTTCTCATCAATTAAGACAATGTCGTCATGTCAAAATCAATCAATCCATTCTACTGGCACTATCAACTTTCCAATTTTATTGTCGTCGATAAGATGTGAACTTCTCAAAAGACTAATAATAACTCATAATCCTTCACAATTTCAAGGATATTAGGAGACATAACTAACCTTAAAAGAGTAAGGTCAACGCATAATCTACGCGAGAGAATTTCAAATCAGATATAGATGAAAACATTTAATGAATATGAATATATCCCATGTTTTCATAATTTGAGTACACATTAGAAAGCTCCTCGGATCGTTACCCATGTCATTCAAATGAAATCAAATCATAAGAATTGATAAGAACGTCAATACATCCAGTCGGGTATCAACACTCGGTAATCAGATACTTTTCCTAAGAATCTCACTACGGGAGAATTGGACAAGAAAGAATTGTCAATTGTCAAATAAGACAATTTCCACAGATGAGTGAATTCGACTCAGAAGAATAGATGCTACAGGCACATATGTAGGTGTCCCTAACACTATGTCCTTATTTTTCACTTCTTGCAGATCTCATAAATTTTAATCTTTCACAATCTTCAAAGAAAATTTAGTGTTTATTAATCAGTTTTATGGTGACTACTAATCAGCCTTGCATGGTCCATTCTAAATTGTATGTAGGCGTGCAACTATATACAATTTCAAGATTAACGATGCAATACCCAGTTCGTCAAAATTTTATCATCATGTTTATAATAAAAACATTTTCATGCTTAATTCTTAAATAAGAATCAAAAATAAATTTACAAAGACTTTCTTTGTTATGAAAACAATTAAGTTTTCCAAGGTGTTTTATAAACAACTTCATTTTGATAACAATCACCTATAAATCTCACTTTGAATAATCCTTATAGTGATGAAAATTCAATTTTTCTCAAGGGATACTGTTTTATCTTATAAAAACAATGAGTGATCTGCAAAAGAGTGATGAAAATTTGTTCACCAAGAACTAACTACAATATATCAGGAAATGAGCTTTAGCCAAATAATCATGAGGTTCATAACCTCGATGGCACTCAGGAAGAATAATCCACAACGTAACTCAATTCGAGATGAGTACTTATTCAATGGTTGCATCACTAATGCGAGCATTAGGAAGAAGCAAGAAAAGATAGATATCATCGATACATGTAGAATTTAGCAATCAAAGGTAGTCTTTTTCATTAATCACAAACAAGTCAAAATTGTACCGTAACACATTACGTGTCACTATGTCATACAATTCTCAGAACTCATCCTACCAACTGATATCTCAGTTAAGTTAGGGATTATTTTTAAAAGATACCACAATGAATACTAACCTATAAGAGTCATGGGGGTTCCACCTGTCCCGGAAGATCCATCGGTCCCTATTCAGAAGAAGATTTCTTCAATTTATTTCCTGGACACTAAGCATCCTCATTAGTGGACAATAGCCTAGGAACAACCCTTAATACGAACCAACAATCAATTAAAACCTTATAATTCAATCACAGAACTTAACGACTTCCTCTTAATAATTTAATATTCCATACAGGTTAAATTTTACTTTATTCAAGTTTCAATCAGTCTTATACTCAATTCGATATCCTACCTCATTCTCCAATTCTTTCAATCTTATTATTAAACCTTAAAAGGGCAATAAAAGCTCGATATGATCAACACTTAATTTCCAATCCTATAGCTCTTACAAGAACAATTATCAAATGAGTCACTAGTATGAAATGACTCACACATTCAATTAGACTTCTCAGAAAGGTATTAGTGGCATGAGGCTTTTGGGTAATGGTTCCAATGACAGCCTCAAGTGCAACATTCACCCTTTCGATTTCCAAGTTTAAGAATTGGGTGACAATGAATCAGATGACATCTTTCTAGGTGGTAATGTTTTGTCAAACTCCACTCTATAAGGAAAGATCGTCATGACATCGATATCAGATATAATCTCGCCAATTCTTCTTCAATATCACAATAAACTAATATCTACATTTCTACGAATATCAACCATTTTGTTGGGATCATAAATATCCACAACTTGGTTTAGATCTAGGATAGATAGAATTCCTACGAGAATAGCTTCGATTAATTTACTACGGGAGTTAGGGTTCCTTGTGACAATCTACGTCGTATAAATACCTTGTATAAATATCAAAATAATCATCAAACAATCATGTAATAAAATTACATCATATATATATATATATATAATCCAAGTTATATATATATTAAAATAACACTTCTCAATCTGGCCTTGTCGGTAACTCAGGAATTCTTCGGCACCGTTATAGTCGAAAGATTTTTAGACATTTTTAGAAAAATGTTTATAGTTAAAAGATTTTGAAATGTTTTATTCAGAACCTTGGTTTTAAAAATCTTTCGTTCTCTATAACGAGAGCTCTGGTACCAAACTGTAACACCCCCAATTTTTATACAACTCAATACAGCGGAAGACTCGTTGGTGTTACGGGATAACACATTACTCACATCATAGATAACGCTTAAAAATCGCGTCGTTTAATAATAAAACATTTCCATTCATAATCAAATTTACATAGGTCCCAAGTCATTGTATTTCATACAGGTTTTACAAAGCGTTTGAATGGAAATTATTGTTTAAGTGCGGGCCATGAATTCTTGTCGTCTTCCCGAGAATTACCTTCAAGTACCTGAGATAAAACATGTTAAAAGAAAAGGTCAGCGATAACGCCGAGTGAATTCATAGAGTTTAATAAAATCCATCAATTTAACATCGGTATAAAATTATTACCGAAAATCATTTTGTACAATTCATTGTAATAGGCCATAAAATAGCCAAAGTCATTTTATACAAATCCTTATCAAAATCATAATATAGGCTTTCGCCTTCAAAATCATTATACGAACCAATGTCGTAAAAATATCATACAATACGTTTTAAAACGTTGTATGGAGTTAAATAAAAACCGTTATATGATTATGGTTATGAAAACCAAAACACGAACATAATATCAATAGTAAGACCCCGTATTGATAGTCAGGCAATATATCGTAATTTAATGCTTAAAGCAGTATTTCGTTAATTGGATTATTATAAGCCGCATGACATTGTTACCTTACTACAACAAACAACGGGTAGCTAGCCCGAAACTCATTTGCCCATCTAAATTAGCGTGTCATCACAAAGGTCACGCTATGTAAATCTTCTCATACATAAATTCGCTTACCAATCAATTTGGCACGACGGGGATCAACCGTCAAGGCGCGAACTGGGGTGATCGTCCCCAAATAGTACTATTATATGCATAAGCGTCTACCAAATCCCGGTAGTTCACAATTCATGCTAATGGGACTTTTAGTGACATAACCTAACTTTAATAATCCATTTTATTTCATTTGTCGGGTCATATATTCATTCATCGGGTCATACAATCATTCGGGTCCAAATCAATAAACAAACAATCGGGACAAATAGTGTCCTAATTCATAAAAACTAACATGTTATCTCCCTCGCGGGTTTATAAAACATTTCATAAAAATATTTAAAAGAGTGTGAGGCTATGAACTCACGTTGATGTGGGAAAGCGGGTTATCGGCAATTCGGACGTACGGTACGTACTTCAATCACGGAAACCTAGACAAATAATACTCGTCTTAGACTCTTGTCCAATGACTTTATAAAAATAACAATTATGTATACATATGATGATTATATATATATATATATATATGATGATCAAGTGGGTTTATATATTCTCATTCACTCATTTTTGTGTTTATGTATTGGTAACTTCTTACTAGTTTACTAGTTTTACCTATTTACGTATTTTAGGTCCAATAAGCCTATTATAAGTTTATTAACTTGTATTAATCCATTTCATACTTGTATTATCAGTATTTATACTTTACATGTTGGACCCAAATGGGTTAAGCTCAATAAATAAGTTTATAAGTGTTTTAGTCCATTTTGTTGTATTATTAGTCCAATAACGGTAACTTAGCTCGTTAATATCCGTATGTTTTATAGTTCGGGTTTTATCGGTTTTTACTTGTTATATATGTTTATATATCAGTATATGAGTTTATAAAAGTTTACATTAGACGGGTCCAACCGTCTAAGTTTTATTTAACAAAAACGTTAATTTTACGGTAATAGCCGAAAAAGTCGTAAAAATCATGTTTATAGTTTTATAACTTATAAAACTTATCAAACTACCATTTTTATAAAATGTCCATTTATTTATCCTTATAAATATCTATATAAATGTATTATATAAGTTAGTGGGTTTTAATTCACATTTTATACTATT
Organism: Glebionis coronaria; assembly: GCA_025667525.1. NCBI lineage: Eukaryota > Viridiplantae > Streptophyta > Magnoliopsida > Asterales > Asteraceae > Glebionis > Glebionis coronaria. Next base: position 609,137,429 of record CM046877.1, on the reverse strand, counting down.
TTTATTTGAGTGCTTATATAATACTATTATACTTTAATTTCCCAAAATCTGATTTTTACCTTCATGTTCACCATTTTTACCATATCTTGAGTTCTACAAGGAGATAGAAGCTCATTTTTGGACACCATAAACTACATGATATGTGCTACAATTAACTTAGTTTTAGCTACTGCTCAATCCAACTCTAAATATCCTTAACAGTCCGTCCAAAACTGACTATTCAGATTGGTACTCTAAACTTGTTTTGATCATATCTCACTCATTATAATGATTCCATTGCATGGCCAACTCTCACATGTGTATGACATCTTATACTTACTGTATATTGATTATACTTTGCCATTTTATCAGTCTAATATGTGGTTAGTTACTGTTTTTATACAGCCTACCATTTAAGCAAGATTAACCATTTTTACATTTAGTTTTTCATCTTTTTACCCATGATTATCAAATCTATCAACACCAAATCCCCACATAATATTTTTATCATCATATATCATCATACATATATACATTTAAGAAGAAAATACATGATTACATATTCAAAATTAACAAAAGGATGGGGAGGACAATCTTTATACCACCATGATGATGTAGGTTATGATCAAGACATGGATTTTGATGGAGAAACTTGTGATAAACCAAGACCATCTTCAAGACCACCATTCTTCAAGAAATCCTTGTGGAAAATCAGCCCCAAGACTCCATAGTAACTCCTCCTTGGATGTTATAATCACCATCAATCAATAGGGCTTCAAAAGGGCTCCATCATGTGTGTAAATAACATATGATTTATGGTTGAATCAAGATCAAATGGTGGTTGTTTTGGGTGAATATGGGATGAAATTTGAGAGACAGGTGAGAGAAATGTAGTGGTTTTGCATGTAGGTGTGTGATTTTTGTAGTTTGTGTTGCTTGTTTTAAGCTAGTAAGTGGTTTTAGTGCAAGTGAAGGACAAGTGTCCTTGCACTTGTTATAAAAGTGACACCAAATTGTTTTTATGGTTATTGATGGTGGGTGGGACAAGTGTAACTTGTTTCATCCCCTATTAATTTAAGGGTACTCCTCGATTCTAGTTTCCTCGATTTGCGTGCCCTCGGGTCGTTTTACGAAAAACGTTTTTATAAATTATGAATCAACGGCACAAAAAGAATCTAATAAAAATTGTCTCATCAAAAACGGAGTTCAAAAACGTAAATACGTAATCCTAAGGTTTCCGGTTTGGTTGTAAAGGACGTTAACTTATTCACGTAAGTCCTAATCTCTTCTCGTAAATTTGTGAGTTTATGAACCAACACAAATTTAAAATCTCAAAATAATATTCACGGACAAATTTATTTTCTGAAATGTTGGACTGTCACCAAAGACGGTGTATGTAAACGTAAGCACGTAACGTAGAATCCTCCGGTTTAGACGTAGTCGATGTTACTTCAAGACGTAAATCCAAATTTCTTCCCAAAAATAAGTGAGTTCATATTATAACATTAAAATAATATTTTTAAATAAATATTGAGAATAAAATATAAATCATAAATTGACGGACTGTCACAGCCTTTACCATAGATTGAACATTATAATTCAATTTGATAAGCTATTAAGCATAAAAAAGAAAGCCAATCCAAACCCTCACTTATGAAAAATACATAACCCTTGGTACAAAGATCAAGAATGAAAGTGATCACATCAACCTTAATGTAGATTGGTATCATTCTTACAAATCATGCCCCACAACTTTAGATTGATAAATAGCAAAAACGTAGATAGGAATCAAGATGCACAACGTTTTTCCAAAAAATGAACCATAAACAATAAGCACTAAAGGGTATATTGCTTACCTTCGTTATTTTCTCGTGGATGAGAATAGATAAATGAATCAGGAAAAAAATGAATCTTGGCCTGCAAAAAAAAACCACTATAAGCTTAATCCACATTTTATCATACACGTAGAAAAGAAAATTATAACATATGGTGTTTTATGACTAAAATGAAAAAAATATACCTAATAAAATTTATTGAAACCTGATGCAAACATTATCTCAGAAAGAATCTGAAAGCAAAGTCAAATGACTATGAGAACGCATATGAGTTATCAATATCATCAAGATCCGAAGACAATGAATTTCACCAAGAACGAAATCACTTGCATAGTCATCATAGAACAAAAATGGAGATCCATGGTGTTTTTTAATCGGTTGATTTATCAGAGGATTTATACGTGTATTTTTGAATCAGTGTTTCACAAAAATAAGCCTAAACTCACGGGTCTTTCCTTTTTTTAAATAATTTATACCATTTTTAAAAAGAGCGATTATTATATATATGAAAACCTTTTGAAAGGTTTTTAAAAAAATTATGTTATAGAATGAATTTTAGAAAGTTTTGATGACATTAAATTTTTTTGAAACTGATTCTGACTTTGAAAAAAAAGTTGTGTGTGGGAGAAGGCTTGGACTTATTTTTAGATAGGTATTATTACAATAAATTATGTACGGCAACATTTTAGCAAAATCACTTATATCATATTAAAAAGTAATAGTTTACATAATTAAAGAAACCTTTATATTTTTTGATTTTTTTTTCTTTTTTAAAAAGGTTAAAACTGGTTTAAATATATAAGCTAATTATGACAATGTTTTTATGACACATTTAATAGCAAAGATTTAGGAACTTGTAGAAACATGTTATTTTAGGAAAGTTTTTTAAAAAAATTTAAACTTAAAAAACTTGTAAATTATTTCATTTTTATTAGAAAACACACAAAAACGTAAAGATAAGCATATTCAAGCAAAAAATTCACAAATCTATTATCAATAAGGTGTAGAGAAATCAGATATTAATCAGGAGGATCAATAGAATAAGGTTATAGAAAGGTAATGTATGATTTTTTTTGGAGGGTTTTTTATTTGAAGAGGTGCGTGTTTGTGACCGGGTTGAATGATTTGATATTGTTAATGAAATAATGCCTAAAAACGTTACTTGCACTTTTCGGTCTCGCTTTGTTTTGATTACGACAATTTGTAAAAACAAGCATTTACGAAAACAACGAAAAATGAATTCTTGAGTTTAAGTATTTTTTCATTTTACCCATTTTCACTTAAGGTATGAATAAACAAGTACTAACCTTAATCAAGTGATCAAGTGATTTAAACTTTCTTAAAACTCACTTTTTATTAAGTGTGATAAGTTTTTATTAAACTTTCTTTTTAAGAAAGTGTTTTATTAAATTAATTATTTGAAATTTGAAAATGGCATATTCTTATTTGGTTAAGAATATACTTTCAGGATATTTTTTATATCCAGATAAGACCTCCACCACTAAAGGACAAAAAATGGAGCGGAGTCTAGGCAACGGTTCTCTAGTGCCTAGGCGGTTCCTTATCGATAAGGAACCGCCAGCTGAGCTAAGGAACCGCGGCCAGATATATCCGTTGGGCCTTTGTCCTATAAATAGTGGACCATTCTCAGCTTTTCAAATGACCTCTTTTGCACATCTATTTCCAGATTCAAACTCTCTTCTTTAATCACTCAAATCTTTGATCATTTGTTTGATTACTACTTGTTTAAGAAGTGAATCTTGTTCTTCCATCCCTTCCTCTCCAAGTGCAAAGAGAAGAACACTATCCTTGTGAAGTGTTGAGTCCACCACCAAAGATCCATTGAAGATCTACTTTTATACATTTGTTGTTGTGTCTTAGTTGAGAAGATCCAAGTAGTTGTGTCTATTTGGAAGTTGTGTATGTACTAAGTATAGTTGTGTAGATTGGTCCTAGCTACCATTAGGGCTCGACTTTTAGCTTAGAGTCGGAAATTGGTTAAGCGACGTGTACGGTTTTCTCCACCATAAGGAGCTTGTTGTGTAGTGAACTCTCGAGTAAGGAGTACTCGAGGAGTGGAGTAGGAACGAGGAGTGAGCTTCGTTGCCGAACCACTATAAATCCTTGGTGTTCGGTTTGATCTTTCTTTACCCTTAACTCTTTACATTCTTTATTCTTTGTGCATATATATTTGTTAGTATTAGCTTAGTTACACTATCATTGTTCATATTGTGCATAAGAAGATTTCACACATTTCCTCAAGTCTAAGTTTTTGAAAAAGGATTTTTGAAAACCACCTTTTAACAAGTAAATTATAAGAAACTATTCAACCCCCCTTCTAGTTTCTACAATTGGTATTAGAGCGTGGTTGCTCAAGAATTTTTAAAGTATATTGTATTTTAAAACTTGAATCGATCTATGGATTCCAACAAATACCTAGAAGGGCAATCTATGCAAAGACCACCACTTTTTGAAACCGATAGTTTTATCTATTGGAAAAATAGATTTGAAACTTATGTGAAATCAAAAGATTTAGATCTTTGGCATGTTATTACCAATGGTGATTTTTTACCTTATCAATTTAATGAAGTTTCTAAAACAAAAGAATTGGTCACTTTTGACAAAGCTAATGACGATACTAAAAAGTAACTTTCAAAAAATAATGAGGCTAAAATGATGATTTATAATGCTTTACCTAAGAAAGAGTATGAAAGGATTTTTATGTGTGAAACCGCTAAAGATATTTGGAACACTCTTTTAGTAACCCACCAAGGTAATAGCCAAGTCAAAGAAAGCAAAATCGATCTTCTTGTCCAACAATATGAACAATTTGTCATCTTAGAAGATGAAACTATTGATAGTGCATTTGCTATGTTTAACACCATTATTACTAGTCTAAAAGCACTTGATGAAGGTTTTTCTAGCAAGAACAATGTTAGAAAGTTTCTAAGGGCTTTACATCCAAAGTGGAGAGCAAAAGTCACGGCGATTGAAGAATCGAAAGATCTCTCAACTTTATCACTCGATGAACTCATAGGCAACTTGAAGGTTCATGAGATGATAATTTTGAAGGACTCGGAATTAGTGAAAACCAAGAGTGAAAGGAAATCTCTTGCACTTAAAGCCAAGAAGGCACAAAGTGACCACGATAGTTCCTCGGAAAGCGATGACGAGGAGTATGCATTGGCGGTGAGAGATTTCAAGAAGTTCTTCAAGAGACGAGGTCAACACGTTAGGCAACCCAACAATGACAAGAAACCATTCTCAAAGAATCGGTTTGCCAAGAACGAAAAAGGTGATAGGAATTGCTTTAGATGTGGTGATCCAAATCACTTCATTGGTGATTGTCCAAAGCCCGCTCGCGATAAGAACCACACGGCGTTCGTCAGTGGCGCTTGGAGCGATAGCGGTGAAGATGATGATGACAACCCCAAAGAGGAGAAATGTCTTATGGGTGACACTTCTAAAGAGCTACATTCCGAAACCGAATATTATAGTTATGATAGCTCCACCTTTGATGATATTGAATTTGAAGGCAAATATGATTGTTTACACAAACTTAGTCTCACATTCATAGAAAAGAACAAAACCTTAAAATCAACCAAAACTAAGCTCGAAAATGAGATCAATGAACTTAGGGAGAAATTGGCTAAACTTGAGAAAAATAAAGAGGTTGATTTAAGTTGCTTAAGTTGTGATAAACTTAGATTAGAAAATGAAGACCTCAAGAACACCTCCATTAAATTGGAAAAATTCATGAAAGGTACTAGTGCTCTTGATGACATGTTAAACAAACAAGTTCATTCAAAGGAAAGACTTAGTGTAGGTTTTAACTCAAATGAAGCCTCAACTAGTGAACCAAAACAAGTCATGTTTTCACAAAAAACGTCTGCTGTACGCGATCCCAAATTGTATGGGGCGGTTCCTTATCACTATGGAACCGCCGCCATAGATAAGGTACCGCGGCCAGAGGGTGATTTTGGTGAAAATCCTGAACTTTCTGAAAAGTCTAAGTTAGATGAAAAACCAAAGCATCTTATTGTTAATAAAGTACAATTACCCATACTTGACAACAATATCGTTGATAAGTTCTACAAGCCATTAAGTAAACCTCTCATGGGAAATAGAAGTTTATCAAGACCATCTTCTACTCCACCTAGAGTACGAAATGTGTCTAAGCCTAGAAGTAGAACAACAAATCCTAGAAAAGATAATCAAAACAATTCACGACCTAGAAGTAAAATTCCAACACCTAGAAGGAATAATCATAATTCTAAACCTAGATCAAATACACCTAGGAGAAATAATAAACAACAAAATGGTTACATGAATTACTACCCTCCTCCATTTTGTTCTCCATGGGGAACCCCTCCTTCATTCATGCATCCCAACCAAATGCAAGGGATGTTTGGAACTAACAATATTGGACCCATGAGATATTGGGGACCAAATGTTTGATCTTGTGTGTTGTTACCTAGATATGCTTGGGAATTGATTTGGAGCCCGATGAGTGGATTAAGGATAGTGGATGTTCTAAACACATGACGGGTAATCGAAGTTTGTTCTCGCATTACAAAGCATATGATGGAGGTAACGTCACATTCGCTAGTAGTCTACATGGTAATATCATTGGCAAAGGTACGGTTTCTCTTGACTCCTTGACCATTGATAATGTTGAGCACGTAGATAACTTAGGGTTTAACCTTTTAAGTATAGGTCAAATTTGTGATAATAAGTGTAAGGTCATCTTTTCGGAACATGACAGTGAAATCGTAAAAGATGGAAAGGTCATTGGAAAAGGTATTAGAAAGCATGGGCTTTATGTTATGAAGGTCAATAAGAAGTCAAAAGACAACATATGTCTTGCGACTATAGATGATAGTTCTACTCTTTGGCATAGGAGATTAGGTAACGCTAATATGCGTTTATTTCAATCTTTAGTCTCTAAGGAGTTGGTAAGACACCTCCCCAAGATTAAGTTTGATAGTCACTTTTGTGATGCTTGCAAAGTTAGAAAGCAAGTTCACTCAAGTTACAAAGCCAAGAATTTGGTTTCGACCTCTCGGTGCTTAGAGCTCCTACATATGGATATTTTTGGACCTTCCGCCATACGGAGTTATGGAGGTAACCTTTATATCCTAGTTATAGTTGATGACTATTCTAGATTCACTTGGACTAGATTTTTGGCATCTAAGAATGAAGCTTTCGATCACTTCAAAATCTTTAGTCGAAGACATCAAAATCAACTAGGATGTTCAATTGTCTCTATTAGGACGGATCATGGTAGGGAATTTGATAATGAAGTGAAATTTGGTGCCTTTTGTGAAGCTCATGGTATTACCCATAACTTATCGGCTCCTCGCATTCCACAATCAAATGGGTTAGTTGAAAGGAAGAATAGGACTCTCCTAGAGATGAGTAGGACGATGTTAAACGAGCAATCTTTGCCTCAAAAGTTTTGGTGCAATGCCGTGGACACATCGACTTATATTCTCAACCGAATTCTTATTCGACCTTTCCTAGGAAAGACCCCCTATGAGATTCTTAAAGGTAAGAAACCCTCATTGGAATACTTTAGGGTGTTTGGAAGCAAGTGCTTTATCCTCAACACCAAAGACTACCTTACCAAGTTTGACCCAAAGTCTTACGAAGGTATCCTTTTAGGTTATTCCCAAACTAGCAAAGCCTACATAGTCCTAAATAGAACCTCGGGGGTTATTGAAGAATCACTCAACGTAACCTTTAATGAAACCCCTCCTTCACCCAAGACACCACCATTGGTTGATGATGACTTGGATGAATTAGAAGTAGTTAAAGCCAAAGAGGTTAGAAAAATAGGAGTTGAAGACCTTAGTGTTGAAAAGGAAGTAAACATTAAGGAATCTAGGGATCATACTCTCAATAATGTCATTAGTGACTTAAATCAAAGGACCCTAAGATCTCAAGTCCAAAACCAAAGCAACTTCTTTTGTTTTGTCTCCTTGATTGAACCAAAGAATGTTAAAGAAGCTTTGACGGATGAGAGTTGGGTCATTGCGATGCAAGAAGAATTGAATTAATTCGTTGCCAATGATGTTTGGGAACTTGTTCCTCCACCTAGAAGTTCTACCATTATAGGAACCAAATGGGTTTAGGAATAAGTTAGATGAGAATGGCGTTGTGTCTCGTAACAAGGCTAGACTTGTAGCTCAAGGCTATAATCAACAAGAAGGGATTGATTATGATGAGACATATGCACCGGTAGCTAGATTAGAATCCATTAGAATCCTCTTAGCCTACGCTTGTGCCTTAGATTTTAAGCTTCAACAAATAGATGTAAAGAGTGCATTTCTTAACGGTTTGATCAATGAGAAGGTATATGTGGCTCAACCTCCCGGCTTCATTGATTTTGAGAAACCAGATCATGTTTACAAGCTTAAGAAAGCACTTTATGGACTCAAACAATCACCCAAAGCTTGGTATGATAGACTTAAAGAGTTTCTTGTTAAACATGAGTATACCATGGGGATGGTAGACAACACGCTCTTTACAAAGAAGAAAGGTTCTCACCTCATAATTGTACAAATATATGTTGATGACATTATATTTGGATCAACTTGTCTAGACTTGTGTGATGACTTTGCCAAAATCATGCATGATGAGTTTGAAATGAGTATGATAGGAGAACTTAACTTCTTTTTAGGACTCCAAATTAAATAAATGGATGATGGTATTTTCTTTAGTCAATCTAAGTATGCTAAAGAAATGCTAAAGAAATTTAGATTAGAAGAATCTAGACCAATGAAGACCCCAATGGCCTCGGATACTAAACTCACCGTAGATGATGATTGTGAGTCGGTAAACAACACCAAATATAGAGGTAGGATTGGTAGTTTGTTGTACCTAACGGCAAGTCGACCGAATATCATGTTTAGTGTTTGCCTTTGTGCTCGCTTCCAAGAGGCTCCCAAAACCTCTCACCTTGAAGCGGTTAAGCGTATCTTCTGATACATTAAAGGCACTATACATTTAGGATTATGGTATCCTAAAGGGACCGGCGTAGAAACCATTGTCTACGCGGACTCGGATCATGCGGGAGACTATGTGGACCGGAAAAGCACTAGTGGAGTTTGTACCTTCATGGGTTGTTGTTTAACTTCTTGGTTCTCCAAGAAACAAACCGCTCTTGCAATATCCACCACGGAAGACAAGTATGTGAGTGCCGGAAAAGCATGCCAACAAGCTCTATGGATGAAGCAAGCGCTTGTTGATTACGGGATTTCTCTTGATGTTGTTCCCATCATGTGCGATAATAAAGGCGCTATAGACCTTAGCAAGAATCCCGTGCAACATTCGCGAACCAAACACATAGAAATTCGACACCATTTCCTTAGGGATAATGTTCAAAAGGGGAACATTTCAATTGAGAAGGTACCCTCCGAGGACAACTTAGCCGACATCTTCACTAAGCCACTTAAGAGGGAAACTTTTAATTACTTGCGTCTAGGTCTAGGATTAATGGAAAATCTTTCTTAATTACCTTCTTCTCTTTGTGTGTCTCATTTTAACACTTTGAGTCATTGAGTCTTCCAAACTCTTTTTGATAAACCCTCTCTTTCGAAAATGGTTGAGAAATGCTTTTGACATTGTTAATTCAATCTAAAAAAGGTTTTTCATAGATTCTCGCTATTAATCTAGAGCTTACATAATTCATATGTATGATTCTCTCAAACATAGCAAGAACAAGATAGAATCATGGAGGATCATTGTGTCATGACTTAAGGTCTTGTCTTACACACCTCCTACATCGATTTTTTTAATCCATGTAATTTGGTCAAATCTCTATTTGGTAAGTTTGTATATGTTTTCTTTGTCTATCTTTACTTTTAAGCATATCCCTATGATAAGTTAGACTAGAAAAATAAGATTTGCTGAATTGAAAAATCTTCCACCAAACACCAAACACAGCCCCTGTAGGCGGTTCCATAAGTGAACCGCGGTTCCTTAGTGATAAGGAACCGCCGGGCATGATAAGGAACCGTATAAAGTGCCTTCCTTTTTCGGGTTTTTTCTCTGAAACTCCAGATTTGCTCCAACATTTTTTGAGAATCTTTGTTTCAAACCCTTTGACCACCCCAAAATACCTTAAATCTTCCCTATTTAAACCTTAAGCATTTTGCCATACTTCACATCCCAAAATGTCTTATTCTCCCAATGAAAGCCTTGAATCTCCTTCATTTTCTCCAATTGCTTTCAACCCAAATTCACCCAAGAACACTCTTAATCACATTTCGCCTACCAAGAATGTTGATTGTGGAACTTCTTTGCTTCCACCACCACCCTTTAGTGTTCTTCCTCCTTCTCATGATAATTTCATACACCATGGAACATATTGTCATTGTTGTCAATATCAACATCTTGCTATGGCACACATCTATAAGGAGTTGAGCTACATCAAGAGTCTCTTAATCAAGCCTCCTCTTCACTATGATTATGAGACCTCCAACAAGCCACCACCACCACCCTCCGCCATTACCTTGTCTTTCATATAAGCATTGGTTGCTTATCCACAAGACACTAAATTCAAGCAAATCTTATAATTCTAGAATAACTAGGATTAGATTTATGCTTTTGGCTTATTTCTTTTTCCATACTTCTTTGTATGATGTTCTTTTAGTAACCTATCTTGGATCTTCGTCTTTGTGTTTTCTTATCTTTTATTTTTTGTGACCTATTGCTATATATTGTTGGTTGTTTCTTTTGTTCAACTACCCTTCTATGTAGCTTGTCACCATATCTCGATTCCTCGATGCCCCAAGCTAGGGGGAGTAAGCACCAAGGGGGAGTCTTTGCTAAGTCCGTTTCTTCAACACCGACTTGTGCAACCTTTTTGCTTCGACAAAGGGGGAGAAATGAATAAACTCGTCTTCGAAAATCTTGTTTTTTGTGTGATTGAGTTTATGTATTGTCGGAATCAAAAAGGGGGAGATTGTTAATGCAATAATGCCTAAAAACGTTACTTGCATTTTTCGGTCTCGCTTTGTTTTGATTACGACAATATGTAAAAACAAGCATTTACGAAAACAACGAAAAACGAATTCTTGAGTTTAAGTATTTTTTTCATTTTACCCATTTTCACTTAAGGTATGAATAAACAAGTACTAACCTTAATCAAGTGATCAAGTGATTTAAACTTTCTTAAAACTCACTTTTTATTAAGTGTGACAAGTTTTTATTAAACTTTGTTTTTAAGAAAATGTTTTATTAAATTAATTATTTGAAATTTGAAAATGGCATATTCTTATTTGGTTAAGAATATCCTTTCAGGATATTTTTTATATCGAGATAAGACCTCCACCACTAAAGGACAAAAAATGGAGCGGAGTCTAGGCAGCGGTTCTCTAGTGCCTAGGCGGTTCCTTATCGATAAGGAACCGCCGGCTGAGCTAAGGAACCGCGGCCAGATATATCCGTTGGGCCTTTGTCCTATAAATAGTGGACCATTCTCAGCTTTTCAAATGACCTCTTTTGCACATCTATTTCCAGATTCAAACTCTCTTCTTTAATCACTCAAATCTTTGATCATTTGTTTGATTACTACTTGTTTAAGAAGTGAATCTTGTTCTTCCATCCCTTCCTCTCCAAGTGCAAAGAGAAGAACACTATCCTTGTGAAGTGTTGAGTCCACCACCAAAGATCCATTGAAGATCTACTTTTATACATTTGTTGTTGTGTCTTAGTTGAGAAGATCCAAGTAGTTGTGTCTATTTGGAAGTTGTGTATGTACTAAGTATAGTTGTGTAGATTGGTCCTAGCTACCATTAGGGCTCGACTTTTAGCTTAGAGTCGGAAATTGGTTAAGCGACGTGTACGTTTTTCTCCACCATAAGGAGCTTGTTGTGTAGTGAACTCTCGAGTAAGGAGTACTCGAGAAGTGGAGTAGGAACGAGGAGTGAGCTTCGTTGCCGAACCACTATAAATCCTTGGTGTTCGGTTTGATCTTTCTTTACCCTTAACTCTTTACATTCTTTATTCTTTGTGCATATATAATTGTTAGTATTATCTTAGTTACACTATCATTGTTCATATTGTGCATAAGAAGATTTCACACATTTCCTCAAGTCTAAGTTTTTGAAAAAGGATTTTTGAAAACCACCTTTTAACAAGTAAATTATAAGAAACTATTCAACCCCCCCCCCCCTCTAGTTTCTACAGATATGTTATAAAAATATTATTGTAAAAGAATAATTACATTATTGTAAAAGAATAACACTTATTTATAAACAAAAAAAGTATTTTAATTATTTTATAAAAATTATCTTATTTATACTATTTATTTATAAAACGAATTTACAATGTGCTTCATACAAAGTTCTGTAACAAAAACACCTCCTTGATCTCATGGTTGGAACAAAATTCTTCCTTAAATATGGTAATGTATTAACTTAGTTTTTAATGTTCAAACTTAAAAGAGTTGTACATATAGGTTATTTAAGGAATGGTTTTTAATTTTGCAAGCTTAAGAGATTTGTAAATTATTTTGTTTTATTAACTAAATATAGAATATAGATTATGTTGTACTAGCAGGGTACCCGCGCGATGCGGCGGCGGGTACCCTGTGACAAAATTTTCTAGCGCACACATGTTATTTGAGTATTCGTTTTTAACATTCGTTACGTCCGGGGAAAAATCCATCATTATCTTCCCAGAAAACCAAATCACCAAGACCACAACAACCATAAATTACTTATTGACATGAGGTATTTTAAAGGTATGAGTTTTTATGTGTCTTAAAAAAATGACCGTATATATTTCTCATGTTAATAAGGTTTTCATATAGATTGGTGTTCGCGTCACCGGCTCTCCCGATATGTCACAGAATCCTGATGTTGTCGCCAATTTTTAGGTTTTTTCATAGATATATGTATTTATCATGTTTTATATGTGAAACATATCTAAGGGGCTGTTTGATAAAAAAAGTAAATTTAGCACTCAATGAGTCAACATGCTGAATTCTAAGATGCTGAATGATAATAATTCTGAATGAAAATAATCGTTTAATAATCGTTCTGAATGAATGAATGTTTTAAATTTATTTTTGTCCTCCATGGAATCTTGTTAAAGAATTATTAAAAATTCAATATTTAAAAATAAGATATTAATTTTTTTAATATTAAAATTTAAGATATTATTAAAAATTCAACATTTCAATAAGATATTAGTTTTTTAATATTAGAATTTAAGATCTATATTTCAAATGATGGTAATATTGAAATTTAGAATTCATACTTTAGTCACGAAATTTTAGACCAAATATAAACTTATCATTTGAAACAAAATAGTTCGTAAACTTATACACAACATAAAAATGAAAAAAATAAAATAAAATCGTTACTATAGCAAATAATGATGAGGTAGGACAAAAAAAGCAATTGAAGACAATGTTACAACTACTGAATCGGAAAGAGAGATTTGTGTGATGGCCCACTCAGTGCTGCATTGGCCCATTCAGCATAAACTTTTTTTCTATCAAACACATTTATTTCTGACCGATTCATTGATGGATACTTTGTCATTCAATTAAGTGGCAATCAAACATGCCCTAACTTATTATTGTCAATCTATAATAGTTATGTGAACATTGTTTGGAAAAGAAAAAAATGGTGATTGAGTTGTACATTATGTTATTTATGTTGTAATAGAAAGGGTTGGGGTGTATTTATGTTATCATCAATTGTATTTTCTAGAAAAAGTTTGGATTGTACATCATGTTATTGAACTTGTATTACTTAAAATCAAATGTAAGTTGATGCATTAAAAAGATTTATAGTATGTTGTTGTAGTTGTACATTTGGCTTGTAAAGTTATACCTCTTAATTTTTTTGCATTTAATAGGAGAGAAGATGTAATTTGTTTTATAAAAGAGTAAGATATTGTTGAGTCGGGTGTAAATGGTAGATAATTATCAAAACAAATATTATTTGAACGGACTGATGATTTGGATTTTCACAATAGATTGCACGTATGCCAAGTGGGCGATCTTTTTCATTAAACGAACGGCACATCACTCTAGTAGAGATGCCCTAAGGATAAACGTACAAGTGTTTTTCGGTTTGATTTTCGGATGACTAGGTTTATTCGGGTTGGATTATTTGAATAAGATCTTTTTTGGTCAATCGAAAACTAAACTGAACTATACTAGAATTTAATTGAACCGATGTGAAAATCGAACCCCATAGAGACACATATAAAAAATAAAGATAGAATGCATAAAAGGGATAAAAGTAGGGGTGTTTTTTGTTCCGGTTTTCGAATGATTTGATTTATTTGGATAAAAAAAAATTCTAGTCAACTGAAAACTCAACTTAACTGAATTGTACTAGTATTTAACCAAATCAAAGTGAATTTCGAATTTGAATTTGAACTCGATTAATCCTAATCACACGGTTTAATTTAAAAAACATATATAATTATGCAGATATTTATTTTTAGAGTAAAGTGCAAAAATCATCTATGTAATTTGTCAAAATTTCGAATTACATGCTTCGTCAATACTTCGTATAACATACATCCTTTTGTGGTCATAATATAGTGCACCATACATCCCTGATTACAGATGTTACAAATATTCTGTCAATTAAGTACTAACAGGATATAGCAGGAGGGTATAGTCGTCTTTTTTTTCAATGTGGAAGTATATTTTGTCAGTTAACGCCTCAATACCTTAAAATTAAATCATTGTTATGTGAATGGCTAGACGAACCTGAGAAACTTCCGAAAGAAGGTACGATAACCTCTATGGAAAAATTTGCCGCGGATATTCATAAAGTCGCTCAGTTACAATCAAACAAGAGGAAAATGAAAAAGAAATGTGATGAAACACGAAAAGAGTTGTTCAAAGAATCACAAAGAGTTGAAAGATGGTGCAATAAAAACATTGCTAAGAAGTTATCGAGTCATGAGATTGATTATATGGAAGTGATTGCGAGGCAAGAGATCACTGTGAAGGCGTTGAAGCTGCGGTTGGCAGTGGAGGATGAGACTTACGAAAAGTTGCGTGTTGAGGTGAAGGACGCGTTTAGTGGTGAATTTGACAACACGCTTGTCAGAGGTTCTTAAAGACGCGACGACGTTTGCTCGAGCTTGTTCACTTATGTATAAAAATCAGGATGTGAAATGTTAGTATAACTCGACAGAATAATAATAATTTCAAAGTCTAACTAATTATTTCATATTGCAACTTTTTATGAACGTATTCTGGCAAGCTTATGGGCTTACTGTATCATTAAAAATTTAAAACACCAAATGGAGTTATGGATACTCATAAAGCTTATGACTTCATAGCTTATTTTGTAATGAATCAATTGTTTTGCTTTCTTTTATCTTTTATTTCCTTGCTTCCTTTTTTTATGAGATAATCATAAAAATACTAGGGATGGCAATGGTTGAGGAAAAACTCATAACTCATGGATACTCACATGTAAATGGGTGGGTAATTCAGTTACTTTTCACCTACTGGTGGGTCGTGGGTAAAAAATTAAACCCATCAATGGGTGATGGGTAGGTGACGAGTATATTATACCCATCATGGGTAAACCCATGAAACCCATTTGATATACCCACAGGTGTACCCATCAATAGACTTTTGAGTCTACCCATAAATCTATTTAAAATAAATAAAATTAATTATAAAATTTCAATAGTTGTACTTAAATAATTATGACCGGTGAATGCTATAAATTTTAATAGTTACTAATACCAAGAGAACTCATTAAACTAAAAAAAACTATTCATTTTCTAGACTAAAAATTGAAGATGAAATATCAGATTATCAAGTAATATACATGAATAATCTATTTCCTCTCTTCTTATGCTACAAAATATCAATCATTCTTACTAATACATATATGCTACTATTGTTTTACACTTCTAACATATGTTACTTACTTTATCAAGTACACAACACACCTCTACTCATCTGACACATATAAATGGTTATTTACTTATTCTAGGTTCGTAGTTTTATAGATATTGTGTTTTACTAGGTTTCTTGAAACGCATTTCATTGTTACATTTCATATAAAGTTTTACGATTTTGTTTTATTATATTAACCCATGGGTAATAATTACCCACGGACATGGGTATGGGTTCGAAATTATACTCACTAGTGGGTAACGGGTGGGTGGTGGGTATAAAAAAATCCACATGGGTGGGTGACGTGTTTGAGATACCCGTACCCATTACCCATTGATGCCATCCTTAAGAAATACTCAAATTTTCAAATCCAGTTCACGATATACCCTTTTTTTGCAAAAAGAAAAAAATACCAAAATCCTCAAATTTTAGCACCCTTACGAAGTTGATAAAAATCAAAACTTTTTGATATTTTTGAGAAATATCCAAAATTTACGATATTTCTAAAAAATATCCAAAATTTTCCATTTTTTATTTCTGAAACTTTTCGATATTTAGTTTTCCATGTGTTTGGAAACATACAGAAAAATTATGAAAAACATCTTTACGATATTTTCTTGTAGTTTTTAGATAAAAACGTGTTGGAATCTTATTTCTTGTTCATTCTACCTTTTTTTCACAAAAAAAAACTTAAATTCTTCACTAAAAACCTCAATTTGCTATGAAATCCGTCAAAGAAATCGTCAAAATATTTGTGTGTAAAGGAGGTGTATGGGAAAGAATGGATGGTGGTGTGTTGGAGTATGTCGTTAAATTCTGCAAAAAAACATGCACTAATTTTACCGTTGTTATCATCATATCAATGCGTGCTCGAAATAGTATATGATAGGCTGGAATTCCATACTAATAGTGGTTTTATGGTAAGTTACAACTCAGATATGATATTGTAGAGGTATGTGGTGGTTTGGAAGTCAATGAATTCATGAAAGTTGTTGTCAAAAATAGTAGAACTATTATGTTGTGTATTGTTGAGTCGGGTGTAAATAGTATACAATTATTAACTACTAAAAACAATCAACAAATCAATTTTATTCATGCTACCCCATCAGTACAAGGTTTCGATTTAGTACACAAGATCTACACAAGTGTTTGTGAAGTTTCGTAAAGTTGTCACTAGTATCGCAACGTATTCGTTTGACGTAGTCTGTGAGCAACATTGGAGACGACAACTTAGTCGTTGGGTTCGTAGGTCTATTTCAAGAATCTCGTTTATTTGATTTTGTCATTTAAACACAAAAGTTAGTATTTTTATCTTACTATGTGTAAACTATAATTGCCAAACTAGATCCATATATGTTACGTATTCGTAGGGTTAATGGTTAACATTGTATCTAAATCCCACCAGACCGACCATAAACGAGAGTAATCATATGCATTTACAAAAAAATAGACAATATAATAAACACTTATTGGGTGACAAGGTGCATTTTCAAAGATAAGAAATTTTTTACAAGAATAAACATTATGTCGCAAAAATTCATAGGTGTTTTGAAACCCATTAGTTCGTTACCGGTCATAAATAATGATATTCTAGAGGATATATAAACAGATTTCAAAAAGACTATATACACACGTGAGTGGGGGTTGTATGGAAGATAGAGTGGTGTGTAACTCATAGAGTTGAGTTAAAAAATTTAACAATTTTTATTTGGGTTGTTTTTTTTAAAACAATTATGGTTACGTGGCTCTTAACTTAGAAGGCGTAGCGAGCCTACACAATTAAGGTTGAGTCCAGCTTATGGCACCGTTCCTTTTACACAGGCGGGAGGAAACTCCTATGTTGGAAATACGTTTTTACGTATTTAGAAAGGATCGGTCACTCCAATGATATTGGGCTCGTGATCCAATATAGCCCATATAGCCCACATGTAGGGTGGGCTATATATACCCCATCCTAGCATGTTAGGAGGGGTTCGTCATTCATGTTGAACACTTTCATTCCATTCAACAATTCCATCTTTCTTATTTCTCTCCTTTTCCTCTCTTCTTTCTCTCTCTAAGTTCTTCCATTTCCATCCATCTTAATAGATAATTCATACAATGCCTAATCCTTAGAAAACACGATCCTACAATTGGTATCAAGAGCTTAGGTTGATTCTTCGGATTTGCATGTTCTTTATCTATAGATTTGGTGGTCAAATTTTTTTTATAAAGTAACAATCTTGAATCTTTTATAAAAAAAATTCGTGGGTTTTGATTCTATGTAGCTTGATTCTTGAATAAGTTTTGCTATTACGGTCTTAAATTTTTTCTTTTTCCTTGATTTTGAATACTCTCTTTTTGAATTACAAATATTAGTTTTTATTTCCTTTTTTATATCGATCTGTCATTTATTGTCTCGATTTTGGAGTGCTGTCTCAAATGTCTCTCATCAGTTTCTACATACTTTCTACACCTACTGTTTGTCTTGATCCTACTACATTTAGTTTGTCCCGATCTATACTTTTTCTTTAGTTGTCTAACTTATATCTATATAATATTTTTGTTTGTCACAAATAGCATCAGTTTCATCATCGTTTGTATCGTGTTCATCAAGAATCTGACAACATATAATTTTTTGGCTACGATCTGATTTTTGTGATCGCATAAACCCCGGGGGTTTCTACTTGCGATCCAAAGTCACTATCACTTTCTGCGATCTCCACTACGATCACGAGTGCGATCGAAGCTGCGATCACGAGTGCGATCGAAGCTTCGATCACGAGTGCGATCGGAGTGAGATCTGAGTACGATTTGTGTATGAGTACGATGACTAGTTGCGATGTATGACCGCGATGGAGTGGTTGTGACTGCGATGGTGTGTTGATATGACTGCGATGGACTTAAACTTTTAGACTACGATTGACCAAGTTTTGACTCAAAGACTTGACAACAACAGGACTCGATCTGAGTTCATCTCACCCAACGACTCTCAACAAATTAGACATATTGTCTTCGACGTGACTCTCAACTCACTACTCCATCAGACTGACCAAAACAGAAGATTTTGACATTTAACTTCACCAAGACCCTCGACTCCCACAGCTTTCTTTCAAAACTCTCTCAACCACCAAAATCATTTTGACTCGTCACCTATAACTAATCTCGACTCACACCCTCGCCCAGAACAGCAAAACACACTCTCACCCACACAAAAACTCGACAACACCAGGACTCGCACCTTCGTCTCATCTCAAAAACAACTCTCGACTGCCACAACTCAAAACCAAACCCAAACGAACACGACTCGACCCTCACAACACCACTCTGACAAGACTCTCGTTCAACCACACTCGAATCACAAACTCTCGACTCTCGACTCGACTCCCACATACATGACTCTGAACATACAAACAAATCCCAAACCAAAAACAGTAAGATCTCAAGCAACCCATCATTGATATAAGACTCAAAAACGAAAATCAAACATATCCTAACCTTACCCGAGACCTATAAAAGATCTTGAAGATTGAAACAAAGTGGTGATCAGATTTGCTTTGTTTGTATTAAGCGGGTTGCAACATTTTCAAGAGATATATGCGAAAAGGAGATTATGAGATTGATGAGATTAATGAACAGATTATGAGATCGAGGTGGTTATTTATCTATGTTTCTTCTTTGAGTGGAAGATTCGATAGTGAAAATGGCGGAGTAAACAAGAAACTTGGGTGACTGTGTTTTTTTCTTGGGAGCATCGAAAGTGGGAGGAGGATACAAGGATTGTGTTTGTGTTTGTATTAAGACGGAGAAAATAGCATTTTATATTCCCATCCAAAGCAAGGCCACATCTTGTTCATATATGCCACACGTTTTATTCAGACAGAGTTACCAAGATTTTTGGAAGACACGTGTTTTGAGTTTGGTGTAGACTAAGTCAAAGACGTTCACAATTTTGAGATTGGACTATTTTAAAAAGACGTTTATTTGTGTTTTGAGATTGGGTTAAAACACCCCGTTCTATTTTAGATATTTGTGTTATAGTTTATATACGTGGGTTATACACAGCCACAGTATTTTATTAAAGTTTATATTCGTGGGATTTTATTTTTTTAATTGATTGAATGGCACTGTGTCTGATATTTTTCAACTCAACAATCTTAAAAATCAAACAAGACGTGTGATTTTTTTTTAAATTAAAAGTATTGTGTGTTGCATATTGTGTGAGTGGGTCATATTTTATTTCGTGTAAGTGAGCTTCAAATTATTTGTATTAGGTGACTAGGGGTATTTCGACTTGGGTCGAGTTTACTTACTTTGTAAAACCGAGGTAATTGGATCTATTAGTATCGGGATTGTTTTATCAAACGTTTGAGTCGACAAAAAATTCTTGAGCCGAGAGAAGAGTCATATCATCTATCGAGGATTTTTTAGAGTCATTTACGGATTTTTCGTTGGTTTGTAAAAACCCGAGAAATCAATTTCTCGTCGAATTATTCTCTCCCGTTGCCACTTACCTTTCATCAAACATCAATGGAATCGTTGAGTTCGACAGTTCACGAGGGAGAACTGCAACACATGCAACTCAAAGAGATCAAATTGCGTCAAAAAACATTGGAAATCTTTCACAAGCTCAAGACACATCTTGCAATTCTATATCCGAACAACATGACCGAACTTCCAACCATAGTTCAAATGTTCTTTGGAAAAGTGAATAATTTCAAAGAGAAGATTTTCAGTAATTTGGATGCATTACAGTTGCAATTTGAAAGAGAGTATCTTCATGAGGTTAAAGCGAAGATATGTCTAGAAATCCTTCGCACACAATTTAAGGATTTCTTTGCCTCAACAATGGAACCTCCTTTTGATTATTCGACTCCAATCCTTCACCAGATTTTCAACTTGCATACGGGTTGCCAGACTGAAACCTTTAGAAGTGGTTTACTCAATCACATCAATATACTTGAGAAGTGTATTGAGGTCAGGTTAGTTAATTACAACGAGATACGGTTGAAAAAGGGTCAGATTCAAAGAATCAAGAAGTCGTCTAAGTCATTGAATGCAGCAATACCTCATGAACATGAGAGAAAGACATGCTTCAAGTTGTCGTCAAAAGATGATTACATCTGCCCCGTGCAAGAAATATGTGCCAGTTTGGTCGTCAAGGTAAGCAATGGCAAGGAATCAGGAGGAACGCATGAAACGAGCAGCAAGTCACAAGCACCAAATGTTCAGGTGCCAAGTTTCAACAATATACAGCATGTTGAGCATTCTGAACCTAATTATGCCAAACATGGAATGGAAAAGAGTGATAGCGATACCACTTCCGATTCATCCGATGTGAGTCATAATGGGGGAGAAAGTGTTCAAAATGCTAAACATCATGATAAGTGTTTTATGACTGCTTCTTTTAATAATTCTGATTCTAGGATTAAAGAGCTTAAAACAATTTTAGCTCAGCAATCCAAAGAGCTTGAGGATGCCAAAATTGAATTTTCAAAGAAAACAGACAAATTTGAAAAGTATTTTGAAAAACTTAAAAAGTCAAACGTTGTTCTTGAAAGAAAATTGGATCAAAAAGTTTTAGATACTAAAGCTGAAAAGGACAATCTTTTGAAACAAATTCAACTGCTAAAATCTAAGTTGGCATCCCAAGATAACTTGCTCAAAGAGAATGAGACTTTAAAGGCTCATGTACAGGAAAAGGTTTTTGCTATAGCTTCTTTGAGAAATGAATTATGGAAAACTAAAGGAACTAGTGTGGACACTAAGCTTGAAAAACCATCAATCTTGGGGAAACCGCCTACAAATCAGTTCGTCAGACAACCGACCGTCAGACAACCTACTGCATTTAGATCCGAGCGACCTCAATACTCGAGACAGCGGTTTGCCTCCCAAGTTGATTTGGTTCATCTTTCTAGACCAATCACTCCAGCAACTAGGCCCAATGTGACCAAAACAGCTTTAGCAAGACCTAATCACATGATTGCCTCTAGTTTCTCTAAAAATACCAAGACCACATCTAGAACTAGTTCAAATGACGTTTGCCATAAATCTGGTCTAAGGGAAGCTAAGCAAAAGACACATGTAAGAGATAGAAATGTCAAACCTAGTCAGATGCCTTATAGATTACCCAACACTGCTAACCGTAGCATGTTATCTCCTAGGAGCATCGATCAATCATCTAGGAATTACTCGGACATTAAATATGCTACTTGTAAAACATGTAGAAAATGTGTCTTTACGGCAAATCATGAATCTTGTGTCAAGAAATTACTTAATGAGGTGAACTCCCGTGCTAGACTTAAATCCCAGTGGATAGCTAAAATCAAACCCATTGGTAAAGTTTGGCGCCCCACTGGTAGAACGTTCACTCTTGTAGGAAACGAGTGCCCTTTAACTAGGATAGTCTTCGATTCTACTAAGACTACTGGGGAGGAAATTGATAAGGATGATACATCACTTAAGCCTGAAGTTAAGGTTTTCTATAAAAGAAAACGTTTGCCAACTAAGACAAGTGAATTATCTCCTCAGGTCACCTCTGGCACAAGTAAGACCAACTGTGACTCCCCACTTGCTTCTAAGATAGATATCGCTAACCCACATAAAAGCATACAAACTCTTGATGAGAATGCAGGTACCAAAGTCCACGTTCAACAAGAACACAGCTATTCGATCTTTACATATCGTTCAACTAAGGACACTCTCAGAGTTTGGTTACTGAAGAAGCTGATATCAAAGAAACAAGTGTCTTAGGGGATTCGCAGTTAAACATTGTATAAGGACTTATAGTCACATCACAGACTATAACTCGATCTTCAAAGAAAGGAAAGTTTATCGCCGATGATAAACTTATCCTAACAACGAGAAATTAAGTTTTCTCGGGCATGAGCTTATATTAAAACATTCGAAATTTTTAAGCTCATGCACAATGGCTCCTCGTTAGATGACAGACGATGACCCAGACTTCAGAGACAGGGAAGTTTATCTACGCAACGGTAACTTATCCTCATTAACGAGAAAGTAAATTTTCTCGGACACGAGCTTATCCTAAAACCATTCAAAGGTTTTAAGCTCGTGTATAAGTCTCATCATTAAATATCAGATGATGACCCGATCTTCAAAGAAAGGAAAGTTTATCGCCGATGATAAACTTATCCTTACAACGAGAAATTATTTTTTCTCGGGCATGAGCTAATATTAAAAACATTCGAAGTTTTTAAGCTCATGCACTATGACTTACAGCTAAAATATCAGACTGTAACTCGAACTTCAATTTTAGGAAAGCTTATCTTTAAAGATAGCTTATCCTTGTAACGAGAAATTAATTTTTCTCGGTCATGAGCTTGTATTAAAACATTCCAGGTTTTAAGCTCATCAAGAAAAGTGTATCTTTTAAATAAGAGAACTTTTCTTCTTAACGAGAAATTCATCTTTCTTGGTCATGAGCTTTACATTAAAACGTTCAAATTTTTTCAAGCTCATGAAAATGACTTCTAAGTAAATGTCAAATTAGAACTCGTTCTTCAATTAAAAGGAAAGTTTATCGCCGATGATAAACTTATCCTTACAACGAGAAATTAATTTTTTCTCGGGCATGAGCTAATATTAAAAACATTCGAAGTTTTTAAGCTCATGCACAATGACTTATAGTTAAATATCAAACTGTAACTTGGACTTCAATTTTAGGAGAGCTTATCTTTAAAGATAGCTTATCCTTGTAACGAGAAATTAATTTCTCTCGGTCATGAGCTTGTATTAAAACATTCCAGGTTTTGAGCTCATAAAGAAAAGTGTATCTTTTAAATAAGATAACTTTTTCTTCTTAACGAGAAATTCATCTTTCTCGTTCACGAGCTTTAAGTTAAAACATTCAAAGTTTTTCAAGCTCTTGAAAACGACTTCTAAGTAAATGTCAACTTAGAACTCGTTCTTCAAAGAAAGGAAAGTTTATCACCGATGATAAACTTATCCTTACAATGAGAAATTAATTTTTCTCGGGCATGAGCTAATATTAAAAACATTCGAAGTTTTTTAAGCTCATGCACAATGACTTACAGTTAAATATTAGACTGTAACTCGGATTTCATATTTAGGATAGTTTATCTTTAAAGATAGCTTATCCTCGTAACGGGAAATTAAATTTTCTCGGTCATGAGCTTGTATTAAAACATTCCAAGTTTTAAGCTCATAAAGGAAAGTGTATCTTTTAAATAAGAGAACTTTTCTTCACAAGGATAAATTCACCTTTCTCGGTCATGAGCTTTACGTCAAAACATTCAAAGTTTTTCAAGCTCATGAAAACGACTTCTAAGTAAATGTCAACTTAGGACTCGTTCTTCAGTTAAAAGGAAAGTTTATCGCTGTTGGGTCCACTAGATGTGGATCTTGCAGCCTGTCAGGAACGGTGAACGACTTCTGTAATCACAAGTCTATTCACAGAGAGACTCTATACACAATACAAGTGCAAAATAAAAATACTATGAAGAAGAACAGAATAACTATAACGACTTGATCCTTTTCTAAGGATTTCTAATATTAATAAGAACTAGAATTATATTTGATGAAGGTCTGTGTAACCCTTCTGCCTAAGGTTCCTTTTATACTACAAGGAAACCCTAATACATCATTAACCAAAACGTGTAAAACTGATATGCATATCCTTTCCTAACATATCTCATGCATATCCTAACAGAATAATAACTAAATAATAAAGTTTGACTTTCTATAAGACCAGGAGCACGACTTGCTCCTACTACTACTATGACCACGAGGAACTACATACCTCCTAGTCTACCTATTACAAAGAACTATTCCAATGGTCCTAACAATCCTCCCCTAAACT
Source organism: Glebionis coronaria (assembly GCA_025667525.1). Lineage (NCBI taxonomy): Eukaryota > Viridiplantae > Streptophyta > Magnoliopsida > Asterales > Asteraceae > Glebionis > Glebionis coronaria. Next base: position 609,112,900 of record CM046877.1, on the reverse strand, counting down.
TGAATTTGACCTGTTGAGTTCAAGTTTCCTGGTAAATCGTGCAACAAAGCTTGAGGATTGGAACAGCAAAAGAAACAACAGCACCAGCAATATAAGAAACATAAGAACCACGACAACAATGAACACCAGAAGCTTCTTCAAAGCTTGAAAAAAATCTGCATCGTGTTGAATCTTCACAGCAACATGAGTAGATTTTATGAGCCTTTACCAAGTAGCTGCTCGCTCTTGGGCTAGCCAGTCTTTATGGTGGAATAAGCATCACCCTGGGAGACCAGAACCCAGCCCAACTCTTAGAACGTGAATCAATGGTGAGTGGGGGTACCCTGATGATTTTAGGCAAACCATCACAGCCGTCAACGGATTTGATATGACTTTACCAGAAGCCGTACCCTTCTGGACTCGCCAACTCTTAGCAATGAAGCATCGGTGAGTTGAAAACCCTATAGCTTTGAGCAAGCTATTATAGCTATCAATGGATTTGATAAAATCTTTACCAAGAGTCGTACCCCCTTGGATTAGCCACTTTTCAGTCTAGGACCATGGCAAGTGAAAACCATCCAGTTTTGGGTAACCTGGCAACCATCAACGGATTTGAGAATCACACCAAGAGCCGTACCCTCATGGTGAATCAACTCTTTCTTGTTTGTGAGACATGGTGAGTTGAGCACCATTTGTTGTGTGGACCAGGTCCAACACCAGATGAAACATCAAACCAGCACAAGTGTGAATCAGTCAAAAGTAACCCAATGTTTTGAAAAAGTATATGCAGATATTATATTATTCACAAGTGTAAAATCCATGATTTGTTTAAAGTATAAGCAGATATTATATAAAAAGTATGTTTTTTTAAAACAATCTAGAATGTAAGTCACCAATCACTGTACATATTGGTGAAAAGAATTGTAGTATAAACAGATGAACATAAAACACAAAACATAAAAACTTACAAACATACCCATCACATACCAGACGCAGCCACCTTCTCAGCTTGCAACCGGGCTTGTATCCCTTCCACCAGAGTAGTAGCCATAGAAATCTCATTCCCGGAAAGGGCATTGGAGATCTGCAAGTGACAAGCAAGCATGGCCTCCATAGAAGCAATAGTTAACGGATAGTCCAGATCCGTAAGCATGAACACCATAGCACCAGACTCCGACTCCAAGACATGCACTCCACAGCCCGCATACAACTTCTATCTCTTGATTACCCAGCGTGGTTGGTCCTTCCAGACACCAGAATGTGGAGCATGTGGAGGAGAATCAAGCATCATCTTCAAGTCAGCCCACATTGTCAAACCAGGCCAGGAGGGCACTTCACTAGGATGAGTAGGCATACCAGCATCCACAAACCCATACAACGACATAAGATCCCTACGATCTACCCAAGTCAATACACCTTGCAAACCCGAAGCATAACGAACATAACCATCACTGATGGAAATCCTATGGGTGAAAGTACCAGGAATAGTCGTGGATGGCTTAACCGTCCAAGCAATAATAAACCACGTACCCATTGGCAATTCCGAGTCACTGTCGGAAGCTGCATCAATAAGGTTCTCGGGAGCACGCTTCTCTTAAGGAACAGACTTGCCACGCCTAGCCATCTTCTTGCGGATGGAACGACGAGGAGTTGGAACACCAGACGAGGTTTCAACCTTTACCTTCGCAGCAGGAATAGGATCAGCAGAAGTAGAATCAACACCTTGTCCAACCAAAGGATCAACGGTAGCTGTACTACGAGAAGGAGTAGGTTGAGAGCCAGTCATGGGTGGTGAGGGTTGTGCCATAGCAGGAGTAGCAGTGGTGGTGGTAGTGGTAGCATAGGTGGTGGTGGTGGTAGGACCCGAAGATGAAACAGGATGAGCAACCGAAGATGTGGGTGTGGTACCAGCAGTAGAAACATCAACAACAGATGGGATACCAGTAGAACCAAGAGGAACATCAGATGAAGAACCAGGAGCAACAGCAGGCTGAGAAGTAGGAACCACTCGTGGAGGAGGAAGATAGATGAAACGCTCCGGAACCGGTGTGTTCTGACGCTTGATCATTCGTTCGTATAGATCCTTAAGTTCGTCAAAAGACAATGCCCTAACTCGTTCCCATGTCCAACCAACAGTAAAGTGAGCACCCGACTGATATTTGACATACCTCTGCATTAACTTTCTCTCCTCGGTTCTTGTCAAAGGCCTGTTCTTATGCTTTTCACGCAGTTGAGCAGCAAGTGATAATTGTTGCTTACGCATTAACGCCATAGCTCGTGGAATACAATTCTGCTCATTCACATCAGCACCCAAGAGATCAGTAAACTGCGAATAATCCTAGGTAAGAATAGTGAGCACCCGCATCCAATCTTTATCATCCCAATGCATAGCATCATGCTGCAACTGTTCACGTCTTTGCTTCTAAAGAGCTTCTTCCTCAACCATAGCAGCTTGGTCAATCTCTGCTTGCATTCTTTGTGCAGCCTCCTCACCCAACCTGTCCTCCTCAAGTTATCTACGAGTACGCTTGAGAGGGGGTGAGGGAGCATCAGTCATAGGGGCTTTCCCCTTAGCATCATGAGACGGTCCAGCAGTTGAACCAGCAGTAGTACCAGCAATATCTTCCTTTGGTCTAGGAGTAGCAGCAGTAGGAGGGATGCTTGATGAAGTAGGAGGAATTGGCAAATCAGCATATGGCTTATCAGCAAAAGCAGCCTTCGCCAGCAAATTCAAGCCATCCTCCACAAGATCCTCAACCTCCTCATCAGAATCAGACTGTACCACATGCTTCTTCCTCCTCCTCTGCTGTGTTTCCAAAGCTTTAATCCGGTCAGCCATTGGAAGAACAAATTCCCTAGTAAGCTTACGATGTTGATTCAAATCCGCCTCCAAAGAAAGAATCCTTTCATGGTACCTGTGCATGAGATCAAGCAAAGAAGTCAGTGTAGTAGGCTCCTCCTCTTTCCCACCAAGAGGACTTCGATCTGGGAAGGCTTAATTGGAACCAGAAGCAATAAAGGGGTCATCATCATGAGCACGAGAACCAGATGGCTTATCAGTAGAGTGAGGTGTTGGACTAGGAGGGGGAGTATCCACAAATGGAGACGAATGTGGCATAGAAGAGGGGACAGCCTTGGAAGTGGATGGCGGTTCAACCACCACTTCCTCAACTGGCTCTTCCACCACCACACTAGGTGCACCACCAGCAGGATGCTCCTCCTCCATAGGATCATCTCCTAATGGGAGTTCCTCCTCGGCTTCGTCAGCCAGAGGAACAACATCAGGAGGACCTTGGTCAAGGCCCAGCATTGCATCAGTAAGGGGCCTCCAATCCCCTTTAAACCCGAAAGCCATATTGTAGTAACCTTTAGCAGTAAGCTTGGGGGTCTCATACACCTCCCTATTACGAGGTAAACACACAAGTATCTGCTGCAAAAACCTAGGATATATTAAAAATTTCTTCCTAGATCCAGTACTAGTCAAATTTCTAACCATCCCATCAAACAAATAGCGAGAAAAATTAAAAACCCTACCCTGTGCTATGCAGATCAAACCAGTAGCCAAAGGAATGGGAAAGGCATCCCAACTCCCAGACTTGGGGCTTAAGCAATGAATCAAAAAGTGCACTAGAAGCTTCCACTGGGGGGAAAACCTATTCTTTTGGAAGTTAAACTTCCCCCCATGGTTATAGCCAATAGCAGCCATCCCCTCCAAAACCTCAGCATTGGGGATGGAAACAACACCACCTTCATCTTGAAGACGAAGGGAACTCCGAATAGAAGCTTTAGTAACCACATAAGGACGTTCATCAATGGTAGCATGGAGTTCAAGTGGGCGACCCAAAACAGCCACAAGTTAAGCAGTATCCCAAAACTGGCGAATCACACTATCATAAACAATTGGGCAAACAATAAAAGCATACCTGGGGTTAGAAGCCTCAATAAACTCTAGGATGTCTGTGAATTCGTCACGTTTAGGACCATCTCCCAGATATGCTACCTTATTGTGAGCGGGTTGGTAGACCAAAGCAGCCATTGATGTTGATTAAAAGTGATGGAAGGTGATTGATTAGGGTTTGAGAGAGTAGAAGCGTGTGTGTGTGTTATGATTGTGATGAATGAGTCAAGGGGGGTAATTGACCATAAATAATGGTATTGTAATTGTTCATTGACCCCTAATAATGTGGGTTGCCCTTTCAAATTAGGCAGTTAATGCAAAGTAACCACTAGCCCCTTTTAACTTTATTTGCAAATCCTAGTTACCAAAGTTAAATAATATGATATATACCAGAATTAGCTTGCGTTGACTAAAAGTCAAAACGCATAAAGGTCAAAACTAGAAGCACAATGTGGTCAACAGAAGTCAACGGAGTGAACGGTGACCTAAACCAAGACTAGAAGCCAACCATGACTGATAAGGAAGGATTTTTATCCACTGGAAGCCAACCATTAATGACTAGAAGCCAACCATTAATGAAGACTACCACCAGAAGTGAGCAAAATCCTCCACTAGAAGTAGCACACACCGCAAACACCCATACAATCTGTTGTTAAAAACTACCAATATGTTAATCTGTGCCAGTGAATATGTACACTAAGCCTCCCCTTAGGCTTAGCCTCCCCTCAATCCTAGGTCTCAAGGATTGACCATTCCAATGTGAACCACCAAGTGGTTGAACCGAGGAACATCAAAGGCTTTAGTCAAGAGATCAGCAACATTATCATCCGTATGAACCTTAAGAACCTGTATCAAATTCTTCTCATTGGCATCCTGGATAAAGTGGTGCCGAATTTCAATATGTTTTGGACGTTGATGAAAAACAGGATTCTTCACAATGCAGATAGTGCTTTGGTTGTCAATGAAAATTTTGGTGTTCATAAAGTTGAACCCATAATCCAGCATCTGATTTTGTATCCACAAAACTTGTCCACAACAACTAGCAGCAGCTACGTATTCAGCTTCTGTTGAAGAAGTAGCTACTATCGTCTGTTTCTTGCATTGCCATGAGATAATTATTCGACCCAAAAACTGACAACCACCAGTAGTAGATTTTCTGTCATTATTAGCACCTGCATAGTCACTATCACTATATGCTTCAAGAACAAAAGGTGATTCTCTAGGATACCACAAGCCTAGCTTGGGTTGAGCCTTGATGTACTTGAAAATCTTCTTGACTGCATTCAAGTTAGAAACCGTTGGAGCCACCTGATGTCTAGAATAAGCACTTACTACAAACAGAATATCCAGACGTGATGCCGTCAAATACATGAGTGAGCCAATCATGGACCTGTACATGTGAACATTTACCGAAGGATCTGGCTCATTCTTGAGTTTGACTTTAGCAACTTCATAAGGTGTTGCTGCTGGTCTAAGAGGATCCATATCAAACTTTTGAAGGATCTCATGAACATACTTATCTTGACTTATGAAGATTCCATCTGACTGTTGCTTGACTTGAAGACCAAGGAAAAATGTAAGCTCTCCCATAGCACTCATCTGAAATTCGCCCTTCATCAGTTGTTCAAACTCATCACACCATTCCTTTTTAGTAGAACCAAAGATAATGTCGTCCACATAAACCTGAACAAGGATAATGTCCTTGGTATTCCTCTTAAGAAATAGTGTTTTGTGAATTGTGCCTCTTCTATAGCCATGTTTCAACAAGAAAGTTGAAAGACGCTCATACCAAGCTCTAGGAGCCTGATGAAGTCCATAAAGAGCTTTGACCACCTTGTAAACTTTCTTGGGATGAAGTGGATCTACAAAGCCCTTAGGTTGAGTGACATAAACTTCCTCATCAATCTTGCCATAGAGAAATGCACTCTTGACATCCATCTGAAAAACTGTAAAGCCTACATAAGAAGCAAAAGCCAAAAACAGACGAATGGCCTCAATCCTAGCAATAGGAGCAAAAACTTCAGTGTAGTCAATACCTTCAAGTTGTGTATGACTGATGAGTGTTTTCACACTTATCAACTCCCCTCCACTTGACCATTGCCATGTCCTCATGCAATGCAGCATTTTAAAGCACCAAGTTACACTTTTCTCATAATTAACCAACCTTGGCCATTTTATGATTTAATAGACTATGCTATGCTACATGATGAATAGTTTTGAATATTTACAATGCAATGCAAAGAAAACAATCTATTTATATACTTTTGATTTTCTTGAAATGGTTTTGATGGAAATAACTCATAAAGAAATCAATGACTTAGATTAGGGCTTGGATACCATGAACATTTATCACCCTCAAGTTTCACTTTACCCATACCAAGCTAATAAATGGGATCATTGCATTCACAAGTAAAAAGTGCATCAACTTATTCATGACAATTAAATGTGGAACCGGTTATTAATTGAGCAAATTGCTTGTGGGCAAATTTGTCATTATTCAAGTGTGAAATATAAGAAGTGTAAAATCCAAAAATAAGGAAGCACGGTTTTAATCCTAAGTAATCTTCTCATCCATTACTTGAAAAACCGCTCACAATCAATATAAGTCCGTATTAAGAGTAATAAGTCATTCGCCTTATGTGTAAAATCCTCATGTCATGCTTTCATAAGTAACTACACACTCGCTAAGGAAAGAAAAATAAAACTCACGCAATAATTTACATCCGCATCTTTTTGAGATTTTGGATCTTCAACCCCGCAACCCGTCAAGGTAATATTGGATTGGAGCAATCTATTGAATCCCCGCAACCCGTCAAGGTAATATTGGAACTCAATAGTCACTATAATTAACACCACACTGCCCCTCTTGGGAGTCTTGCATTATTTTTTTTTTTTTTTTTTTCTAGCCACTCATTTTTTTTTTCATAAGCCGCTCTTATTTTTCTTTATTCCTCACAAAGAAATTTGAAAAGAAGAAAAGGAAAAACACCCGCTAAATATGGAGCATGACACAAGTCTAGTACACATAAAACGTGCTAACTTAGAATCTTAAGACGTACTCATATCAACCATGAATGATTAGCCAAAAATGCATAAGAGATTACAAACCAATTAAAACCGTACTTGATTATTTATTAACAATTATATACATGCGAAGAAAATAGAGGACAAGAAGAGAAGGGTTTAGCCACAAGTAATTGCCATGAAGTCTATCTAGCCCTTTTACACTTGCTTCAACTCTATCATTTCCCATTCTCCACAAATTTAAAATTTCAAAGAATGAAATTGGTGGAAGCTTAGCCTAATAGACCAATGAAGGACTACATGGTTAAGGATACTAGCTAGAGAGTGCTAAAATAAGCAAACTCGGGTTGAGTCAAAATATCCATGGCGGGCCTAATATGTCAAAGAAATCTAAATTTGTTAAAACCATGTTTTATTTTATTTTTCCTTTTTATATATTTTTGATGAAAAATAAAAGAAGAAATATATACAATGCAAATGTGTTATGCTAATAAAAAAAATGATTAATGCAAAAATTATGAATGCATATTTTTGGTGGCCAAAGTAGATCAAAAATTTGAAAAATGTTTGAAAAATTAATTTTCCCAATTATCATGAAGTAAAAGCAATGGTCTAGGTAAGGTCACTTCGATAGAAGACCCCCCTACACTTAAGATAAACATTGTCCTCAATGTTTAAGAGCATGGGAGTGGACTCCCCTACACTTATGACATTGATAACTTTGCTTAACTCGAGTTAAGGAAGAGACAACTAAAGGGTATTCATTTTAAGCACAAGTGTTTAATATCACGATAACAAAAACTAATCGAAGTGAACCAGATACACGGGCCTCCTCCATAAGCTCCAAGCATGAAATGAGAGAGAGCAACCCTTGAAACAAACACCAAAAGACGAAGAAAGGCACCCCTCCACTTCAACTCTACTATAACATCCTTTTAATTAAACCTAACCTATTGAAAATCTACTCTACGTTTTCTAACCTAGTTATTCAATGCTTGAGTTTTTTTTAACCCTAAGTCGCTAGCTCGACTCGGCCCCGAATTAAGTTGTCCTTGGGGAAACCATCATGGAGAACAAAGGATATACACTTTGAAGCTCGTCTCACATGATACACTCAAACTTAGCACGTTGCCATTTACTATAAGATTTACCAAATCTGCCTCGATAAATGGAACGGTCCAACGTGTCTCAAGTTTGTCCAACATACGAAATCTCTCAAATAGAAAGCACTCCAGGATCAAATACATAATTTCCATCTCGACATTCGAACAACTCCAAAATAGGTAACATCACCAAAGTAAGCTCATACAAGAAGTCCATATCAATCGAAGGCACACTCTTAAGTGAAGTAGATGAAAACCAAGGTGTCTCAAATTTATGTATCCCAGGATCAAAAACTTTTTCCTTCATGGGAAAATAAGAAGATGAGCTCTTATCAACCATATAAGATTCCCCCTTAGATATCAAAGCATCATGAGAATAGGAAGGTGTAGGTATCAAAACATTCATAACAAGTATATCCATATTAGGCTCATCATCATCATCAAAAGGTGGGTAATCTTCCATAGAAGGCATAGAATAAGGAGGATCAAGATTAATAGTGTCTTGTGGAGAAGGTGTAGGCTCTAGGGTCCCAAAAAGCATGTTCTCAATAAGACGAATATCCTCTTCCCAATTAGAAGAAGATGTATCAACCACAATATCATCTCTCTTAAGATAATCTTCAATTTGTTTATCTATCAACTCATCTTCACTAAGCAATCTTTCAGTCTTTAGAATCTCCTCATTCTCATCAATGATAGACCCCTCCTCATCACTATAGGAATCATAGATTGGTTTGTCAAAGATTGGTGACTCCTTAAAACTCAAGGAAGTGTGATCATCAAAAAATGGAGATTCACAAGTGGAAAACTCATTATCACTATAATCATCATATATTGGTGTATCACAAAGAGAAGGTTCATCATCACTAAAATCCTCATTGGTTTCTTCATCATGATGGAAAAGTGGGTTATCAAATGATGTTTCAAAAAAAGGATTCGAATTCATCACAAAATCACTTAGAGGAATAGGTGAAGGAGTCATAGAGGACATGGATTCATCATCAGATGTAAAAGACTCATCACTATCATAAGGATCATCAAAGAGTTCATCACAAGAATCATAAAGTGGTAGAGGAGAAGGATCCATATTCCCTATAGGAGCAAACTCTTCATCCAAATTAGGAATGTTATCTTGACAAGACAAATCATTGGATGATATAGCATAAGACGCATCACTAGAATCACAATCATCATCCTCTATTTGTGTCAAGTCTTCCTCAAACTCTTCCTCAATCTCATTATCCCTTTCTTTAAACAATTCATCAAGATCAAAATCACCAAAATCACTAGTAGTAGCATGAAGGTCAATACGTGATAAAATCTCAATGTGATCATGAAGAGAAGAGGTATCAACACAAAGCTCATCACATAGTTCATTGGAAACCCTCTCAAGCTCTCTTTGGATTGGGATAAGGTTCTCAACACTAGAAAAGGTTAATTCATCCGAATCGGTGTTTGTATTAGTGCTAAGAGGCTCGTCCCCCATGGTTAAAGAGTCGGTGGGTTCCACGTGAGGTAAAGGTGATGAAGGTGTGTATGGCTCAAATATAGTCGGTGGAGAGATGGAAGGGTCTATAATAGGAACATCACTAAGTGTATCATCCTCAACATCTACTCTCAAAGAAGGCTCATCATCAGGTAAAGCATCGTTCGGTCTCATGTGTTGCAAGATGTATGTGCTCAAGCCTAAGATTTTCGGATCAGTTGCCTCTTGCATTGACTCAAGTGCTTGCATTACCATATTAAAAGCGTCTTTACTCAAGAAATGATAAATGCCTTGATTGTTAACGGGTTTTTTATTAGGACTTTGAAAATTTTCTTCATTTTGAAAATCGTCTTGATTTAAAAATTCTTGATTTTGAAAATCCTCATCAAACCCTTGATCATAATTACTCGCGTATAGATCACAATTATTTTCATTATGCGATGCTCCACAAGTCGCACAAGGCCCATACATAGCTCGATATTGCTCGTCTTGTAATATCTCCAAAATAGGACGATTAACCAAGTGTGGCAAAGTGGTCGAATATGAAAATCCTTGATGTTGAAAGGTGTCTTGATTATGGCATGGAAAATTCTCATCATTTTGAAAACCTTCATAATTGGAAAATCCTTGGTTTTGGTATGGCACATTAAAGGTTTGATCATGAAATGATGGTGGAGGTCGTGATGAAAAACCGGAATATCCCATATAGTCATTACAAGTGTAGTCCATTCGAGTGTTAGGTTGAAAATTAGGGTTCTCGGTTCCATTGTAAGCATATCCCTCCCCATAATAACCATTATTTTGATCACATAAATAAGTATCGTGTGGACCACCACAAGTCGAACAAGGCGAATAATTAGCGTTGGCGGATCGTTGTTGCAAAATCTCCCACATGGAACGAGTATCCATGTTTAGCAAGGTGGCCGAATGTATATACAAGTATAATGACGTTTAAAAGCTTCCTCGGGAAAGGAAGTGATACACCAAAGGTGGTATGTTTACACGTGTGCGAGTACACGTGTAAGTAAACACGAGGAATGAGGGAGTAGCCCTCGGTCGACTTTTGAAAAGAATAAGATTATCCTCTTCGAGTTTCGATATGAAATATCCACAAGAAAGTATATATATAATTACTACTTGGGTGCAAGACCTCCAATTAAGCCTTCCTTCTTAGAATACGCACTAGTGAACGGGGGGTTAGGTGGCGCGAAGCACTTAAGTACCTATTAACCCTTAGACGGCATTTTATAGCACGTCGCCTATCTATTCACTTTAGTAGTTTGTATTCTTCGAATTATTGCCAATTGGAAGTATTTATCTATTCTTGCTTAATTAAATTTTATCGATACGCGTGTCAAGGACCGGAACGCCCCTCAACACGGTGTATTGCCTCGGCAATACTTATGGAAATAGGTAACTTGGTTGTTTTTATACTTATACGTATCTACATATAATAATATATAAAAAAAATATTTTTGTATTTATTTGTTTTTTTTTTAAGAAAAATACTATATCTACGTAAAAAGCGATGAAATCGATATAATATATATTTTTGTTTGTAATCTTTTAGGAAAAAGATTACTTTTTGGATTTTTTATTTTTTTTGGTTCAATTCTTTAGGAAAAGAATTGATTTTGTGAATTTTTTTTTTTTTTTGTATTTTTATCTTTTTGATTTTTTTTTATCTTTTTGATTTATAATACGTAAAAAATAACGTTCACAAAGTGAACGGATCCCAAAATCCAATCGTCTCACTCGAAATCGTTAATCTTCACGAAAAGAACCGGCAGCGGCGCCATTTAATAATTCGTTTTTTAGTCTAGTTGTCTTCTCAGCTCAATTCGAATTGATATAACGTTTTTAGCTTGACTTGATTGTTTTTGGTGTTAAAATCTTTCTTGGTATTTATGTCTAATTGGCACAAAGCATGTAAAAATGTAAAAATATTACTATATTATCTACGTATACATACTAACTAAAACACATTGCAAATACCACTTTTAAATGCACAAATTTCAAATTACAAAATACAAATTAATAAACTAAAATGAGTAAAATCTATTTATCAAAGTTCAAAATTTTTAAACTAACATATTTGTTTCAAAAAAAGAAATGGGCCTAATTAGCTTACACTACAAATTGACTCAAAAAGTAAGCTATTATTAACTAAACTGTTTAACTAATCCAAAAGGAAACTAACTCTAAACTTATAGCCCAACAACCTATCCTAAGCCCAAAAATGAAGTAACGAATGAACAAATCACAACTTTAACAAACAGATTAACTAGAAATCAACAAATATAACTGCCTGGACCGTTAGTGCCATAGAAGAGTATAAAGTGGAGGTCTAAAGTTGTACTTTACAAAACTTGATAAAAAAATTGAATTTGAGTAACAGAAAACAAAAGTTGCTTTGGTTTTAAGCTAAGACCAATTGGTTTCTTGCCAAGACTGCTAAAATCTTCAACAACTTTCTCGAAATCAATAAGAAAACAGTTGATCCAAACACACTAGGACTGAATGAACATAATTTCTACAAAGCTAAACTATTCAAATCACTTTACAAAAATTCAACAATTATCGAATAACACCTAAAAATTCAATATGATCATATTGCAAGGAGATTACCAGTAGATTACACTAATACATGCAGAAACTAAAATGAGCTTAACCTATGTCTTCCAGGCCAGTCCTTTGATGACGAAGCGGAGCGCTGAGCTCGCTTGAAACCAAACACCACCAATTTGCTACCGTATCAAAAACTGAAAGTAAGATCACGCTAGACTGCTACCTTCATACAGTATCCTGCAAAACTTGAAAATCAAGACGAAAAGCCAAACAGATCCTCCGAATATATACCTGCATATTCTTGAACAAGTATGTATCGAATCTGCAACCGTATATAACACATAAACTGTACTAATATGAACTAATATCAATAACACTTCTACTGAAAATCCGCTACTACAATTCTCTTGCAAAATCTGATAAAGCTGCTAACAACAAAATCCTATTGTATTAACTCTATCTAAGCTGCGTATCTAACAGATTCGGCCACTAAAGAAATTCTTCTGAACTCTTATACGCTTGCTGTACATCTTGGAAAAACACTAATAACCTACTTATGAATTTTTCACTAATTGACTTAAAAAAAACTTGACTTACAAAAAAAAACACTTCTCATAAGCTTTTGGAGCTTATGAGCTTATTGCTAATAAGCTGAAAATCTTTTTTTTTAAAGAAAAGCTTATAGAAACGTACAATCAAAACAGCTCTAAAGATTTACTAACTAAAATCTCAACAAAAGCTAGCAATTACTCTCTAACAAGCTCAAACCCTGCGTGAACAGTAACAGTTTAAAGAAAACAGAACAAGAACTCAGATTCATGAACAATTCCAAGAACAGTAAGGACAACGATAAGCAAATTCATGAAGAAAAGAAGATTAAGAAAGCTTTGAAGAAAAAGAAAATTCATTAATGGTGAAAACTGAAACATTCGGTTACAACTGTCTAAACTGAAAAGAAACAGAATTGAAAGAAAAACTAACAAGTTTATCTAACTAACTACTCTAATCTAACTAACTATGTGTAAAAACACCTAAGCTAACCGATTTCTAATGAGGGCTACGTCTTCTTTTATAGGCGTCGAGAGGAGGAAGTGATGACGTGGCTCCACCAATGATTGGATGCCACGTGTAAAATACGAGGATTGGCTCTTCGTTCTTCATCTTCAAATTGGGGCTTTCTTTGTCTTCAACTCTTGGTCTAATTCATCCATATCATCTTGTAGAGGAGATTAAAAGGAGCATATTTGTAGTTAAACACTTTGGCTGAATCTTCTTGAATCGTTTGTGATTTGCACTTGCAGGTTTGGAGATAGAAAGATATAACCGTCTCTCTCTCTTATCTTGGAGAAGAAGAAGACGCGTGTGTGTGTTATTTGTGAGTTTGACCGGTCTTGGTCAAATAGACCAAGTATAAAGTTAATAAACTTTCCACTTAATTGCTATTTAGTCCCTCATCTTGTGTTTTCTTTTCAATTTAGGTTAAACACTTTCAAGCCACTTTCTTTTATCCTTTATCTTGTTAAAAATTGTAAGTTCAGTCCTCGATCTTTGGAAATTTGGCAAATAAGATCCTTGGAGCATCTTTCGTCCTTTTCTTCGTCTTTTGATCAAATAAGTCCTTAAAAGCTCGTGTTTTGTCTCAAATGTACCTATATACCTGAAAATACACAAACACCAAATACACGCGTAATTCTGATAATTAACAGTTAAATATGATGTATTTGACTGTGTTTTTAATGGTTTTAGGATCATAATTGATGAGTGTTTTCACACTTATCAATGACCCTATGCAACCAACCTTGCTTTGTTTCTCACCACAATACCCCTTGCATCTTTCTTGTTTTTGAGAATCCATTTGGTACCAATTGCTGTCTTTCCATCCGGCACGTCAACTAGAATCCAAACATTCTGAAACAAGAACTGCTGCATCTCCTCCTGCATAGCCTCCACCCAACTTTGATCCTCAAGAGCATGAGATACTGAACGAGGTTCCACCTGTGAAAGAAAACAAGCAAACAAACAATGTTGAAAGTCCGTATGATTATTACGCTTTTGATCCTCAATATAGCTCACAAGAGCATGATGATCAGACGTGGCCTTCTTATGCATTCTGCGAGTCTTGACAGTAGAACCAGGATCTCCAATGATTTGAGTAGTAGGATGGTCTTTATGTGACTACAACACTGGATTGGAAGGTACTTCCACTTCTGGTGCCAAGTTATAAAGATCCCCAACAAAGTCATCATCATATGAAGCAGAGTCGAAAATGCCATCTATTGGTTGCTTATGAATATCATCTAGCTTGGTAGAAGAATTATTTTGATAGTTCCGCATGTCAGAAGGACTTGAGAATCTAGTATGGGAAGTGGAATCACTAGCCGGACTACCAATAGGTGTTGAACTAGCACTAGGAGTAACAATTGGAGTACTAGGAGCAGCTTTGTCAACAGAAGTATTCAAGGGAAACTCAAAGCCACCTTGAGCAGCTGCTGTAGTAGCTTCTAGTTGTTGCTTGAGCAATGTGTCAAGAGCTCCTTGTGAGTCCAATATATCTTTTGGAGTTGCATCACTAGGAGTAGTAGGAGAGACTTTGGTGGAATAGGATGGAACAACAAAAATATCATCCTCGTCATCTGAGTCTGAAAGACTAGAATGAGCACCTGTACTAGAAGTTGCAAACACTTGTGGACCTGCATCATGGTTAGTTTTGAAACGAAAATACCCTAATGAATCACTAAGATAATCAAGATCAAAATACCATTTAGGACCCTTGCCTTGGATGTTTGACTTCTCCTCAAAATACCTGAGATTTATAGTTTCAATTACTCGCTTGGCTTTGATATTGTAGACACGATAAGCCCGAGAGTGAGCTGAATATCCCACAATGTATCCTTCATCTGCCTTGCCATCAAATTTCCTTAGATAGTCACTAGTATTCAGAATGGTGACAGGACACCCAAATGGCTTCAAATGAGCAATGTTTGGTACTTTGGATGTTAGTAGCTCATAGGGAGTCTTCTTGTGAGGATTTGTAATAGAAACTCTATTCAAAACATAACTTGCAGTATTAACAGCTTCTGTCCAGAACATGGTTGGAAGCTTGGAATCGGCAAGCATTGTTCTTGCAGCTTCTATTAGAGTCCTGTTCTTTCTTTCTGCTACGCCATTCTGTTGAGGAGTTCTTGTTGTACTATAATCTCTTTTGATGCCTTTAGAATTACAAAGTGCTATGAGGTCTGCATTTTTGAATTCTGTTCCATTATCACATCGAATACCTTTAACCTTCTTGGACAACTGATTCTCTATAAGTGTAATAAAGTCCTTGAGAATTGAGTAGGTCTCACTCTTGGCAACCATGCAGAAAACCCACGTAAACCTTCTATACCCATCAGTTACCAAAAGGCAGAATTGTTTGTGGTCAATGCTCCTAATAGAGGTAGGACCAAATAAATCCATGTGTAGTAGCTGCAATGGTTCAGTTATAAGGCTGAGAGCAGTAATGGCCTTGAAGGATGCTTTATGTTGTTTGCCTTTGCTGCATGCAAGACAATTGATATCATTTCTGAATGACTTGGGAGGTAAACCAGAGACCAGATTCAGATTTGCTAGTTTGTGAATGGTCTTGAAGTTCACATGTCCCATCCTTCGGTTCCATTGAGTGGCTTCATCTTCTGAGGCTTTGGCAACCAAACATGCTAGTTGACCAGTAGGATTGACTTCATTCAGCTTGATACTATAGAGGTTGTGTCTTCTAGGGATTCTGAGTAGAACCTGTGAGTCATCCGGGAGTTTAAAGTCCTTGGATAACACTAGTGCATCAGTATCCGTAAAGAGGACAAACTGCTTCTTGTCACAAATCTGAGAGACAGAGATCAAGTTGAAGTGTTGAAGTTCTTCCACATAATAGACCTGCTCAAAATTAAGATTAGGTGTCTGAATCGTTCCTTTGCCAGTGATCCTTCCTTCACCTCCTCCAAAATAGACCTTTCCGCCTTGAAATGGTACAAAGTTAGATAAAAGACTTTTATTTCCTGTCATGCTCCTAGAGCATCCACTATCAATAATTCCTAGAGTAGGATCTTGGTATAGAGTAACCTACAACAACAAGATACGAGATATACAAAAGTTAGTGTCTTAAGGGGACCCAAACCTTTTCAGGTTTGAGCCTGCCTTGTGGATCTTTAGTAGATAGCCAAGAAGATTGATAAGATCCACCGTTGTTCTTTGGTTACCTATTCATCATATGGCTGTTATTGTTTGACCAAGAACAACCTGCTGAGGGCTTAACAGCAGTTCCCAGATTTTCCAACCCAAAATACATGTGGTCAAAATTATATGCATAATTTGGATTAAAATTCTGAAAATAGTTACTGGTTGGTCTATTTGATATTAATCCAGTGTTTCTCCAATGATCAGAAGCTAATGGAGAGGTCCTTCTAGACGAGGAAAAAGATTGAGCACTTGGGTTTAGTCTTCTAGAAGAATATGGAACAACTCCTGGTGGACCAGGAGCAGGAAATGCTTGATGTACAGAAGATTGTTTGTCATAAAAATCACAATCTTTAATCAAATGAAATTCACTCCCACAAACAAAACATGTTTTAAATGACCTTTTACTAGAATGACATTGTTTCATACTACTAACTTTATTACACACAATTCTAGGAGAAACATTCTTCCTAGGACTCAATAAACCAGGACTAGACACTGTCGAAGTAAAAGTAACTCTCTCTTCACACTTCCTAGCACTAGTGGCAGCATGGTCATTTGACTTGAAACTTGCAGGTCTCGACTCTTCACTTGAACCACATGATGCAGAGTCACTGGCTTTGTCACTGAAAGTATACGAGACAAAGTCATTAGTATTAGTAGAACTTTTTGGGGACTCATGCATCTGTGATCCATCCAAGTCAGTATGCCTAGTAGTGGGCATGAAAGTTCCTGTAAGAGGTGGAGGGACAGCATGCATTTCTGCTGCTGGTTTAAACATATTGTAGCTAGGTGTTCCCTCTTCCTCCTTGTCAGGATCAAAGATACTTGAAAAAGATAAATCAAACACATCTTTTGAATCAATATATTTATCAAATCCTAACCCTCTTTTAGTCCTACCAGACATGCTACTATCAATTAATTTTGAAAGATTCTTAGGTGCCTTTTGCCATTTTTCAAATCTCAGAAGTGTAGCATCTAATTTTTCTTTCATATCTTGCTTATCTTTGATACTGTCATCTTTTACCTTTTCGGTGTATTTAAGCATATTTGTTGTGTTTTCTAAATCAATGTGTAGTATCCTAATTTTATCCTCGTACTCACGTTGAGTATCTTGAAGCCACCTCTTTTGTTGTTCCAATGTTTTTAAAGAAGCCTTATATGCTTGAACCTCTAAAAAATACTTATCATTCTGATCATTTAAGTCATTATATTGGGACAAAAATTCTGAATATTTATCATGACAACCAAGAGGACAATGTTGTACCTGAGGTGAGATGCCCATAAGAGCAAACTCTTCTGCTTCCTCGGCATCAGACAGATTCCCAGCAATCATTGCAAACACGTCAGTAGAGGGCTCAGTTGTTTCTAGGGTAGCATTCTGATGATCATTCCAGTTGACCATAGAGTCAACGGACACCAACGCTTTCTTGTCATCCTTCACCTCCTGAATCTTAAAAGCTGAATATCTGCTCTTCTCCTGGTCATGCTTGTTAGGGCATTCCCTTGCAAAGTGACCTTGTTGCTGGCAGTTATAGCATCAAACCTTGCTTCTGTCAAACCTTGCTGGCTCTTTTGGGTTATAATTAAATTTTCGACCGGCTTTCTTCTCAAACTTGTGAACCCTAAGAGTGAGCATTGCCATCTGCCATTTGAGATCCATTTCATCCAGGTCAAGTTTATCAACCTGTTTGAAGTCATCAAAAGCAAGTTGTTGTTGAGCATCAACGTCAACAACAAAAGAGTGAAGAACAGCTTCTACCATGCTACCAGACTTGGCTTTTGGTTCAGGAATAGAAGTATGCTGAAAAGTATGTTGAGAAGACACATTATTGCTTGGGCTACTAGCATAAGACATGGGACTGGATCCCATAGAACTCACAAAGGCAGAGTTAGCAGGAGTGGGAAAAGAATCACTTGAGTATCCCCTCACATGTGGCTCAAAGGTTTTGAGCTTATAAAACAAATCATCAAAATTAAGATAGTCAAGCCCACCTTTTGCTTTAAGAGAGATTACCACCTGATTCCATGAGTAGGGTAAGGCTCTAAGAAACCTTGCATTGATATCACCATCGTCAGGTTTCGACCGAAGTTGATTCAACTGGCTCAATATCTTTTGGAACCTGTCATACCCTTGATGGATACCTTCAGTTTCTGAGATCTTGAATTCTGTGAATTCATCTCTCAGCATGGATCTTCGCATTTTCTTTGACTCTTCATTCCTACCAAACCTTGCTTTTATTCCATACCAGATCTCTCTAGCATCATCCAGATGATAGAAGTCACCCATGTGATCATCAGGAAGAGACTGAAGCAAAATAGTTTTTGCTTTGATCTCCTTCTGAACAGCTGTGATTTCTTCATGAGTTTTAGGGTCAAGAAGAGTAATATTACCATTCTTGTCTCTTCCAGTCAACTTCCTGCTGTTTCCATTCAGAACGATCTTCCAAAGGTCTTGATCAGTGTTGGTGATCCAACATTCCATCTTCATTGCCCAGCTATCAGACTCGTCCTTTTTCAGAAGAGGAAACTTACCATTTGTGTTGGAAACCGTAGCAATGATCTGCTGAGGTTGCTGAGTTCTAGGAGTACTATCTTCTCCTGTTTGAGTAGAACTTGAGGCAGACATGATTAAACAAAGATGTTAGTAATTAGAAAAATTGATTGTTCTTGTACAGAGACTCTCCCAGGCTCTGATACCACTTGTTGGGTCCACTAGATGTGGATCTTGCAACCTGTCAGGAACGGTGAACGACTTCTGTAATCACAAATCTATTCACAGAGAGACTCTATACACAATACAAGTGCAAAATACAAATACTATGAAGAAGAACAGAATAACTATAACGACTTGATCCTTTTCTAAGGGTTTCTAATATTAATAAGAACTAGAATTATATTTGATGAAGGTCTGTGTAACCCTTCTACCTAAGGTTCCTTTTATACTACAAGGAAACCCTAATACATCATTAACCAAAACGTGTAAAACTGATATGCATATCCTTTCCTAACATATCTCATGCATATCCTAACAGAATAATAACTAAATAATAAAGTTTGACTTTCTATAAGACCAGGAGCACGACTTACTCCTAGTACTACTATGACCAGGAGGAACTACATACCTCCTAGTCTACCTATTACAAAGAACTATTCCAATGGTCCTAACAATCGCCGATGGTAAACTTATCATTAACAACGGGAAGTTTACAACTTCTCGGACTTGAGCTCGTTTTGTAAGATATTCAATATCTTAAGCTCAAGTAAATGGTTTTCAAAACGTTGAACACAATTTTTCGAGAATTTCTCAAAAAGGTTTTTCTAAATCTTTCAAAATCGTGTGTTCAAAAAATGTTTTGATAAAAAGAGCATGTCTTCTGGAATCGATAATATTTACGATACTAGAAATGTCATTCAATAATGACACGGGGTTGTAAATAAAGTTCGAGCAGAAGTTCAAATGTTTTAAAACATGCTCAAAATGGTTTGCTATTATTTCAGATAGTAACCCGCTTTTCATACTCAAGTCAAGCATTTCACCGGAAAGCTTTGACTCAACAACGGGAATTAATTTTCTCGGGCATGGTTTATTTTATAACCATGTAAGGGATTGTGTTTACGGAATAACACAATCTAACACGAACACATGTACGTATCAGTGCATTTATTTGTTAAAACAAGAGAAATCTTGTTTTTATGAAGTTATCATCTCCACCAACCGTAGCAATTTACAATTGATATCTACATAATCGATGATGCGACTACTCAAACGGTGACTACAGCTCTTTCAATAGAACACGGGTCAACAATTGAGGGGGAGCAATTGTCTAGCATTCAGAATCCTTGATGCCGAGAGTGCCAAGTTCACATATTGGTGTCAAGACAATGATATCAATCATAAACATGGAGTCAAGAGATAACTTCAAACGTGACGAGGTGACCAACATTCGTGAACAAGAACCATGTGAATCTTTCATATGATGTTCTTCATCATTCAGGTCCAACCTCGTAAATTGTTAATCTTGTGAATACATTATCATATATGATCTTTGCACGTGATAAATACCTTACACTTGTGTTTAAAAGGTATTTAATTTACGTTTCAAGTACACCCTCATTAATTTGAGGGGGAGCTTGTGAAAAGCATGAAGATAATTGGCTTTGCATTTTTCTTCCCAAATTTTCTTAAAATGCTATTAAATCAATTGATATTAAAAACATTGATTGGGTTAATATTTTTAATATGGGGGAGAAAATGTGATTTAGTATGAGAATTGATTAATCATAAATGGTTTGACTTAACGTGATAGCTCATCCCGACATGTGCGAAATGTTTTCGGATATCGTGGCATATGTTAAGGGGGAGAAAAATGGATTTGCACTTCAAAATGGATTTCATAGTGACATACACTTACCCAAAACATCTCTATTCACGACGGTGAAGATTGTGGTGACATAAGGATGGTAGGATAGGTTAAAGTCCAATGATTCCTCTAGAACCGGAGGAATCTTCCCAAGGACCTTCCATAGCTAGAAATAGTAGTCCTTAGGAAAGATGGAAAAAGATTGTGAACGTAGCTGAATGCCGACCAAATACTTAAGTTAGCACTGGAACAATCACAACAAGGTGCTAGTTATGACGTATTGGTAAGCATTGAAGGGGTTGAAGAATGAAAAAGAATTGTAATGATAAAGGGTGTAAAGAAAGAAGCCCTCCTTACAACCTTAGGCAGAAACCGGGTCAATACATACGCTATTAAGATCATTGTTTAATGATTCTTGATATTGAAGACAGACATCATGGACCCAGTGATGCAAGGCACAACCCATCCCAGCTAACTCAGATATCTCTTAAAAGATATTTGTTTTAATCACACGGAGACAACACATTATCTATTGTTTTATTCACTCCGAATAAATTGGTATTGAAATTGTGGCACTCCTCTCCAGCCTCCGATCACTAAAAATCCAAAATGCACGATCGAGTCTAGAGCCATTTGAGATCATCAAATATCTCATTAGGACACACTTTCATAATTCCTTGCTTCTTCACACACTGTGATAAGTAAGAAAGATCTTAAGAGTCATACGCAAAATCTTTATGATCTTGCCTGAACATCCGAGTAATACGAAAGTATTTACAATAAAGATGGAAATCCTTCTTGAGCGAATATCAAAAAGCTCATGGTAGGTGACTTGTGCGATTCTTTATGAATCAAACTTGTGATAACTAGAAAGCAACAGTGGTTTAATTCTTAAATGAATTTAAACACGTTCCAGGCCTCTACGCAATATCTTAGTGATCTTGCCAGAACACTCAGAGTGATACCTTAGTGTTCACAGTGATGAGTGGAAATCCTTCTAGTGTTAACCTCAAACAGCACTTGGTAGGTAACTTGCAAGATTATATACGAATCAAGCTCGTGACAACTGGAAAGCAACGATGGTGCGGTTCTTAATTGAATTTCACTTGTTCCAGGAACATGAATTGACGGCTTCAAATCATGCGGATATTGTTATCCAAATGATTCACTCTTTATGTTCGCAGTCAGCTTTGGACGGTCGAATAAAGAGAACGGGTGTACCCGCGAAATCTCGTCAATGAGGTTCTTAATTGAAACTACCTGTCACAAGTACGATATTTTATATCGTCCAACGGTCTTCACCGACCGGAGGTAAAATGCTACCGAATTAGAATGAAATGTTCAAGGCCATTTCATCCGTGTATATGTTTTGTTGCTAACTGTCTTATGCAGCGTAACAAGAAGGTGGCATTGTGGTGTACAATCCAGAAGAAGTTGTCACCACATGCTTATACTGTATGCACTTAATACTTCAACAAATTCAAGAAAGTATAAAAGTCAAGTCTTCTGCTGTATCAAACTCTGAAGCTTTCAAGAATTTATAAAAGTATAAGTATGTAGAACATGAAGTCACAGAGCCAAATATCACAAGTGATGAATGCACAAGGTCAAGGCAAGAGAACATGTGTGACAATCCGTCAATTTATGGTTTATATTTTATTCTCAATATTTATTTGAAAACATTATTTTAATGTTATAATATGAACTCACTTATTTTTGGGAAGAAATTTGGATTTACGTCTTGAAGTAACATCGACTACGTCTAAACCGGAGGATTCTACGTTACGTGCTTACGTTTACATACACCGTCTTTGGTGACAGTCCAACATTTCAGAAAATAAATTTGTCCGTGAATATTATTTTGAGATTTTAAATTTGTGTTGGTTCATAAACTCACAAATTTACGAGAAGAGATTAGGACTTACGTGAATAATTTAACGTCCTTTACAACTAAACCGGAAACCTTAGGATTACGTATTTACGTTTTTGAACTCCGTTTTTGATGAGACAATTTTTATTAGATTCTTTTTGTGCCGTTGATTCATAATTTATAAAAACGTTTTTCGTAAAACGACCCGAAGGCACGCAAATCGAGGAAACTATAATCGAGGAGTACCCGTAAATTAATAGGGGATGAAACAAGTTACACTTGTCCCACCCCCCATCAATAATCATAAAAATAATTTGGTGTCACTTTTATAACAAGTGCAAGGACACTTGTCCTTCACTTGCACCAAAACCACTTACTAGCTTAAAACAAGCTACACAAACCACAAAACTCACACACCTACATGCAAAACCACTACATTTCTCTCATATCTCTCTCAAATTTCGTCCGATATTCACCCAAAACAACCTCCATTTGATCTTGATTCAACCATAAATCATATGTTATTTACACACATGATGGAGCCCTTTTGAAGCCCTATTGATTGGTGGTGATTATAACATCCAAGGAGGAGTTACTATGGAGTCTTGGGGCTGATTTTCCACAAGGAATTCTTGAAGAATGGTGGTCTTGAAGATGGTCTTGGTTTATCACAAGTTTCTCCATCAAAATCCATGTCTTGATCATAACCTACATCATCATGGTGGTATAAAGATTATCCTCCCCATCCTTTTGTTAATTTTGATTATGTAATCATGTATTTTCTTCTTAAATGTATATATCTATGATGATATATGATGATAAAAATATTATGTGGGGATTTGGTGTTGATAGATTTGATAATCATGGGTAAAAAGATGAAAAACTAAATGTAAAAATGGTTAATCTTGCTTAAATGGTAGGCTGTATAAAAACAGTAACTAACCACATGTTAGACTGATAAAATGGCAAAGTATAATCAATATACAGTAAGTATAAGATGTCATACACATGTGAGAGTTGGCCATGCAATGGAATCATTATAATGAGTGAGATATGATCAAAACAAGTTTAGAGTACCAATCTGAATAGTCAGTTTTGGACGGACTGTTAAGGATATTTAGAGTTGGATTGAGCAGTAGCTAAAACTAAGTTAATTGTAGCACATATCATGTAGTTTATGGTTTCCAAAAATGAGCTTCTATCTCCTTGTAGAACTCAAGATATGGTAAAAATGGTGAACATGAAGGTAAAAATCAGATTTTGGGAAATTAAAGTATAATAGTATTATATAAGCACTCAAATAAAAATAGTATAAAATGTGAATTAAAACCCAATAACTTATATAATACATTTATATAAATATTTATAAGGATAAATAAATGGACATTTTATAAAAATGGTAGTTTGATAAGTTTTATAAGTTATAAAACTATAAACATGATTTTTACGACTTTTTCGGCTATTACCGTAAAATTAACGTTTTTGTTAAATAAAACTTAGACGGTTGGACCCGTCTAATGTAAACTTTTATAAACTCATATACTGATATATAAACATATATAACAAGTAAAAACCGATAAACCCCGAACTATAAAACATACGGACATTAACGAGCTAAGTTAACGTTATTGGACTAATAATACAACAAAATGGACTAAAACACTTATAAACTTATTTATTGGGCTTAACCCATTTGGACCCAACATGTAAAGTAAAATACTGATAATACAAGTATGAAATGGATTAATACAAGTTAATAAACTTATAATAGGCTTATTGGACCTAAAATACGTAAATAGGTAAAACTAGTAAACTAGTAAGAAGTTACCAATACATAAACACAAAAATGAGTGAATGTGAATATATAAACCCACTTGATCATCATATATATATATATATATAATCATCATATGTATACATAATTGTTATTTTTATAAAGTCATTGGACAAGAGTCTAAGACGAGTATTATTTGTCTAGGTTTCCGTGATTGAAGCACGTACCGTACGTCCGAATTGCCGATAACCCGCTTTCCCACATCAACGTGAGTTCATAGCCTCGCACTCTTTTAAATATTTTTATGAAATGTTTTATAAACCCGCGAGAGAGATAACATGTTAGTTTTTATGAATTAGGACACTATTTGTCCCGATTGTTTGTTTATTGATTTGGACCCGAATGATTGTATGACTCGACAAATGAAATAAAATGGATTATTAAAGTTAGGTTATGTCACTAAAAGTCCCATTAGCATGAATTGTGAACTACCGGGATTTGGTAGACGCTTATGCATATAATAGTACTATTTGGGGGCGATCACCCCAGTTCGCGCCTTGACGGTTGATCCCCGTCGTGCCACATTGATTGGTAAGCGAATTTATGTATGAGAAGGTTTACATAGCGTGACCTTTGTGACGACACGCTAATTTAGATGGGCAAATGAGTTTCGGGCTAGCTACCTGTTGTTTGTTGTAGTAAGGTAACAATGTCATGCGGCTTATAATAATCCAATTAACGAAATACTGCTTTAAGCATTAAATTACGATATATTGCCTGACTAGCAATACGGGGTCTTACTATTGATATTATGTTTGTGTTTTGGTTTTCATAACCATAATCATATAACGGTTTTTATTTAACTCCATACAACGTTATAAAACGTATTGTATGATATTTTTACGACATTTGTTCGTATAATGATTTTGAAGGCGAAAGCCTATATTATGATTTTGATAAGGATTTGTATAAAATGACTTTGGTTATTTTATGGCCTATTACAATGAATTGTACAAAATGATTTTCGGTAATAATTTTATACCGATGTTAAATTGATGGATTTTATTAAACTCTATGAATTCACTCGGCGTTATCGCTGACCTTTTCTTTTAACATGTTTTATCTCAGGTACTTGAAGGTAATTCTCGGGAAGGCGACAAGAATTCATGGCCCGCACTTAAACAATAATTTTCATTCAAATGCTTTGTAAAACCTGCATGAAATACAATGACTTGGGACCTATGTAACTTTGATATTTATGAATGGAAATGTTTTATTATTAAACGACGCGATTTTTAAGCGTTGTCTATGATGTGAGTAATGTGCTATCCCGTAACACCAACGAGTCTTCCGCTGTATTGAGTTGTATAAAAATTGGGGGTGTTACAACATGCTTACGACTAAAGTCAAAGATCTCATCAGCATATTCACAAGAACAAGATCGAAGACTCAAGCATAGTATGCTAGGTTTAAGATTTTGTAAAATGGCGTGACCTCCCTTTGGGGGAGATGCTTGGAAATACGTTTTTCCAAGGAAAGTCTCGGTCACATCATTGTTAACATAGATCACGAGCTATAGACTATTTAGGACATTGTAACTTGGAGTGACCTCCCTTTGGGGGAGATTGTTGAAAATACGTTTTTACGTATTTAGAAAGGATCGGTCACTCCAATGATATTGGGCTCGTGATCCAATATAGCGCATATAGCCCACATGTAGGGTGGGCTATATATACCCCCTCCTAGCATGTTAGGAGGGGTTGGTCATTCATGTTGAACACTTTCATTCCATTCAACAATTCCATCTTTCTTATTTCTCTCCTTTCTCTCTCTTCTTTCTCTCTCTAAGTTCTTCCATTTCCATCCATCTTAATAGATAATTCATACAATGCCTAATCCTTAGAAAACACGATCCTACACCCTATCGCTCTAGAAAGACTCGAACAAGAGACCTTTCCTAAGAGGGTAAAACCTTCATAACGCTAGACGAGGCCTTTGGTTAATTGGGTGGTGAGTGTGTAAGGATAATTAGTGAAGTATATTTGTAAAAGCATGTAATCTAATGGAAAGTGAATACTCACTTTACTATTATGGTTGAAAGGTGATGTAGGTGTTTTGAGTAAGTGTAGAGAAAACCTGATGTGACGATGAGGTGTCAGTGAGTTTTAACCTCCCATTACTTTCAGTTTTAGAGCACATGATAAGAAGATACTCCTTTCATTCTAAATTTATTTTTCATCTTTTTTTTTGATGTCCCAGTTTAATTGTTCGCTACTAAAAATAAATAGAAAAGTTTAATCAAGTTTATAATATTAAGTTTTTTTGAAAGTGTTATTACAAACCTTAAAGAATAATAATTTAATTAATAACCTAAGGTTAAAACTATAATTGTGTTAAAAATTAAGAGAGAGAAAACGGTAATAAATATACTTTTATAAAACTATATATATATTGTTGAAAAACAATAACTTCAGGACAAAAAAAGTTAAAAAGATACACAAACGCACATGAAAGTACACAAGAACAAAAAATGCATTTTTTTTTGTCTTTGAGTACTTTCAATGAATCCTTGTGTAGTTTTTAGTTTCTTATCATAAGTACAAAATAGAAAAACCCAAGTTATATATTTTTTGATTTTCTAAAAAAATAAAAAGATAGAAAATCTAACTTATAATTAGTTATATATTTTTTTATTTTTCTACAAAGAATAAGTAATCCTAGATTCACAAAGAAATTTTCACAAAATGTTTTACAAAATATGTCATACAATTAATGTATGCATGAAAGAGAATTTAAAAGTAATTTTGAAAATCCATTATCTATATGACTCATTATTTTGTAAAATATTTTATGAAAATCACTTTGTGCGTTTAGCATTAATAAAAAAAATATTGTATAAAAGAAAGAGAGTTACCACATTTGTCTCTAAAGTTGTAAAAGCAACGTGTTGAGTTTTTGAAATAATTACACCATTCCTCTTCGATGTTCCTATTTTGTAAACAACCGGTCAATGACTTTTAATCAATGCGAGTCAAAGGCATCACATGATTTTCCCTTGTTACTTCTTGTAAAACTCTCCTAAATTGTGACATCTCGCCTGTCAATGTTTCTATTTTGTAAACAACTGGTCAATGACTTTTAGTCAATGCAAGTCAAAGGCATCACATGATTTTCGCTCGTTTATACTTGTAAACTCTCCTAAATAGTAACATCCTGCCTAGACAGGTCACAATATTATTCGCTTTGCTTACAGGTTCATGATTTTGCTTTGTGACCTTCATGTGAGACTTCTCGGCAGGTCATCCAAGCCAATACTACTCTTACATGAGCACGCTTAACTGTTAGTTCCTAAAATCCATCTATTTATAGTAGACGACAAAACACGTTGTATTATTGTAAAGCAAATGTTATCTTATGAACCTACCATCTCTCCAGGTCATAGCTGATATATGATTTTCGTAAGGTGTTGCACAAATTCTCCCATCTCGATGTGTTTCGTTGGTAAACTCGTTTGCGATTAACCTTAAGAATGAGCATCGAGTCAAACTCGGATCAGATTAGACTGGACAGAAAAAGCTGGACATATCAAATTTAGCTCAAAACCACATACTAAGGACTAGACCGAATGTGTCCGGTTCTTCAGTCGATCTGATTCGAAAATGTATAATAGTCAAAGACCGAACATAAGGCTACCCGCAACATGGTGTTTTTGTCTCGGTTGCCACTCGGTCGCGACTCGGTCGCCCCGTTCTTGCGATTCGGTCGCGAGAACTCGATCGGGGCATTTCGAACATAGGCACGACCTACAATATGACTGTTGGACCCGTTTGATTTATTGCCGTTGGAATTAATTAATTTTTTTTTAAAATTTATACTTTTACCTTACCCTATATAAATACCCCATTTAATCAACCTTTTTTCACACAAATTAAACCCACAATTCTCCAAAATACAATGTCTTATGAATTATTTTTTGCTGACTCTTCCGACGACGAGAATAAAGTTACAAGTGAGTTTGAGGTTTTTACGCAAGCTTGTGAAGCGGCTTACGAAGCATCAAACCCTCCAAAAAATGAGGTTACATACATAAAGATTACCAAGGTGCAAATGATCATCTCGTGGCGGCTTATTTTACTAACGGGCCGCAGTATGTTGCAGAGACATTTCGTGAACGGTTCCGAATGGATCGAGCTTTATTCTTACGAATTGTTGACGATTTGAAAAATAACTATTCTTATTTTTGAAACTCAACGGATTGTACGGGTCGAGAATGTCTTTCGCCATTGTTGAAGTGAACTTCCGCTATTCGTCAAATGGCGTACGAATCCGTGCCTGATGCTCTTGACGAATATTTGCAAATGGGCGCGTCAACAGTCCGTCAGTGTCTTTGAAAGTTTTGTACCAGCATCATGGAATTATATGGTACAAAATACTTGCGAAAGCCAACGTATACTGATATGGAGAAGCTCTATGCTCATCACGAGGAGAAACATGGGTTTTCTGGAATGATAGGAAGTATCAATTGTACACATTGGTCGTGGGATAATTGTCCCGTTGCCTACAAAACTCAATTTTGTAGACGTGATCAGGGGTCAACTCCATTCATTATATTAGAAGCGGTTGCATCTCAAGACTTATGTATTTGGCATGCGTTCTTTGGTGTAGCCGGGATGAATAACGACGTAAATGTTTTACGTCAATCCCCTATTTTCAATGATCTTAAATCAGGGAAAGCACCTGAACTGGGATTCTTGGCTAACGAAGTGTATTATCGCCAGGGATATTATCTTACTGATGGGATATATCCGCAATGATCGGTTCTTATTAAGTATATAAAAGATCCACCGACGAATGATCATAAACGAAGATTGTAGAAAACAAAGCACGAAGCAGCAAGAAAAGATGTTGAACGAGCCTTTCGGTGTATTGAAAACAAAATGGAGGCTGATTGATTACCCGACCCGAGGTATGTCAAAACGTAGACTATCGGACGTAATGTACACCTGCATTATGATAATTAAACACAGGGGGAGGCGATATCACCCATATATCATCACGAAGAAGAACATGTTGATAACGATCCGGTGAATAAGCATGAAGAAAGGCTAGAAATTACTCAGCAGATAATCGACTCACAAGTTCATCTCAACTTAAAAACCGATCTAGTGGAACACATTTGGAACAATCATAATTAATAAATTAACTTCTTTAATGGGATTAATTTCATATATCACCCTATTTTCATGTTTAATTTTATATATACCCAAAGTGCAAGTTATGAATGCATGATTTATAATGTTTTTAATGCATGTTTGAGTATATATGAAATTTCCATTTAAAAGGTTAATTTATTGTTATGTTTTATTTTATTTGAATTATTATGTAATGTTTTTTTTAATTCATGTAATGGTTTTTTTTATGAAATTTAATGTGTTTAAATTTTTTAATTTTTTTTTGAATTAGGTCGCACTAGATTCCCTTGTTGGGGCAAATAGGTCACACTAGATTGCAAGAGAGAGAAAATTAAAAAATTTGGGGTCGCGACCAGGTCGCTGTTGCAGGTCACTCCTATCCTCACGTGATGCCTTTGACTTGTCTTGACTAATGGCCGTTAAAGAAAAGGACTGATAAGGTTACGAAAGAAAATTAAAGGACTGAACTAAGGTTGTTTTTGTATAACCTTAGGGATGAATGGTGTAATATCAAACACTCCCTAAAATCAGTAAGTAAACAGAAATATAGTAGTGAGTCAGCGGCGGTTAAAATGGACGGTCAACGGTCACCGGCGCCGGAGAAAGCAAGTTCACCGGCCGGAATTGATAAGGAAGAAGAAGAAGAACATGTAATGAGTGAGATTCATATTGGGTGTCCTCCTAAATTAACAGGACCATTCATTTCTCACTTCACTTTCTCATTTCCACATGGTACTAAACATGTTTTTCTTACTATTTACTTTATTTATATTACTAGACGATTACCGCGCGTAGCGCCCATGGTGTATACTGTATAGTAGCCTTATTTTGTGTGTCCACTTTTTTATTAATGTAGATGTTGACTGCATTGCAAGCATATATGAACATCAAGTCCTCGATGATTCAAAGCAGCATCAGGAAGTTAGTTTGGATGATGATGGCGATCTTGTTTTACCTAGGCGCAACAGTAAGTCGTGCTTATATTACTATGTTTTATGGTTGTTTTTTTTTTTTTTTTTTGAGAAGTTTTATGGTTGTTTGGATCATCTACTGAATGTACAACATATCACTCTACGTTCGTAAACGCGCATGACCATTTTGAATGTGGATTATAAAAGTAAATTTGGATATTGCACAGCGGCTTAGAGTTTTACGTTGCCTGATACATATCTTATATTCTTATTTCCTTTTATCCTGTTTAGAGACCTGGTAATGTTTAATAGAAAAACTGGATATGACTTTGGAGAATATGAAAGTAAATATACAGTGAATATCTATTTTTCATTTCAGAACGTTCAGATAACAAGTTTGTTGTATCTATACAACATAATATCACCTCATCGATTCCAAAGGTTGGTTTGCAGGTAATAAATTGCTTTATCTGACATGTTTCTACTATATAGTTGCTCTGTTGAGGGTTAATTATCTAATATTGGTTTTTCCTTTGTAGGTTTGGAGAGCCGAATTGGTACTCTCTGATTTTGTTTTGCATAAAATGTTCACTTCATCTGAGTTTGATGGGATTGTGGCATTAGAACTTGGTGCTGGTACAGGTAACCTTCATACATATTACATATTTCATTTTTTTTTGCCAATTCCCGTCTTACACGGGTCCACTAGAGGATGCTTTTTCTCACTCAACTATACCACCCAGAAAATGCAATAGTTTGTATGTGTTTAATATGTGCCTAATGCTCCTAGACCCCAGTACCGCTTGTATTCATGTACATTACTAGAGGTGGCAACTGGCAACATGGGCAGGTCGGGCTTGCGACCCATTTCCCATATAGTTCGAGCAAAAAATGTTATTCTAATACTAGTCATTTTCTTTGAATAAAATGATTGTGGTGGTTTTATGGGATCAGAACAACACTTTTGCCGACATTTTACCCGTATTCTTTCTAAATTTTTCGGTTGACCTGTTATAGACTAGACATAAACCAAATTTAGCCATTCATCAGTATATGGGTCAATATTCTTACTTACAAGGATAACTAAGATAATATTGTAATTCTAGTCCTTTTACTTTGTTATTTGTCCAATATAGTTGACCGCTATTGGATATCTTTCAAGGCCATAGAAAAGTAGCAGCTAAAGTGTCGGATGCACAAGTTTGTCTTAATTTGATCATTGGTGCTTACGTGACAGATGTCATTTTATCTTGACCAGGCTTAGTTGGTATGCTGCTTGCACGTGTTGCTGAAACAGTCTTTTTAACAGGTACTCATGCATATACAGAAACTCTTGTTCCTCATCGGGATGATTGGTTTTAATGTCGGGAATATTGGAATTTACTTGATTTACAGTTTCTTTTTATCTTGTGTTCTTAGTAATCATATTGACATTGTTATCTGATAGATCATGGGGTCGAGATACTTGAAAACTGTGCTAGCAATGTTCATCTCAATTCTGCATTAATACCTTCTAAAGCTTCGGCTTATGTACGCGAACTTGATTGGAAGGCTTCATGGCCACCTCAGCAAAGCAATTATTCATCCGGTAACAGGTGACAACACTGCCATATAGACTAGTAGATGTGTCAAATGGATGGGTCAGGCGGTTATCGGGTCAAAACTGGTCCAGCACACAAACACTATTTGTATTTTCGTTAAAATGTCTTATAAATATTTCATGTTAAAAATTTGATCATGTGCAAACACTTTGGTCAAAATGGGTGTTTGGGATTGCTTATGTAAAGCTGGAAAAACGGTTTTAGTGTTTGTATGGAAGTTACTTATTACACAATTTGAGAGGGTGTTTGGGACTGCTTCTATAAGTGAAAGCAGATGAGCAGTTTTGAGCCTTTGGATGCTTTTTTTCTTGTTTTGCTCTAATTAAGCACTCTAAGTTGGCACCTCTTCTAAGTACTAACCAGTGGTTTGGCTCGGCGTGCTATTGAAATCTAGTTATGCGTGGAATCTATCAGAACTTGATGAACTTGAGAGGGCATCTTTGCTGGTAGCTGCTGATGTAATATACAGTGATGACCTCACTGATGCCTTATTCACTACTCTAGAAAGATTGATGTCACACGGTTTGAAAAAGGTACGACCTATAATATTGCAATGTTTGTAGAGGTGGCGACATCAACCTGTTATTTAACAGGTTGATTTAGTTTATGTTTGCAAAAGAATGGTTTCAACTTTAATGCTTTTCTTCACAACAACTCATCCCATGTTTGCATCACAGGTGTTATATTTGGCTTTAGAAAAGCGTTACAACTTCAGTATTGATGATCTTGATGTCGTAGCAAATGGGTATTCACGTTTTCGAAGTTACCTTAGAGATGAAAACGGTAAGAGCCTCTCCTCTTGTAAGTGATCAATTATCATGGGCAGGTCGGACGGGTTTGGGTTTGGGTCAAAATGGATTTCCCCGACCTGTAACATTCTTTCCATCCGTTTTTTATGATTTTTATGAATGATTGGTTGGGAACATTAAATGACACAGAACATGACAACATTCCAGATGGATCTTCACGTGCCTTTATCGGCACAAGGATTGATCTTACAAAGATCCCTCAGTATGCAAATGAATACACTCGAGGAGAGGACGTAGAGCTATGGCAAATCAAGTATGCAAGAGAAGAAGAAAACCTATAACTTTTGACTGCGTTTCTTAGTAGGTTACCCTGTAATCGCTCTTTTTAGTTGCAGTTTCGAGTCTTTGGATTTAGTAATGAGTCTTTGGCAGATCAAGTATGCAAATGAATAAATCCGTGTTGCAAGACTTTTTCAAGGAATAATACAAAATTTGTGTCAATGACTTTGCATGAGTTTTAAAACTTTGACTATTGTTATGTTTACTACCAACTATAACACTCTTTAGTCAATATTTTCTTTAAACTAAATAAAACTTTTGACATTTTTGTTTTTTTGTTATAACTAATATACCAGAATAGTTTTTTTTTTTTTTTTTTTTTTTTTTTGTAGACTTGGACCATTTAAGTTATTTTTTTAATAAATTTTTGACCATTTAATTCTCTCTACATCACAATAGGACAATTTTAGTCTTTCTATAATCTGAAGTTTTGTGAATAATAGTCTTTT
Source organism: Glebionis coronaria (assembly GCA_025667525.1). NCBI lineage: Eukaryota > Viridiplantae > Streptophyta > Magnoliopsida > Asterales > Asteraceae > Glebionis > Glebionis coronaria. Next base: position 609,079,384 of record CM046877.1, on the reverse strand, counting down.
TAAACACTTTGATAGTTACATTTATATATAAAAATGCTTGCTTTTGGCTATTTATAACCATCCTATTATTGGCTAAGAATTAGCAATTAGCATTCTACTTTCTGGCTGCCTAACAAACAATTAAACATTGGCATCCTTGTCAACCATCCTCCCTAACTTCTTTCTTACATAATTAGTCTCCAAAATTTTTGGATCAGCACATTCATTACATCTTACAAAAGAACAAGCATGGGGTGTTCTGAATCAAAGATAGACGACAAACAAACCATGAATCAATGCAAGCGCAGTAAAGCATGTATGAGACAGTCGATATCCGCTCATGCCGCCTTTGCTGATGCCCATTTTGCCTACGCTTAGGCTCTCAAAAACACAGGCGCTGCCTTAAGTGATTACATCGGCGGTGAGCTTGAATGTCACTCTTTACACTTTTCTTTTCTTGTTTAATAAAAAGCACGTGTATATTTGTTCATACTTATTAGTGCCAAAATATTTTTCTGGCATTATATGCATGAAGTCCAATGGCGGAGAAACTAAACGGTATATTTTGTATGCTTTGTTTAGTAACGGAAGATGTTAACGGAAAACCAGAGAATACTGAAGTGTGGGACTTCTTTTCGATGTTAATGGAGGACGTTCATGGACCCTGCTCAGCTGACGTTGACTACACAGGTAACAAAATCGAGAAACATGTTATTCAAGGGAACGTGGTGGAGGAGGGTGAGGAAGAATCAAGGCGGTCAGTTGTGAAAAATGTGAACTTGTTGCGGGTATTCAAAGAGGTTGATGATTGTTTTATTAACGCTTCAGAAAGTTCATATGAAGTTTCAAGGATACTCGAGGCCACTAAGTTACACCACCACTCGAATTTTGGAGATAATCGAGGTAATTAGTATGGATTATAGGCTGGTTAATCTTGTTGCGTTTACCTTTATTTGAAATTAAATTTGTTTTTCGAGTGATATTGATGCTAACAAGCTTGCTTATAGGTCTTATTGGTCATTCTACAAGACTCATGCGGGTCATTACATTGAACAAGTCGTTTAGAAGACCAAAAATTATGAACGATGACCCGAAGGACTACTTTGTTTACAAAGAGAAAGAGACACTCGCTACGATACTAGACAAGATGTTAGAATGGGAGAAGAAACTATATAAGCAAGCGAAGGTATGTCACTCTTTGTGATAATACATAAACTACACTCTTATCTTCTCCAAATTTTAAACGGAATTTCCTACTAATGATCAATAGGATGGTGAAGAAATGAAATATGCATACCAGAGAAAGATTGCATCATTAAATAAACTTAAAAAACAAGGCGTTAGTGACGACTCACTGATGCACACACAAGCAACCGTAAAGCAGCTGCACACAAGATACACTATGGACATGCAGTCTATCAATTCGGCCATTACAGAAATCAACCTTCTTCGTGATGAGCAATTGTATGCAAAACTTGTTCATCTTGTTCAAGAGTAAGTGATTTTAACAAGGTTCAATTGCAAAAGAAAACGTATCTATCTTACCAAGTAATAGCAGCCTAACTTTACAGTATTGTTTTTATAATTAGTAAACCGTCACACTTTACTAATGAAGAAACATATATCTTAAAGCCTAAACGCTATTTCCTACAATTATTTTAACAAACGTAGTAACGTACTTTTACGAATGTTGCGATGATCGACTAGTAACAAAGTACCTGCTGTCATATTGTATCATTGTGTAAATACAATCGTACATTTTTTTATAAACGCTTGAAAGTAACACGGAAATTTATTTGCAGGATGGCGACGATGTGGGAAAATATGCAAAAGCAACATGAAAACCAATCCACGATCATTCACGCTTTACAAAACTTCAGAACCTCGGAACTGCCAGACGAAACAAGTGATCATGACTTGCACAACACACGACAACTCCATCATCACGTAAAAATCTGGTCAACCGAGTTCAAAAACCTCATGCAACACCAAAACAACTACATTAAGTCACTCGAAAATTGGCTTAAATATAACCTAGTTGTTACCACAAATCACAACTTAAAGCCTCAGTATCCTAAAATTGAATCATTGTTACGTGCATGGCTAGACGAACTTGAGAAACTTCCGAAAGAAGGTACAATAACCTCTATGGAAAAATTTGCCGCGGATATTCATAAAGTCGCTCAGTTAAAATCAAACCAAAGGAAATTGAAAAAGAAATGCGATGAAACACGAAAAGAGTTGTTGAAAGAATCACAAAGATTTGAAAGATGGTGCAATAAAGACATTGCTAAGAAGTTATCGAGTCATGAGATTGATGATATGGAAGTGATTGCGAGGCAAGAGATCACTGTGAAGGCGTTGAAGCTGCGGTTGGCGGTGGAGGATGAGACTTACGAAAAGTTGCGTGTTGAGGTGAAGGACGCGATAGTGGTGAATTTGACAACACGCTTGCCAGAGGTTCTTAAAGACGCGACGGCGCTTGCTCGAGCTTGTTCACTTATGTATAAAAATCTGGATGTGAAATGTTAGTATAACTCGACTAAAATTTTGAATGTTGTTAGCCCTTTGTAAAGAAGAATACTACAGTAATAATTTTGAAGACAACTTTTTATGAATGTATTCTGGCAAAAATACATGCACTAATTTTACTGTTATCATCATATCAATGTGTGCTCGAAGTAGTATATGATAGACTAAAATTCCATATTGAATAGTGGTTTTATGGTAAGTTATAATTCGGATATGATATTGTAGTATGTGGTGGTTTGGAAGTCAATGAATTTATGGAATTTGTTGTCAAAAATATTAGAACTACTAGCTTAAAGACTCGTTTAACATCCGGTGTATTTTATAGAATTTTTTGTAGAAGTTATATGTATAAGAAAAACAATGAATGTAAACACAATCTACGGTGTATGTTAAAAGTTTTTCTTGTAAAATAAAAGAAATAACATAAACATGTTTAGTTAATACATGAAATAGATAATCAGAAATTACATGAATTATTCGATAAACATTGAGTTTGTAAGAATTATAATAATAAACGTTCATGCGTTTTCGTCTTCAACTTTGATGGTCTTGAATAGCAAATGACGTATATGAGCGTCAATCAAGTCAATAGCCCATGTTTATCCGATTCGGTGAAAGCCTAATAGTCGAATGAAAATGTAAGTAAAATAAGATTGGGATCACCTAATAGCAAATGACGTATGTGAGCTACGTTTAAAGAGCCGTGAAATGACGTATGTGAGATACGATTACCCATGAATATATTACCAGGATTTAACAATTAGTTCCCATATTCTTTAGTAATCTTCTAATAAGCTTTGCGAATGGATAAGGCCTACAGTCCCCACATGTTAATGTGGCGAATGGAATGCCTGTTGTCATTAACAATTATCCATTATCAAGTTTCAAATTTATGACACAAGTTGGATTTGCGATGAATAAAACTGATAAAACATGTATACTAACTTAACTTCTTAATGTGAGGCCATCTCAGTATGATTTGAGGTACGAAGAACGACCTTAGTGGCATAAAGATCAATTTTGTTACATCTTACAAATAGCTCAAGACGGTTAAACGAAACACCTTGGCAGGAGCCGAATACGACCAAAGAAAGTATGCTATAAGGTGAATGTGGGCATATGACCGTTAGGAACACCATCACTTGAGTTGAGGCAGAGTATTAAACGACCTATACAGATCTTAAATAGCTTGAACTCTATCTTAAACGACCAAATCCAAGCCTGCATCCATCATTAACAAACTAAAAACAATGAAAACAAATCCCAGCTAACATCCTTAATAGGAATTCATTTCTATTGGATCAAAATAAAACCACTAATCTAATAATATATCATGAATCTGCAATACAATTACATTGATTATATATATCCTGAAATTAAAATATCATATCCTTATTATCAATCAGAACAAAATAAAGATAACCAAATTGAAATAAAAAACATACAAATTGTGGATTGTATGTCTTTGAGATGTAAACCTAAAATAGACGTCCACTTGAATCATGATCATCACCACTCGAATCAATATCAAACCCATGGCATTATAATTGGTTATGAACTTGATGATATGAATGATTTTATTGGTATAATGATGCCTATATATTTTAAAGGTCTACAATAATCGACTACGATAAGTCATGATGGTAATCTAGTAAAGTTTTAAACTGAAATCATGTATATCCATGAAACCTTATACGTGTTAAAAGTATAAAATTGATTCCAGTTCTGGATGTGAGTCTTTTGACAAAATATTTTAATTTTAAAACTGTTTGATTCTCATATCACACAAACAATTTAGTGCTCTGATTTTATCTTATTTTGACTAATAAAAAGAGCAAAAGAATATTGACTTACAACAGATTCAATCTATGTATAATACTACTTCATGGACGTTGCTTTTTGACACAGAACCTGAAATCATACTGCAGATGGCAAGTGAGAGAGGACACCTGAGTCCATCATTATTGAACTGTAGAAGGATATTTAGAGTTTTTGACTAAATTCTCCTGTGTTACGGCATACATGAAAATGAAATTATCAAATACTATAAAGGTTGCATACACGTTAAAACCGTACAGTGAATGAAGAAAAGTGCAAATGTAACACAACAAATCTCCCCTAAAATATCCATACTTAGTTGATCACCACTTGATAAAAAACGCATAAGGCATACAAAATAAAAATACTCTAAGATCAAGTTGTTAAGGTTCTTTTGCTAAATGTATGTTACAACATGAGAACTAAAAACATATATTTATATTTGAGCCCCAAAGTATAAGTACCTTATTTTAAGTTATACTACCATGAACCTTTTTCTCTACACAACTCATGATTAAACACTCTATAGTGATATCCTTGTTGACAGGCTCACGTGCAATCTCTTAGTTCCCTTTTATAAAGCAATTAACAACCAATTTATATAGCATGTCTCAACATTTGAACGTATCACATGTATCTTTCATGCACTGACATGAGACAAAAAAATTATCATTATGACCAAAATATCAACCATTTGTGATTACAACAATTATGACCTATAATATAAATTTAATAAGAAGTCATAACCAAACTTATGTAACATACGTGAGGTAATTAATCATCATAAATTAAAGTTCCACGGAACATGCAAGTGTTTGACTTAAATTCACATTCAAGCAAAACACTTGAATTCTCAACTAAAGAATCTATAAGGATTGGTAAAGCCATTAATGTAACAAATCATTACAGTAGTAGGATATTCATTATGTAGTTTAACCTTATATATATAAACACATTATTCCAATACCATTTATAATCCAGAACACTTACACTTTTCTATAATTCTGAAATAGCTGACTTATAATCCAAAACAACACTTATACCATCAACCAAAAATCGTGATGCAAAAAGACAACATGTCTTGAACTACAGAACATACACTTAGTATATTTTTAAGAGAACATGCATTTAATTGAGCAAAATCTTAGCAAACAGTCTATTATTTCCATAAAATGCTATTACCTGATAAATGAATCAGATATGCTATGTTTCAACATTTATTTCTTTTAAGTTAACCACCAAATAAGGTGGTTCTAAAAATAAACCCTTAATTAACATAGGAAATTGTTGTAAGTTACTTCAAAATTATAAACAAATAAACAAATATGTTTGCAGATCTATTTCTTAATGAAGTCTTAAAAAGTCTTAAACTTTTTGTGAAAAAACCTTTTGATAAAATATGTTATGATTCTTATAAAAATAATTTTTATAAAAAGCTAAGGAAACAACTTTTAATAAATCGCTATAAAGCTCAGCATGCACAATTAAAAGAATGGGTATTAAACCGTACTTCATAATAATGGTAACTGATCAAACAATACCAACGACTTTAAACTTGTTTTATCTCATAATAGTACTTTTTTTTTTTTTGTTTTTTTTTTTGAACGGCGAGTTAGTAGTTAGTGATTCGAGCTTGCAGTGACATCCAATTGGGCAGTATGCAAGCCTCGAACCTTCTCCTTAGGGGATAAACTCCACTCCTGCTTCTATTAAATTTGGGCCCCTGAAGGTTCTTGGTGAGACTCGAACCTGAGACCTCTCCAAGAATACCTCCCCAAAGTTTCCCTTGGTGGCCAACTGAGCTAGCCAGTTGGTTCTCATAATAGTACTTTATACATATAAATTTAACATGACAGTTAACGTTATTTAAACACAGGTAGTCACGTGAGTAATTTAATATAACGTTATTCAAACACGTGAGTAATTTAATATAACATTGTCTACTACACTAGATTGTTGAAGACTCAAACCACTTATTCTTTTTAACATATGCATTATTAGGCCCGACCCCAAGTATTAAAAGACACGACCCATGGGCCTAGATAATCCTACCCGCTGTTTAGATTCGGACAAAGGAAACATCACAACGTTTACTTTTATTAAACCGTTGTGACCATTAGTCGACATACCCGTTCGACAAGTATATATAGATTAGGATTCATTCAATGTAAAGATGATGATTGATGATACATTGTTATTTATACGATTAATACAAAAGTTAGTTTCGGTATATTGATTTGATTCGATCCGTGCTTGTTTCTCCAACAATTGGCATCAGAGCTTTGTTTAATCAAAATCATATACCAGGTTTTTTTTCTGTCAAGGTTTCGACCCGTTTTTTTTTCTTCCCAGATTACGCAAAAACACCAAAACACAAATTCATCCGAATCATTTTAATTCGTCCGTGTTTTGATTGAGGGTTCCTACACTCGTTACCAGGATATATTAATATCGGCAACGAAAGGGTTTTTACCCCAAAAATCATTTTTTGCAAGATTTTTCCTTCCGTTTCATATTTTTGGAAAAAAGGGGAAGAAAAAATCAACCCAAGAAAAAGAAACCCAGATTCAGGTTTAGACAAACCCAGAAATCGAAACCCCAAAAAAAGTCAACGACAGAAAAAATTAAGATCATCAAAAGGGAACAAACACACCTGTTTGTAGATTCCACAGAATCATCCCTAAGCCTGAAAATCACCACGTGATTTTCCTCATATCCAAAAGCCCCAAATCTTTGAGGCAATAAATCCCCAGATCACATCGAAACCAACGAAGGATTCACACAGGAGGATTAAGGTTGCTACGAAAAAGAAATCATAGAACAGAAGTTTGGATATAGGCAGCATCGATTGGGTGACCAGAACCACTATCGAAGAAACCTTCGATATGATCGAGGAAGAAAGAAAGGAACAGCCACAAAAGAAAAGAACCGTTTGTGCGTTTTTGTCTAAACACAAACTTGGAGGCCGGTTATAATAGTTAGCAAGGAATGGTTGAAAGGGCAAGCCCAATAAAAGTTTTTGGGCCTTATACTGTCTACGGGCCAAATAAGCCCAGTCAGGTTTTACCTTTACCCATTTTTTCATTTGTCAAGTTTTAAACTTTTTTAGATATAAAAAGTTTAGGTATTATTATTTTTATAAAAACAAAATCATTTTTTTTACTATAAGTTTTTAAAAATATTTTGTTTGTTATAAAATTTTAATACGACATATAATAACCTAGCGAATACGTTGCTTATTATATAGAATAATTTTTAAGGAGTAATTAACCTTAGGTTATTCTGTTAGTTTTTAGAAAATCTCTAGGAATAGTTATTTACGTATAATAATATTCCGCGTTTTTTTTTATATAGCCTATAAGCCATATTATTTTGAGTACTCACCGAAAAAAGAAATTTTTAGACACAATAAGTGTTGAAAACTTTATTTAGAGATTTTATTTTGATATCCCTCGCGATGTGACAAATGATGGCGGAGATGCTTCCAAGAAGGAAGCCAGTACCAACGGTACACCAAATTTCCAATTCCTATGCTAAAACCGTCGAATTACTCACTGTGGGCAATTCGAATGCAAATCATTATCGAAACCAACGGCTTGTGGGAAATGATAGAACCGTCGGCTACAACCCAACCCGACAACAGGAAAGATAAGACTGCAATCGCATTTCTTTATCAATCCTTACCCGAAGATCAATTGCTTCAAATCACAAAGCACAAAACTGCGAAGACAATTTGGGATGCTTTAAAAACCAAACATATGGGCGAAGACAGAGTTCAACAAGCGAGATTACAAACACTCAAATCTGAATTTGAGTTATTACAAATGAAGGAAGACGAAGCTATAGACACCTTTACCAGCAAATTGACAACCTTGTCAAACAAAGCCGCTAGTTTAGGACACACATTTGAGGATTCAACACTAAGCTAGTTCGAAAATTACTCAATGTTGTACCTGACAAATTCCTTCAAATCGTCGCATCCATCGAACAATACTCTGACTTAGACTAAATGACCCTAGAAGAAGCAATAGGTAGGCTCAAAACCTACGAAGAAAGAATTCGGCAGAAGAAGGGTAAACAAGTGGACAGTCAAGACAAACTGATGTTCACATGACATGATAATTGTAGAAAGAATTTTAGAGGACGTGGGCGTGGAAGATCAAACTTTTCACGTGAAAACAACCATGAGAAACCTCGAGATGAAAAGAAGAATGGAGAAACCTCACACAAAAACTTCAACAACTACAACAACTTCAAAAAACCAAGCCGTGATCTAAGCAAAATAGAATGCTATAATTGTGGCAAATTAGGACATATGTCAAGAGAATGCCGACAAAAACCAAAGGGTCACGAACAATCCAACTTGGTTGAAGAAGACTTTGAACCAACTCTACTTATGGCAATATTGGATGGACAAGTTCAAAGAAACGAAGTAATAGAAGTTGAAGAACAAAAGGTCTCGCTACACGAAGAAGATGTAGGATATAAAGAGACAAGTAAGGATAGCCTATGGTACTTGGACAATGGTGCAAGTAATCATATGACTGGAGTAAGAGAACATTTTAAGGAATTAGACGAAAAGGTTAGTGGAAAAGTAAAATTTGGAGACGGTTCATACATCGAGATCAAAGGAAAAGGTTCAATCATATTGGAATGTGATGACGAAAAGCAACGAATCATATCACATGTTTATTACATCCCAAGCCTACAAAGCAACCTATTGAGCCTTGGACAATTCACAGAAATCGGTTGTAAAGTTGTTATGGAAGACGATGAACTACGACTTTATGACATGGATAACAAAATCTTTATGAAGGTCACAAGACAACAAAACCGAGCTAGTCTCAAAATAGGCACACATGTCTGCCTACTAGCAAACCTAAAAGACACTACCTGGTTATGGCATGCAAGATTGGGACATCTCAACTTTGAGTCACTTAAAACAATGACTCAAAAGGATTTAGTCCATGGAATACCTACAATTAAGCATACAAAGCAAGTATGTGATGTATGTTTAATGGGAAAGCAAAGTAGAATGCCATTTCCTAAGAAGGCGAAATCTAGATCAACCTCACCACTGGATTTAGTATATGGAGACTTATGTGGACCAATCACTCCTCCAACACCTTCTGGAAAGAAATACATATTCCTATTAGTAGACGATTACTCAAGATACATGTGGGTATATTTCTTAAGTACAAAAGATCAAGCTTTTGATACTTTCAAGGAATACAAGAACAAAATAGAAAAGGAGTTAAGGACGACGTTGAAGATGTTTAGAACGGATCGTGGAGGTGAATTCACATCAAACGAATTCACACAATACTGCAAAGAAAATGGCATAGCACGACAACTCACCGCTCCTTACTCACCACAACAAAATGGAGTAGTAGAAAGACGTAATAGGACAATTATGTCTACTACAAGATGTATGATGAAAGCAACAAATGTACCTCAGAACTTTTGGGCTGAAGATGTTAGACATGCCATATACATCTTAAACAGTGTTCCTACAAAGGCACTTGAAGACATCACTCCATACGAAGCAATCAAGAAAAGGAAACCAAACCTAGAAAACTTAAAAGTTTTTGGATGCATAGCATATGCAAAAGTACCATCTCAACACCTAACGAAGTTGGATGATAGAAGCTCAAAATTGGTTTACCTAGGAAACGAACATGGATCAAAAGCCTTCAGATTATTTGATCCAATAACACGAAGAATATGTGTTAGTAGAGATGTGAAGTTTAAAGAAGATGAGACATGGGATTGGAGCGAATATTTAGAAGATTATAACAATGACGACCCAGAATGGACAGCATTTCAATTTGGAAACCGTGATCAACATAATCAAGAAGATCAACCAAATGATGACAACGATTTTCCATTCAACAATGAAAATGGATACGATTCGCCACCACCAGACTCACCCAATCACTCTCTGACACCTAACACACAATCTACAAGGACATCTCAAGTAAATTCTCAATTCACACCCAATAATTCGTCACAGTCATTTTATCAAAGTGATGTTGAATCTTCTACAACATCAATCACACACCCCAACTTTTATCATACACCAATAAGAGGTTTTAGAACCTTGGATGTCTTATACGAACGAGGAATTACACTTAGCTGAGGATGAACCCAAGAATTACAAAGAAGCATCACACGACCAAAAATGGATAGAGGCAATGAAAGCTGAATTAGATTCCATCAACAAGAATAACACATGGGAACTCACTACCCTCCCAAAAGGTCACAAAGCAATCCGCTTGAAATGGGTGTTCAAGACGAAGAAAGATGCAAATGGAAACATAATCAAGCATAAAGCTCGATTAGTAGCAAAAGGATACATACAAGAGCATGGCATAGACTTCGAAGAAGTATTTGCACATGTTGCAAGGATGGAAACTATTCGTCTATTACTAGCCATCGCTGCCAACAACAAATGGGAAGTACATCACTTGGACGTAAAATCTGCTTTTCTACATGGAGATTTAAAGGAAGAAGTGTATGTAGCTCAACCCGAAGGATTTACAAAGAAAGGAAATGATGGAAAAGTCTACAGACTTACAAAGGCCTTATATGGTTTAGGACAAGCACCACGTGCATGGAATATCAAGTTAGACAACACCTTGAAGACATTAGATTTCAAGAAATGTGCACTGGAACAAGCTATCTACACAAAGGCATCAAAGGACTCACTATTACTGGTAGGAGTTTACGTAGACGATCTTATCATAACTGGAACGCCAAAGAGAGAGATAGACAGATTTAAAGCTTAAATGGAAGAAAAATTCGAAATGAGCGACTTAGGCTTATTAGCTTACTATCTCGGAATTGAAGTCACTCAATCAAATGGTGACATATCAATCAAGCAGTCAGCATACGCAAACAAGATATTAAAGGAAGATGGAATGCTAGAAAGCAACGAAACAGTTATACCTATGGACCCAGGAACAAGATTGACAAAGAAAACCGAAGGGACAATGGTCAACACAACTGAATATCGAAGCTTAATTGGATGTTTAAGATATCTGCTTCACACAAGACCCGACTTAAGTTATTCCGTAGGATTACTTAGTCGTTTCATGCAAGAACCTAAAGAGCAACATATGAAAGCTATAAAGCAAGTACTACGTTATGTAAAAGGAACCAAGGATTATGGAATAATCTACAAGCATAATGAAAACAACAAGATTCATGGATATAGTGACAACAGCTATGGAGTTAATACACAAGAAGGCAAAGGCACAACAAGAATCATATTCTATTTTGGTGACTCACCAATTATCTGGAGCACACAAAAGCAAGCAACCGTGGCACTATCATCATGCGAATCTGAATTCATAGCAGCAACAGCAGCAACAACTCAAGCATTATGGCTCAAAAGACTCTTAAGTAGACTTACACACAAAGAAGAGGAAAAGATTACGATCATGGTAGACAACAAATCAGCAATAAAACTAATGAAGAACCCAGTTTTTCACGGAAGGAGCAAGCACATAGACACGAAGTACCACCTTATCAGAGAATGCGTTGAAAGAAACGACATCCAAGTAGAATTTGTATGTAGAGAATACCAGAAAGCTGACATACTCACGAAGGCACTACCAAAGATCAAGTTTCTAGTCATGAGAGAACTCATTGGACTCAAGAATCTACACCACAGCGTTTACGATTAGAGGGGAGAATATTAGGCCCGACCCCAAGTATTAAAAGACACGACTCATGGGCCTAGATAATCCTACCCGCTGTTTAGATTCAGACATATAGAAACGGTTACAAAGGAAACATCACAACGTTTACTTTTATTAAACCGTTGTGACCATTAGTCGACATACCCGTTCGACAAGTATATATAGATTAGGATTCATTCAATGTAAAGATGATGATTGATGATACATTTTTATTTATACGATTAATACAAAAGTTAGTTTCGGTATATTGATTTGATTCGATCCGTGCTTGTTTCTCCAACATGCATATGTATTCATTCATTTTCACTGATCATTATACCTCATACATGAAAAGTAATTCAAATATTGGTCACCTTAAATACAACAAAACCGATATAAACTTAGAAAAATGCTCGAGAGTAGCTATGACATACATCATTTCCATGACTGGCTTATTCCTTCTCCAAAAACAGCCTTTACCATAGATTGAACATTATAATTCAATTTGATAAGCTATTAAGCATAAAAAAGAAAGCCAATCCAAACCCCCACTTATGAAAAATACATAACCCTTGGTACAAAGATCAAGAATGAAAGTGATCACATCAACCTTAATGTAGATTGGTATCATTCTTACAAATCATGCCCCACAACTTTAGATTGATAAATAGCAAAAACGTAGATAGGAATCAAGATGCACAACTTTTTTCCAAAAAATGAACCATAAACAATAAGCACTAAAGGGTATATTGCTTACCTTCGTTATTTTCTCGTGGATGAGAATAGATAAATGAATCAGGAAAAAAATGAAGCTTGGCCTGCAAAAAAATCAATTGTCGTGATCATCATCATAAGATAATGTAATACAACAAACATATAAGCATTCAAAATAACTAAAAGTACTTTAATCTCAAACCACTATAAGCTTAATCAACATTTTATCATACACGTGGAAAAGAAAATTATAACATATGGTGTTTTATGACTAAAATGAAAAAATATACCTAATAAAAATTGTTGAAACCTGATGCAAACATTATCTCAGAAAGAATCTGAAAGCAAAGTCAAATGACTATGAGAACGCATATGAGTTGTCAATATCATCAAGATCCGAAGACAATGAATTTCATCAAGAACGAAATCACTTGCATAGTCATCATAGAACAAAAATGGAGATCCATAGTGTTTTTTAATCGGTTGATTTATCAGAGGATTTATACGTGTATTTTTGAATCAGTGTTTCACAAAAATAAGCCTAAACTTACGGGTCTTTCCTTTTTTTTAAATAATTTATACCATTTTTAAAAAGAGCGATTATTATATATATGAAAACCTTTTGAAAGGTTTTTAAAAAAATTATGTTATAGAATGAATTTTAGAAAGTTTTAATGACATTAAATTTTTTTGAAACTGATTCTGACTTTGAAAAAAAAGTTGTGTGTGGGAGAAGGCTTGGACTTATTTTTAGATAGGTACTATTACAATAAATTATGTACGGCAACATTTTAGCAAAATCACTTATATTATATTAAAAAGTAATAGTTTACATAATTAAAGAAACCTTTATATTTTTTAATTTTTTTTCTTTTTTGAAAAGGTTAAAACTGGTTTAAATATATAAGCTAATTATGACAATGTTTTTATGACACATTTAATAGCAAAGATTTAGGAACTTGTAGAAACATGTTATTTTAGGAAAGTTTTTTAAAAAAATTTAAGCTTAAAAAACTTGTAAATTATTTCATTTTTATTAGAAAACACACAAAAACGTAAAGATAAGCATATTCAAGCAACAAATTCACAAATCTATTATCAATAAGGTGTAGAGAAACCGGATATTAATCAGGAGGATCAATAGAATAAGGTTAGAGAAAGGTAATGTATGATTTTTTTTGGAGGGTTTTTTATTTGAAGAGGTGCGTGTTTGTGATCGGGTTGAATGATTTGATATGTTATAAAAATATTATTGTAAAAGAATAATTACATTATTGTAAAAGAATAACACTTATTTATAAACAAAAAAAGTATTTTAATTATTTTATAAAAATTATTTTATTTATACTATTTATTTATAAAACGAATTTACAATGTGCTTCATACAAAGTTCTGTAACAAAAACACCTCGATCTCATGGTTGGAATAAAATTCTTCCTTAAATATGGTAATGTATTAATTTAGTTTTTAATGTTCAAGCTTAAAAGAGTTGTACATATAGGTTATTTAAGGAATGGTTTTTAATTTTGCAAGCTTAAGAGATTCGTAAATTATTTTGTTTTATTAACTAAATATAGAATATAGATTATGTTGTAGTAGCAGGGTACCCGCGCGATGCGGCTGCGGGTACCCTGTGACAAAATTTTCTAGCGCACAAATGTTATTTGAGTATTCGTTTTTAACAGTCGTCACGTCCGGGGAAAAATCCATCATTATCTTCCCAGAAAACCAAATCACTAAGACCACAACAACCATAAATTACTTATTGACATGAGGTATTTTAAAGGTATGAGTTTTTATGTGTCTTAAAAAAATGACCGTATATATTTCTCATGTTAATAAGGTTTTCATATAGATTGGTGTTCGCGTCGCCGGCTCTCCCGATATGTCACAGAATCCTGATGTTGTCGCCACTTTTTAGGTTTTTCATAGATCTATGTATTTATCATGTTTTAGATGTGAAACATATCTAAGTGGCTGTTTGATAAAAAAAGTAATTTTAGCACTGAATGAGTCAACATGCTGAATTCTAAGATGCTGAATGATCATAATTCTGAATGAAAATAACCGTTTGATAATCGTTCGGAATGAATGAATGTTTAAAATTTATTTTTGTCCTCCATGGAATCTTGTTAAAGAATTATTAAAATATCAATATTTAAAAATAAGATATTAATTTTTTTAATATTAAAATTTAAGATATTATTAAAAATTCAACATTTCAATAAGATATTAGTTTTTTAATATTAAAATTTAAGATCTATAGTTCAAATGATGGTAATATTGAAATTTAGAATTCATACTTTAGTCACGAAATTTTAGACCAAATATAAAATTATCATTTGAAACAAAATAGTTCGTAAACTTATTACACAACATAAAAATGAAAAAATAAAATAAAATTGTTACTATAGCAAATAACGATGAGGTAGGACAAAAAAAGCAATTGAAGACAATGTTACAACTACTGAATCGGAGAGAGAGATTTGTGTGATGGCCCACACAGTGCTGCATTGGCCCATTCAGCATAAACTTTTTTTCTATCAAACACATTTATTTCTGACCGATTCATTGATGGATACTTTGTCATTCACTTAATTGGCAATCAAACATGCCCTAACTTATTGTTGTCAATCTATAATAGTTATGTGAATATTGTTTGGAAAAGAAAAAATGGTGATTGAGTTGTACATTATGTTATTTATGTTGTAATAGAAAGGGTTGGGATGTATTTATGTTATCATCAATTGTATTTTTCTAGGAAAAGTTTGGATTGTACATCATGTTATTGAACTTGTATTACTTAAAATCAAATGTAAGTTGATGCATTAAAAAGATTTATAGTATGTTGTTGTAGTTGTACATTTGTCTTGTAAAGTTATACCTCTTAATTTTTTTTGCATTTGAGAGAAGATGTAATTTGTTTTATAAAAGAGTAAGATATTGTTGAGTTGGGTGTAAATGGTAGATAAGTATCAAAACAAATGTTATTTGAACGGACTGATGATTTGGATTTTCACAATAGATTGCACGTATGCCAAGTGGGCGATCTTTTTCATTAAACGAACGACACATCACTCTAGTAGAGATGCCCTAAGGATAAACGTACAAGTGTTTTTCGGTTTGATTTTCGGATGACTAGGTTTATTCGGGTTGGATTATTTGAATAAGATCTTTTTTGTCAATCGAAAACTAAACTGAACTATACTAGAATTTAATTGAACCGAAGTGAAAATCGAACCCCATAGAGACACATATAAAAAAATAAAGATAGAATCCATAAAAGGGATAAAAGTAGGGGTTTTTTTTTGTTCCGGTTTTCGAGTGATTTGATTTATTTGGATAAAAAAAATTCTAGTCAACTGAAAACTGAACTTAACTGAATTGTACTAGTATTTAACCAAATCAAAGTGAATTTCGAATTTGAATTTGAACTCGATTAATCCTAATCACACTGTTTAATTTAAAAAACATATATAATTATGCAGATATTTATTTTTAGAGTAAAGTGCAAAAATCATCTATGTAATTTGTCAAAATTTCGAATTACATCCTTCGTCAATACTCCGTATAACATACATCCTTTTGTGGTCATAATATAGTGCACCATACATCCCTGATTACAGATGTTACAAATATTCTGTCAGTTAAGTACTAACAGGATATAGCAGGAGGGTATTGTCGTCTTTTTCTTTCAATGTGGAAGTATATTTTGTCAGTTAACGCCTCAATACCCTAAAATTAAATCATTGTTACGTGCATGGCTAGACGAACCTGAGAAACTTCCGAAAGAAGGTACGATAACCTCTATGGAAATATTTGCCGCGGATATTCATAAAGTCGCTCAGTTACAATCAAACAAGAGGAAAATGAAAAAGAAATGTGATGAAACACGAAAAGAGTTGTTCAAAGAATCACAAAGATTTGAAAGTTGGTGCAATAAAAACATTGCTAAGAAGTTATCGAGTCATGAGATTGATTATATGGAAGTGATTGCGAGGCAAAAGATCACTGTGAAGGCGTTGAAGCTGCGGTTGGCAGTGGAGGATGAGACTTACGAAAAGTTGCGTGTTGAGGTGAAGGACGCGATAGTGGTGAATTTGACAACACGCTTGCCAGAGGTTCTTAAAGACGCGACGGCGTTTGCTCGAGCTTGTTCACTTATGTATAAAAATCAGGATGTGAAATGTTAGTATAACTCGACAGAATAATAATAATTTCAAAGTCTAACTAATTATTTCATATTGCAACTTTTTATGAACGTATTCTGGCAAGCTTATGGGCTTACTGTATCATTAAAACACCAGATGGAGTTATGGATACTCATAAAGCTTATGACTTTATAGCTTATTTTGTAATGAATCAATTGTTTTGCTTTCTTTTATCTTTTATTTCCTTGCTTCCTTTTTTTATGAGATAATCATAAAAATACTAGGGATGGCAATGGTTAAGGAAATACCCATAACTCCTGGATATTCACACGTAAATGGGTGGGTAATTCAGTTAATTTTCACCTACTGGTGGGTCGTGGGTAAAAAATTAAACCCATCGATGGGTGATGGGTAGGTGACGAGTATATTATACCCATCATGGGTAAACCCATGAAACCCATTTGATATACCCACAGGTGTACCCATCAATAGACTTTTGAGTCTACCCATAAATCTATTTAAAATAAATAAAATTAAATATAAAATTTCAATAGTTGTACTTAAATAATTATGACCGGTGAATGTTATAAATTTTAATAGTTACTAATACCAAGAAGAAAACTCATTAAACTAAAAAAAAAACTATTCATTTTCTTGACTAAAAATTGAAGATGAAATATCAGATTATCAAGTAATATACATGAATAATCTATTTCGTCTCTTCTTATGCTACAAAAATATCAATCATTGTTACTAATACATATATGCTACTATTGTTTTACACTTCTAACATATCTTACTCACTTTATCAATTACACAACACAGCTCTACTCATCTAACACATATAAATGGTTATTTACTTATTCTAGGTTCGTAGTTTTATAGATATTGTGTTTTACTTATTCTAGTATCGGAACGTATTCGTTTGACGTAGTATGTGAGCAACATTGGAGACGACAACTTAGTCGTTGGTTTCTTAGGTCTATTTCAAGAATCTCGTTTATTTGATTTTGTCATTTAAACACAAAAGTTAGTATTTTTATCTTACTATGTGTAAACTATAATTGCCAAACTAGATCCATATATGTTACGTATTCGTAGGGTTAATGGTTAACATTGTATCTAAATCCCAACAGACCGACCATAAACGAGAGTAATCATATGCATTTACAAAAAAATAGACAATATAATAAACACTTATTGGGTGACAAGGTGCATTTTCAAAGATAAGAAATTTTTTACAAGAATAAACATTATGTCGCAAAAATTTATAGGTTTTTTGAAACCCATCTTAGTTCGGTACCGGTCATAAACAATGATATTCTAGAGGATATATAAACAAATTTCAAAAAAGACTATATACGCACGTGAGTGGGGGTTGTATGGAAGATAGAGTGGTGTGTAACTCATAGAGTTGAGTTAAAAAATTTAACAATTTTTATTTGGGTTGTTTTTTTAAAAACAATTATGGTTACATGGCTCTTAACTTAGAAGGCGTAGCGAGCCTACACAATTAAGGTTGAGTCTAGCTTATGGCACCGTTCCTTTTACACACGCGGGAGGAAACCCCTATGTTGTAAATATGTTTTTATGTATTTAGAAAGGATCGATCACTCCAATGATATTGGGCTCGTGATCCAATATAGCCCATATAGCCCACATGTAGGGTGGGCTATATATACCCCCTCCTAGCATGTTAGGAGGGGTTGGTCATTCATGTTGAACACTTTCATTCCATTCAACAATTCCATCTTTCTTATTTCTCTCTTTTCTCTCTCTTTTTTCTCTCTCTAAGTTCTTCCATTTCCATCCATCTTAATAGATAATTCATACAATGCCTAATCCTTAGAAAACACGATCCTACAATTGGTATCAAGAGCTTAGGTTGATTCTTTGGATTTGCATGTTCTTTATCTATAGATTTGGTGGTCAAATTGTTTTTTATATAAAGTAACAATCTTGAATCTTTTATAAAAAAATTTCGTGGGTTTTGATTCTATGTAGCTTGATTCTTGAATAAGTTTTGCTATTACGGTCTTAAATTTTTTCTTTTTCCTTGATTTTGAATACTCACTTTTTGAATTAAAATATTAGTTTTTATTCCTTTTTTATATCGATCTGTCATTTATTGTCTCGATTTTGGAGTGCTGTCTCAAATGTCTCTCATCAGTTTCTACATACTTTCTACACCTACTGTTTGTCTTGATCCTTGCTACATTTAGTTTGTCCCGATCTATACTTTTTCTTTAGTTGTCTAACTTATATCTATATAATATTTTTGTTTGTCACAAATAGCATCAGTTTCATCATCGTTTGCATCGTGTTCATCAAGAATCTGACAACATATAATTTTTTGGCTACGATCTGATTTTTGTGATCGCATAAACCCCGGGGGTTTCTACTTGCGATCCAAAGTCACGATCACTTTCTGCGATCTCCACTACGATCACGAGTGCGATCGAATCTGCGATCACGAGTGCGATCGAAGCTTCGATCACGAGTGCGATCGGAGTGAGATCTGAGTACGATTTGTGTATGAGTACGATGACTAGTTGCGATGTATGACCGCGATGGAGTGGTTGTGACTGCGATGGTGTGTTGATATGACTGCGATGGACTTAAACTTTTAGACTACGATTGACCAAGTTTTGACTCAAAGACTTGACAACAACAGAACTCGATCTGACTTCATCTCACCCAACGACTTTCAACAAATTAGACATTTGTCTTCGACGTGACTCTCAAATCACTACTCCATCAGACTGACCAAAACAGAAGATTTCGACATTTAACTTCACCAAGACCCTCGACTCCCACAGCTTTCTTTCAAAACTCTCTCAACCACCCAAATCATTTTGACTCGTCACCTATAACTAATCTTGACTCACACCCTCGCCCAGAACAGCAAAACACACTCTCACCCACACAAAAACTCGACAACACCAAGACTCGCACCTTCGTCTCATCTCAAAAACAACTCTCGACTGCCACAACTCAAAACCAAACCCAAACGAACACGACTCGACCCTCACAACACCACTCTGACAAGACTCTCGTTCAACCACACTCGACTCACAAACTCTCTACTCTCGACTCGACTCCCACATACATGACTCTGAACATACAAACAAATCCCAAACCAAAAAAAGTAAAATCTCAAGCAACCCATCATTGACCTAAGACTCAAAAACGAAAATCAAACATCTCCTAACCTTACCCGAGACCTATAAAAGATCTTGAAGATTGAAACAAAGTGGTGATCAGATTTGCATTGTTTGTATTAAGCGGGTTGCAACATTTTCAGGAGATATATGTGAAAAGGAGATTATGAGATTGATGAGATTAATGAACAGATTATGAGATCGAAGTGATGATTTATCTCTGTTTCTTCTTTGAGTGGAAGATTCGATAGTGAAAATGACGGAGTAAACAACAAACTTGGGTGACTGTGTTTTTTTCTTGGGAGCATCGAAAGTGGGAGGAGGATACAAGGATTGTGTTTGTGTTTGTATTAAGACGGAGAAAAGAGCATTTTATATTCCCATCCAAAGCAAGGCCACGTCTTGTTCATATATGCCACACGTTTTATTCAGACAGAGTTACCAAGATTTTTGGAAGACACGTGTTTTGAGTTTGGTGTAGACTAAGTCAAAGACGTTCAAAATTTTGAGATTGGACTATTTTAAAAAGACGTTTATTTGTGTTTTGAGATTGGTTTAAAACACCCCGTTCTATTTTATATATTTGTGTTAAAGTTTATATACGTGGGCTATACATAGACACAGTATTTTATTAAAGTTTATATTCGTGGGATTTTATTTTTTTTAATTGATTGAAGGGCACTGTGTCTGATATTTTTCAACTCAACAATCTTAAAAATCAAACAAGACGTGTGATTTTTTTAAAAAAAAAATTATAAGTATTGTGTGTTACATATTGTGTGAGTGGGTCATATTTTATTTCGTGTAAGTGAGCTTCAAATTATTTGTATTAGTGACTAGGGGTATTTCGACTTGGGTCGAGTTTACTTACTTTGTAAAACCGAGGTAATTGGATCTATTAGTATCGGGATTGTTTTATCAAACCTTTGAGTCGACAAAAAATTCTTGAGCCGAGAGAAGAGTCATATCATATATCGAGGATTTTTTAGAGTCATTTACGGATTTTTTGTTGGTTTGTAAAAACCCGAGAAATCAACTTCTCGTCGAATTATTCTCTCCCGCTGCCACTTACCTTTCATCAAACATCAATGGAATCGTTGAGTTCGACAGTTCACGAGGGAGAACTGCAACACATGCAACTCAAAGAGATCAAATTGCGTCAAAAAACATTGGAAATCTTTCACGAGCTCAAGACACATCTTGCAATTCTATATCCGAACAACATGACCGAACTTCCAGCCATAGTTCAAATGTTCTTTGGAAAAGTGGATAATTTCAAAGAGAAGATTTTCAGTAATTTGGATGCATTACAGTTGCAATTTGAAAGGGAGTATCTTCATGAGGTTAAAGCGAAGATATGTCTAGAAATCCTTCGCACACAATTTAAGGATTTCTTTGCCTCAACAATGGAACCTCCTTTTGATTATTCGACTCCAATCCTTCACCATATTTTCAACTTGCATACGGGTTGCCAGACTAAAACCTTTAGAAGTGGTTTACTCAATCACATCAATATACTTGTGAAGTGTATTGAGGTCAGGTTAGTTAATTACAACGAGATACGGTTGAAAAAGGGTCAAATTCAAAGAATCAAGAAGTCGTCTAAGTCATTGAATGCAGCAATACCTCATGAACATGAGAGAGAGACATGCTTCAAGTTGTCGTCAAAAGATGATTACATCTTCCCCGTGCAAGAAATATGTGCCAGTTTGGTCGTCAAGGTAAGCAATGGCAAGGAATCAGGAGGAACGCATGAAACGAACAGCAAGTCACAAGCACCAAATGTTCAGGTGCCACGTTTCAACAATATACAACATGTTGAGCATTCTGAACCTAATTATGCCAAACATGGAATGGAAAAGAGTGATAGCGATACCACTTCCGATTCATCCGATGTGAGTCATAATGGGGGAGAAAGTGTTCAAAATGCTAAACATCATGATAAGTGTCTTATGACTGCTTCTTTAAATAATTCTGATTCTAGGATTAAAGAGCTTGAAACAATTTTAGCTCAGCAATCCAAAGAGCTTGAGGATGCCAAAATTGAATTTTCAAAGAAAACAAACAAATTTGAAAAGTATTTTGAAAAACTTGAAAAGTCAAACGTTGTTCTTGAAAGAAAATTGGATCAAAAAGTTTTAGATTCTAAAGCTGAAAAGGATAATCTTTTGAAACAAATTCAACTGCTAGATTCTAAGTTGGCATCCCAAGATAACTTGCTCAAAGAGAATGAGACTTTAAAGGCTCATGTACTAGAAAAGGTTTTTGCTATAGCTGCTTTGAGAAATGAATTAAGGAAAACTAAAGGAACTAGTGTGGACACTAAGCTTGAAAAACCATCAATATTGGGGAAACCGCCTACAAATCAGTTCGTCAGACAACCGACCGTCAGACAACCTACTGCATTTAGATCCGAGCGACCTCAATCCTCGAGATCGCGGTTTGCCTCCCAAGTTGATTTGGTTCATCTTTCTAGACCAGTCACTCCAGCAACTAGGCCCAATGTGACCAAAACAGCTTTAGCAAGACCTAATCACATGATTGCCTCTAGTTTCTCTAAAAATACCAAGACCACGTCTATAACTAGTTCAAATGACGTTTTCCATATATCTTGTCTAAGGGAAGCTAAGCAAAAGACACATGTAAGAGATAGAAATGTCAAACCTAGTCAGATGCCTTATAGATTACCCAACACCGCTAACCGTAACATGTCATCTCCTAGGAGCATCGATCAATCATCTAGGAATTACTCGGACATAAATATGCTACTTGTAAAACATGTAGAAAATATGTCTTTACGGCAAATCATGAATCTTGTGTCAAGAAATTACTTAATGAGGTGAACTCCCGTGCTAGACTTAAATCCCAGTGGATAGCTAAAATCAAACCCATTGGTAAAGTTTGGCGCCCCACTGGTAGAACGTTCACTCTTGTAGGAAACGAGTGCCCTTTAACTAGGATAGTCCTCGATTCTACTAAGACTACTGGGGAGGAAATTGATAAGGATGATACATCACTTAAGCCTGAACTTAAGGTTTTCTATAAAAGAAAACGTTTGCCAACTAAGACAAGTGAATTATCTCCTCAGGTCACCTCTGGCACAAGTAAGACTAACTGTGACTCCCCACTTGCTTCTAAGATAGATATCGCTAACCCACATAAAAGCATACAAACTCCTGATGAGAATGTAGGTACCAAAGTCCACGTTCAACAAGAACACAGCGGTCCGATCTTTACATATCGTTCAACTAAGGACACTCTCAGAGTTTGGTTACTGAAGAAGCTGATATCAAAGAAACAAGTGTCTCAGGGGATTCGCAGTTAAACATTGTATAAGGACTTATAGTCACATCACAGACTATAACTAGATCTTCAAAGAAAGGAAAGTTTATCGCCGATGATAAACTTATCCTAACAACGAGAAATTAAGTTTTCTCGGGCATGAGCTTATATTAAAAACATTCGAAATTTTTAAGCTCATGCACAATGGCTCCCCGTTAAATGATAGACGATGACCCAGACTTCAAAGACAGGGAAGTTTATCTACGCAACGATAACTTATCCTCATTAACGAGAAATTAAATTTTCTCGGACACGAGCTTATCCTAAAACCATTCAAAGGTTTTAAGCTCGTGTATAAGGCTCATCATTAAATATCAGATGATGACCCGATCTTCAAAGAAAGGAAAGTTTCTCGCCGATGATAAACTTATCCTTACAACGAGAAATTATTTTTTCTCGGACATGAGCTAATATTAAAAACCTTCGAAGTTTTTATGCTCATGCACTATGACTTACAGCTAAAATATCAGACTGTAACTCAAACTTCAAATTTAGGAAAGCTTATCTTTAAAGATAGCTTATCCTTGTAACGAGAAATTAATTTTTCTCGGTCATGAGCTTGTATTAAAACATTCCAGGTTTTAAGCTCATCAAGAAAAGTTTATCTTTTAAATAAGAGAACTTTTCTTCTTAACGAGAAATTCATCTTTCTCGGTCATGAGCTTTACGTTAAAACGTTCAAAGTTTTTCAAGCTCATGAAAATGACTTCTAAGTAAATGTCAACTTAGAACTCGTTCTTCAATTAAAAGGAAAGTTTATCGCCGATGATAAACTTATCCTTACAACGAGAAATTAATTTTTTCTCGGGCATGAGCTAATATTAAAAACATTCGAAGTTTTTAAGCTCATGCACAATGACTTACAGTTAAATATCAGACTGTAACTTGGACTTCAATTTTAGGAGAGCTTATCTTTAAAGACAGCTTATCCTTGTAACGAGAAATTAATTTTTCTCGGTCATGAGCTTGTATTAAAACATTCCAGGTTTTAAGCTCATAAAGAAAAGTGTATCTTTTAAATAAAAGAACTTTTTCTTCTTAACGAGAAATTCATCTTTCTCGGTTACGAGCTTTACGTTAAAACATTCAAAGTTTTTCAAGCTCTTGAAAACGACTTCTAAGTAAATGTCAACTTAGAACTTGTTCTTCAAGGAAAGGAAAGTTTATCACCGATGATGAACTTATCCTTACAACGAGAAATTAGTTTTTCTCGGGCATGAGCTAATATTAAAAACATTCAAAGTTTTTTAAGCTCATGCACAATGACTTATAGTTAAATATCAGACTGTAACTCGGATTTCATATTTAGGATAACTTATCTTTAAAGATAGCTTATCCTCGTAACGGGAAATTAAATTTTCTCGGTCATGAGCTTGTATTAAAACATTCCAAGTTTTAAGCTCATAAAGGAAAGTGTATCTTTTAAATAAGAGAACTTTTCTTCACAACGAGAAATTCACCTTTCTCGGTCATGAGCTTTACGTCAAAACATTCAAAGTTTTTCAAGCTCATGAAAACGACTTCTAAGTAAATGTCAACTTAGGACTCGTTCTTCAGTTAAAAGGAAAGTTTATCGCTGTTTGGTCCACTAGATGTGGATCTTGCAGCCTGTCAGGAACGGTGAACGACTTCTGTAATCACAAGTCTATTCACAGAGAGACTCTATACACAATACAAGTGCAAAATACAAATACTATGAAGAAGAACAGAATAACTATAACGACTTGATCCTTTTCTAAGGATTTCTAATATTAATAAGAACTAGAATTATATTTGATGAAGGTCTGTGTAACCCTTCTGCCTAAAGTTCCTTTTATACTACAAGGAAACCCTAATACATCATTAACCAAAACGTGTAAAACTGATATGCATATCCTTTCCTAACATATCTCATGCATATTCTAACAGAATAATAACTAAATAATAAAGTTTGACTTTCTATAAGACCAGGAGCACGACTTGCTCCTACTACTACTATGACCAGGAGGAACTACATACCTCCTAGTCTAACTATTACGAAGAACTATTCCAATGGTCCTAACAATCCTCCCCTAAACTTGAATTTGACTTGTTGAGTTCAAGTTTCCTGGTAAATCGTGCAACAAAGCTTCAGGATTGGAACAGTAAAAGAAACAGCAGCACCAGCAATATAAGGAACATAAGAACCGCTGCAATAATGAACACCAGAAGCTTCTTCAAAGCTTGAAACAAATCTGCATCGTGTTGAATCTTCATAGCAACATGAGCAGATTTTATGAGCCTTTACCAAGTAGCTGCTCGCTCTTGGGCTAGCCAGTCTTTATGGTGGAATAAGAATCACCCTGGGAGACCAGAACCCAGCCCAACTCTTAGAACGTGAATCAATGGTGAGTGGGGGTACCCTGATGATTTTAGGCAAACCATCACAGCTGTCAACAGATTTGATATGACTTTACCAGAAGCCGTACCCTTCTGGACTCGCCAACTCTTAGCAATGAAGCATCGGTGAGTTGAAAACCCTATAGCTTTGAGCAAGCTATTATATCTATCAACGGATTTGATAAAATCTTTACCAAGAGCCGTACTGTGACAACCGTGGTTTTGAGGTTCGTCACTTGGTCTTACTTTTAGGTTATTTTATGTGTGACTACTTGATTTTTGTGCTTACGTGTTTATTTTGTGTGAACGAGGTTGGTGTGATTATCGTTTATGAGTATAGAGTACTCATAAGTAAATCGAGGAACGGTTATTTCATGTTCATGAGCTCACGATTAGTGACTATGAAATGAAATGGTGATATTTTGGTGTTTACGTATACGTATAAGTATTATAGTAATAGTGTATTTTTTTTACGATTTACGGTTTAGCATTTTGAGGTCTCGGAGGAGGTAACTAGTCATATGGATATTTTTCGGGATGGTTTTAAGTCATTTAGGACTTAATTATAAAGTTTATTTCAAAATTTGAGATTTTTTTTAAAGTGTATATTTTACGTCTTTTACGGTAAAACGCGTAAATTGACTAGTTTTACGGTTTTGAGGTTTTGGAGGCTTTAGGAGCTGAAATAAATTAAGGAAAATTAAGGTAATATTATTATTACATATATTAATAATAAAAATAAATAAAAAACGAATTTTAGGGGTGTTAGGTCGGTTTGGGAAAAAAAAGAAAAAGAGGAAAAAAAAGGAAACAAGTGTTATAATTGGACTAGGATTCTTGTGTACACTATATAATGTTTTACTAAACAAAAAAAATAAAAACATAAATCCCTGGAGCTAATAAAATTCGTGGGTTTCACTAAATAAAAGTTAGGGTTCTTCATAATTTTAGGGGTTTTTCATCTTTCATTAATCATAAGGTAAAACCTTCAAATCCCTTTTTAATTAAATTGTTTTTATGTTTATTTAATCATTCTTATGATGGATTAAGGGTTAGGGTTTATATAAAATCAGTAAATTAATGATGTGATAATCATAATATGATGATCATATAATCTAGGGCTTGTATTAGATGGGGTTATGGGTAATTAATTAGTTCAATTTGTTTAAACCCGTTTTAAAAAACTGGGCAGATTTTGAGTCAATTGTTTTGATCATATCGAGAGTTCTATAAACTCTTATTTTACGATCCAAGTACCCCTGGAAAGGTATTTGAAGTGGCTTTCCAATGCAAGAAACGAGAACTAAATTGGAGGTCAGGAAGTGGGTCAAAAACAGGTTACAACAGTCGGAGGTCAAAACAGTTTTGAATTCAGCCTGTTTTCTTTTTAAGTTTTGGGTTGTTTGGGGTACTTAGGGTTGCATTGGGATCTTCTCACGAACGTGAGAGATGTTTTATATATTGTAGTAAGTATCTGCACTTGGGCTAAGGTTGTGGTTTAGGGTAAGACCCCTTAATGGTAACAAACTTTTAGTACGTTTAAAATCAGGAAATCTGGAATGACAAAAGTAGATATATGTATATCGGGGCCTTAACAGTAGCTTTAAGGTTACAGAAAGTGGGAGGTGTTAGCCAACATATGTAAGGGTATGAATATTCCTTTTACAGAAACCATGGGTATGTTTAAGTGGACGTTTGACTTAAAGTTTTGAGACCTAAAAACTGGGACTGTTTTGGGTAAAATATGAACGGGTTAGTTATTAAACTTAACCAAGTTAAGGACTTGTTAAGGAAGGGTAATTGGGTGATTAGAGCTTATCAATGAGGTAAATATGTGGGAATAGGCTAGATGTCCATCATAGGTTGATGAGCCATCTTAGTGATTGGTTCATGTATTGATTGCGTGTTTTTGGTTTGTTAGCTTGTTGCTAGTGCGAGGACTTGTGAAGAAGCAATCAGGTGAGTTTCATAGTCCCATGTTTACTATTGTTTTTGACTTCCAGATGGGATGGAAGAGACACTGTGTTGAATTATTTTCTAAATTAATGCTGTGAATGTTTTAAGGTTTGAGATGGACTTGTGTGTACATTTATGTGATTAACTGCTATGTGATTCTTGTTTGTATGTGATCTGGATTGGAAAGGTACATAGGTGTATTGGCGCCTATGGGACCTATGGTTAATGATAAGGCGTGATGCCTTGGTAATTATGGTTGTTGGTATGGCGTGATGCCTTGGTAATTATGGTTGTTGGTAAGGCGTGATGCCTTGGTAATTGTGGTTGTTGGTAAGGCGTGATGCCTTGGAATTGTATTGATTAATTGAACTTGAATGCTAGTTGTTAATACATTATTGTAGCACATGGTCCATATGTTATTGTGTTGATGTTTGATATTCACAGCTTATAACTGTTTTAGCGTTGGAGTCTAAACCTATGACTCTCACCAACTTTATGTTGACGTGTTTTAGTGTCTCTTTCAGGTGATACTATGGTTAAGCATGAGAACATAAGTGGCTAGGATTGGAGAAGCTTAGGAATGCATATAGAAGGAGAATCCCCGTTTCCTTCTTAGTTTTATTTGATTGTTCATTTTAATAAGTGATACTGTTGGCACCTATATGTTTGTTTGTTTGTGTTATTTGTTTGTCTTGGGTAAGAGGTAGGACTGTTACCTACGTACCTAGACTCCTGCATTGTTGAGATATTGTCATGACATTTGTGTCACCATTTTATGACATTTCTTATATCATTTAGTTATCTCTATAGACACGCTATTGTTGTCATGATATCCATACGTCGCGCCCCATATTCCGCCATAGTGGGATGTGACATAATGGTATCAGAGAGACAATGGTTATAGAGAATTAGGTTGCCTAGTCGCGTAGCCTAGTCTATAGCTTAAGGATCCCTGCATATAGGCGTCATAGGAGTATGTGTGCATTTTATTATAATTGATGTGTTTGAATGTTATTTATTGTGATGTTTTGACTGGTATGAATTGAACCATAGTAAATTCATACTTAGCCACATGTTATTTTCTTTTCGAGTTGTGAGTAGTGCGGGTTTAACCATAATCGTCCACGCTAGTCATTGTCGTATTTTACTTATAATGTACATTATAGTACATAATTTGGTACATAGTAGTTTCTATCTTTTGTTGGGTTATTTTATGTACCTGAGGGGTATTATTTTCTTTTGATGTTTAAGTCATGTTCCCTAAGAATCATGTGGTGGTTCGAGTTATTAGGAGTAGGTGAATATGAAGGACCTTATGCTATTTCCACTCTTATGGGCGACATGACTTATAACTGATTATGTTTTTGTTTTGGATTTAGTCTAGGTTGTTTTAGCTAGACTATGGATTACTGTATTCCAAGAGTTTTATTATGTTATTTTATAGATGGAGTTTTGGACCTTATTGGTTATGTGGCTATGAGCTTATGTGAGTAGATAGATTTATGTCTTATATGTTGTATTGATTCTTATAAGTGTCATCATAGGAGGGAGTGCATTGGGGAAAGGGTAATTGTATAAATATGGTGGCCAACATAGTTATACAAGTACCACAACTTCAATGGGTTCTCAAGTATGATTGCATGAAAGAGGATTAGTACATGCTTGTATATGGTGAGATGTAGATATTGGGTATACGTATAATATATGGGTTTATGTAACGGCTGACTACGATATGGCTATTTTTATTAGTGTGTTATATGTTTTGGGTTATAGTTGTGTTGTGTGATTTTGGGGTCACACGATATGGTTTGGTTTTGGAGGTGGGTTTTATGCTTTGTTGTGGCACGGTGAGATGGTGATTACTCGTGTGGAAAAACGAGTGTATGACGTGATTGGTTGATCCGACATGTATGGTAACGAGTATGTTTTGGGTGATTTAATAGGTATATATATGCGGATGTATATATACTACTATGTGTTAAGTTATGGTATATGGTCGTTCACTAGTTATTATTACTTGAACGTACCTTGTGTTTGTTCGTGTTTTATGGTGCTGGAGTTGATGGAGTTTCAACAACGTTTCGAATTTTTTTGAACTGTGTCTTGTAGCGTATTCTTTAAGTTCATATTTCACGTGTACGTTTTAAAATTTTGTTCTGGGTTTTAAGTCCGTTGAAATAAATGGAGATTTCTTTTGGGATAATGAAATCTTTTGGGTTGAGTCTTACATTTCTTTTGGTTGGTATATGGAAAAAGGGGGGACTTGGAAATCTACTATAGAGTTAGATAGTTGGTTGTATTCGGTAAAATAAGGGTAAGGTGTTGGAGTCATGTTTGAAACAAGATGTAACATAAGTTTTTTTTATCAACACTTATTTATTTCAAATTCTAAAAGACTTTCTTTAAAATAAAGCGAAGTAAAATTTCTTTCTACTTACATAGTTTATATAATTGGATTTAACCGATTCATGTCATTTATAGTTATTAATACAAGGTTAAAAGGAGTTTATGAATATTTCACATACAATTATATCTTTCATTGAAAAGGATTGCATTGATCACTAAGTCTATTTTTTAGTTTTTAAAACAAGTAGCATAAAATTGCTTTGGTCATAACTTGTTTGTTTTTAAAGCTTTTTGGGTGATTCAAAAGCCTAAAATTATGTACTCGGAACGTACTTTTCAAATATTCAGAATGTATAGTCATGGGAGTTCAGTGGACTGGTCGGAATTGTTGTACAAGTTTCGGGTTCAAGGTTGAGTTTGAATAGTAGTTTTATTTTTATGATTTGGGATGCACGGGATACCTAGTCTTTGAGTTGAGTTTTGAGATCGTCTAGAAGGTTGTTTGTAGATGGTTTGAGTCACATAGATGTGGGGAGGTAAGGAAAAAAAATTTTAAAAAAAAATATATATATATATATATATATATATTCTTTTGGAAAGTCGATCTTTGCACGGTTTAAATAATATGTGGCGGGGCGTAATATGTTTTGGTTGCTATTGGGTGTTTCTTGGATTATTTTTCGTTGTCATGGGTCATTTGGAAATTGATACATGTTTTGGGTTTGAGTTTTCTTTGGAGTCTCGTGGTTCTTGATTTGTTTTAATTGGTGCACGTGAAATGTCGTTAGTTATCCGTGGGTTTAATTCGTCGATCGTATCTGGTGTATTCAGGATGTAGTTTTGGTTTTGTATGGTTTAGGAGCGTTGAGGTAGAAGCATGAATAGAGCAAGTAGGAGAAGTGAGAGGAGTTGTAGTTAGTGTCTTCCAAGGCAAATCGTTGATGGAGTGAATTAAGAACAAGAGCTGTTAGAAATTGCAAGGAATTTATTCGTATTGCCGCTAAGAGAGGGTGTGAGGAGGACATAGTTGAAATTGCTAAGGATGTTGTATGAACGCTTTGGGTTTACGATTATGCATTTGGCTTCGCCAAAGCACTAGCGATTTTCATGGAGTCAATGAACCGAGTGTGCATGAACGTATATAAACGAGTTGTCATCGGGAGCATCGACGACATTTTGATCTACTCAAATCTTAGAAGGAGGATGAGGCGAATTATGTGTTGGTTTTGAAGTTGTTAGTAAAGGGAATGAAACGTGAGATTTTCAAGTGTGAGTTTTAGGATTTAGTTGGCCAGGACTAGTAGTCAGAGATGATGGCATATCGTGGAACCAGCAAGGGGCGAAGTGAAGAAGGACGAGGAAGCATTTTGGAGGCTGAAGAGGTGGATTGGATGATGAGCAGATCTTGGCATTATCGGAAGGACTGGATGAATTCGCGAAGCATGACGATACGTGGAGCAGGGATTTGGACGCGTACGAGGACGACAAAGAAAGGCGATCGCTTATACGTTGCAGGAACTGAAGATTTGGAAGAACTGGATAGACTTAGTTAGTGGAGCTGGACTGTTATATCTGCCTAGAATGCTAGAGGCATTTGGTGTACGAGACGTGGAGAATGATCTATACGGATCATGAACGTCTCCAACACATATTCAATCATCTTGATTGAACATTTGGCAAAGGTGATGGGTGGAGTTAATTGATGAAAGAAAATTGCAAGGCCAAGTACCATCTGGGAAAGGCAAGCATGGTCGATGAGACATGGAATAAGAAGGATGAGGTGAAGCTGAGACGAACTTGAACTATAGGGATGATGTATTAGAGTGGTTTGGATGAAGGATGTGGGTTGCACGAGTTGAGTTGTCTAAAGCAGTGAACGCGTCAACATTTATGTTGCGTGGCTTGGACAATCGTAAGGAGGAAAGGGACGTAGACTATACTTCCTACATGGATAGGAGTAGTTTAGAAAGGGCGATGTAAGGACGAAGTTGGTGGAAGGGATACATAATGCGGTGAGGGATTAAGTACGATGAGAGTTGGGTGATAGTCGATAGACTGACTAATTCATCACCTATTTCAAGAGGAATGAGAAGTCATGTAGTTGGGAAGTTGGAAGAATTAATGGATATGTGAAAGACCGTCATAGGTCACTTTGTAAGGAAATTGGAATTTAAAGTAGTTTGGGATACGGACTGAAGGGAGTTGATGAACATAATTGGACATGGGTGATTGATTTAGAGGTAGTTCGGAAACTCGTTAGCGATGGCTGAGTTTTCATATAATGATAGTTATCGTACTAGAAGTCGATAAATGCCATTTGAGGCACGATATGAAAGGATAGGGTGAGTTGTCCTCATTGTGGACTAGAATTGGTAAAAGAGGCTACTAATGTGGTAATGGTGTTTGTGGACAGAATGAGAGCAACAAGGGATGCTATGTAGAAAAGGAGGAAACCACTAGATTTAGTGACAAAGTTATGTATGGAGTTTCACCCATAGTAACGGGTGGTATGATTTGGAAAGATGGAAGTGTTGATGTAGAGTTTTGTAGGTCCATTTATGATCTTTGGGAAGATCAGACCATTAGCTTATGAGCATAGAATTACCTGGGGGAAATGAGTTGTATACATGATACATTTCATGTATTGGGATTGGTAAATGTTGTTTGAGGATGCATATTTGCATGTCCGGTTATTCGGGTTTTGTGCTAGTAAGAGTCTTTGTTTTATCGAAGAGTCGTTTGCGAGATTTATTGACTGTGAGGTCAAGAGTTTGGCAATGGGTTTAATTATTTTTGGTTTGTACATGTGGTATCTTGAAACTTGAACTGAAGTTCACGTGGAAATGAGAGGAGTTCATTTAGAACAAGTATCCTCGTGTGATTTGTTGTCTGTGTGTTGATCCTAAGGAGTAAATCTCGGGACGAGATTTATATTAGGAGGGAGTGATGTGACAAGCGTGGTTTTAAGGTTCGTCACTTGGTCTTACTTTTAGGTTATTTTATGTGTGACTACTTGATTTTTGTGCTTACGTGTTTATTTTGTGTGAACGAGGTTGGTGTGATTATCGTTTATGAGTATAGAGTAATCATAAGTAAATCGAGGAACGGTTATTTCATGTTCATGAGCTCACGATTAGTGACTATGAAATGAAATGGTGATATTTTGGTGTTTACGTATACGTATAAGTATTATAGTAATAGTGTATTTTTTTTACGATTTACGGTTTAGCATTTTGAGGTCTCGGAGGAGGTAATTAGTCATATGGATATTTTTCGGGATGGTTTTAAGTCATTTAGGACTTAATTATAAAGTTTATTTCAAAATTTGAGATTTTTTTTAAAAGCGTATATTTTACGTCTTTTACGGTAAAACGCGTAAATTTGACTAGTTTTACGGTTTTGAGGTTTTGGAGGCTTTAGGAGCTGAAATAAATTAAGGAAAATTAAGGTAATATTATTATTACATATATTAATAATAAAAATAAATAAAAAACGAATTTTAGGGGTGTTAGGTCGGTTTGGGAAAAAAAAAAGAAAAAGAGGAAAAAAAAAGAAACAAGTGTTATAATTGGACTAGGATTCTTGTGTACACTATATAATGTTTTACTAAACAAAAAAATAAAAACATAAATCCCTGGAGCTAATAAAATTCGTGGGTTTCACTAAAAAAAAGTTAGGGTTCTTCATAATTTGGGGGTTTTTCATCTTTCATTAATCATAAGGTAAAACCTTCAAATCCCTTTTTAATTAAATTGTTTTTATGTTTATTTAATCATTCTTATGATGGATTAAGGGTTAGGGTTTATATAAAATCAGTAAATTAATGATGTGATAATCATAATATGATGATCATATAATCTAGGGCTTGTATTAGATGGGGTTATGGGTAATTAATTAGTTCAATTTGTTTAAACCCGTTTTTAAAAACTGGGCAGATTTTGAGTCAATTGTTTTGATCATATCGGGAGTTCTATAAACTCTTATTTTACGATCCAAGTACCCCTGGAAAGGTATTTGAAGTGGCTTTCCAATACAAGAAACGAGAACTAAATTGGAGGTCGGGAAGTGGGTCAAAAACAGGTTACAACAGTCGGAGGTCAAAACAGTTTTGAATTCAGCCTGTTTTCTTTTTAAGTTTTGGGTTGTTTGGGGTACTTAGGGTTTCATTGGGATCTTCTCACGAACGTGAGAGATGATTTATATATTGTAGTAAGTATCTGAACTTGGGCTAAGGTTGTGGTTTAGGGTAAGACCCCTTAATGGTAACAAACTTTTAGTACGTTTAAAATCAGGAAATCTGGAATGACAAAAGTAGATATATGTATATCGGGGCCTTAACAGTAGCTTTAAGGTTAGGGCAAGTTGGAGGTGTTAGCCAACATATGTATGGGTATGAATATTCCTTTTACAGAAACCATGGGTATGTTTAAGTGGACGTTTGACTTAAAGTTTTGAGACCTAAAAACTGGGACTGTTTTGGGTAAAATATGAACGGGTTAGTT
This sequence comes from Glebionis coronaria, assembly GCA_025667525.1. Classification (NCBI taxonomy): domain Eukaryota; kingdom Viridiplantae; phylum Streptophyta; class Magnoliopsida; order Asterales; family Asteraceae; genus Glebionis; species Glebionis coronaria. The sequence goes on along the minus strand of CM046877.1, from coordinate 609,044,843 downwards.
ATTAAACTTAACCAAGTTAAGGACTTGTTAAGGAAGGGTAATTGGGTGATTAGAGCTTATCAATGAGGTAAATATGTGGGAATAGGCTAGATGTCCATCATAGGTTGATGAGCCATCTTAGTGATTCGTTCATGTATTGATTGCGTGTTTTTGGTTTGTTAGCTTGTTGCTAGTGTGAGGACTTGTGAAGAAGCAATCAGGTGAGTTTCATAGTCCCATGTTTACTATTGTTTTTGACTTCCAGATGGGATGGAAGAGACACTGTGTTGAATTATTTTCTAAATTAATGCTGTGAATGTTTTAAGGTTTGAGATGGACTTGTGTGTACATTTATGTGATTAACTGCTATGTGATTCTTGTTTGTGTGTGATCTGGATTGGAAAGGTACATAGGTGTATGGGCGCCTATGGGACCTATGGTTAATGATAAGGCGTGATGCCTTGGTAATTATGGTTGTTGGTATGGTGTGATGCCTTGGTAATTATGGTTGTTGGTAAGGCGTGATGCCTTGGTAATTATGGTTGTTGGTAAGGCGTGATGCCTTGGAATTGTATTGATTAATTGAACTTGAATGCTAGTTGTTAATACATTATTGTAGCACATGGTCCATATGTTATGTGTTGATGTTTGATATTCACAGCTTATAACTGTTTTAGCGTTGGAGTCTAAACCTATGACTCTCACCAACTTTATGTTGACGTGTTTTAGTGTCTCTTTCAGGTGATACTATGGTTAAGCATGAGAACATAAGTGGCTAGGATTGGAGAAGCTTAGGAATGGATATAGAAGGAGAATCCCCGTTTCCTTCTTAGTTTTATTTGATTGTTCATTTTAATAAGTGATACTGTTGGCACCTATATGTTTGTTTGTTTGCGTTATTTGTTTGTCTTGGGTAAAAGGTAGGACTGTTACCTACTTACCTAGACTCCTGCATTGTTGAGATATTGTCATGACAGTTGTGTCACCATTTTATGACATTTCTTATATCATTTAGTTATCTCTATAGACACGCTATTGTTGTGATGATATCCATACGTCGCGCCCCATATTCCGCCATGGTGGGGTGTGACACGTACCCCCTTGGATTAGCCACTTTTTAGTCTAGGACCATGGCAAGTGAAAACCATCCTGTTTTGGGTAACCTGGCAACCATCAACGGATTTGAGAATCACACCAAGAGCCGTACCCTCATGGTGAATCAACTCTTTCTTGTCTGTGAGACATGGTGAGTTGAGCACCATTTGTTGTGTGGACCAGGTCCAACACCAGATGAAACACCAAACCAGCACAAGTGTGAATCAGTCAAAAGTAACCCAATGTTTTGAAAAAGTATAAGCAGATATTATATTATTCACAAGTGTAAAATCCATGATTTGTTTAAAGTATAAGCAGATATTATATAAAAAGTATGTTTTTTTTAAACAATCTAGAATGTAAGTCACCAATCACTGTACATATTGGTGAAAAGAATTGCAGTATAAACAGATGAACATAAAACACAAAACATAAAAACTTACAAACATACCCATCACATACCAGACGCAGCCACCTTCTCAGCTTGCAACCAGGCTTGTATCCCTTCCACCAGAGTAGTAGCCATAGAAGTCTCATTCCCGGAAGGGGCATTAGAGATCTGCAAGTGACAAGCAAGCATGGCCTCCATAGAAGCAATAGTTAACGGATAGTCCAGATCCGTAAGCATGAACACCATGGCACTAGACTCCAACTCCAAGACATGCACTCCACAACCAGCATACAGCTTCCATCTCTTGATTACCCAGCGTGGCTGGTCCTTCCAGACACCAGAATGTGGAGCATGTGGAGGAGAATCAAGCGTCATCTTCAAGTCAGCCCACATTGTCAAACCAGGCCAGGAGGGCACTTCACTAGGATGAGTAGGCATACCAGCATCCACAAACCCATACAACGACATAAGATCCCTACGACCTACCCAAGTCAACACACGTTGCAAACCCGAAGCATAACGAACATAACCATCACTGATGGAAATCCTATGGGTGAAAGTACCAGGAATAGTCATGGATGGCTTAACCGTCCAAGCAGTAATAAACCCCATACCCATTGGCAATTCTGAGTCACTGTCGGAAGCTGCATCAATAAGGTTCTCGGGAGCACGCTTCTCATAAGGAACAGACTTGCCACGCCTAGCCATCTTCTTGCGGATGAAATGACGAGGAGTTGGAACACCAGACGAGGTTTCAACCTTTACCTTTGTAGCAGGAATAGGATCAGCAGAAGTAGAATCAACACCTTGTCCAACCAAAGGATCAAAGGTAGCTGCACCAGGAGAAGGAGTAGGTTGAGAGCCAGTCACGGGTGGTGAGGGTTGTGCCATAGCAGGAGTAGCAATGGTGGTGGTAGTGGTAGCATAGGTGGTGGTGGTGGTAGGACCCGAAGATGAAACAGGATGAGAAACCGAAGTTGTGGGTGTGGTACCAGTAGTAGAAACATCAACAACAGATGGGATACCAATAGAACCAAGAGGAACATCAAATGAAGAACCAGAAGCAACAACAGGTTGAGAAGTAGGAACCACTCGTGGAGGAGGACGATAGATGAAACGCTCTAGAACCGGTGTGTTCTGACGCTTGATCATTCGTTCGTATAGATCCTTAAGTTCGTCAAAAGACAATGCCCTAACTCGTTCCCATGTCCAACCAACAGTAAAGTGAGCACCCGACTGATATTTGACATACCTCTGCATTAACTTCCTCTCCTCGGTTCTTGTCAAAGGCATGTTCTTACGCTTTTCACGCAGTTGAGCAGCAAGCGATAATTGTTGCTTACGCATTAACGCCATAGCTCGTGGAATACAATTCTGCTCATTCACATCAGCACCCAAGAGATCAGTAAACTGCGAATAATCCGAGGTAAGAATAGTGAGCACCCGCATCCAATCGTTATCATCCCAATGCATAGCATCATGCTGCAACTGTTCACGTCTTTTCTTCTGAAGAGCTTCTTCCTCAACCCTAGCAGCTTGGTCAATCTCTGCTTGCATTCTTTGTGCAGCCTCCTCACCCAACCTGTCCTCCTCAAGTTATCTGCGAGTACGCTTGCGAGGGGGTGAGGGAGCATCAGTCATAGGGGCTTTCCCCTTAGCATCATGAGACGGTCCAGTAGTTGAACCAGCAGTAGTACCAGCAATATCTTCCTTTGGTCTAGGAGTAGCAGCAGTAGGAGGGATGCTTGATGAAGTAGGAGGCATTGGCAAATCAGCATATGGCTTATCAGCAAAAGCAGCCTTCGCCAGCAAATTTAAGCCATCCTCCACAAGATCCTCAACCTCCTCATCAGAATTAGACTGTACCACATGCTTCTTCCTCCTCCTCTGCTGTATTTCCAAAGCTTTAATCCGGTCAGCCATTGGAAGAACAAATTCCCTGGTAAGCTTACGATGTTGATTCAAATCCGCCTCCAAAGAAAGAATCCTTTCATGGTACCTATGCATGAGATCAAGCAAAGAAGTCAGTGTAGTAGGCTCCTCCGCTTTCCCACCAAGAGGACTTGGATCTGGGAAGGCTTCATTGGAACCAGAAGCAATAAAGGGGTCATCATCATGAGCACGAGAACCAGAGGGCTTATCAGTAGAGTGAGGTGTTGGACTAGGATGGGGAGTATCCACAAATGGAGACGAATGTGGCATAGAAGAGGGGGCAGCCTTGGAAGTGGATGGCGGTTCAACCACCACTTCCTCAACCGGCTCTTCCACCACCACATTAGGTGCACCACCAGCAGGATGCTCCTCCTCCATAGGATCATCTCCTAATGGAAGTTCCTCCTCGGCTTCGTCAGCCAGAGGAACAACATCAGGAGGACCTTGGTCAAGGCCCAGCATTGCATCAGTAAGGGGCCTCCAATCCCCTTTAAACCTGAAAGCCATATTGTAGTAACCTTTAGCAGTAAGCTTGGGGGTCTCATACACCTCCCTATTACGAGGTAAACACACAAGTATCTGCTGCGAAAACCTAGGATACATTAAAAATTTCTTCCTAGATCCAGTACTAGTCAAATTGCTAACCATCCCATCAAACAAATAGTGAGAAAAATTAAACACCCTACCCTGTGCTATGCAGATCAAACCAGTAGCCAAAGGAATGGGAAAGGCATCCCAACTCCCAGACTTGGGGCTTAAGCAGTGAATCAAAAAGTGCACTAGAAGCTTCCACTGGGGGGGAAAACCTATTCTTTTGGAAGTTAAACTTCCCCCATGGTTATAGCCAATAGCAGCCATCCCCTCCAAAACCTCAGCATTGGGGATGGAAACAACACCACCTTCATCTTGAAGATGAAGGGAACTCCGAATAGAAGCTTCAGTAACCAAATAAGGACGTCCATCAATGGTAGCATGGAGTTCAAGTGGGCGACCCAAAACAGCCACAAGTTCAGCAGTATCCCAAAACTGGTGAATCACACTATCATAAACAATTGGGCAAACAATAAAAGCATACCTGAGGTTAGAAGCCTCAATAAACTCTAGGATGTCTGTGAATTCGTCACGTTTAGGACCATCTCCCAGATATGCTACCTTATTGTGAGCGGGTTGGTAGACCAAAGCAGCCATTGATGTTGATTAGAAGTGATGGAAGGTGATTGATTAGGGTTTGAGAGAGTAGAAGCGTGTGTGTGTGTTATGATTGTGATGAATGAGTCAAGGGGGTAATTGACCATAAATAATGGTATTGTAACTGTTCATTGACCCCTAATAATGTTTGTTGCCCTTTCAAATTAGGCAGTTAATGCAAAGTAACCACTAGCCACTTTTAACTTTATTTGCAAATCCCAGTTACCAAAGTTAAATAATATGATATATACCAGAATTAGCTTACGTTGACTAAAAGTCAAAACGCATAAAGGTCAACACTAGAAGCACAATGTGGTCAACAGAAGTCAACAGAGTGAACAGTGACCCAAACCAAGACTAGAAGCCAACCATGACTGATAAGGAAGGATTTTTATCCACTAGAAGCCAACCATTAATGACTAGAAGCCAACCATTAATGAAGACTACCACCATAAGTGAGCAAAATCCTCCACTAGAAGTAGCACACACCGCAAACACCCATACAATCTGTTGTTAAAAACTACCAATATGTTAATCTGTGCTAGTGAATATGTACACTAAGCCTCCCCTTAGGCTTAGCCTCCCCTTAATCCTAGGTCTCAAGGATTGACCATTCCAATGTGAACCACCAAGTGGTTGAACCGAGGACCATCAAAGGCTTTAGTCAACAGATCAGCAACATTATCATCCGTATGAACCTTAAGAACCTGTATCAACTTCTTCTCATTGGCATCCCGGATAAAGTGGTGCCAAATTTCAATATGTTTTGTACGTTGATGAAAAACAGGATTCTTCACAATGCAGATAGTGCTTTGGTTGTCAATGAAAATTTTGGTGTTCATAAAGTTGAACCCATAATCCAGCATCTGATTTTGTATCCACAAAACTTGTCCACAACAACTAGCAGTAGCTACGTATTCAGCTTCTGTTGAAGAAGTAGCTACTATCGTCTGTTTCTTGCATATCCATGAGATAAGTCTTCGACCCAAAAACTGACAACCACCACTAGTAGATTTTCTGTCATTATTAGCACCTGCATAGTCACTATCACTATATGCTTCAAGAAAAAAAGGTGATTCTCTAGGATACCACAAGCCTAGCTTGGGTTGAGCCTTGATGTACTTGAAAATCTTCTTGACTGCATTCAAGTTAGAAACCGTTGGAGCCACCTGATGTCTAGAACAAGCACTTACTGCAAACAGAATATCCGGACGTGATGCCGTCAAATACATGAGTGAGCCAATCATGGACCTGTACATGTGAACATTTACCAGAGGATCTGGCTCATTCTTGAGTTTGACTTTAGCAACTTCATAAGGTGTTGATGCTGGTCTAATAGGATCCATATCAAACTTGTGAAGGATCTCATGAACATACTTATCTTGACTTATGAAGATTCCATCCGACTGTTGCTTGACTTGAAGACCAAGGAAAAATGTAAGCTCTCCCATAGCACTCATCTGAAATTCGCCCTTCATCAGTTGTTCAAACTCATCACACCATTCCTTTTTAGTAGAACCAAAGATAATGTCGTCCACATAAACCTGAACAAGGATAATGTCCTTGGTATTCCTCTTAAGAAATAGTGTTTTGTCAATTGTGCCTCTTCTATAGCCATGTTTCAACAAGAAAGTTGAAAGACGCTCATACCAAGCTCTAGGAGCCTGATGAAGTCCATAAAGATCTTTGACCACCTTGTAAACTTTCTTGGGATGAAGTGGATCTACAAAGCCCTTATGTTGAGTGACATAAACTTCCTCATCAATCTTGCCATAGAGAAATGCACTCTTGACATCCATCTGAAAAACTGTAAAGCCTACATAAGAAGCAAAAGCCAAAAACAGACGAATGGCCTCAATCCTAGCAACAGGAGCAAAAACTTCAGTGTAGTCAATGCCTTCAAGTTGTGTATAACCCTATGCAACCAACCTCGCTTTGTTTCTCACCACAATACCCCTTGCATCTTTCTTGTTTTTGAGAATCCATTTGGTACCAATTAATGTCTTTCCATCCGGCAAGTCAACTAGAATCCAAACATTCTAAAACAAGAACTGCTGCATCTCCTCCTGCATAGCCTCCACCCAACTTTGATCCTCAAGAGCATGAGAGACTGAACGAGGTTCCACCTATGAAAGAAAACAAGGAAACAAACAATGTTGAAAGTCCGTATGATTATTACGCTTTTGATCCTCAATATAGCTCACAAGAGCATGATGATCAGACGTGGCCTTCTTATGCATTCTGCGAGTCTTGACAGTAGAACCAGGATCTCCAATGATTTGAGTAGTAGGATGGTCTTTATGTGACTGCAACACTGGATTGGAAGGTACTTCCACTTCTGGTGCCAAGTTATTAAGATCCCCAACAAAGTCATCATCACATGAAGCAGAGTCGAAAATGCCATCTATTGGTTGCTTATGAATATCATCCAGCTTGGTAGAAGACTTCTTTTGATAGTTCCCCAGGTCAGAAGGACTTGAGAATCTAGTATGGGAAGTGGAATCGCTAGCCGGACTACCAATAGGTGTTGAACTAGCACTAGGAGTAACAATTGGAGTACTAGGATCAGCTTTATCAGCAGAAGTATTCAAGGGAAACTCAAAGCCACCTTGAGCAGCTGCTGTAGTAGCTTCTAGTTGTTGCTTGAGCAATGTGTCAAGAGCTCCTTGTGAGTCCAATATATCTGATGGAGTTGCATCACTAGGAGTAGTAGGAGAGACTGTGGTGGAATAGGATGGAACAACAAAAATATCATCCTCATCATCTGAGTCTGAAAGACTAGAATGAGCACCTGTACTAGAAGTTGCAAACACTTGTGGACATGCATCATGGTTAGTTTTGAAACGAAAATATCCTAATGAATCACTAAGATAATCAAGATCAAAATACCATTCAGGACCCTTGCCTTGGATGTTTGACTTCTCCTCAAAATACCTGAGATTTATAGTTTCAACTACTCGCTTGGCTTGGATATTGTAGACATGATAAGCCCGAGAGTGAGCTGAGGGAAAGTCCTCTTCTTAGGTGATTTTCTTTTTTCTTATCAACATAGAGTTGGAAGGAGTTCGTCACCCTCACATACACCGGGAAAAAGGTTACGATAGCAAGCCCCTCCCCGGCCGGAGAGCCTTTTTTCTTCTCTTTCATCCCAGACTCTTCTTTTTTTAATAAAAAAAAGAATCCAGATCACGCCACCGCCTCTAATGAGACGGTGTTCTTTGATTTTTGAAGCCTCTCGAAGACTAATCGGAGGGACTTCCTTTTATCGAGCATAATGATTCGAATCGGGCTTTTTGGTCAAATTCTTTGTCAAAAGAGTTCTCCCTTATCGGTATCCCATAATGTATCCTTCATCTGCCTTGCCATCAAATTTCCCCAGATAGTCACTAGTATTCAGAATGGTGACAGGACACCCAAATGGATTCAAATGAGCAATGTTTGGTACTTTGGATGTTAGTAGCTCATAGGGAGTCTTCTTGTGAGGATTTGTAATAGAAACTCTATTCAAAACATAACTTGCAGTACTAACAACTTCTGTCCAGAACATGGTTGGAAGCTTGGAATCGGCAAGCATTGTTCTTGCAGCTTCTATTAGAGTCATGTTCTTTCTTTCTTCTACGCCATTCTGTTGAGGAGTTCTTGCTGCACTATAATCTCTTTTGATGCCTTTAGAATTACAAAGTGCTATGAGGTCTGCATTTTTGAATTCTGTTCCATTATCACATCGAATACCTTTAACCTTCTTGGACAACTGATTCTCTATAAGTGTAATAAAGTCCTTGAGAATTGAGTAGGTCTCACTCTTGAAGGATGCTTTATGTTGTTTGCCTTTGCTGCATGCAAGACAATTGATATCATTTCTGAATGACTTGGGAGGTAAACCAGAGACCAGATTCAGATTTGCTAGTTTGTGAATGGTCTTGAAGTTCACATGTCCCATCCTTCGGTGCCATTGAGTGGCTTCATCTTCTGAGGCTTTGGCAACCAAACATGCTAGTTGACCAGTAGGATTGACTTCATTCAGCTTGATACTGTAGAGGTTGTGTCTTCTAGGGATTCTGAGTAGAACCTGTGAGTCATCCGGGAGTTTAAAGTCCTTGGATAACACTAGTGCATCAGTATCCGTAAAGAGGACAAACTGCTTCTTGTCATAAATCTGAGAGACAGAGATCAAGTTGAAGTGTTGAAGTGCTTCCACATAATAGACCTGCTCAAAATTAAGATTAGGCGTCTGAATCGTTCCTTTGCCAGTGATCCTTCCTTCATCTCCTCCAAAATAGACCTTTCCGCCTTGAAATGGTACAAAGTTAGATAAAAGACTTTTATTTCCTGTCATACTCCTAGAGCATCCACTATCAACAATTCCTAGAGTAGGATCTTTGTATGGAGTAACCTACAACAACAAGATACGAGATATACAAAATTTAGTGTCTTAAGGGGACCCAAACCTTTTCAGGTTTCAGCCTGCCTTGTGGATCTTTAGTAGATAGCCAAGAAGATTGGTGAGATCCACCATTGTTCTTTGGTTGCCTATTCATCATATGGGTGTTATTGTTTGACCAAGAACAACCTGCTGAGGGCTTAACAGCAGTTCCCAGATTTCCCAACCCAAAATACATATGGTCAAAATTATATGCATAATTTGGATTAAAATTCTGAAAATAGTTACTGGTTGGTCTATTTGATATTAATCCAGTGTTTCTCCAATGATCAGAAGCTAATGGAGAGGTCCTTCTAGACGAGGAAAAAGATTGAGCACTTGGGTTTAGTCTTCTAGAAGAATATGGAACAACTCCTAGTGGACCAGGAGCAGTAAATGCTTGATGTAAAGAAGAATGTTTGTCATAAAAATCACAATCTTTAATCAAATGAAATTCACTCCCACAAACAAAACATGTTTTAAACGACCTTTTATTAGAATGACATTGTTTCATACTGCTAACTTTATTACACACAATTCTAGGAGAAACATTCTTCCTAGGACTCAATATACCAGGACTAGACACTGTCGAAGTAAAAGTAACTCTCTCTTCACACTTCCTAGCACTAGTAGCAGCATGGTCATTTGACTTGAAACTTGCAGGTCTCGACTCTTCACTTGAACCACATGATGAAGAGTCACTGGCTTTGTCACTGAAAGTACACGAGACAAAGTCATTAGTATTAGTAGAACTTTTTGGGGACTCATGCATCTGTGATCCATCCAAGTCAGTATGCCTAGTAGTGGGCATGCAAGTTCTTGTAAGAGGTGGAGGGACAGCATGCATTTCTACTGCTGGTTTAAACCTATTGTAGCTAGGTGTTCCCTCTTCCTCCTTGTCAGGATCAAAGATACTTGAAAAAGATAAATCAAACACATCTTCTGAATCAATATATTTATCAAATCCTAACCCTCTTTTAGTCCTACCAGACATGCTACTATCAATTAATTTTGAAAGATTCTTAGGTGCCTTTTGTCATTTTTCAAATCTCAGAAGTGTAGCATCTAATTTTTCTTTCATATCTTGCTTATCTTTGATACTGTCATCTTTTACCTTTTCGGTGTATTTAAGCATATTTGTTGTGTTTTCTAAATCAATGTTCATTATCCTAATTTTATCCTCGTACTCACGTTGAGTATCTTGAAGCCACCTCTTTTGTTGTTCCAATGTTTTTAAAGAAGCCTTATATGCTTGAACCTCTAAAAAATACTTATCATTCTGATCATTTAAGTCATTATATTGGGAACAATTCTGAATATTTATCATGACAACCAAGAGGACAATGTTGTACCTGAGGTGAGATGCCCATAAGAGCAAACTCTTCTGCTTCCTCGGCATCAGACAGATTCTCAGCAATCATTGCAAACACGTCAGTAGAGGGCTCAACTGTTTCTAGGGTAGCATTCTGATGATCATTCCTGTTGACCATAGAGTCAACGGACACCAACGCCTTCTTGTCATCCTTCACCTCCCGAATCTTAAAAGTTGAATATCTGCTCTTCTCCTGGTCATGCTTGTTAGGGCATTCCCTTGCAAAGTGACCTTGCTGCTGGCAGTTATAGCATCGAACCTTGCTTCTGTCAAACCTTGCTGGCTCTCTTGGGTTATAATTAAATTTTCGACCGGCTTTCTTCTCAAACTTGTGAACCCTAAGAGTGAGCATGGCCATCTGCCATTTGAGATCCATTTCATCCAGGTCAAGTTTATCAACCTGTTTGAAGTCATCAAAAGCAAGTTGCTGTTGATCATCAACGTCAGCAACAAAAGAGTGAAGAACAACTTCTACCATGCTACCAGACTTGTCTTTTGGTTCAGGAGTAGAAGTATGCTGAAAAGTATGTTGAGAAGACACAATATTGCTTGGGCTACTAGCATAAGACATGGGACTGGATCCCATAGAACTCACAAAGGCAGAGTTAGCAGGAGTGGGAAAAGAATCACTTGAGTATCCCCTCACATGTGGCTCAAAGGTTTTGAGCTTATGAAACAAATCATCAAAATTAAGATAGTCAAGCCCACCTTTTGCTTTGAGAGAGATTACCACCTGATTCCATGAGTAGGGTAAGGCTCTAAGAAACCTTGCATTGATATCACCATCGTCAGGTTTCGACCGAAGTTGATTCGACTGGCTCAATATCTTTTGGAACCTGTCATACCCTTGATGGATACCTTCAGTTTCTGAGATCTTGAATTCTGTGAATTCATCTCTCAGCATGGATCTTCGCATTTTCTTTGACTCCTCATTCCCACCAAACCTTGCTTTTATTCCATTCCAGATCTCTCTAGCGTCATCCAGATGATAGAAGTCACCCATGTGATCATCAAGAAGAGACTAAAGCAAAATAGTTTTTGCTTTGATCTCCTTCTGAACAGCTGTGATTTCTTCATGAGTTTTAGGGTCAAGAAGAGTAATATTACCATTCTTGTCTCTTCTAGTCAACTTCCTGCTGTTTCCATTCAGAATGATCTTCCAAAGGTCTTGATGTTGATCCCAAACTTAGATCGATTAGCTTTGTGTATACGAGATTAGATCAAGTAATACACGTAGAGAAACCTTTGTATATGCTTTGTGAATCTAAGTGTTATGCGGAATTTAACACTTAAACAAGAACACACAAGATATAAACAAACTTTCACTTTGATTATCAATGTCGAACTTGCTTACAATGAAAGATGTTTACGAATGAAAACTTATGTAAAACTTATCAAACATTAACCTAAAGGCCTTCTTTTATAGATACAAGAAGCCTTGTACAATAAGCTACGTATCAGCTATTGTAGGTAAAGATAAACATAGAAAATACATTGTCGTTTCTATCCTTACTAGAAGTATTCTAGAATATAATAAACGTGTAGATCATATCTTCCATCAGTGCTGGACTTCAATGTGTCAACGCTTGACTTTAACTTGTCAACGCTTGAGCTGTCAGCGCTTGTTTTGTTCTTATCAACGCTTGAATTGTTCTTGTCAGCGCACAAGTGATCTGGTCTTAATTTATTCCCAACAATCCTCCCCTAAACTTGATATCCACTCTTATGATCAAGTTTCTGAATAAGCATAAAGAACTTGGAGGAGTCTGACAAACCTTTTCATATTAGTAATGAATAAATCTGATCAAATCCTTTGCCACGTCACTTGAATAATCTATCTCCAGCTGAGTGTCCTTCATCTTTTCCAAAACAGCCTTGGATATGAAATACTGAGCATCCACAAGTAGATACTCAGCAAACTTTGTAGAACCCAAATGGTATACACCAGCAGCTGAATACAACCTCCATTGAAGACCACTGAGGTCATCTTCAAGATCCTTCCAAATTGCAGGATCTTCTTCTTTTGGCCCACACATTCTTTTGAATGTGGTCCAAAGTTTTATTCCATTGGCTGAAGTAGGTGCTTCAGCCTCATACTTGGTCTTCAGCAACCTCCAAAGGTCCACCAAGTCTTCTCTATCACAACTTGCAAACAAAGATATGAGAGTGGTAAAAGTGTGTACCTCCTTGCCAAATCTTCCAATCTTCCAGAATCCACATTCATTTTCCTCATAACTCACAATTGGATTCTTGGAATCTAATGGTAACACTTGCACCATATCTGAAGCTTCTAGTGGGGAGAGCTTGAGGCTCTTTCTTATAACTGCTTCACTTGGATATAGTGGATCCATATCTTTTGGAAACTCAAATTTACTTCCCTTCTTCACTGGCCTGGGAATCATCATAGCTTTCTTGATTTCCATTTCTTCTGCAAGTTGTTCCTTTCTTTCATCTGAAAGAAGTCTGAGAGTGTTTGCTTCCTGCACTCTCACCCAAATGGGATAAGCCCTGTTTTCTAACTCATCAAATGTCAAAGCCTTTAACTTCTGATATGTCCATCCAACTCCATGACATCTGAGCAACATAAAATAGAGCTCCCTTTTATCCCTTTTCAACTGTGAGAGAATATTGCTTGCCTTGTGCTTCAAAATCACCTTACAATCCTTCTGAACTCTAAGAAGAAGCTCCAAACCCCATATTTGATCTGAAATGGTCAAGTCTGGATTATCCATGCAGCTTTCTTCCCAAGAATTGTACATTTGAACAACCTCTTGCGTGTCAAAGTCAACCTGCAATTTGAATTCTCTCAACTTTTCCCTAGCAAGCTCATCACCATACTCAAGCCTTTCTGGTTCTATTATCATCACACTTGAGTCTAAGCTATCACTTTCTTCTTCTGAAGTCACAACAAATGGTGACTTTTCCTTTTCATCTTGTTCCATGATTTGTGCAGCTAGTCTTCTATCAAATTCAACCTGGGCTGCATCCTTTGGAACAATCTCTTCTACCAATTTACCCTTACCCTTATCTGATGATGCAATGGTTGGTAAGGTAGATGGTAATACCTTAGTAGAAACTTCCTTGATGATAGATCATGACTGGGATACATCACCTTCATGAGCAGGTCTGTCAACGTCCAAATTTATCCTATCAGCGCCCAAAATACTTCTATCAACGTCTAAATTTGCCTTGTCAACGCTCAAATATTTTCCCTCAGCGCCTTGTGTAACCTCTCTCAACATAGCTTTAAATGACAAATTTAGATTTGTGGGAGAGATTAAGGACGTATCAAAACCTGTTTGTTCCTTCAAAGTTGTAAGGGCTTCAGCAACATCCATTGATTGACCATCTTGGCTGCCCTTATCACTCAGATTTCTTTGATCTTCCTCCCCTTTGGAAGACTCCTCCATACCCCTTCTAACACGATCACTTTCCAAAACAACAATCCTCTCCCTCAATTGCTTGAGTTCAAGGCCTTGTGAGCTGACAATTTGTACTAAGTCTGCATTTTGCTTTTGCAAGCTTATGCAGACTGCCGTCAATTCCAAAAGAGTCATTGGTTCCAGTTTGCCCTCTTCTAAAATGGGGATTTGACCTCCCAAATCAGATTCATCGGGCAAGGATGAGGACTTAATAATGGTGGGACTGCCTTGGCCAGCATCTAAGCCAGAACCAATAGTCCCAGCCTCATCCAGGTCACCAGCCACACTTGTGGTAGTGGTTCTCTCTGCTTCATGGCTAGGACCACTAGAGGAGAACACTCCAGTAGTCCTTTGGCGTTTCATCAACCTATATTCAGGAGGTGTGGAAGATGGTGTGGAAGAATGGGTAGATGTGGGCTGGTTAAGGGGTGTTTGGGATTGTGAAGGTTGTGTGTCAGCGTTGGAAATAGGCACATCAACGCCAACAGTTGATGTGTCAGCGTCAAAGGGTTGTTGGTCAAGTTGCATTTGTTCAGGTGAGGGTAAAGGTTCAGGAATAGGTTCAAGTTGTGGTTGAGGGTCAATTTGAGGTTGGGGGTCTGGTTGGGGTTGTGCTGCTGCAATAACAGCAAGCATGGCTGGGGTTAAAGGTAAGTCTCTATGGGGTGGTGAATCCATCTTCATAAAAATAGCTTTCTTTTGCTCAGGGATCTTATAAAAATCATTGTGATCCCATGAGCAGTATCCTTGATCATCAAAAACCATTTGCAGAAACGGGGATAAGCTAAAGTCATTTTTGTCCCCTTGTTTTTACACATCCCTTCAAAAATCATTTTAGAATAGTTATATTTTTGCCCTGTTGCAATGCACACAATAGCACTAGCAATGGATCTATTGATCTCATTGTGTGCAGTACATTTGGGACTCAAACATTGAAGGAGGATGTGGATGAGGTACTTCCAGACTGGGGTAAATTCCTGCTTATGTTACTTATTAAGAGTACCTTCATCAGGAAAAGGATATCCCAAAGCCCTAAGCCCTTGTTCTATTTCATTTATGGGAAGGATGGCTATACCATCAGCATCATCAAGATGCAAGGCTTGGCGTACCAAGGCCTCAGTAACCACCCAAGACCTCCCATGAACAATAGAAGTTAATGTGGTCACTCCATTAACTGTTGAGGAACTAACAGTGTTCCAAAACTGCTTAATGTGTGTGACTGGAATGAGTGGTGCATGAGAAAGAGCATACCTTAATGGGGATGCGTTCAAATACGCCACCATTTGTGTGTATTGGGGAAACAGATCATTATCAGCTTCAAGATAAGCAATCATGTTGTGTTGTGATCTAAACCCCAATTCCAATTCTGCTGAGTTAAACTTTGGTTCCATTGATGAAAGCTGTTAATTTGAAGTGTAGAAGATGAAGTTGATAAGAGAAAAGTGTTAGACAAGAATTATAGATACCCTGTTTGAAATAGGATCCAAATTTATAGGAGAAAAAGAATGCATGTGATTGGCCCAAAAATAGGCAAAGATTTTCAAAAATCAATCATGAAAATATTGAAAACGTTATAGTTTATCTCATGCATTAAATGAAAGTAACAACTCCTAAAATTACGGCTTGAAAATATGTCAAAAAGTAACAACTGGGTAGGTCCCATTGAGTGTCAACGGTCAAAAATAACCTATCAACGCCCAACGGCTATAATCTTGTCAACGTTTGCCTAAAGCCATGTCAGCGTCCAATTTGGTCACAACAACGCTTGGAAATTTCTTGTCAGCGTCCAAAAATAAAATCATTTTAAAAAGGGAAAAATGACCTTAACAAGTAATTTATCCTAGAGAAGATAACCAAAAGCTGATAATTATTATAGGGCGGCAAGCACTGTCCAGTTATGCACACTTGCATAAGCAAGATAGACATAACAGTCCTCTAGTGTCCCTTGCTAACCAAAACTCTTAACAATAAAGTTACCTTATAAAATCCTTGTTACTCCCAGGTAAATCCCATATCAAAATCATTCCCAAGTCTCCCAACAGACCACAACCAATTCTAGGCCAAAAATGTCTTGGCAGTATGCAAAGTTGATATACTATGCATGCTACAGTGCCTCATGATTTAGTAAAACTAACTCATACTCACCTGTGGACACAATCTAGAATTATGATAAGAGTATCATATGGATACCCAGACATCCTAAAGGTTCCTAAAACCTCCCCTTAAACTATGATACAAAAAGTTTGCTAAAATCATGCATGAACATAAAAAATTTATGTCAAGATAGGAATGAAACATTCCAACCATCATCCATAAATAAAAACTTGTCCAAATGCTTCTCCATTGATCCATAAGCAACTCTGTATCCAATGGTATACTGCTAACACCATCTGCACATTTAGATTGAAAACCACAAAACTAACATTGTTGCTGACAACGCCCCGATAACACATGACAGCGTTGAGGGAAGCTTTGTCAGCGTTAGACACTTATATTGCTGACAACGTTGCAAAAACACTTATCAGTGTTCAAGCAACCTTTGTCAGTGTTAGAAAAATATAGTGGAAAATCTAAATCATCAATAAGACCAATAATGCATCATCCTGTACATACTTTTACAAAAAGAATCCAAAACGCATATTATGTGAGATTGACCATTCCAATACTTGTTACCAAGTATTGAAATCTCCCAGCATCAAAAGGTTTAGTTAATAAATCTGACACATTTTCCTCAGTGTCAACCCTATCTGGTTGTATTAAACCTTTCTCAAATCAATCTCTTATAAAATGGTGTCTAATTTCTATGTGTTTAGTTTTAGAATTATGTACAGGATTCTTAATGATGCATAAAGTACTATTATTGTCAACAAATATCTTAGTATGCATAAAATTATACCCATAGTCCAACAGCTGGTTCTGAATCCACAACACTTGGCCACAACATGCTGCTGCAGCCACATACTCTGCTTCAGTTGTAGAATTAGCCACCACTGTTTGTTTCTTGCATTGCCAAGATATTAACCTGCTCCCAAGAAACTGACATCCACCAGTTGTGGATTTCCTATCAAACTTATCACCTCTATAATCACTATCTGAATATGCAATCAGCTCCAATGGTGAATCTTTTGGGTACCACAAACCAAGACTGGGATAACATCTTAGGTACCTAAAGATCCTCTTCACAGCATAAAGATGACATTCTTTGGGAGTCACTTGATGGCGTGCACAAGCACACACAGCAAACATGATATCAGGTCTGGAAGTAGTAAGATACATCAAGGATCCAATCATGGATCTATAAGGCCTGACATCAACATCTTTCCCATCTCCAATCTTTCCCCAAGGGTGTTCTCTATCCATAGGAGTAGTAGCCCTCTTTTCATGTGGAGAAAAGCCAAACTTCTTCCAGATTTCAGCAACATATTTGTCCTGGGAGATGAAGATACCATCTTCTTTCTGCTGAACTTGTAAACCAAGAAAGAAGTTCATCTCCCCCATAGCACTCATCTTGAATTTGTCTGTCATAAGCTTGGAGAAATCCTCACTCATCTTTGGATCAGTAGACCCAAAGATGATATCATCAACATAGACCTGCACAAGCAACACATCCTTGCCTTTCTTCTTTGTAAATAGTGTCTGATCTATGGTGCCCCTCTTGAACCCATTGTCAACCAAATAGGTAGACAGAGTACCATACCATGCTCTAGGGGCTTGATGAAGGCCATACATAGCCTTTTTGACTCTATACACTTTATCTGGATGCTCTGGATCCTCAAAACAAGGAGGTTGCATGACATATACTTCCTCAACAATGGTGCCATACAAGAAAGCACTCTTGACATCCATTTGATAGACTGTGAAGCCCATGCAGGAAGCATAGGCTAGAAAAATCCTAATAGCTTCAATCCTTGCAACTGGTGCAAAGACCTCCTCATAGTCTATCCCCTCCTCTTGTGTATAACCTTGAGCCACTAACCTTGCCTTGTTTCTGACCACAATTCTTCTTTCATCTCTTTTGTTCCTGAGAACCCATCTTGTCCCTATAGGTCTGACATATCTAGGACAATCAACCAGCTCCCAAACATCCTGAATTGCAAATTGGTGAAGCTCATCCTGCATTGCTTCCACCCAACTTGGTTCTTTGAGAGCATCAAATATTTTCTTGGGTTCTTCTTGTGACAGAAAACATGCAAACAAACATGCTTGCACAAGAGGGGTATCAACCTTCTTGTGTATATTGGCAATAAACCCACCAAGACCTTGATGAGATCTTCTAGTCTGAACTGGAGTCATAATATCACCAATGATCTGAGATGTGGGGTGATTCTTCATTGTGGAAGTGAGAACTCCTCCTTCAAAAAGTCTGGTGTCCTCAACCTCATGCTCCATGTTGCCAATGTCTTCTTCATCAGACTCTCTTATATCAACATAAGGAGGACCTTCTTAATGAGAATTGGAAGGTCCACCTTGTTCAAAAGTGGAAGAGAAAAGATGTGCAAAGGTGTTGTCAACGTCTGAACCTTGTTTGTCAGCGCTTGGGCTAACAACGCTTGAACTGTTGTTGTCAACGTCTGAGCCATCAACGTTTGAATTGGTCTTGTCAGCGCTAGATTTGCCTTTGTCAGCGCCTGAAGGACCATGCATGCTTGTATCTGGTGGTACTTGAAAACCACCAATATCTTGTCCGGCAGCAGCAGCAGCAGCAAAAGCATCTGTCCAAATGGGAATTGTGACATATTCAAATGTAGGAGATGCCTTTTCTGCTTGTGATCCAACCCTCTCATTAACCTGTGTACCTGAAACATTAACAACTTGTTCTTCCACAACATTGGAAGTCACCTTCACAATGTCTGGATTAGTGACAGGCATATAATTTAAGGTTCTAGATAAGGGTTCCAAATCAAACAACCAATTAGGACCACTTTCAGGATCACTAGGTTTATTCTCTAAGAACCTAACATGTACTCTCTCAACTATACGTTTGTCCTCTTTAAGATAAACCCTATAACCCTTGCTCTGCACTAAATACCCCATGAAGTAACCCTCATCACCTTTTGCACTAAATTTCCCTAAGGCATCACTAGTATCCAACACTACTACATGACAACCAAAAGGTCTGAGAAAACCAATATTAGGTTTTCTTCCCCAAAGTAACTCATAAGGTGTTTTGTTATGGATTTTGTTAACCAATGCTCTATTTTGCACATAGCATGCTGTATTAACAGCCTCAGCCCAAAAGGCTATTGGAAAGTGAGCATCAGCCAACATAGTTCTGGCTGCTTCAATTAGGGTTCTATTTTTCCTCTCAGCAACCCCATTTTGTTGTGGGGTTCTAGCAATACTAAATTGCCTAGTAATTCCTTTCCTGGCACAGAAATCATCTAGCTTCTTGTTCCTAAATTCTCCACCATTATCACTCCTAAGCATTTTAACCTCATTGCCAGACCTTTTCTCAATCTGAGTGATAAAATCAATAAGAACATCAGCTGTGTCACTCTTCATGGCTAGAAAGAATGTCCAAGTAAATCTAGAAAAGTCATTTGTGACAACAAAGCAATATGACTTGCCATTCAAACTTTCTATATTAGTTGGACCAAAGAGGTCCATGTGAAGCATATGAAGAGGTCTGGAACTAGTATGCACCTGTTTGGACTTGAATGAGACCTTGTGCTGCTTGCCTTTAAGACATGCAACACAAGAGTGGTCATTGTGGAAGGCCTTCTCAGGCAAACCATCAACTAAACCAAGCCTCACAAGTCTATTTATATTTTTAAAATTTATGTGCCCTAGTCTCCTGTGCCACAAATTACTCTCATCTACTGAGGCCTTAGCATAAAAACAAGACATATTTGTATTCATTTTAATCCCATTTAAATTCACATTATATATGTCCTTATGCCTAGGTGTTCTATACTCAATATATTTCTCATCAGGGATCTTAAAATCCTTGCTTAACACCAAGCACTCAGTATCAGTAAAAAGAACCTTATTTTTGTTATCACAGACTTGTGATACACTAAACAGATTGTAATCAAGTTCTTTTACCAGGAAGACGTTCTCAAAACGCAGATTATTGGTGAGAAGGGTTCCTTTGCCTGTGATAGTTCCATATCCTCCTCCAAAGTATACCTTATCACCATCTTTAATAGGGGTGAAATTCGTCAGATAGTCTTCCTTCCCTGTCATGTGCCTTGAGCATCCACTATCCCAATATCCATAATCATTGATCTGTCTTTGAATGCCCTGCACATAAAGAAAACAAATTAGTTTTCTTTGGGAACCCAAGTCTCAAAAGACTTGAATTCATCTGGTTGTTCAATAAGAACAGACTTAGTTCTCACAACAACCCCATTCTCATCCTTTTTAGGATGAAATACCCAGTTAACCCCAATAGGTTTTGTAATGACCTTTGAAATGTAATTAAATCTATTACAAGTCATTGAAATCCCATTTTCATTAGGGTTTTGATCTCTCTTAGGTCTCCATGTTAAGCTTGAAGAAGCTTTAGACCCCTTACCTTGTGGCTGCAAATATTTTGGTCTGGTCACGTTTCTGTCAGCGTTAGAATTTTCCTTGTCAACGCTGAAATTACCCTTGTCAGCGTTGAATCTAGGGTTTGCTACAGGAACCCATTGCCTATTTGACCAGGTGTTTGTCTTTTGAAATGGTCTTTTTCCATGAGTGTTAGACCTTCTAGAAAAGAATGGGGCAGGTCTAATCACTTGTGGACTTTGCTGCACACAAGGTTTGGGTCTGACAACGTTTGACTTTCTAACAACGTTGACTTTCTTCCTGTCAGCGCTGAAATTGTTCCTGTCAGCGCTGGCTTTGGGAGCGTTGACACACTTGTATGCCAAATGTGAAAAGCTACCACAAGTGTAACAGGCTTTCTTAGACACAACCTTAGGTCTAGAAGAGAAGAAACCTGTTCCATGATTGCTAACTTGGCTCTTGGGTGACCTATTATTCCTATACATCTCTGCATATTTAATGGTAGGTCTTCTAACAGTGTTTGAGCCTAGGTCAACAGCTTTACCAGTGATTGGGTGAGTAACCTTAATGGGTGGTGATTCATTGGGACTTTCACATAGCAAACCTCCCTTAACAAATAAAGTAGGGTTAGCTTTCTTCCACTCATTTAGGTCAGTTAATTTTTGTTGATACTCTTCCACTGGAGTGACAACTCTTGGTGGAGGAATGAATTCCTCTTCTTGGCATTCTGGTATACCAGTCCAAGACAAATCCTTTCTAAGGACACCATAGAAGTCACCAGCTGGTGGTGGAACCAGAGAGTAATCATTCATCCCAATCCCAGTCATGTCCTTAGGATCCCTTTGTTTAGCTACACAGTCTCCTAGGGTTTCGGTGGCTCTATCAAATCTTTGAATTTTAAGGTCAACATTATCTTTATTCTTAATGGCCTCATCTAACTTAGCCTGTAGGTCTCTATTAACCTTTGTCATGATGTTCCTAACATCCATACTACCATCTAGCTCATGTTTTAAGATATTGATCTTATCTTTTAAGTCAAATTCCATTTTCTTGTATTCAGAAACGGTTTTCTCAGTTTCAGTAAGAGCTAGTTGGTAATTAGACAATTTACACCTTTCAGTACTCATATCATCTTTTAGTTTTAACACCTCTTTGTTAAGTCTTTCAGTGTTTAACCTACAACCTTTGCTAAAAAAATCATCATCATATACCTCATTATCAGATGAAGAGGAGGAGTGTGCCATGAGAGCATATTCAACATGCTCTTCTTCTTCAATATCAGTAACCAAAGCTTTATCCTCTTCAGCATTCTTGGCCAGATAGCTCCAATCCCATCCTGTACCATCAATTCCTTGAACTGCAACCATGGCTTTGGAATCCTGAGCTTTAACAATCTGACTTGAGGGTTTACCTGCATCAGATCTTCTAGGAGATCTGCATGCCCTCATGAAGTGCCCCATACGATGACAGTTGTAGCATTCAACTTTGGATTTATCAAATCCAGCTGTGTCTTTAGCATTGAAGGTCATCTTCTTTTTAAACCTTTTGTTCCACCTATTTGCTCTTATACTGGCAAGAGCCATGTTCCACTTGATGTCCATCTCTTCCAAGTGCTCATCACTTATCTGCTCAAGGTCCTCATATGTAATCACTGAACCATTGGGCAAAGAAGCAATGTAAGCACAAACAGTATCCAAATCCAAACCAGCAGGTTTAACTCTTGGGGAGTCATTCTTGAATGTGTCAGCGTTTGAAAAAGAGACGTTGACAGGACTTGTTCCTGTGCTGACATATGATGATCCAGTAACTGGATGCATATAAGAGTCCTTCTGATTGAATTGTCCTTCACTATGAGAGAAGAAGGCCATGTTGCTGGTGGTAGATTTGCTTCCATGTTCTGAAAGAGTTTCATCTTCCAACAGTCTTAGTTTGTTGTAGATGTCATAAAACGAGGAGCTCTTGTAAGTATTGTTGGCAAGAATAGATCTTGCCTCAATCTTCCATGCCTCACCAAGACTCTTAAGAAAGGTAGCATTGGTGTCAACATCACCAACTTGTGTCCCCATGAAGGACAACTTGCTTGTGATGTCAAGCAACCTGCTTCTCACACTACTCAGTTTCTCATTGGGTTGAGCTTTGAAGACAGCATAATCATGCAGAAGTTGCTTTTTCTTTTCTTCCTTAGTGTCTGCATTTCCACCATATGCAACTTCAAGTGCTTCCCAAAGATCCTTAGCAGATTCATAGCCTCTATATTTGTGCTGGTTTTCTTGTCCCAACGAGACTTTCAGAATATTTAGGGCTTTCATGTCAACCCTTTTCTTTGCAATATCTTCAGCACCTACAGCTCTACCATCTCTAGGTTTTTCTTTCTTATCCTCTTCAGGGCATCCTTCAACAGCTGTTCTTTGACTAATGGCATCAAGAATCTTTTGAGCCTTATTGAATGAGTTTCCATATTCAATAATCTCCCAGAGTGTGTAGTCATAGATCCCCAGATACTGTTCAAAGTTGAACTTCCATAAGTCAAAGTCGGTTGCATCAAGCATGGGAATCTTGATGTTAGGTAAGGCTGAGGAGGAGGTTATTGCTTCAGACATGGTGTTGTTAGGGTTTCTGAGAAAATTAGGGTTTTGGTGTTCTTCAAAGATCAAAAGTTTCTCAACAAGCTCTGATACCACTTGTTGATCCCAAACTTAGATCGATTAGCTTTGTGTATACGAGATTAGATCAAGTAATACACGTAGAGAAACCTTTGTATATGCTTTGTGAATCTAAGTGTTATGCGGAATTTAACACTTAAACAAGAACACACAAGATATAAACAAACTTTCACTTTGATTATCAATGTCGAACTTGCTTACAATGAAAGATGTTTACGAATGAAAACTTATGTAAAACTTATCAAACATTAACCTAAAGGCCTTCTTTTATAGATACAAGAAGCCTTGTACAATAAGCTACGTATCAGCTATTCTAGGTAAAGATAAACATAGAAAATACATTGTTGTTTCTATCCTTACTAGAAGTATTCTAGAATATAATAAACGTGTAGATCATATCTTCCATCAGTGCTGGACTTCAATGTGTCAACGCTTGACTTTAACTTGTCAACGCTTGAGCTGTCAGCGCTTGTTTTGTTCTTGTCAACGCTTGAATTGTTCTTGTCAGCGCTCAAGTGATCTGGTCTTAATTTATTCCCAACACTTGATCAGTGTTGGTGATCCAACATTCCATCTTCATTGCCTAGCTATCATACTCGTCCTTTTTCAGAAGAGGAAACTTACCGTTTGTGTTGGAAACCGTAGCAATGATCTGCTGAGGTTGCTGAGTTCTAAGAGTACTATCTTCTCCTATTTGAGTAGAACTTGAGGCAGACATGATTAAACAAAGATGTTAGTAATTAGAAAAATTGATTCTTCTTGTACAGAGACTCTCCCAGGCTTTGATACCACTTGTTGGGTCCACTAGATGTGGATCTTGCAGCCTGTCAGGAACAGTGAACGACTTCTGTAATCACAAGTCTATTCACAGAGAGACTCTATACACAATACAAGTGCAAAATACAAATACTATGAAGAAGAACATAATAACTATAACGACTTGATCCTTTTCTAAGGATTTCTAATATTAATAAGAACTAGAATTATATTTGATGAAGGTCTGTGTAACCCTTCTGCCTAAGGTTCCTTTTATACTACAAGGAAACCCTAATACATCATTAACCAAAACGTGTAAAACTGATATGCATATCCTTTCCTAACATATCTCATGCATATCATAACAGAATAATAACTAAATAATAAAGTTTGACCTTCTATAAGACCAGGAGCACGACTTGCTCCTACTACTACTATGACCAGGAGGAACTACATACCTCCTATTCTACCTATTACAAAGAACTATTCCAATGGTCCTAACAATCGCCGATGATAAACTTATCCTTAACAACGGGAAGTTTACAACTTCTCGGACTTGAGCTCGTTTTGCAAGATATTCAACATCTTAAGCTCAAGTAATTGGTTTTCAAAACGTTGAACACAATTTTTCGAGAATTTCTCAAAAAGGTTTTTCTAAATCTTTCAAAATCGTGTGTTCAAAAAATGTTTTGATAAAAAGAGCATGTCTTCTGGAATCGATAATATTTAAGATACTAGAAATGTCATTCGATAATGACACGGGGTTGTAAATAAAGTTCGAGCAGAAGTTCAAATGTTTTAAAACATGCTCAAAATGGTTTGCTATTATTTCAGATAGTACCCGCTTTTCATACTCAAGTCAAGCATTTCACGTGAAAGCTTTGACTCAACAACGGGAATTAATTTTCTCGGGCATGGTTTATTTTATAACCATGTAAGGGATTGTGTTTACGGAATAACACAATCTAACACGAATATATGTAAGTATCAGTGCATTTATTTGTTAAAACAAGAGAAATCTTGTTTTTATGAAGTTATCATCTCCACCAACCGTAGCAATTTACAATTGATATCTACATAATCGACGATGCGACTACTCAAACGGTGACTACAGCTCTTTCAATAGAACACGGGTCAACAATTGAGGGGGAGCAATAGTCCAGCATTCAGAATCCTTGATGCCGAGAGTGCCAAGTTCACATATTGGTGTTAAGACAATGATATCAATCATACACATGGAGTCAAGAGATAACTTCAGACGTGACGAGGTGACCAACATTCGTGAACAAGAACCATGCGAATCTTTCATATGATGTTCTTCATCATTCAGGTCCAACCTTGTAAATTGTTAATCTTGTGAATACATTATCATATATGATCTTTGCACGTGATAAATACCTTACACTTGTGTTTAAAAGGTATTTAATTTACGTTTCAAGTACACCCTCATTAATTTGAGGGGGAGCTTGTGAAAAGCATGAAGATAATTGGCTTTGCATTTTTCTTCCCAAATTTTCTTAAAATGCTATTAAATCAATTGATATTAAAAACATCGATTGGGTTAATATTTTTAATATGGGGGAGAAAATGTGATTTAATATGGGAATTGATTAATCATAAATGGTTTGACTTAACGTGATAGCTCATCCCGACATGTGCGAAATGTTTTCGAATATCGTGGCATATGTTAAGGGGGAGAAAAATGGATTTGCACTTCAAAATGGATTTCATGGTGACATACACTTACCCAAAACATCTCTATTCACGACGGTGAAGATTGTGGTGACATAAGGATGGTAGGATAGGTTAAAGTCCAATGATTCCTCTAGAACCGGAGGAATCTTCCCAAGGACCTTGCATAGCTAGAAATAGTAGTCCTTAGGAAAGATGGAAAAAGATTGTGAACGTAGCTGAATGCCGACCAAATACTTAAGTTAGCATTGGAACAATCACAACAAGGTGCTAGTTATGACGTATTGGTAAGCATTGAAGGGGTTGAAGAATGAAAAAGAATTGTAATGATAAAGGGTGTAAAGAAAGAAGCCCTCCTTACAACCTTAGGCAGAAACCGGGTCAATACATACGCTATTAGGATCATTGTTTAATGATTTTGGATATTGAAGACAGACATCATGGACCCAGTGATGCAAGGCACAACCCATCTCAGCTAACTCAGATATCTCTTAAAAGATATTTGTTTTAATCACACGGAGACAACACATTATCTATTGATTTATTCACTCCGAATAAATTGGTATTGAAATGGTGGCACTCCTCTCCAGCCTCCGATCACTAAAAATCCAAAATGCACGATCGAGTCTAGAGTCATTTGAGATCATCAAATATCTCATTAGGACACACTTTCATAATTCCTTGCTTCTTCACACACTGTGATAAGTAAGAAAGATCTTAAGAGTCCTACGCAAAATCTTTATGATCTTGCCTGAACATCCGAGTAATACGAAAGTATTTACAATAAAGATGGAAATCCTTCTTGACCGAATATCAAAAAGCTCATGGTAGGTGACTTGTGCGATCCTTTATGAATCAAACTTGTGATAACTAGAAAGCAACAGTGGTTTAATTCTTAAATGAATTTAAACACGTTCCAGGCCTCTACGCAATATCTTAGTGATCTTGCCAGAACACTCAGAGTGATACCTTAGTGTTCACAGTGATGAGTGGAAATCCTTCTAGTGTTAACCTCAAACAGCACTTGGTAGGTAACTTGCAAGATTATATACGAATCAAGCTCGTGACAACTGGAAAGCAACGATGGTGCGGTTCTTAATTGAATTTCACTTGTTCCAGGAACATGAATTGACGGCTTCAAATCATGCGGATATTGTTATCCAAATGATTCACTCTTTATGTTCGCAGTCAGCTTTGTACGGTCGAATAAAGAGAACGGGTGTACCCGCGAAATCTTGTCAAGGAGGTTCTTAATTGAAACTACCTGTCACAAGTACGATATTTTATATCGTCCAACGGTCTTCACCGACCGGAGGTAAAATGCTACCGAATTAGAATGAAATGTTCAAGGCCATTTCATCCGTGTATATGTTTTGTTGCTAACTGTCTTATGCAGCGTAACAAGAAGGTGGCATTGCGGTGTACAATCCAAAAGAAGTTGTCACCACATGCTTATACTGTATGCACTTAATACTTCAACAAATTCAAAAAAGTATAAAAGTAAAGTCTTTCGCTGTATCAAACTTTGAAGCTTTCAAGAATTTATAAAAGTATAAGTATGTGGAACATGAAGTCACAAGAGCCAAATATCACAAGTGATGAATGCACAAGGTCAAGGCAAGAGAACATGCTTAAGACTAAAGTCAAAGATCTCATCAGCATATTCACAAGAACAAGATCGAAGACTCAAGCATAGTATGCTAGGTTTAAGATTTTGTAAAATGGTGTGACCTCCCTTTGGGGGAGATTGTTGGAAATACGTTTTTCCAAGGAAAGTCTCGGTCACATCATTGTTAACATAGATCACGAACTATAGACTATTTAGGACATTGTAACTTGGAGTGACCTCCCTTTGGGGGAGATTGTTGGAAATACATTTTTACGTAATTAGAAACGATCGGTCACTCCAATGATATTGGGCTCGTGATCCAATATAGCCCATATAGCCCACATGTAGGGTGGGCTATATATACCCCCTCCTAGCATGTTAGGAGGGGTTGGTCATTCATGTTGAACACTTTCATTCCATGCAACAATTCCATCTTTCTTATTTCTCTCCTTTCTCTCTCTTCTTTCTCTCTCTAAGTTCTTCCATTTCCATCCATCTTAATAGATAATTCATACAATGCCTAATCCTTAGAAAACACGATCCTACACCCTATCGCTCTAGAAAGACTCGAACAAGAGACCTTGCCTAATAGGGTAAAACCTTCATAACGCTAGACGAGGCCTTTGGTTAATTGGGTGGTGAGTGTGTAAGGATAATTAGTGAAGTATATTTGTAAAAGCGTGTAATCTAATGGAAAGTGAATACCCACTTTACTATTATGGTTGAAAGGTGATGTAGGTGTTTTGAGTAAGTGTAGAGAAAACCTGATGTGACGATGAGGTGTCAGTAAGTTTTAACCTCCCATTACTTTCAGTTTTGGAGCACATGATAAGAAGATACTCCTTTCATTCTAAATTTATTTTTCATCTTTTTTTTTGATGTCCCAGTTTAATTGTTCGCTACTAAAAATAAATAGAAAAGTTTAATCAAGTTTATAATATTAAGTTTGTTTGAAATTGTTATTACAAACCTTAAAGAATAATAATTTAATTAATAACCTAAGGTTAAAACTATAATTGTGTTTAAAATTAAGAGAGAGAAAACGGTAATAAATATACTTTTATAAAACTATATATTTTGTTGAAAAACAATAACTTCAGGACAAAAAAAGTTAAAAAGATACACAGACGCACATGAAAGTACACAAGAACAAAAAAAGCATTTTTTTTTGTCTTTGAGTACTTTCAATGAATCCTTGTGTAGTTTTTAGTTTCTTATCATAAGTATAAAACAGAAAAACTCAAGTTATATATTTTTGATTTTCTAAAAAAATAAAAAGATAGAAAATCTAACTTATAATTAGTTATATATTTTTTTGATTTTTCTACAAAGAATAAGTAATGCTAGATTCACAAAGAGATTTTCACAAAATGTTTTACAAAATATGTCATACAATTAATGTATGCATGAAAGAGAATTTAAAAGTAATTTTGAAAATCCATTATCTATATGACTCATTATTTTGTAAAATATTTTATGAAAATATCTTTGTGCATTTAGCATTAATAAAAAAAATATTATATAAAAGAAAGAGAGTTACCACATTTGTCTCTAAAGTTGTAAAAGCAACGTGTTGAGTCCTTGTTTTAAAATAATTACACCATTCCTCTTCGATGTTCCTATTTTGTAAACAACCGGTCAATGACTTTTAATCAATGCGAGTCAAAGGCATCACATGATTTTCCCTTGTTTCTTCTTGTAAAACTCTCCTAAATTGTGACATCTCGCATGTCAATGTTTCTATTTTGTAAACAACTGGTCAATGACTTTTAGTCAATGCGAGTCAAAGGCATCACATGATTTTCGCTCGTTTATACTTGTAAACTCTCCTAAATAGTAACATCCTGCCTAGACAGGTCACAATATTATTCGCCTTGCTTACAGGTTCATGATTTTGCTTTGTGACCTTCATGTGAGACTTCTCGGCAGGTCATCCAAGTCAATACTACTCTTACATGAGCACGCTTAACTGTTAGTACCTAAAATCCATCTATTTATAGTAGACGACAAAACACGTTGTATTATTGTAAAGCGAATGTTATCTTATGAACCTACCATCTCTCCAGGTCATAGCTGATATATGATTTTCGTAAGGTGTTGCACAAATTCTCCCATCTCGATGTGTTTATCGTTGGTAAACTCGTTTGCGATTAACCTTAAGAGATATAGTTGTATTTTAATATTTTTATAAGTGCTTTATTGGAAGCAGTAATTGTGGTAGATCAAGTACAAGATTACACAACTTGTAAAAGTTGAAGTCGGAGAATATTTTATTATTGTAAAAATTGAAGGAAAATATATAATTAAGTAAATTATGGTAAAAATAAGATTAAGTATCAAAATGACCTTACTCCCCTTACGTAAGAATGAGCATCGAGTCAAACTCGGATCAGATTAGACCGGACCGAAAAAGCTGGACATATCAAATTTAGCTTAAAACCACATACTAAGGACCAGATCGAATGTGTCCGGTTCTTCAGTCGATCTGATTCAAAAATGTATAATAGTCAAAGACCGAACATAAGGCTACTCGCAACGTGGTGTTTTTGTCTCGGTTGCCACTCGGTCGCGACTCGGTCGCACCGTTCTTGCGATTCGGTCGCGAGAACTCGATCAGGGCATTTCGAACATAGGCACGACCTACAATATGACTGTTGGACCCGTTTGATTTATTGTCGTTGGAATTAAAATTTTTTTTTAAAAAATTTATACTTTTACCTTAACCTATATAAATACCCCATTTAATCAACCTTTTTTTCACACAAATTAAACCCATAATTCTCCAAAATACAATGTCTTATGAATTATTTTTTGCCGACTCTTCTGACGACGAGAATAAAGTTACAAGTGAGTTTGAGGTTTTTACGCAAGCTTGTGAAGCGTCTTACGAAGCATCAAACCCTCCAAAAAATGAGGTTACATACATAAAGATTACCAAGGTGCACATGATCATCTCGTGGCAGCTTATTTACTGACGGGCCGCAGTATGTTGCAGAGACATTTCGTGAACGGTTCCGAATGGATCGAGCTTTATTCTTACGAATTGTTGACGATTTGAAAAATAACTATTCTTATTTTTGAAACTCAACGGATTGTACGGGTCGAGAATGTCTTTCGCCATTGTTGAAGTGAACTTCCGCTATTCGTCAAATGGCGTACGAATCCGTGCCTGATGCTCTTGACGAATATTTTCAAATGGGCGCGTCAACAGTCCGTCGGTGTCTTTGAAAGTTTTGTACCAGCATCATGAAATTATATGGTAGAAAATACTTGCGAAAGCCGACGTATACTGATATGGAGAAGCTCTATGCTCATCACGAGGAAAAACATGGGTTTTCTGGAATGATAGGAAGTATCAATTGTACACATTGGCCGTGGGATAATTGTCCCGTTGCCTACAAAACTCAATTTTGTAGACGTGATCAGGGGTCAACTCCATTCATTATATTAGAAGCAGTTGCATCTCAAGACTTATGTATTTGGCATGCGTTCTTTGGTGTAGCCGGGATGAATAACGACGTAAATATTTTACGTCAATCCCCTATTTTCAATGATCTTAAATCAGGGAAAGCACCTGAACTGGGATTCGTGGCTAACGAAGTGTATTATCGTCAGGGATATTATCTTACTGATGGGATATATCTGCAATGGTCGGTTCTTATTAAGTATATAAAAGATCCACCGACGAATGATCATAAACGAAGATTGTAGAAAACAAAGCACGAAGCAGCAAGAAAAGATGTTGAACGAGCCTTCGGTGTATTGAAAACAAAATGGAGGCTGATTGATTACCCGACCCGAGGTATGTCAAAACGTAGACTATCGGACGTAATGTACACCTGCATTATAATAATTAAACACAGGGGGAGGCGATATCACCCATATATCATCACGAAGAAGAACATGTTGATAACGATCCGGTGAATAAGCATGAAGAAAGGCTAGAAATTACTCAGCAGATAATCGACTTACAAGTTCATCTCAACTTAAAAGCCGATCTAGTGGAACACATTTGGAACAATCACAATTAATAAATTAACTTCTTTAATGGGATTAATTTCATATATAACCCTATTTTCATGTTTAATTTCATATATACTCAAAGTGCAAGTTATGGATGCATGATTTATAATGTTTTTAATGCATGTTTTGGTATATATGAAATTTCCATTTAAAAGGTTAATTTATTGTAATGTTTTATTTTATTTGAATTATTATGTAATGTTTTTTTAATTCATGTAATGGTTTTTTTTATGAAATTTAATGTGTTTAAATTTTTTAATTTTTTTTTGAATTAGGTCGCACTAGATCCCCTTGTTGGGGCAAATAGGTCGCACTAGATTGCAATGGAGAGAAAATTAAAAAATTTAGAGTCGCGACCAGGTCGCTGTTGCAGGTCACTCCTATCCTCACGTGATGCCTTTGACTTGTCTTGACTAATGGCCGTTAAAGAAAAGGACTGATAAGGTTACGAAAGAAAATTAAAGGACTGAAATAAGGTTGTTTTTGTATAACCTTAGGGATGAATGGTGTAATATCAAACACTCCCTAAAATCAATTAAGTTAACAGAAATATAGTAGTGAGTCAGCAGCGGTTAAAATGGACGGTCAACGGTCACCGGCGCCGGAGAAAGCAAGTTCACCGGCCGGAATTCATAAGGAAGAAGAAGAAGGAGAACATGTAATGAGTGAGATTCATATTGGGTGTCCCCCTAAATTAACAGGACCATTCATTTCTCACTTCACTTTTTCATTTCCACGTGGTACTAATCATATTAGTGATCGTAATCAGTCTAGTTGCAACTAAACGCGTAGAAGTTTTGTTGATTGAATGTGTCTTTGCAAAAAGGTATTACTAAACGTTCCCAAAATGTGCGCCTAGGTTACTAAACATTCATTTTGTTCACTTAGGTTACTAATGTTATGAAAGATAACTTTTGGGTTACCGAACATCAATTAACTTGTAAAAACGCTATATCTATGTTAGTTAACTTGTAAACACACGATATTTATGTTACTTATCTTATAAAAAAACATGTGTTCATGTACTCGAATTAACACTAAATTATAGTGGTGTATAGTTTAGTAACTTTAACAAATTGAAACATTAGTAACTTAGGTGCACTTTTTGGGAATGTTTAGTAACCTCCGGTTGTATCAACCCTTTTATTATTCAAATGTAGATGTTGACTGCATTGGAAGCAGATATGAACATCAAGTCCACGCTGATTCAAATTCGTACCATGAAGTTAGCTTGGATGATGACGGCGATCTTGTTTTACCTAGGCGCAATAGTGAGTCGTGTTTATCCTACTATTATGTTGTTTGTTCACCTTAATCTTGAATTCGGTAATCTAGACAGTTAAGGTTTGTAAATGCACTTGACTATTTTGATTGTAGATAGCTTATGGAAGTATATCATTATGAGTAAAATGGCATTTAAAGGACTTATTATATGATACTCCCTCCGTCCAATAAGTGTCTACGACTTTCAGAATCTTTTTTCTTCAACTTTGACTTCAAATAAGTTTTTTTTATGTTATATGTTACTTGATGAAAACTATATGAATAAATTAGTTTTTAAACGTAATTTTATTAATATAATTCTCATCAAGTATTACACAACAAAAAAACTTATTTAAGGTAAAAGTTGAAGAAAAAAAGACTCTGAAAGTCAAACGTGGACACTTATTTTGAGACGGAGGTAGTAACAAATAAGATAAGGACATATCTTATTTCTTTATCTTGTTTAGAGCAAAGTTAAAGATGAATTTAAATTCTTACTAGAATTTGCAATCACGGTTTAACATCACGGCTAGTTATATTATCTTAGTACATTTCTTATCATGAAAGAAGTACATATTTTAAAGAAGTATTTTTTCATTTCAGAACATTCAGCTGAGAACAAGTTTGAAATAGCTATACAACATAATATCACCTCATCGATTCCGAAGGTTGGTTTGCAGGTAATAAATGGTCTTATCTGATATATGTCCATTTTATAGTTACTTTGATAGTGCTAAGTAGTTTAGTTTTTCCCCTTGTCAGGTTTGGAGAGCCGAATTGCTACTCTCTGATATTGTTTTGCATAAAATGTTCACTTCATCTGAGTTTGATGGGATTGTGGCATTAGAACTTGGTGCTGGTACAGGTAACCTTCATACATATTACATATTTCATTTTTTTTTTGCCAATTCTCGGCTTATATAATTTTTTTTCACAAAGTTCAGGCCATACCGCAAATCAGTTGCTTACTTTTAAATACAAGTCCAGCTGTCCAGCAGAAAATGTTTTTTTTCTACGAACGT
The DNA here is from genome assembly GCA_025667525.1 of Glebionis coronaria. NCBI lineage: Eukaryota > Viridiplantae > Streptophyta > Magnoliopsida > Asterales > Asteraceae > Glebionis > Glebionis coronaria. The sequence goes on along the minus strand of CM046877.1, from coordinate 609,011,524 downwards.
CAGTTTTTCACTCACCTGTGCCACCCAGAAAATGTGATTGTTTATATGTGTTTGATACGTGCCTAATGTTCCTAGTACCGCTGCATTCATGTAGATTACTAGAGGTGGCAACTGACAACATGGGCAGGTCAGGTTTATGGATCAGAACGACACTTTGGCCGACTTTCGACCCATTTCCATTACAGCAATTTATTTAGTTGACCTGTATTAGGCATTAACCAACTTTCTCCATTCATCAATGTATGAGTCAAAATTCATACTTATAAGGGTACTAAGATAAATGAGTAGCCTAGTCTTTTTATTTCATTATTAGTCTAATATTTATGCTTCAGGGCTGTAAAAAAACTCGCAGCTAAAGCGTCTTATGCACAAATTTGTCTTAATCTGATGATTGGTGCTTACGTGACAGGATGTCATTTTCTCTTTGCCAGGCTTAGTTGGTATGCTGCTTGCACGTGTTGCTAAAACAGTCTTTCTAACAGGTACTCATGCATATACAGAAACTCTTGTTTCTCATTGGGATGATTGGTCATAATATCGGGGAATATTGGAATTTACTTGATTTACAGTTTCTTTTATCTTGTGCTCTTAATGATCTTACTGACATTGATATTTGATAGATCATGGGGCCGAGATACTCGAAAATTGTGCCAGCAATGTTCAACTCAATTCTGCATTAATACCTTCTAAAGCTTCGGTTTATGTACGGGAACTTGATTGGAAGGCTTCTTGGCCACCTCAGCAAAGCAATTATTCATCCGGTTACAGGTGATAGCACTGTCATATATACTTGCTCACAAGCACTTCTTTTGCTAATAAGCAGACTAGTAGATGTATCAAATGGATGGGTAACGGGTCAGTTGGTCTAGCACAGAAACATTTTCTTGTTATTTTATTTTCTAATTTTTTATAAATATATTTTGTCAGAAAAATTGATTATCTGGAAATACTATTTTGGTAAAAACGAGTAATGGTGTTTGGGATTGCTTATTTAAAGCTGATAAATGTAGTTCTTGTATTTTTTTGGGTAAAGGGGAAAACCACCCCGGTAAAATATAATAAATGTAGTTTTTGTATGGAAGTTAATAATCTGCTTATTACACAATTTGAGAGGGTGTTTGGGACTGCTTATTACACAATTTGAGAGGGTGTTTGGGACTGCTTATTTGTTTGTTTCACTCTAATAACAGTGTGTTTGGGATTGCTTTTTAAGTACTAACGAGTGGTTTTGGCTGGATGTGCTATTGTAATCTAGTTATGCGTGGAATCTATCAGAAGTAGAAGAACTTGAAAGGGCATCTTTGCTGGTAGCTGCTGATGTGATATACAGTGATGACATCACTGATGCCTTATTCACTACTTTAGAGCGATTAATGTCGTGCGGTTTGACTAAGGTACTAGCTAAAATAATGTAATGTTCTCTGTTATTTAGCAGCTGATCATGTGTTCATATTTCAGGTGTTATATTTGGCTTTAGAAAAACGTTACAACTTCAGTGTTGATGATCTTGATGTCGTAGCAAATGGATATTCATGTTTTCGAAGCTATGTGAGGGATGAGAACGGTAAGATCCTCTCATGTTAGAAATGGATCCATCATCAATTCATCATGGGCAGGTCGGACAGGTTGGGCAACAGGTCAACTGGGTTTGGGTCAAAATGGGTTTAGCTGACCCGTAACGTTTTCTATTTGTTTTTGTGAAATTTTTATATGATGCAGAACATGACAACATTCCAAATGGATCTTCACGCGCCTTTATCGGCACAAGGATTGATCTTACAAAGATCCCTCAGTATGCAAATGAATACACTCGAGGACAGGACGTAGAGCTATGGCAAATCAAGTATGCAAGAGAAGAATAAAACCTATAATTTGGGACTGCGTTTCTTAGTAGGTTACCCTGTAATGGCACTCGGAGTCAGGGAGTTTCCATAGTCTACACCTTTTTGTAAGAGCAGGTTCCTTTTGCATATTTCTATCAGTGTTGTAAGACTTTTTCAGGGAATAATGCAAAAGTTTTAGAACTTTGAGTATTGTTATTTTTGCTACTAACAGTCAATATTTTCTGTACCACAAAAAAAAAAATAAAAAATAAAAAATAAAAATAAAAATAAAATTCTTTTGATATTTTAGATTTTTTTGTTATAACTGATACCATTTAGTCTTCTTTACATACCTTAAACTTTGACCATATGAATAGTTTTTAAATTTTTATAGACTTTGACCATTTAATTCTTTCTACATCACAACAATAGGACAATATTAGTCTTTTTATAATCTCTGAAAATTTGACAATTATAGTCTTTTTAAATACTGTGACAATTACATTTATATATAAAAATCTTTGCTTTTTGGCTATTAATAACCATCCTGCTTTTTGGCTAATAATTAGCAATTGGTATGCTACTTTTTGGCTGCCTAACAAACAATTAAACATTGGCATCCTTGTCAACCATTCTCCCTAACTTCCTTCTTACATAATTAGTCTCCAATTTTTTTGGATCAACAAGCATGGGGTGTTCTGAATCAAAGATAGACGACAAACAAACCACGAATCAATGCAAGCGCAGTAAAGCATGTATGAGACAGTCGATATCAGCTCATGCCGCCTTTGCTGATGTCCAAGTCGCCTACGCTTCGGCTCTTAAAAAGACAGGCGCTGCCTTAAGTGATTACGTCGGCGGTGAGCTTGAATGCCACTCTTTACACTATTTTTTTTTGTTTGATAAAAATCATGCCTATATTTGTTCATACTTATTAGTGCCAAGATATTTTTCTGAAATTATATGCATGAAGTCCAATGGCGGAGAAACTAAACATGTATAATTTGCTTTGTTTAGTGACGGAAGATGTTAACGGAAAACCAGAGAATAATGAAGCGTGGGACTTTTTTTCGATGTTAATGGAGGACGTTCATGGGGCCCGCTCAGCTGAAGTTGACTACAAAGGTAACAAAATCGAGAAACATGTTATTCAAGGGAACGTGGTGGAGGAGAGTGAGGAAGAGTCAAGGCGGTCAATTGTGAAAAATGTGAACTTGTTGCAGGTATTCAAAGAGGTTGATAATTGTTTTATTGACGCTTCAGAAAGTGCATATGAAGTTTCAAGGATACTCGAGGCCACTAAGTTACACCACCACTCGAATTTTGGAGATGATCGAGGTAATTAGTATGGATTATAGGCTGGTTAATCTTGTTGAGTTTACCTTTATTTGAAATTAAATTTGTTTTTCGAGTGATATTGATGCTAACAAGCTTGCTTATAGGTATTATTGGTCATTCTACAAGACTCATGCGGGTCATTACATTGAACAAGTCGTTTAGAAGACCAAAAATTGTGAACAACCCGAAGGACTACTTTGTTTATACGGAGAGTGAGACACTCGCTACGATACTAGACAAGATGTTAGAATGGGAGAAGAAACTATATAAGCAAGCAAAGGTATGTCACTCTTTGTGATAATACATAACATCTTATCTTCTCCAAATTTAAACAAAATTTCCTACTAATGATCAATAGGATGGTGAAGAAATGAAATATGCATACGAGAGAAAGATTGCATCATTAGATAAACTTAAAAAACAAGGCGTTAGTAACGACTCACTGATGCACGCACAAGCAACCGTAAAGCAGCTGCACACAAGATACACTGTGGACATGCAGTCTATCAATTCAGCCATTACAGAAATCAACCTTCTTCGTGATGAGCAATTGTATGCAAAACTTGTTCATCTTGTTCAAGAGTAAGTGATTTTAACAAGGTTCAATTACACAAGAAAACGTATCTACTTCTTACCAATTAGTAGCAGCCTAACTTTACAGTATTGTTTTTATCATTAGTAAACCGTCACACTTTACTAATGAAGAAACATATATCTTAAAGCCTAAACGCAATTTCCTACAATTATTTTATCAGTCGTAGTAACGTACTTTTACAAATGTTGCGATGATTGACTGGTAAGAAAGTACCTGCTGTCATATTGTATCATTGTGTAAATACAATACAATCGTACATTTTTTATAAACGCTTGAAAGTAACACGAAAATTTATTCGCAGGATGGCGACGATGTGGGAAAATATGCAAAAGCAACATGAACACCAATCCACGATCATTCACGCTTTACAAAACTTCATCATGACTTGCACAACACACGACAACTCCATCGTCACGTAAAAATCTGGTCAACCGAGTTCAAAAACCTCATGCAACACCAAAACAGCTACATTAAGTCACTCGAAAATTGGCTTAAATATAACCTAGTTGTTACCACAAATCACAACTTAAAGCTTCAATACCCTAAAATTGAATCATTGTTAGGTGCATGGCTAGACGAACTTGAGAAACTTCCGAAAGAAGGTATGATAACCTCTATGGAAAAATTTGCCGCGGATATTCATAAAGTCACTCAGTTACAATCAAACCAAAGGAAAATGAAAAAGAAATGTGATGAAACACGAAACGAGTTGTTGAAAGAATCACAAAGATTTGAAAGATGGTGCAATAAAGACATTGCTAAGAAGTTATCGAGTCATGAGATTGATGATATGGAAGTGATTGCGAAGCAAGAGGTCACTGTGAAGGCGTTGAAGCTGCGGTTGGTGGTGGAGGAAGAGACTTACGAAAAGTTGTGTATTGAGGTGAAGGACGCGATAGTCGTTTGCTCGAGCTTGTTCACTTATATATAAAAATTTGAATGTAAAATGTTAGTATAACTCGACTAAAATTTTGAATGTCGTTAGAGTCCTTTCCTTTATCTTTAATTTCTCACTATAATGTACACACCTTTTTAATATATCAAAGTCATACTTCATTATTAGTTACTTAAATCACACTTCATGGAGTTTTGAAAAATCCAAACATATCTCAGAGATAGATAGAGAGGTAGGAATTCAGCTCGTTTCCACCCCTAATCGTAACATTACATAAGCTATAAAAAGTTAAAAACAACATGTATCATATGTGTTGCATTCGAAAAAATAGTTAAGTAATATTTAATTGGTGTTTAACTGTTTATATTACTAACTTCAAGGGTGTTTGATTATATTAATAAGAATGAGATCGAGAGAAAACCTCATTTCGGTAGAAAACCTAGAAAACCCTTTTATATCTAGATATACTTTATATATATATCTAGATATACTTTGTTTAATATAAATCTAGATATACTTTATATATGTATATCCAGATATACTTTGTATATATCTAGATATACTTTATATATATTCAGATATACTTTGTTTTCTAGGTTTTTTTTACCGAGATGAGGTTTTCTCTAGAACTCATCCCTATATTAATATCACATATGCATGTACATATACATATATAAGTATAATCGAGTATCAATATAACATATAAATTTTAAGTACATACACAAAATAAAGATCGAGGCCGGGGGTCGGGCCGGGGTGGAGAATTTACCCATCCCCCGGTTTCATATTTTGAATATTCTCATCCTCGTCCTTAACCCCGGTCAATTCGAAGATCCCTGGTCAAATCAAATTTGGCGATTTGTGTCCCAATCATGTACGGATTTTTTCGATCCCTATGCGTGCGTCATATATCTATAGTTCAATAACATGTGTATCAGTAAGTTGCAAAATGTCACAAAATTTTTTATTTAAATTTATTTGGATACCAAATGTTTTGTGGATACTAAGAGGGTAATAATCACCCTCTATGTACGTATTTTTTGATGGATGAGATTAAACCCAAATTCAATTTCATTTTTTTTTTCAAAAATTAATATCTGTCTCATTGTTAATCGTTAAGCAAAAAATATACAATCACGACGAATATTTAATCTTTTTATAAATATTACTTTTTTTTAAATTTTTTTTAGTTAAAACTTGCATGAAGTATTACCTTTAATATAACACTAATATTATATATTTTTTAACACTAATATATATCATATATAATGTAACACTAATATGTGATTTAAAACTAATATCGTATATGATATGACACTAATACATGATTTAACACTAATATCATATATGATTTAACACTAACATATGATTTAAAGCTAATATAATATATGCTATAACACTAATATATGATTTAAAACTAATATCATATATGATATAACACTAATATTTAAGAGGACTAGATTAGCTATGTTTGGGACAGTGAGAGGTCTAATTGGAATGTATCATAATGTAGGGTTATTGATTGTAGTGAATTTAGATACTTGCTTTAAGAAAAACAAGCAACTAAAAGTAGCGGTAAGTATTAAGTACGACGGTTTAGGAAAACCGTGCACAAATGACCCAATCACTTAAAAGAGATGAAAAAGAGTTCGTTTCCCAAGGAGGTATATGTGTGTGAATTAACTTGTAGTTATTTGAGATTAATATTAAGAAGAATGGGGATGAGAAGATGAAAGACGGTTACGTTAAAATTAAACTACGACGTAAAAGACGTAAACGTGAAAAACTACCCAAATTAAAAATCTTTATACTAAGACCAAAAACAAAATCAATAATTAAAAAGACTAAAAACAAGTCTAAAATAATATAAATAAAGTTAAAAATCCAACAAAGATATTTTAAAACCTTTTATTAATTAAATATTTAATTTTAAATGCTAATTAAAGCCCTAAAATTAAATATAACTAATTCAAATGTCTAAAATATGGTTTTATTGAATAATTACTTAACTTATATTATTAGAAGACTAAAAAGTAATTTTCTAAAAATTAAAAGCTATTAAAACTATTTTTAAAACTCTAAAAATGATTAAAAATGATTAAAACCTATTTAAACTTAAAATAATTATAAAAATAAATCTAATAGCTATAAAAATATTCTAAAAATGGAAATAGTCTTAATTAATGATAAGGAACCTAGGAAAAATGGAAAATAAAGAAAAATAAAATTTTGAAAAATTAATATTAAAATAATATTAAAATATTGCTAAAAATAAAAAGTTTATAAAATTAATTCTAAAAAATTTCTAAAAACTTAAAATATTCTAACTAAGAGAAAAACACAAATTTAAGCTCCTAAACCTTTTTTAATTATTTTATAAAAATGTTTAAAGTTTATAAAAAACCTTAAAATAATATAAAATTAAAAATTAAAGTTTATAAAACCAAAACTTAATGTAAACCTCAAAATATTATTTAAAAAGCTAAAAACTATTTTTCCTGGAAATTAAAACTATTTTTACTATTTTTTAATGACTTTATAAAAAACGTATAAAGAAAAATGCAAAGAAAATAATATAATAATGGGAAAATTAAGAAAACTAGCTAGAAAAATCACTAATCCTATAAAGGTCCTAGGAAAATTGAAAATAAGCAAAAACGTTTATCAAATAAGCTGAAAAGACAAAAATAAGCTACGGCTTATTTATTTAGCTAGAAAGACAAAACGTATTAAATAACTATGGAAACCAAAACTCTCAGTCAAAGTCCCCAGGGCGCAATGGTAACTTGTATGTGTGTGAGTGTGGAGACCAGGGTTCGAGTCTTAGCAACCCCTTTTTCAATTTTTTTATTTTTTTTATTTTTTAAACTTTCCAAACCAATAACTGACCTTAACTAGCTTGTAATCACACTCCAAATTACTTTTTAACACTGATTAAGCAAGGTTATGATCTCAAAATGTGCCAGGTTCCAAACTGAACACAAGCAGGATTGGCTTGTGGTTCTTGCTTTTTGATTTAGCCAAGAGGACTTGACAAGTGGCTTATTTGGATGCTTATTTTGGACAGTGGGGGCACTCTTGTGCTCTTTGGAGCACAAGAAGTCACAAACTAGCAACAAGCTAACAATTAGCACACCAAAAGATCAAATCAAAAGCACACACAGCCTAATCCAGTTTCTGTGACAAAATATGAAGTCTGGTGGTTTAACAGCTTATTACATGCACTTCTAGTGACTCTCAACTGCTCAAACTTGGCATACAAACTCACAAGATGCTACACAATCAATAACAAGCCTCTAATCTCCCTATTACATAGCAAATTTCAAAGATCTAGCACAAAAATCATGAAAAATAGCAAGAAAAGTAGATATGCAGAATTATGCTACTCTTATTCCTTTTTTATCACATCAACTAGCTCAAAACTTGATCAAATTTACTTACCAACTAACAACAAACCTATCTTAATCCTTTTATCAACCTTCTAACACCTTATGAAAGCTCAAATCAAGAATCTATCCTTCTAAATCCTATTGCCAAACACCCTGTTAAATTCTGAAACCAAGATTTTTCAAACAAAATGTTCTTCAAAACAAACCAAACTGATCCAATGGACTTCTAACATGCATTATAACACTCAATAACACAAATCAACAGCTTAAACACACTTAAGCACAAAATCAAACAAAAATCACTTGCAACTTCCTTTTTCTGAATTTTACAAAGATAAAAGAAATTTTACCTAAGGACCCTTACATCCAAGGGTCCTAGTGGATGCACATCCACCTCCCTACCAGCTGGGGCTGGTGCAGATCCTTGGATCAACAATCTTTTCAACCTGCTTTAAAACAAATCAAAGAAAAAAAATACAAGATAAACAATATAATCTGTTTTACTTTTTCTTTCTTTTTAAAACACTTCCAAAAACTTTTCAACCTTATCAAACACGTTTTGATAACACTAAATCACTGATTACTTAACTTCTTAACACCAAAACCTGAAAATCAATTCCTTACCAAGAACTCAATTTTCAGAAACCTTAAAATAACTTTGAAAATCAAAGTTACTTAACCAAATACAAAAATGGAACTCAGAATCAAGCATCAACACAATACACAACTTTTAAAAACCATAAAAAGGGATTACACTTGATTAATATCAAAAACCAAACTTTTATTTTTCTAAAAAGGAATTACAAGTGTGAGCTTGAAAACTGGAACAAAAAAGGAATGAACATGCTCATTGCCTTTTATACTACTCTAGGAATGATCTAGAATCATAAAAACATAAACCCTAATACAAGAAAATCTCTAAAATGCCCTTAGACGTTTTTGGTGTTGAGCTGGCCAAACTTGATCTCCTTCGTTCATTTTGGCGTTGTGAGTAAGCAATGTATCTCCTCTGTTGATATTGGACTCGTCACATGCCTTGGGGACTAAGGTGTTCTCTGATTGGAGGAATGGGAATTTGGGGGTAGGGTCCACAATGAGTGGAAAGAGGGTTTTGTGTGTGGGAAATGTTTTGGTGTGTGGGAATTAAGCGTGTGCAAAGTTAATTGGATTTTTACCCAGGTTTAAGTTGGGTGAAACCTGGAAGTGTAAAAGGAGTACAGTAACTCCTTTGATCTGATATTAGGGGAAAACAAGGTGTTAGGCGCCCTTTTTGGTTTGAATCTTTCAACTTGGCATCTTTGGTCCCCATCTTTTGATATTTTTGGCATATAAAGATTTCCAGCCCTAAAACGTGTTTTCACTTGTAAATAAGTTTCACCAATTGTCACATTTGGCACAAAACTTTGACAAAAGGTTATCAAGGAGTATTTTTGACAATTTTGAATATTTCAAGGGCTGTTCTTGGACAATTTTGATCTTCAAAGGTCTTCAATGTCTCTTGATCTTCATGAGGGACCATATTTGACAATTTGATTTTGTTGAGGGACCAATCTTGTCATTTCTTCAAAGTTGAAGGACCTTTTTGCAATTTTGACAAACTTAAGGGACCAAACTTGTAATTATCAATATACAAGGGTTTTAAGTGTCATTTCTTCAAAGAATGAGGATCAATCTTGTTTGTCTTCAAGTCTTCAAGGGTATTTGATGAAGATTTCATGATTAGGGCCCGGTTCTTTGTACGGCTTCGTTTCTCGTGTTCGTTTTTCCTTGTATCTTGTGATCTTTTGTCTTTTTCACGATATCCATACCTAAAATACACAAGTAAACAAACACAAGCATATATATGGTATTTTATGACATTTTTATGCATTTAAAGCCCGAAAAGAACGATGAGATCATGTATAAATGCCATCTCATCAGTTATCCTTTCTGAAAGGTAGTGGTTATGGGCGGTGAGTGTATGATGAGTGGAATAGAGAGTGTTTGAAAGATAAACCTTTTTGGTTCGCCTAACACATTGTCACGTGAGGTTAGGTTGAATCTAAGGTGTGTGTTTCCAATCATGTAATGCCTAATCCTTTATGTCTCATGGCCATTTTTAAGTGAGGATGTGATCTGCTTGGTGGTTAGGAGGCACAAGTTTAGGAAATGTATCGTGATTTGCATAGTCCTTATTCTTTAGTGTAAATGGAGGCCGTTTCCTCTTGATGATACTTGCTTTAATGTCTTCTCGTTGTGTTGTGGGTGTTGGTTGAATGGTCTAGGTAAGTTGAGTATGAAAATGTAGTCAAGAGGAGTGGTCGGTTTGGTGCTCCATAAGGTGCTCATAGTATAGCTAGTACTGAGGTTGTAACTGTAAGCATATGCCTGGCTTAAGTGCAATTTTCATCCTAGCCTATTTCGTCAGAGATGTTTTAATTTGTATTCGAGATAGTTAGACTATGTGTGATGTGTTCTGTTTTCACATAACATGTTGTGTTGTTACTGAATTTTGATGCTAAGGGTCTTGCGGATGTCTAAACCTTTAGCTGTTTGTAATTTGTTTTGTTAAATATTAATACAAGTTCACCTTTATAACAATAAAAAAACTCTGAACAACGACAAAAAATTAGATGAAAATAATAATAATAATGATTTTTTATGAGTATATTAAAATGCATACCTATAGAGAGATAATTATATTCTCGTTACGGTGGTCTATTTTTCAAAGTTTCTCAACGACTTTCAAAACTTTTCAAGACATTTGCTTTAGACTAAGAACTTCTCGAGTATATGGACGTCCACGATAATGATGCTTCCGAGAGTTCGAAATCATCATGGGGGAAGATCGTGTACTTTGAAGTAATCGGATCAACTTCCAGGGGGAAGTAGTGTACATGGAATGGTATCTACTTACTTTATATGATTTTTATGAAGTATTCTGCAGGCGTGAGAAGAATTGTTGCTGATTTCCTGCATGTTACCCCAAATGGATTATCACCAAAACCTAAACAACGTGAAACAGTATAGAAGCAGTGTTATTTGGTGTGGTTCTTCTACAAATTTCCGCTGTGCACTTAAACCGATGAGCTAGAAGATTGTTCAAACTACATCAAAGTGTCAAAATCTACTTAAGATACAGATATTTGTTTGGGGGGAAGCTGATTCAGAAACTTCGTCAAAAAGAAGTCTATGAAGAAAGTTTTTGAAATACATGCTGCATGAATTGGGGGGAAGTTAATCCAAATCATGCATATTACAATTGTTCCACAACAAGCAAAGACAAAGAGGATTCAAGCTGAGGTACAAGTTATGAAGACAAGAAGAATTAAAAGACATCCTCAGCATTGGAAGCGCCTTGGAAGACTTTATTTTGTTGTATTTTTACTTGTTAGGAACATTGTAAGTAATTCCGTATGTCTCCACATTGGGGGAAGATTGTTAGCCCTAAAATGTGAGCGCCATTTACAGAATTACATTTTATTCAGATAGGCAAAACGTGGAGGGACTACTATTGACATGTTGTCAAAGTGACCTCTTGTCTAGCCTATATATACCCCTCCATACTTCCATGGAGGGGTGAGGATTCTTCTTATTTTGTGTATTTCACTTCTCTCTCTAAATACACACACACTCATATTCAAGCTTTATCTTTCTCTCTCTAAAATGTCTAAATACTTCTTTTATCCTCCCCGACCTCCGGATCACCTCTTGTTAGCTTGAATCTTATGTTGTTAACATAAGGCTAGGCATACACATATAGAGCATAGCCTCCATCGGAGGAAGTACGATCACACCTGACTTACATAGTAAGATAATGTACGAATGGTGCAGACGCCTAGACCACGACGAGTACTAGAGGAGCATGAGGACAAATCTGACCACGAAGGACAGACCTGGTGCTCATCAGCTTCTCAGGCGCTGCTCCTACAAAATAACCTTGACTCCACAATTTTGTATCTTGGAGTCACCTTCTATAAAGAGGTGTTCCCACACGAACAAAGGTTAAGTTCACACACACACTTCACTACTTACTCTCTTTCTCTCTAGAATTATCACTTACTAGAATCACATACTTACTCTCACGCCGGAGTTGGTCTCGGATTCAAACCCCGAGGCGAGCTAACGGTATTCTTTCTTATTTCAGCCTAAGGGACTAAGGGTTAGACTAGGGAACTCTGAAGGAGGAAGCTAGGGCTTCACAAGAAGGAGTAGCCACAAGATACTCTGGGGGAGCAAGCCAAGGCTTCATTATAAGGAGTAGCCTTAGGATACCCGAAGGATCAGGGCTGAAGAAGCTTCTCCGGAAATTTGTTTCAACAATTAACATCTTGAGATATTTTCTTGTAGTTTTTGGATTAAAACGTGTTGGATTCTTATTTCTTGTTCATTCTAACTTTTTTCATGAAAAAACTTAAATTTTTTCACTAAAAACCTCAATTTGCTATGAAATCTGTCAAAGAAATCGTCAAAATATGTGTGTAAAAAAAGGTGCATGGTGTGTTGGAGTATATGTAGTTAAATTCTGCAAAAATACATGCACTAATTTTACTGTTATTATCATCATATCAATGTGTGCTTGAAGTAGTATATGATAGACTAAAATTCCATATTGAATAGTGGTTTTATGGTAAGTTATAATTCGGATATGATATTGTATAGGTATGTGGTGGTTTGGAAGTCAATGAATTCATGGAATTTGTTGTCAAAAGTAGTAGAACTATTATGTTGTATATTGTTGAGTCGGGTGTAAATGGTAGACAATTATCAACTAAAAAACAATCAACAAATCAATATTATTCATGCTACCCCATCAATAAATGTTTCGATTTAGCACACAAGATCTACACAAGTGTTTGTGAAGTTTCCTGAAGTTTCCACTAGTATCGCAATGTATTCGTTTAACGTAGTGTGAGACGACAACTTAGTCATTGGTTTCGTAGGTCTATTTCAAGAATCTCATTTATTTTGATTTTGTCATTTAAACACAAAAGTTTGTATTTTTATCTTATTATGTGTAAACTATAATTGCCAAACTAGATCCGCGTATACGTAGTGTTAATGGTTAACATTGTATCTAAATCCTAACAGACTGAACCATAAACGAGAGTAATCATGTGCATTTATAAAAAATAGATAATATTGTAAACACTTATTGGGTGACAAGGTGCATTTTCAAAGATAAGAAATTTTTTTTCAAGAATAAACATTATGTCGTAAAAATTCATAGGTGTTTTGAAACACATCTTAGTTCGTTAACGGTTGTAAACGATGATATTCTTGAGGATAGATAAACGGGTTTCAAAAAGACTTTCTAACATACGCACGTGAGTGGAGGTTGTATGGAAGAAAGAGTGGTGTGTAACTCTGATAGGTGTGTAAACACCCATCCTTTTACCACTTAATTCGGGCTAAAACGAGACCAAAACACGTATTTAATATCATTTGTTTGGAATTATGCGTGGTTTTTGTGTTTATTGTGTTTTCAGAGCCAACCGGATGAATATTGAAGAAAACATGGGATTGCACGGGTTTTACTGAAGAAAAAGACTCCAGATAAAGTCTATTGTCCAAGAGATGCAAAAGATTTGAAGTCACTGGGCCTATTCGAAGATTTATCGAAGAAAAGGACCAAAGATGGAAGATTTATATAAGTCGAAGAAACTCAAGTCTATTAAACGAAGAAATTAAAAGACGAGTTGAATTTAATCGACGACAAATCCCGAATCAGAATCGAAAACGGAAACTTTTCTGAAAAGACGAAAAGACAAGAAGAACGGGAGAAAGCCCACTCACCAACCAAAGGACAAGGCTATAAATAGCCTTCCCCTCACACATTTTAGACTAGTTTTTTTCATTTTTTTCTTCTTCCCCACTTTTTCTTCCTGGTTCGTAGAACACCATCACCACTAGGGTGATTGGTGATTTTTATATCTGTCTTTCCAATCTTGTAATTTTAATCTTTGTTTTATCTTGTCAAAACATTAATCAATCAATACAAATTCTTGTTTAATCTTTCATTTCATCTTGTTCATCTCCATTTTTATCTTCAAGTTCTTAAGTTTTATTTTTCTTGATTTGATCTTCAAAAGTTGTTTGGATTTGCGTTTTTATTAGTGGGATTCGTTGCTTATGGTGTCTAAATGATTTGTGTTTAGCTTGGTAAATCCTTTTTAAGTATTTGGTTTGATTTTGATTAAAGTCGTGTTCCGTGTTCTTCGCTAAAACTGCTACTGTATCTGGGTATTCAAAAGTTCCGAACCAACAAAAAAGTTCCGAATGAAGCCTTCATTCGGAAACTTCCGAACCAAGCATTAACTTCCGAATCAGTGGCTTCCGAATCAGTAAGTTCCGGGTCAACAAAAAAGTTCCGAATCAACCCTTTATTCGGAAAGTTCCGAGTCAAGCTTAAGTTCCGGATCAAGCCACTTCCGAACCAGTCCTTCATTCGGAAGTTTCAAAACTTCCGAATCAACAACCTTCATTCGGAAGGTTCCGAATCAACGAGTTCCGGATGAATCCAAATGTTCCGAACCAAGCTCAAGTTCCGAATGAAGAGTGAACAATAACTTCCGAATCAGTTATCTTTTGGGTATTTTTAAGTTTTACTGTTTCTTAACTGTTTCCTTACTGTTTTACTTGATTTCATTCTAAATTCTCTTTTAAGCTTAATTCTACTTTTCATTTAACTTTTCATTTCCACTTTTTATTAGATTAGAAAACCAAACCCTTTTATTTAGTAACCAAGAACAATCATTCCACTTAAGACTGAGATCAATTCGAGAGGATATCGAGAGTAAAATTGAACCTAGCAAAACCGATGTATCAAATGGCGCCGCTGCCGGCTCTTCTCGTTAAGATCAAAAGTTTTTTGTGAGAACTTGGATTTTGGGATCCGTTCCCTGTGAACGTTACTTTTTCAAAAATTTTCAAAAACAACTAAAAAATATAAAATTTTCAAAAAATCCTAAAAATTAAAAAACAATAAAAACCAAAAATATTTTTGCTTTGTTTTTCTTTGTTCGTTCTTTTGCAGGTGTATGCGCACTCGATCCACGTTTTATCAAGAGCCCGAGCCTCTCGATAACTTAGACATGGCTGGTGTACAAAACAACAATAACATACCACCTCCGAACAACAATAATAACAACAACAATCCGCCTTTCAACAACATGAATAATAACAACAACAATGAGCACCTTCCGGATAATCGCCCAATGATTGAATTGCTGCAAGCTCATGTTGATGGCAACACGGATCCAATTGTCATCCCTCCAATTGCCGCCAACAATTTCGAGCTCAAGTCAGGCTTTATCCAGATGGTCTCAGCTCAACCATTCTTGGGACGAACCATTGATGACCCACACGACCATATCAAGAGATTTCTACAACTCACCAACACGGTCAAGTTCAATGGAGTTTCACAGGAGGTTATAAGGTTACAACTTTTTCCCTTTTCTCTAGAGGGACAAGCCCGGCATTGGCTTGCTAAAGAACCGCCACAGAGTATTCTCTCGTGGACGGATTTGGAAACAAAGTTTATCAACTACTTTTTTCCACCCTCTCGTACTACCGCTTTGCGGAATGAGATTATAAACTTTGAACAAAAGTACGATGAGTCATTCAGTGAATCTTGGGATCGCTTTAAAGATCTTTTAAGAAAATGCCCACAACATGGTTTTACCAAAGTACATCAAATCAATACTTTTTACAATGGTTTAAGCATGAATGACCAAGATTCACTAAATAGTGCCTCGGGAGGTAATTTATTGGCTAAGACTTCCAATGCTTCTTGGGATATCATTGAGAACAAGTCTCGTGTGCAAACCAAGAGCGTTCGGACCAATGTTGCTAGTGCTAGCACTAATGACAGCGACAAGAGATTAGACAAAATCACCACGCTTCTTGAATCGCTTGTCACCCACACCGTCAGCAACAACAACAGCAACAACGCCAAAAATGCACAAGTGAACGCTGTCAGCCAACCTTGTGAGATATGCGGTGGTCCCCACTCTTACACAACTTGTACCGCCACCCAAGATTACCCTGCTGAGAATGTGAATGCGGCATATGGCACCTACCAACAACCTGCTTATCAAGCTAGACCTCAAGGTGACCGTAACTTGCTTAGCTATCGATCAAACAACTATCTTTCCCCACCTGGCTTTCCTCCTACCAACCCAAACCAACAACAAAACCTTAACCGCCCTTCTCAACAACAACAACAACCTCGACAACCATACATCCCACCTCACAAGCAGCAACAACCACCTCAACGTAACAATCAAGTCTACCAACAACCTGCTTACCAACCACCTGCATACAATGCTCCTCCCAACCAAGCCACCACTGCATTACACCAAGAGGTTGCAACCTACATGAGAACCAATGATGTGATAGTGGGAAATCTCCAAGAGGAAGTGCGCAATTTGAAGGCAGATTTGGTCAAGCAAGGTAATGATTTGAGAGCTGACATGAGAAACACGTTGGATAGCCAGACTAATGATCTGAGGAACATGATGGCTAGTTTCTTCCAAGGTAATCAACCCTCTTCTTCGGGTACTCTTCCGAGTAATACCGTTGCGAACCCAAGAGGGGAGATGAAAGCAATCACCACTCGAAGTGGCAAAGGTACTACGGAACCCGAGCTTCCTATACCTCCACCGGTGGTTGTGACTAAGGAGAACGAGTCGCCTGCTCCTATTCCTCCTCCTTCTCCTTCCCCAATTTCTCCACCTCTTCTTTCTACCCCTCCTCCACCCGTGGTTGTGAGTGATCCTATTCCCTTAAAGCCTTCCTCTTCTTCCAATATACCTTATCCTTCAAGGTTGAGGAAAGAGAAGCAAAAGAGCAAGGATGATATTCAAGTTTCGAACTTCCTAAAAATGTTCAAGAAACTGAATTTCAATATCTCCTTCGCTGAGGCTCTCGCTCACATGCCCAAGTATGCCAAAATGTTTAAAGATCTTCTGAACGACAAGGAAAAGCTCCTCGATCTCGCCAACACCCAACTTAATGAGAACTGCTCTGCAGTGCTCTTAAGGAAATTGCCAATCAAGCTTGGTGATCCGGGTCGTTTTCTTATCCCTTGCAATTTCCCGGGAGTAGAGAATTGCATGGCCCTAGCCGATCTAGGTGCCAGTATTAATCTCATGCCTCTAAGTGTTTGGAAGCAATTATCTCTCCCAGAGCTAGTCCCCACCAAAATGACTTTGGAATTGGCCAACCGTACGGTTGCTTATCCAGTGGGGATAGCCGAAGACGTCATTGTAGGAGTCGACAAATTCACCTTCCCTGCCGATTTTGTTGTCGTCGACTACGAGATGGACCCCCGTGTGCCACTCATTGTTGGTCGTCCATTCTTGAGGACCGGTCGCACTCTCATTGATGTTGAAGCCGGTGAGCTTATCATGAGAGTGGGTGACGATAAAGTAGTCTTCAACATGGGAAAGTTATCTAAACAGCCTTCTTCTTACGAGAACGTTAATTGTATTGACGTTCTTGATGAGGCTTGTGAAGAACACTTCAAGGATGCTTGTAAAAACATTCCTACCTCTCTTCCCAATGTTGAGACCGTTTCCTCTATCGACTCATCACTATCTCTATTTGGAGAAAGTGATTTCCTTTGGAAAGATTTGGAAGCCACCTTGGGAGATGTGAAGCAAGACAATGACGATTCTACTGCCACTTGGGATGAAGACCTCAGTTTCATTGCAAACCTCCTCAAAGAAGACAACCCTTCCCCTCCATCTCCCACTATTATTGCTATCGAGACTCCGACTTTGAACACGCCTCCCGTCGAAAATCCTCCGGATTTAGAACTTAAGGAGTTGCCGCCCCATCTTGAGTATGTATTCCTCGAAGAAGAGAAGAAGTCGCCAGTCATCATTGCTAAGGATTTGAAGGATGAAGAGAAAGCCCGACTTGTCGCTGTGTTGAAAGATCATAAGAAGGCTATCGCTTGGAAAATCTCGGATATTCGTGGAATTGATCCTCACTTCTGCACACACAAAATTCTCATGGAGGACGACTATAAGCCCACTATTCAAAGCCAACGAAGGGTGAATCCAAAAATCCATGAAGTCATCAAAACAGAAGTCATTAAACTTCTTGATGCGGGTATGATTTACCCTATTTCGGATTCACCATGGGTAAGTCCAATCCATTGTGTGCCCAAGAAGGGCGGAATAACCGTTGTTCCCAATGAACACAACGAGTTGATTCCCACTCGTCTCGTTACTGGGTGGAGAGTTTGTATAGACTACCGCAAACTCAATGATGCCACGAGAAAGGATCATTTTCCTCTACCTTTCATGGACCAAATGCTTGAACGTTTAGCCGATAATGAATATTACTGCTTTCTCGATGGTTTCTCGGGTTATTTTCAAATACCCATCGATCCCCAAGATCAAGAGAAGACTACATTCACTTGTCCCTATGGCACATTTGCTTACAAAAGAATGCCTTTTGGCTTATGTAATGCGCCCGGGACTTTCCAAAGGTGCATGTTAGCTATCTTCCATGACATGGTTGAACAAACCATGGAAGTCTTCATGGATGATTTCTCGGTCTTCGGGGATTCCTTCTCTGCTTGCCTTGCCAATTTAGAACGTATGCTACAGCGGTGCGAAGACACTCGCCTAGTTCTAAATTGGGAAAAATGCCATTTTATGGTAAAAGAAGGCGTCGTGCTTGGACATAAGATCTCGAAAGCCGGTCTTGAAGTTGACCGTGCTAAAGTCGACGTTATCGCAAAGTTTCTTCCACCTTCAACCGTGAAGGGTGTGAGAAGTTTCCTGGGTCATGCGGGCTTCTACCGTCGATTCATCAAAGATTTTTCGCACATCGCTCGCCCGATGACCCACCTCTTGGAAAAAGATACTCCTTTTATCTTTTCCAAAGAGTGTCTTGAAGCCTTCAACTCCCTTAAGGATAAGCTAACTAAGGCACCCGTCTTGGTTACCCCTAATTGGGAGCTTCCCTTTGAGTTGATGTGCGATGCTAGTGATTTTGCTATTGGAGCGGTTCTTGGACAAAGAGTGAACAAACACTTCCAACCGATCCATTACGCTAGCAAGACAATGACTGGGGCACAATTGCATTATACGACAACCGAAAAAGAGCTTTTAGCTGTTGTCTATGCTTTTGAAAAATTCCGCCCCTATCTTGTCCTTTCTACCACCATTGTGTACACCGATCATTCCGCGCTGAAGTACTTGTTGACAAAGCAAGATTCCAAACCAAGACTTCTTCGCTGGGTTTTGCTGCTCCAGGAATTTAAAATCGAAATCCGTGATAAAAAAGGAGCAGAAAACTTAGCCGCGGACCATCTTAGCAGACTTGAGGATCCATACCAAGGGGATCATCCGACCAAAGAAATCAATGATTCTTTTCCCTTGGAGACCTTATTCTCTGTAAACTCGAAGCCGAATGAAACCCCGTGGTTTGCGGACTTTGCAAACTACTTGGCGGGTGGAATTCTCAAGGAAGGGTTGACGTCCCAGCAAAAGAAAAAGTTCTTCACCGACATTAAGACTTACTTTTGGGACGACCCTTACCTATTCAAACAATGTGCTGACCTGATTATTCGCCGATGTGTTGATGGACCGGCAGCGTCGGACATCCTTGATGCTTTCCACAAAGGACCCACCGGTGGTCACTTTGGTCCCAACTACACCGCTAAAAAAGTGTTTGATTCGGGATTTTATTGGCCCTCCATATACCGTGATGCTCACGATATGGTCAAACGATGTGATGTTTGCCAAAAGCAAGGCAAAATCACACATAAAGACGAGATGCCTCAGAATTTTATTCAAGAGTGTGAAAATTTTGATGTATGGGGTATCGACTTTATGGGGCCATTCCCTTCGTCTAAAGGAAACAAATACATCCTTGTAGCTGTTGACTACGTTTCAAAGTGGGTTGAAGCCAAAGCTTTGCCTACTAATGACGCAAGGGTGGTTTGTAACTTTTTGAAAGCTCTATTCGCTAGATTCGGTGTGCCTCGCGCCATTATTAGTGATCGTGGGACTCATTTCTGCAATGACCAATTTGCTCGAGTCATGGCTAAGTACGGTGTAAATCATCGTCTTTCCACAGCCTACCACCCACAAACTAATGGCCAGGCTGAAATATCCAACCGAGGGCTGAAGCGAATTCTGGAACGGACTGTGGGAGAGCATCGTGCCTCATGGGCTGATAAACTGGATGATGCTTTGTGGGCTTTCCGTACTGCTTACAAGACCCCGATCGGCTGTACGCCTTATCGTCTTGTGTACGGGAAAGCGTGCCACCTCCCCATTGAGTTGGAGCACAAGGCTTATTGGGCCTTGAAGTGGGCTAATTTTGATATAAACAAAGCCGGTGACCTACGCAAAATCCAACTCAATGAGCTGAATGAACTCCGTAATGAGGCTTATAAAAATTCTTTGATCTATAAGGAAAGAACTAAGCTCATTCACGATTCTAAGATTAAAAACCGAGAGTTCCATGTTGGAGACAAAGTCTTACTTTTTAACTCTCGGTTGAAAATCTTCTCGGGAAAGCTCAAATCTCGTTGGTCCGGCCCATTCACCATTGCCAAAATTTTTCCATATGGTACTCTCGAGCTCGCTCAACCTAATGGACCAAATTTTAAGGTGAATGGCCAACGAGTGAAGTTGTACTTTGGTGAGGACACCTCTAAGGAGGTGATTCCATCCCTCACCACGTTCCCCATGAACTAATTTTGGGTCGAGTCAGGCTCGTGACTCGGTTATAAAAAACAAGCGCTCCTCGGGAGGCAGCCCGAGTATCTATCCTTGTATGTTTTAATCCCCTAAGTGTAGGGGGGACTTCTATATGTCTTTGTCTTTGTATGGTGTGATTACAGGGATAAGTGCACTCTTGGAATCTTTGAAGAACCGTGCTCCCGTGTTTATCCGAAATCCGGTTCTATCTCTCAACTATCGTGATTCAATTTTCTTCATACTCACATTTGAAATTGATCACTTTAGTCGTCTCTTCCTTAACTTGAGTTAACCAACGTGCACAATGTCATAAGTGTAGGGGAGACTTCTCCCACATGCTTAAACATTGAGGACAATGTTTATCTTAAGTGTAGGGGGACTTCTATCGAAGTTTTAAGTGGACTTTTCCATGAAAGTGCCTTCAATTAACCGGAAAATCCTATTTTTCAACATTTTTCAAATTTTTTATTAACTTTGGCCATTTAGTCGTAATTTTTAAATTTTTATCATTGCTTTCATATGTATATATCCCGCAATAAAGTCAAATTTTAATAAAGTGGTGTAGCTAGTTTAGAAGTTTTTGACATATTAGGCCCGTTGCGTTTATTTTGACTCAACCCGAATAGACTTATCCAAGTTTATTCTAGCTAGTATCCTTAACCATGTAGACCTTAATTGGTTTATTAGGCTAAGTATCCACGAGTCTCATTACTTGAGATTTTAAATTGTGGAGGACGAGAAATGATAGAGTCAATTATAAGTCGGTATTCTTGCGCAAGCTCACTTGGTGTAATTATTTGCCTATTCTCCCATCACTTGCTAATAATTTATCTGCAATAAGTAAGGTCGTACGATTTGAAAAGTTACTTAGCTTCTAGCCCAAGATCGTTTAAAAGTTGCTCGGTAATGATAAGAGTTCATAGCCAAGGCATAACTTATGAAGCGGGGCGCGAAGATTGGCGAGTCCGAAAAGGCCCTAACAAGGCATGAGGATTCAATTTTATTGCTGAAGATCCAAAGTGATGTGAAAAGCATTATTCCTAAAGTCAATATGAAGGATCAAGACTCACGATGAAAAGCAATCAACTCCCATAAAGATCATGGAGAAGTCTATCCGAAAAGACCCTAACAAGGTATGAGGATAAATAGATCCAAGTCCGAAAAGGAGGCGGATCGTTTTTTATCTCAAAATCCCAATTAGAGATTGAAGAAATAATCATGAAGTCGTGGTCAACAAAGTTGGAGTACCCCTCAAAAGTCTCCAAGTGAAGAAACTCTATTATGATGAAAAGACCATTATCTCAAGAACGTCTCTCGAAGATATGAAGTATGAAGTACATGCCAAATATCGGCCCGAGAAAGGTCTCAAATCGTGAACCAAGTTATGCCAAGATATGAACTTTTTGATATCACGGGAAGCAGTTTTAAGAGATTTTGCCCTTTAGCTAACTATTGATCAAATCGTCCTACTTTGCTTTCAGCCCTAATAAACTATCGAAATAAGTCCAAAAATGCATCTTCATGATCATTCTAAGACAAAAATAAAATATAAGAGATACACCTAGGAATAAGGGAGTTTAAGCATTTAATTAAGCCATGTGTGTAAGTGTTTGAATTGCTAACTTATAATAACAATGATCTCGTTTTTAAGCTTAGTTTGGGGAACGTGAAACTTGAGGGTGATAAATCTTCGTAGCACCAAAGCCCTAATGTAAGTCATCGATTTCTTTGCAAGTTATTTCCATGTAGCTATTTTCAAGTGAAAATGGTTTTCTATCCCTTTGTTACCGTTGAAGTTTTATTTCTTTAATTTTTGTTTAGTAGTATTTTAAATAAGGCCAAAGTTGATTAATTATGAGAAAAGTGTAAGCTTGTTTTATCACTAAGCATTGCATGAGGGCATGGCAATGGTTAAGTGTAGGGGATTTGATAGGTGTGTAAACACCCATCCTTTTACCACTTAATTCGGGCTAAAACGAGACCAAAACACGTATTTAATATCATTTGTTTGGAATTATGCGTGGTTTTTGTGTTTATTGTGTTTTCAGAGCCAACCGGATGAATATTGAAGAAAACATGGGATTGCACGGGTTTTACTGAAGAAAAAGACTCCAGATAAAGTCTATTGTCCAAGAGATGCAAAAGATTTGAAGTCACTGGGCCTATTCGAAGATTTATCGAAGAAAAGGACCAAAGATGGAAGATTTATATAAGTCGAAGAAACTCAAGTCTATTAAACGAAGAAATTAAAAGACGAGTTGAATTTAATCGACGACAAATCCCGAATCAGAATCGAAAACGGAAACTTTTCTGAAAAGACGAAAAGACAAGAAGAACGGGAGAAAGCCCACTCACCAACCAAAGGACAAGGCTATAAATAGCCTTCCCCTCACACATTTTAGACTAGTTTTTTTCATTTTTTTCTTCTTCCCCACTTTTTCTTCCTGGTTCGTAGAACACCATCACCACTAGGGTGATTGGTGATTTTTATATCTGTCTTTCCAATCTTGTAATTTTAATCTTTGTTTTATCTTGTCAAAACATTAATCAATCAATACAAATTCTTGTTTAATCTTTCATTTCATCTTGTTCATCTCCATTTTTATCTTCAAGTTCTTAAGTTTTATTTTTCTTGATTTGATCTTCAAAAGTTGTTTGGATTTGCGTTTTTATTAGTGGGATTCGTTGCTTATGGTGTCTAAATGATTTGTGTTTAGCTTGGTAAATCCTTTTTAAGTATTTGGTTTGATTTTGATTAAAGTCGTGTTCCGTGTTCTTCGCTAAAACTGCTACTGTATCTGGGTATTCAAAAGTTCCGAACCAACAAAAAAGTTCCGAATGAAGCCTTCATTCGGAAACTTCCGAACCAAGCATTAACTTCCGAATAAGTGGCTTCCGAATCAGTAAGTTCCGGGTCAACAAAAAAGTTCCGAATCAACCCTTTATTCGGAAAGTTCCGAGTCAAGCTTAAGTTCCGGATCAAGCCACTTCCGAACCAGTCCTTCATTCGGAAGTTTCAAAACTTCCGAATCAACAACCTTCATTCGGAAGGTTCCGAATCAACGAGTTCCGGATGAATCCAAATGTTCCGAACCAAGCTCAAGTTCCGAATGAAGAGTGAACAGTAACTTCCGAATCAGTTATCTTTTGGGTATTTTTAAGTTTTACTGTTTCTTAACTGTTTCCTTACTGTTTTACTTGATTTCATTCTAAATTCTCTTTTAAGCTTAATTCTACTTTTCATTTAACTTTTCATTTCCACTTTTTATTAGATTAGAAAACCAAACCCTTTTATTTAGTAACCAAGAACAATCATTCCACTTAAGACTGAGATCAATTCGAGAGGATATCGAGAGTAAAATTGAACCTAGCAAAACCGATGTATCAAACTCATAGAGTCAAGGTTGCAGAAATCGCTAGGCGTGTGAGGCGGTTGACGACCTTTAAGGCGGAATTCATCTAGACGACGCCTAGGCAAATTGGAATTTTATGCATATAAATATTATAAATAATGTGTATGACATACAAAAATACTTTTAATTTCAAATAATTCGACAAATAAAACGTAACAATTAAAATGCTTAAAACTTCAAACGTGAACATATAATTCAATTGGACCAAATTTCATACGAAAAACCAATTACTTTATGTTTATAATCATTCATTTATCTCTTATTTTAAGATGTTACGTTAAAATAAATACGGACACTATATATTAAAAAGAAAACCTTTAATTTTTTTTAAAACAATATTAACTTTTTGTTAACTTTCTTGACTTTTTTGACCACCTAGCTCCTAGGCGGTCGCCTAGCCCTTGTTTTACAACATTGCATAGAGTTGACTTAAAAATTTAACAATTTTTATTGGGGTTGTTTTTTTTAATGGTAACTGTGGCTACATGGCTCTTAACTCAGAAGGCGTAGCGAGCTTACACAATCATGTTGAGTCCAGCATATGGCACCCTTCCTTTTACACACGCGGGAGGAAACCCCTATCACCCTAGAAAGACTAGAACAAGAGACCTTGCCTAAGAGGGTAAAATCTTCATACCGCTAGACCAGAAGGTCTTTGGTTATTTGGGTTGTGAGTGTAAGGATAATTAGTGAAGTATATTTGTAAAAGTGTGTATTCTAATGGAAAGTGAATACTCACTTTACTATTACGGTTGAAAGGTGATGTACGTAGGTGTTTCGAGTAAGTTTAGAAAAAAGTTGATGTGACGATGAGGTGCCACTGTGATTTCACCTCTCATTAATTTCGGCTTTAGAGCACATGATAAGAAGATACCCCCTTTATTACAAATTTATAATCTATCTTTTCTTTTTGGGATGTTTCAGTTTAATTGTCTGCAACTAAAAATAAATAAAAAAGTTCGATCAAGTTTACAATATTTGAAATTTTTATTATAAACTTTAAAAATAATAATTTAATTAATAACCTAAGGATAAAACTATCATTGTGTTAAAAAGTAAGAGAGAAAAAATAGTAATAGATATAATTTTCTTAAACTATATATTTTTTCGAGAAACAATAATTTTAGAACAAAAGAAGTAAAAAAATACACAAGAAGAAAAAATGCATTTTTTTTTGTCTTTGAGTATTTTCAATGAATCTTTGTGTAGTTTTTAGTTTCTTATCATACGTACAAAATAGAAAAACCCAAGTTATATATTTTTTTGATTTTCTAGAAATATGAAAAGATAGAAAATCTGACTTATAATTAGTTAGATATTTTTTGATTTTCTACAAAGATAAAAAAAATAAGTAATGCTAAATTCACAAAAAATATTAACAAAATATTTTACAAAATAATATGTCATACAATTAATGTATGTATAAAAGAGAATTCAAAAGTAATTTTTGAAAATCCACTAATTATATAACTTATTATTTTGTAAAATATTTTGTCTCTTTGTACATTTAGCACTCAAAGAAAATACGGTATAAAAGAAAGAGAGTTACCACATTTGTCTCTAAAGTTGTAAAAGCAACATGTTGAGTCCTTCTTTTGAAATAATTACTGTTTCTATTTTGTAAACAACCGGTCAATGACTTTTAGTCAATGCAAGTCAAAGGCATCCCATGATTTTCGCTCGTTTATACTTGTAAACTCTCCTAAATCTTAACATCCCAACTAGTCAAGTTACAGTATTATCCGCCTTGCTCACAGGTTTACGATTTTGCTTTGTGGCTTTTATGTGAGATTTCTCGGCAGGTCACCTACGCTAATACTACTTTTGCATGAGCACGTTTAACTACTAGTTCTTAAGAATTGAACCCTCCACTTGTAGTGGACTACAAAACACGTTGCATTATTGTAAAGCGAATATTATCTTATGAACCCACTATCTCACCAGGCCAGAGCCGATATGTAATTTTCGTAGGGTGTTGCACAAATTCTCCCATCTCGATGTGTTTATCATTGGTAAACTCGTTTGCGATTAACCTTATGAGATATAGTTGTATTTTAATATGTTCAAACTGTTTTATTGGAGGCAGTAATTGTGATAGACCGAGTTCAACACAAGTACACAACTTGTAAAAGTCGAAGATGGAGAATATTTGATTATTGTAAAATTTTAAAGAAAATATATAATTAAGTAAGTTCGGATAAAAATAAGATAAAGTTTCGAAATGACCTTACTCCCCCACGTAAGAATGAGCATCAAGTCAAACTCGAACCGGACCGAAAAAGCCGGACATACCAAATTAGCTCAAAACCGCATACTAAGAACTAGACCGAATATGTCTGGGTCGATCTGGTTCATCAGTTGACCTGATTCGAAAAAATATAATAGTCGATTGTTCGAAGACCTAACATAAGGTAAAACATAGACTGAGGACTGGACCGAAGTGGTCCAGTCTGCGGTCCCTTATGCTCACTCCTATCCTACGTGATGGCTTTGACTTGTCTTGACTAATGGCCGTTAAAGAAAAGGACTGATAAGGTTAGGAAAGAAAATTAAAGGACTGAAATAAGTTGTTTTTGTATAACCTTAGGGATGAATGGTGTAATATCAAACACTCCCTAAAATCAATTAAGTTAACAGAAATATAGTGACGAGTCAGCAGCGGTTAAAATGGACGGTCAACGGTCACTGGCGCCGGAGAAAGCAAGTTCACCGGCTGGAATTCATAAGGAAGAAGAAGATGAACATGTAATGAGTGAGATTCATATCGGTTGTCCTCCCAAATTCACGGGACCATTCATTTCTCACTTCACTTTTTCATTTCCATATGGTAGTAAAACATTTTTCTTACTATTTACTTTTTTTATATTACTAGACGATTAACCGCGCGTAGCGCCCATGGTGTACAGTAGCCTTAGTTTGTATCGGCACTTTTTATTAATGTAGATGTTGACTGCATTGGAGGCATATATGAACATCAAGTCTTCCATGATTCAAAACAGCATCAGGAAGTTAGTTTGGATGATGACGGCGATCTTGTTTTACCTAGGCGCAACTAGAGGTGGCAAAATGGGCGGAAGGGCGGGCACGGGCGGCGGGCTAAACGGGAAACGGGCGGCGGGCTAAACGGGCGCGGGCGAAACGGGCGGGCTAAACGGGCGCAAGCTAAAAAAGGAAAAAAACATATAAAAACATATAAAACCTACAAATAAAAAATAAAATACTTGTTTGAAAGCCGGGATAAAAAATTTAATAAAAAATATTCGTCAAGTATACTAATTTGTATTTTACAAGTGCCCCGTTTAGCCCATTTAGTTTCTTACATATGCGCCCGTTTAGCCCATTCATTATAAAGAATGGGCAAAAAGTGCCCCATCCTTTTTTGAAAGTGGGCAAAAAGTGCCCATATGTATCAAAACGGGCAAGATTTGCCACCTCTAGGCGCAACAGTAAGTCATGCTTACCCTAGGTAAAAGTTATACAATACCATCGTACTTATTCAAATGTACTGACTTACTAATTTATCGCGTGACTTTAACGAACTTTCAAATTTGTTCCGTTTTAAAGAAGTACAAGTTTTAAAAAAATATTTTTCCATTTCAGAACATTCAGTTGAGAACAAGTTTGAAATAACTATACAACATAATATCACCTCATCGATTCCGAAGGTTGGTTTGCAGGTAATAAATGGTCTTATCTAATATATGTCCATTTTATAGTTACTTTGATAGTGCTAAGTAGTTTAGTTTTTCCCCTTGTCAGGTTTGGAGAGCCGAATTGCTACTCTCTGATTTTGTTTTGCATAAGATGTTCACTTCGTCTGAGTTTGATGGGATTGTGGCATTAGAACTTGGTGCCGGTACAGGTAACCTTCATACATATTAAATATTTCTTTTTTTTTTGGCAATTCTCGGCTTATATAATTTTTTTCACAAAGTTCAGACCATACCGCAAATCAATTGCTTACTTTTAAATACGAGTCCAGCTGTCCAGCATAATTTTTTTTTTCTAAGAACAAAAGTTTTACACTCATCTGTACCACCCAGAAAATGCGATTTTTGTATGTGTTTGATACGTGCCTAATGATCCTAGTACTGCTGCATTCATGTAGATTACTAGAGGTGGCAACTGGCAACATGGGCAGGTCGGGTTTATGGATCAGAACAACACATTGGCCGACTTTCGACCGTTTCCATT
This sequence comes from Glebionis coronaria, assembly GCA_025667525.1. Lineage (NCBI taxonomy): Eukaryota > Viridiplantae > Streptophyta > Magnoliopsida > Asterales > Asteraceae > Glebionis > Glebionis coronaria. The sequence goes on along the minus strand of CM046877.1, from coordinate 608,983,170 downwards.
TCAACAATTTATTTAGTTGACCTGTTGGATATTAGGCATTAGCCAAATTTCTCCATTCATCAGTGTATGGGTCAAAATTCATACTAATAAGGATACTAAGATAAAAGAGTAGCCTAGTCTTTTTATCGCATTATAAGTCTAATATTTATGCTTCAGGGCCGTAAAAAACTCGCAGCTAAAGCGTCTTATGCACAAATTTGTCTTAATCTGATGATTGGTGCTTACGTGACAGGATGTCATTTTCTCTTTGTGTTGGATATTGGACTTTCTTTGCAACCTTTTTCTAACTATAAGGGTTACTTTTGTAACTCTTTTAGTACTTTCTCTTTTGTTTGTTCTTTGTATCTGAGGGACTGGATGTGGCAAGCTAGCATTCTTGGACGGGCTTATATACTGCTCTCTCTTCATTTGCTAGGGTTACAACACACTTTTCTCCTCCGTTTCTCTCTTACTTTTCTTCTCTCTAAAATAAAAAGATGTAAACGTTTTGAACGTTTGAATCTAATAGATTAGGTGTAGTTTAGCTTGTTTTGATCTTGTATTATCAGGTTGCATCCATTTGGGGACAACCTTCTCTTTTGTATGTTGATAGCACCCGTTTGGGGACTATCTGATTCGTATTGTTGATAATAAAAGCACAAGGGGTGGTTGGTTGAGTGCATAATCGTTGTGGTGTTATTATTTTTACATGGTATCAGAGATCCAGGTTGGATCTTTGACCTAAAATTTTTTCTGGCAAATTATTTTTGGGGATTTTATGATTTTTGGGTTTATCTTATCTTGTTATTACTGGATCTACAAAGTTTTTTTGAAAATAAAACTTTTTTGGTCTTCTTCAAAGTTTTTTTGTTCTAAATCAGTTTTGTTTAAGGTTTTCATGATCTAGAAGTACTTCTGCTTCTTGGTTTCGTCGGTTTTTAAAAGATACAAAGTTTTTTTGAAACCCTAATTTTTTCAAAAATTTGGGGGTTTTGCTTGTCTAGTGTTTATTTGTTGATTCTAACCCTGCAGGTGTTCGATTGGAAGCTTGTATTGCTTGATTGGTTGACTTATTGGTATATTGGTCAAGGTTACTTCTAGACTTGAATCTAGATTGACCTTGTCTGTTAGTGTGGTTTGCTCTTGGTTATTTCTAGACTTGAATCTAGAGTGACCTAGGGTTTCTCTTCCGCTGCTTTGCTGGATGCTGTTGGTGGTGTAAAACCTCTCGCACCCTTCTATTTATTTTTGTGTGTTTTTTTTATTTTGTTCACCGTCTTTCACTTGCTCTTGACCTACCACCTTGAGTGGTTTGGAATCCTGAGAACTAAGTGGTGAAAGGTATTGAACTAGGGTTCTTGGCTGAACGCATAGGTTTTTTTATTTGCTTGCTTGTGGTGATTGTTTATTATTGTTGTGGTTATGGCACCTGAAGTTAGTGGTGGTAATAGTGTTACCAATGTTATTAATGGGCTTGATGCTAGTAATCCTCTTCATTTGCAAACTAATGATAGTAACAGTGGCTCTTTGATTAGTTTTAAATTGACTGGTTGTGAGAACTATAGAGTATGGGCTAATGCTATGAAAATTGCTCTTCATGCTAGAAACAAAATGAGTTTTGTTGATGGTACTTGCTTAAGAGATACTTATGAGTCTAGTGGTCCTCTCACTTCTCAGTGGGACAGATGTAATGCTGTTGTGCTATCTTGGTTGTTAAATAGTATTTCTGAGGACCTTTATTTGAGTCTTGTTTATGCTGATAATGCTGCTGAGGTTTGGAATGAGCTTAAAGAAACCTATGACAAACTTGATGGGTCTATTCTGTTTAATTTGGTGCAAAAAATTAACAACTTTAAACAAAATGGTTTATCTGTTTCTGAGTATTATCACAAGCTCAACTCCCTATGGAGGGAGTTTGATATGTTGACCAAATTGACTCCTTGTACCTGTCTTGCTAGATCTGAATTGGGTAAACATAGTCAACTCATGAAACTCATGCAATTTTTAATGGGATTAGATGATATTTATCAACCTATTAGAAGTACTCTTCTTACTCAAACTGAATTGCCTGATGTTAAAGATGCTTTTGTGATTGTTTGTCGTGAGGAGTCTCATAGGGGTTTGGGCACTAATTCTGTGGCTCCCAAACCACAGGTTAGTGCTTTTGCTGCCAAAAGTGTTGAGTCTAGAGGTGCTACTCCTTATAGAAATTCCAGTTCCAATAACTTTAGTTATGGTAATTCTACCAATAACACAAGTTATGGAGTTAGCACTAATAGAAATAACAATACTTCTGGTAGTAATGCCTCTTTTAATGGGAACTCTCCTAATGGTAATAGGCCTTCTTATGATTCTTTGAAATGTGATCATTGTGGTATGAAAGGTCATACCATTGACAGGTGCTTTGAATTAATTGGTTATCCTCCTGGTTATAAGAAGAACTCAAAAAACAAGGGTTTTTCTAATAACAAAGGAAATAACAAAAGCTTTAATAGTAACAATGTTGATGTTTCTAATGCCACTAGTTCTAATGGTTCTGTTAATAATGTTTTCACACCTTTCTCTAATGATCAAATTGCTAAATTGATGAACTTAATTGGTGAAAAGAGTTCTTCCAGTAACTCTGGTGTGCAGTCCAATATGGCAGGTATTAGTTGTACTTTCTTTAATGCCAATGTGTTTTTTAATAACCATTTTTACAAATGCTTTAATGCTATTGTGAGAACTGGTGAATCTGTGTTTAATTTTGGGTGGATTATTGATTCTGGGGCAAACCAACACATTACCTCTACTACTAAGGATATGACTGACTTAGTTGATATTTCGGATTTAAACATAACTGTAGGACATCCTAATGGTACTATTGCTAAAATCAGACATGTTGGAACCTTAAGATTGACCAGTAATGTTGTTTTGTTTGATGTGTTGTTCATACCAGAATATACTGTTAGTCTCTTATCTGTCAACAAAATGATAAAAGATAGTAAACTGCATGTTGGGTTTAATGAGTATGATTTATTCAGGATTTGAAAAAAGAGAAAATCATGGGGACTGGTAGAGAATGTGGTGGTTTGTACTTGTTTGACATTGATTGTAAGATTCCTAAGTTTAAAAGTAACTTTTCTATTATGTGTTGTCATGTGTCCAAAAGTGTCTGGCACAATAGGCTTGGTCATCCCTCTGACCAAGTTTTAAGTGTCCTGAAACACTCTTTGAAGCTTACCAAACCTGACCACAATGAACCTTGTGATGTATGTCATTTTTCTAAACAGACCAGGGAACCTTTCCCTTTGAGTGACCATGTTTCCACTAGTTTAGGTGATCTTATACACCTGGACTTGTGGGGTCCTTACAAGGTCACTACAAGAGAAGGTTTCATGTATTTCTTGATCATTGTTGATGATTACAGCAGGGCTGTATGGATTTATCTCATTAAAACTAAGGATGAGGTTTTTGATTTTGTGGTGGAATATTACAATCTTATCTCTAATCAGTTTCTTAAAAATATCAAGATCATAAGATCTGATAATGGGACTGAGTTTGTTAACCAAAAATGAACTTGTTTTTCAAAGAAAAAGGCATCATACATCAAACTTCCTATGCTTACACTCCTCGGCAAAATGGGATTGCTGAGAGAAAGCACATGCATCTCCTTAATGTGGCTAGAAGTTTACTTTTCCAAGGTGGTCTTCCTTTGTGTTTCTGGTCTGATTGCGTGCTTACTGCTGCTTACCTCATTAACAGGCTCCCATCTTCTGTCCTTGCTGGTAAATCACCTTTTTGTATGCTTTATAAGAGAGAACCCTCCCTTTCCCATTTAAGGTCATTTGGTTGCCTTTGTTTTTCAACAGTTTTAAATAATAATGATAAATTGTCTTCAAGGTCTGAAAAATGTGTTTTAGTTGGTTATTCTTCTTCCAAGAAAGCTTATAAGCTACTTAGTTTAAATAATAAAAGTTACTTTTTTTCTAGAGATGTCAAGTTTTATGAGTCTATTTTTCCTTACAAGATAAAAGCTGTTCAACAGCCTCTTTCAGTATTTGATAAAAATGATTTTGAAAATATTTTTTTTTTCAATTTTTGTGAGTCTGATGACCAAAGTCCCTATGATGATGGAAGGGGGTCACCTGATGAAGCAGGGGAGGTAAATATGGAACACTCAGATGATACTGCAGAGGAGCAGTCATCTGATTGTATTCATACTGCTTCATCATTAGGTGAAACAACCAGTTCTGAGGGCAACAACTCTTGTCAAAATCAGGTTCCTACTCTTATGTTTGATACCAGTCTTGGGACAATTGATGAGGATGTTGAACCTTCTGTTAGAAGGTCCAATAGGACCTCTAAGTTACCTGCTAAACTCAATGAGTTTGTTCTTTACAACAAGGTTAAATATGGTTTGAATAGGTTTGCTAATCATACTAGGCTTTCTGCTTATAATGCTTGTTTTATCTCTAATTTAAACAAGACTTATGAACCTAGTTGTTTTAATGAGGATGTCAAAGACTTTAATTGGGTCCAAGCTATGAATAGTGAAATGGAAGCCCTTTATCTGAATGATACTTGGACCCTTACTCACCTCCCTCCTCACAGAAAGGCCATTGCTAGCAAATGGGTCTATAAGATTAAGTACAAATCTGATGGTGAGATTGAGAGATACAAGGCTAGGCTTGTTGCTAAGGGTTGTGGTCAAAAAGAGGGCATTGATTATGATGAAATTTTTAGCCCTACTGTTAGAATGGGGACTGTTAGAATGTTGATCAATCTAGCAGTTCAAAAAGGTTGGAACTTATTTCAGCTTGATGTTAATAATGCCTTCTTGTTTGGTGAACTTGATGAAGATGTCTATATGATTCCACCACCTAGTTTCTTTGATAAGAATGAAAAAAGAGTTTGCAAATTGAAAAAATCTCTTTATGGTTTAAAACAAGCTCCTAGACAATGGAATAAAAAGCTTGTTGAAGTTCTTTGTGATTCTGGTTTTAGGCAAAGTCAAAATGACTATTCCTTGTTTGTTAAAAGCAGTGATAATGTTTTCATTGCCTTGCTAGTTTATGTTGATGACATTGTGTTAACTGGCAACAACTTGTCTTAAATAGATAAAGTTAAGGATATTCTCAATAATAAATTCAAAATCAAAGATCTTGGAGATCTTAAATACTTTCTTGGTATTGAAGTACTGACTTACTAATTTATCGCGTGACTTTAACGAACTTTCAAATTTGTTCCGTTTTAAAGAAGTACAAGTTTTAAAAAAATATTTTTCCATTTCAGAACATTCAGTTGAGAACAAGTTTGAAATAACTATACAACATAATATCACCTCATCGATTCCGAAGGTTGGTTTGCAGGTAATAAATGGTCTTATCTAATATATGTCCATTTTATAGTTACTTTGATAGTGCTAAGTAGTTTAGTTTTTCCCCTTGTCAGGTTTGGAGAGCCGAATTGCTACTCTCTGATTTTGTTTTGCATAAGATGTTCACTTCGTCTGAGTTTGATGGGATTGTGGCATTAGAACTTGGTGCCGGTACAGGTAACCTTCATACATATTAAATATTTCTTTTTTTTTTGGCAATTCTCGGCTTATATAATTTTTTTCACAAAGTTCAGACCATACCGCAAATCAATTGCTTACTTTTAAATACGAGTCCAGCTGTCCAGCATAATTTTTTTTTTCTAAGAACAAAAGTTTTACACTCATCTGTACCACCCAGAAAATGCGATTTTTGTATGTGTTTGATACGTGCCTAATGATCCTAGTACTGCTGCATTCATGTAGATTACTAGAGGTGGCAACTGGCAACATGGGCAGGTCGGGTTTATGGATCAGAACAACACATTGGCCGACTTTCGACCGTTTCCATTTCAACAATTTATTTAGTTGACCTGTTGGATATTAGGCATTAGCCAAATTTCTCCATTCATCAGTGTATGGGTCAAAATTCATACTTATAAGGATACTAAGATAAAAGAGTAGCCTAGTCTTTTTATCGCATTATAAGTCTAATATTTATGCTTCAGGGCCGTAAAAAACTCGCAGCTAAAGCGTCTTATGCACAAAAATGTCTTAATCTGATGATTGGTGCTTACGTGACAGGATGTCATTTTCTCTTTGTGTTGGATATTGGACTTTCTTTGCAACCTTTTTCTAACTATAAGGGTTACTTTTGTAACTCTTTTAGTACTTTCTCTTTTGTTTGTTCTTTGTATCTGAGGGACTGGATGTGGCAAGCTAGCATTCTTGGACGGGCTTATATACTGCTCTCTCTTCATTTGCTAGGGTTACAACACACTTTTCTCCGCCGTTTCTCTCTTACTTTTCTTCTCTCTAAAATAAAAAGATGTAAACGTTTTGAACGTTTGAATCTAATAGATTAGGTGTAGTTTAGCTTGTTTTGATCTTGTATTATCAGGTTGCATCCATTTGGGGACAACCTTCTCTTTTGTATGTTGATAGCACCCGTTTGGGGACTATCTGATTCGTATTGTTGATAATAAAAGCACAAGGGGTGGTTGGTTGAGTGCATAATCGTTGTGGTGTTATTATTTTTACATGGTATCAGAGATCCAGGTTGGATCTTTGACCTAAAATTTTTTCTGGCAAATTATTTTTGGGGATTTTATGATTTTTGGGTTTATCTTATCTTGTTATTACTGGATCTACAAAGTTTTTTTGAAAATAAAACTTTTTTGGTCTTCTTCAAAGTTTTTTTGTTCTAAATCAGTTTTGTTTAAGGTTTTCATGATCTAGAAGTACTTCTGCTTCTTGGTTTCGTCGGTTTTTAAAAGATACAAAGTTTTTTTGAAACCCTAATTTTTTCAAAAATTTGGGGGTTTTGCTTGTCTAGTGTTTATTTGTTGATTCTAACCCTGCAGGTGTTCGATTGGAAGCTTGTATTGCTTGATTGGTTGACTTATTGGTATATTGGTCAAGGTTACTTCTAGACTTGAATCTAGATTGACCTTGTCTGTTAGTGTGGTTTGCTCTTGGTTATTTCTAGACTTGAATCTAGAGTGACCTAGGGTTTCTCTTCCGCTGCTTTGCTGGATGCTGTTGGTGGTGTAAAACCTCTCGCACCCTTCTATTTATTTTTGTGTGTTTTTTTTATTTTGTTCACCGTCTTTCACTTGCTCTTGACCTACCACCTTGAGTGGTTTGGAATCCTGAGAACTAAGTGGTGAAAGGTATTGAACTAGGGTTCTTGGCTGAACGCATAGGTTTTTTTTATTTGCTTGCTTGTGGTGATTGTTTATTATTGTTGTGGTTATGGCACCTGAAGTTAGTGGTGGTAATAGTGTTACCAATGTTATTAATGGGCTTGATGCTAGTAATCCTCTTCATTTGCAAACTAATGATAGTAACAGTGGCTCTTTGATTAGTTTTAAATTGACTGGTTGTGAGAACTATAGAGTATGGGCTAATGCTATGAAAATTGCTCTTCATGCTAGAAACAAAATGAGTTTTGTTGATGGTACTTGCTTAAGAGATACTTATGAGTCTAGTGGTCCTCTCACTTCTCAGTGGGACAGATGTAATGCTGTTGTGCTATCTTGGTTGTTAAATAGTATTTCTGAGGACCTTTATTTGAGTCTTGTTTATGCTGATAATGCTGCTGAGGTTTGGAATGAGCTTAAAGAAACCTATGACAAACTTGATGGGTCTATTCTGTTTAATTTGGTGCAAAAAATTAACAACTTTAAACAAAATGGTTTATCTGTTTCTGAGTATTATCACAAGCTCAACTCCCTATGGAGGGAGTTTGATATGTTGACCAAATTGACTCCTTGTACCTGTCTTGCTAGATCTGAATTGGGTAAACATAGTCAACTCATGAAACTCATGCAATTTTTAATGGGATTAGATGATATTTATCAACCTATTAGAAGTACTCTTCTTACTCAAACTGAATTGCCTGATGTTAAAGATGCTTTTGTGATTGTTTGTCGTGAGGAGTCTCATAGGGGTTTGGGCACTAATTCTGTGGCTCCCAAACCACAGGTTAGTGCTTTTGCTGCCAAAAGTGTTGAGTCTAGAGGTGCTACTCCTTATAGAAATTCCAGTTCCAATAACTTTAGTTATGGTAATTCTACCAATAACACAAGTTATGGAGTTAGCACTAATAGAAATAACAATACTTCTGGTAGTAATGCCTCTTTTAATGGGAACTCTCCTAATGGTAATAGGCCTTCTTATGATTCTTTGAAATGTGATCATTGTGGTATGAAAGGTCATACCATTGACAGGTGCTTTGAATTAATTGGTTATCCTCCTGGTTATAAGAAGAACTCAAAAAACAAGGGTTTTTCTAATAACAAAGGAAATAACAAAAGCTTTAATAGTAACAATGTTGATGTTTCTAATGCCACTAGTTCTAATGGTTCTGTTAATAATGTTTTCACACCTTTCTCTAATGATCAAATTGCTAAATTGATGAACTTAATTGGTGAAAAGAGTTCTTCCAGTAACTCTGGTGTGCAGTCCAATATGGCAGGTATTAGTTGTACTTTCTTTAATGCCAATGTGTTTTTTAATAACCATTTTTACAAATGCTTTAATGCTATTGTGAGAACTGGTGAATCTGTGTTTAATTTGGGGTGGATTATTGATTCTGGGGCAAACCAACACATTACCTCTACTACTAAGGATATGACTGACTTAGTTGATATTTCGGATTTAAACATAACTGTAGGACATCCTAATGGTACTATTGCTAAAATCAGACATGTTGGAACCTTAAGATTGACCAGTAATGTTGTTTTGTTTGATGTGTTGTTCATACCAGAATATACTGTTAGTCTCTTATCTATCAACAAAATGATAAAAGATAGTAAACTGCATGTTGGGTTTAATGAGTATGATTTATTCAGGATTTGAAAAAAGAGAACATCATGGGGACTGGTAGAGAATGTGGTGGTTTGTACTTGTTTGACATTGATTGTAAGATTCCTAAGTTTAAAAGTAACTTTTCTATTATGTGTTGTCATGTGTCCAAAAGTGTCTGGCACAATAGGCTTGGTCATCCCTCTGACCAAGTTTTAAGTGTCCTGAAACACTCTTTGAAGCTTACCAAACCTGACCACAATGAACCTTGTGATGTATGTCATTTTTCTAAACAGACCAGGGAACCTTTCCCTTTGAGTGACCATGTTTCCACTAGTTTAGGTGATCTTATACACCTGGACTTGTGGGGTCCTTACAAGGTCACTACAAGAGAAGGTTTCATGTATTTCTTGATCATTGTTGATGATTACAGCAGGGCTGTATGGATTTATCTCATTAAAACTAAGGATGAGGTTTTTGATTTTGTGGTGGAATATTACAATCTTATCTCTAATCAGTTTCTTAAAAATATCAAGATCATAAGATCTGATAATGGGACTGAGTTTGTTAACCAAAAATGAACTTGTTTTTCAAAGAAAAAGGCATCATACATCAAACTTCCTATGCTTACACTCCTCGGCAAAATGGGATTGCTGAGAGAAAGCACATGCATCTCCTTAATGTGGCTAGAAGTTTACTTTTCCAAGGTGGTCTTCCTTTGTGTTTCTGGTCTGATTGTGTGCTTACTGCTGCTTACCTCATTAACAGGCTCCCATCTTCTGTCCTTGCTGGTAAATCACCTTTTTGTATGCTTTATAAGAGAGAACCCTCCCTTTCCCATTTAAGGTCATTTGGTTGCCTTTGTTTTTCAACAGTTTTAAATAATAATGATAAATTGTCTTCAAGGTCTGAAAAATGTGTTTTAGTTGGTTATTCTTCTTCCAAGAAAGCTTATAAGCTACTTAGTTTAAATAATAAAAGTTACTTTTTTTCTAGAGATGTCAAGTTTTATGAGTCTATTTTTCCATACAAGATAAAAGCTGTTCAACAGCCTCTTTCAGTATTTGATAAAAATGATTTTGAAAATATTTTTTTTTTCAATTTTTGTGAGTCTGATGACCAAAGTCCCTATGATGATGGAAGGGGGTCACCTGATGAAGCAGGGGAGGTAAATATGGAACACTCAGATGATACTGCAGAGGAGCAGTCATCTGATTGTATTCATACTGCTTCATCATTAGGTGAAACAACCAGTTCTGAGGGCAACAACTCTTGTCAAAATCAGGTTCCTACTCTTATGTTTGATACCAGTCTTGGGACAATTGATGAGGATGCTGAACCTTCTGTTAGAAGGTCCAATAGGACCTCTAAGTTACCTGCTAAACTCAATGAGTTTGTTCTTTACAACAAGGTTAAATATGGTTTGAATAGGTTTGCTAATCATACTAGGCTTTCTGCTTATAATGCTTGTTTTATCTCTAATTTAAACAAGACTTATGAACCTAGTTGTTTTAATGAGGATGTCAAAGACTTTAATTGGGTCCAAGCTATGAATAGTGAAATGGAAGCCCTTTATCTGAATGATACTTGGACCCTTACTCACCTCCCTCCTCACAGAAAGGCCATTGCTAGCAAATGGGTCTATAAGATTAAGTACAAATCTGATGGTGAGATTGAGAGATACAAGGCTAGGCTTGTTGCTAAGGGTTGTGGTCAAAAAGAGGGCATTGATTATGATGAAATTTTTAGCCCTACTGTTAGAATGGGGACTGTTAGAATGTTGATCAATCTAGCAGTTCAAAAAGGTTGGAACTTATTTCAGCTTGATGTTAATAATGCCTTCTTGTTTGGTGAACTTGATGAAGATGTCTATATGATTCCACCACCTAGTTTCTTTGATAAGAATGAAAAAAGAGTTTGCAAATTGAAAAAATCTCTTTATGGTTTAAAACAAGCTCCTAGACAATGGAATAAAAAGCTTGTTGAAGTTCTTTGTGATTCTGGTTTTAGGCAAAGTCAAAATGACTATTCCTTGTTTGTTAAAAGCAGTGATAATGTTTTCATTGCCTTGCTAGTTTATGTTGATGACATTGTGTTAACTGGCAACAACTTGTCTTAAATAGATAAAGTTAAGGATATTCTCAATAATAAATTCAAAATCAAAGATCTTGGAGATCTTAAATACTTTCTTGGTATTGAAGTGTTGAGAACTAAAAATGGTGTGAGTTTAAATCAAAGAAAGTACTGTATTGAATTATTACATGAGTATGGCCTTCTTGCTTGTAAGCCTGTTAACACACCTATGCCTGAAAATGGGATTCTAAATCATAAGGAATCTCTTGATGACAAGTATCTCAACAATATTACTGTCTATCAAAAACTTGTGGGAAAATTGATATATCTTTGCAACACTAGACCTGACATTTCATATTCAGTTCACTGTTTGAGTCAGCATATGCATGCTCCTCTTCAATCTCATCTTGAGGCTGCATTTAGAGTCCTTAGATACCTGAAGTGTGGTCTTGGTACTGGTATTAACTTCAAGAAGACTAATGGTTGTAGTCTTATAAAAGCCTATGCTGACTCTGACTGGGCTAAGTGTAAACTTACCAGAAGATCTGTTACTGGCTATTGCGTGTTTGTGGGTGACAATCTTGTGTCTTGGAAAAGCAAGAAGCAAAGCACTCTGTCCAGATCTTCTGCTGAAGCATAATACAGGGCTATGGCTTCTGTTACTTGTGAGGTTATGTGGCTTGTCAAGATCCTTAAGGATTTGAACATTGTTAATGCTATTCCTGCTCTTCTATTTTGTGATAATAGCTCTGTTATTCAGATTGCTGCTAATCCTGTTATGCATGAAAAAACCAAACATTTTGATCTTGATGTGCATCTTATCAGAGAAAAGGTGGCCTCAGGTTTGATTAAAACTGTTAAGATTGATACTGATAATCAAACTGCTGACATCTTGACTAAAAGTTTGGGATCTCATCAGCATAACAAAATGGTTCAACTTCTGAACATGAGTAACTTGTTTGGCGAAAAAGCTTGAGGAGGGGTGTTGGATATTGGACTTTCTTTGCAACCTTTTTCTAACTATAAGGGTTACTTTTGTAACTCTTTTAGTACTTTCTCTTTTGTTTGTTCTTTGTATCTGCAGGGACTAGATGTGACAAGCTAGCATTCTTGGACGGGCTTATATACTGCTCTCTCTTCATTTGCTAGGGTTACAACACACTTTTCTCCGCCGTTTCTCTCTTACTTTTCTTCTCTCTAAAATAAAAAGATATAAACGTTTTGAACGTTTGAATCTAATAGATTAGGTGTAGTTTAGCTTGTTTTGATCTTGTATTATCAGGTTGCATCCATTTGGGGACAACCTTCTCTTTTGTATTTTGATAGCACCCGTTTGGGGACTATCTGATTCGTATTGTTGATAATAAAAGCACAAGGGGTGGTTGGTTGAGTGCATAATCTTTGTGGTGTTATTATTTTTACACTTTGCCAGGCTTAGTTGGTATGCTGCTTGCACGTGTTGCTAAAACAGTCTTTCTAACAGGTACTCATGCATATACAGAAACTCTTGTTTCTCATTGGGATGATTGGTCATACTGTCGGGGAATATTGGAATTTACTTGATTTACAGTTTCTTTTATCTTGTGCTCTTAATGATCTTACTGACATTGATATTTGATAGATCATGGGGCCGAGATACTCGAAAATTGTGCCAGCAATGTTCATATCAATTCTGCATTGATACCTTCTAAAGCTTCGGTTTATGTACGGGAACTTGATTGGAAGGCTTCTTGGCCACCTCAGCAAAGCAATTATTCATCTGGTTACAGGTGATAGCACTGTCATATATCAAATGGATGGGTCTGGCGGTTAACGAGTGAAAACGGGCCAGTTGGGCCAGCACAGAAATACTTTCTTGTTTTTTGTTTTCTAAACTTTTATAAATATATTTTGTCAGAAAAATTGATTATCTGGAAATACTGTTTTGGTAAAAACGACTCATGGTGTTTGAGATTGCTTATCTAAAGCTGATAAGTGTAGTGTTTGTATGGAAGTTAATAATCTGCTTATTACACAATTTGAGAGGGTGTTTGGGACTGCTTGATGCGCAGTTTAAGAGTTCGGATGCTTATTTGCTTGTTTCACTCTAATAAGAGGGTGTTTGGGATTGCTTCTTAGGTACTAACGAGCGGTTTTGGCTGGATGTGCTATTGTAATCTAGTTATGCGTGGAATCTATCAGAACTAGAAGAACTTGAAAGGGCATCTTTGCTGGTAGCTGCTGATGTGATATACAGTGATGACATCACTGATGCCTTATTCACTACTTTAGAGCGATTAATGTCATGCGGTTTGACTAAGGTACAAGTTAAAATAATGTAATGTTCTCTGTTATTTAGTAGCTGATCGTGTGTTCATATATTTCAGGTGTTATATTTGGCTTTAGAAAAACGTTACAACTTCAGTGTTGATGATCTCGATGTCGTTGCAAATGGATATTCATGTTTTCGAAGCTATGTGAGGGATGAGAACGGTAAGATCCTCTTATGTTAGAAGTGATCCATCATCAATTCATCATGGGCACGTCGGACAGGTTGGGCAACAGGTCAACTGGGTTTGGGTCAAAATGCGTTTAGCTGACCCGGAACATTTTCTGTTTGTTTTTGTGAAATTTTTATATGATGCAGAACATGACAACATTCCAAACGGATCTTCACGCGCCTTTATCGGTACAAGGATTGATCTAACAAAGATCCCTCAATATGCAAGTGAATACATCCGAGGACCGGACGTAGAGCTATGGCAAATCAAGTATGCAAGAGAAGAATAAAACCTATAATTTGGGACTGCGTTTCTTAGTAGGTTGCCCTGTAATGGCACTCGAAGTCAGGGTGTTTCCATAGTCTACACCTTTTTGTAAGAGCAGGTTACTTTTGCATATTTCTATCACAGTGTTGTAAGACTTTTTCAGGGAATAATTCAAAAGTTTGAGAACTTTGAGTATTGTTATTTTTGCTACTAACAGTCAATATTTTCTGTACCACAAAAAAAAAAAAAAAATATATATATATATATATATTCTTTTGATATTTTAGATTTTTTTTGTTATAACTGATACCATTAAGTCTTCTTTACATACCTTAAACTTTGACCATATGAATAGTTTTTAAATTTTTATAGACTTTGACCATTTAATTCTTTCTGCATCACAACAATAGGACAATATTAGTCTTTTTATAATCTCTGAAAATTTGACAATTATAGTCTTTTTAAATACTGTGACAATTACATTTATATATAAAAATCTTTGCTTTTTGGCTATTAATAACCATCCTGCTTTTTGGCTAATAATTAGCAATTGGTATTCTACTTTTTGGCTGCCTAACAAACAATTAAACATTGGCATCCTTGTCAACCATTCTCCCTAACTTCCTTCTTACATAATTAGTCTCCAAATTTTTTGAATCAACAAGCATGGGGTGTTCTGAATCAAAGATAGACGACAAACAAACCACGAATCAATGCGAGCGCAGTAAAGCTTGTATGAGACAGTCGATATCCGCTCATGCCGCCTTTGCTGATGCCCAAGTCGCCTACGCTTCGGCTCTTAAAAACACAGGCGCTGCCTTAAGGGATTACGTCGGCGGTGAGCTTGAATGCCACTCTTTACACTATTCTTTTTCTTGTTTAATAAAAATTACACGTATATTTGTTCATACTTATTAGTGCCAAGATATATTCTGAAATTATATGCATGAAGTCCAATGGCGGAGAAACTAAATATGTATAATTTGTATGCTTTGTTTAGTGACGGAAGATATTAACGGAAAACCAGAGAATAATGAAGTGTGGGACTTTTTTTCGATGTTAATGGAGGACGTTCATGGGGCCCGCTCAGCTGAAGTTAACTATAAAGGTAACAAAATCGAGAAACATGTTATTCAAGGGAACGTGGTGGAGGAGAGTGAGGAAGAGTCAAGGCGGTCAATTGTGAAAAATGTGAACTTGTTGCAGGTATTCAAAGAGGTTGATAATTGTTTTATTGACGCTTCAGAAAGTGCATATGAAGTTTCAAGGATACTCGAGGCCACTAAGTTACACCACCACTCGAATTTTGGAGATGATCGAGGTAATTAGTATGGATTATAGGCTGGTTAATCTTGTTGAGTTTACCTTTATTTGAAATTAAATTTGTTTTTCGAGTGATATTGATGCTAACAAGCTTGCTTATAGGTATTATTGGTCATTCTACAAGACTCATGCGGGTCATTACATTGAACAAGTCGTTTAGAAGACCAAAAATTGTGAACAACCCGAAGGACTACTTTGTTTACACGGAGAGTGAGACACTCGCTACGATACTAGACAAGATGTTAGAATGGGAGAAGAAACTATATAAGCAAGCAAAGGTATGTCACTCTTTGTGATAATACATACATTACATCTAATCTTCTCCAAATTTTAAACGGAATTTCCTACTAATGATCAATAGGATGGTGAAGAAATGAAATATGCATACGAGAGAAAGATTGCATCATTAAATAAACTTAAAAAACAAGGCGTTAGTAACGACTCACTGATGCACGCACAAGCAACCGTAAAGCAGCTGCACACAAGATACACTGTGGACATGCAGTCTATCAATTCAGCTATTACAGAAATCAACCTTCTTCGTGATGAGCAATTGTATGCAAAACTTGTTCATCTTGTTCAAGAGTAAGTGATTTTAACAAGGTTCAATTACACAAGAAAACGTATCTACTTCTTCCCAATTAATAGCAGCCTAACTTGTATTGTTTTTATGATTAGTAAACCGTCACACTTTACTAATAAAGAAACATATATCTGAAAGCCTAAACGCAATTTTCTACAATTATTTTATCAATCGTAGTAACGTATTTTTACTTGTGTAAATACAATCGTACATTTTTATAAACGCTTGAAAGTAACAGGAAAATTTATTCGCAGGATGGCGACGATGTGGGAAAATATGCAAAAGCAACATGAACACCAATCCACGATCATTCACGCTTTACAAAACTTCAGAACCTCGGAACTGCCAGACGAAACAAGTGATCATGACTTGCACAACACACGACAACTCCATCGTCACGTAAAAATCTGGTCAACCGAGTTCAAAAACCTCATGCAACACCAAAACAGCTACATTAAGTCACTCGAAAATTGGCTTAAATATAACCTAGTTGTTACCACAAATCACAACTTAAATCTTCAATACCCTAAAATTGAATCATTGTTAGGTGCATGGCTAGACGAACTTGAGAAACTTCCGAAAGAAGGTATGATAACCTCTATGGAAAAATTTGCCGCGGATATTCATAAAGTCGCTCAGTTACAATCAAACCAAAGGAAAATGAAAAAGAAATGTGATGAAACACGAAAAGAGTTGTTGAAAGAAACACAAAAATTTGAAAGATGGTGCAATAAAGACATTGCTAAGAAGTTATCGAGTCATGAGATTGATGATATGAAAGTGATTGCGAAGCAAGAGGTCACTGTGAAGGCGTTGAAGCTGCGGTTGGTGGTGGAGGAAGAGACTTACGAAAAGTTGTGTATCGAGGTGAAGGACGCGATAGTGGTGAATTTGACAAGACGCTTGCCAGAGGTTCTTAAAGACGTTACGTCCTTTGCTCGAGCTTGTTCACTTATGTATAAAAATTTGAATGTAAAATGTTAGAGCATCCACTATGGTGTTTCAAGAAGAGGTCTAAAATTTTATGAAAAGGTCAAACTTTTTTTTGCCATAATGAGAAACCATTTCATGCGTAAGTGTCATGAATAGGTCTAAGATCTTGAAAAGGTCTAAAACTTTATGTGCATTTAATTTCATGTTATAAACTAAACAATTTATAAACTTCAAAAAGTTAAATCAATAGTGAGAATGAGTTTATAATATAAAAAAGTTTAAAAATTAATGACATTATATGATGTAGCAATTTTATAAACCTATACAAAGATTTACTATAGTGGATGCCCTTAGTATAATTCAACTAAAATTTTGAATGTCCTTACAGTCCTTTTTATTATATCAAAGTCATACTTCAATTCATTATTAGTTACGTAAATGACACTTTGAACTCTCTTCAACCTTTCATATTTGGTCTTTTGAACTCGACCCTTTTTGCACTCTCCATCCTCATTCTCGTCCGCATTCCCATGAGAGAATTACTCTCCTTCCCCACTAGAGATCAACAGCCCCGCAGGGATTCAGCTATTTTTAACAGTTATGAGCAACCCGTCGAAAATACAAAGAAGTTCGACTTTATAAATGTGTTCCTATAAATGTACATCGCACGAAGTTAGATTAATTACAATTTCAATACAACTTTTAAGTGTTGTAAGCATCGTAACATTACATAAGCTATAAAAAGTTAAAAACAACATGTATCATATGTGTTTTATTCGAAAAAGTCGTCCATCACATTTCATCCAATAGCCCAGATTAAAAAAAAAGCCGAGGGGTATTTTCGTCATTTTACTCTCCCACAATCACAGATCTAGATATCGATACTTTTTTTTCTTCTTCTTCTCTCTAACACACACACACACACACACACACACACACATATTTACATCTTAATTTATCAAAACAAACATCAAATCCATCGATAATCACATTCGTAAATCGATCATCACCTTCATAAATAAGGTAAAATTCATTCGATTTGTTTTGATTCATCTTTTTTTAGCTTATTCGATTTGAATAAGCTTATAATTCATCTTATTCTATTATAGCTTATTTGAAAAATTACGTGAATTTAACGAATAATAAGGTAACTTATTAGATGATTAATGTGAATAAGCTTATAACTTATCATCATCTTTATTATCATGAGTTACAAGCTAACTTATTAGCTTATTTTCATGAATTATAAGATTTTATGGCTTAATCTTGCTAAACATATTTAGTATGACCTGTTACTGAAGTACAATATATGATATACGATATCATACTATATGATATAAGCTAAAATATCATAAATAATTATGTGCTTGAAAACTGAATTAAATCTTATTTTTTATGGCTTAATCTCGTTGAGCAGATTTAGTATGACATGTTAGTGAAATATCATATATGATATAAGCTAAAATATCATATATGATAAAATATATCATATATAATTATGTGCTTGAATATTGAATTAAATCTTCTTTTCTGTGTAGAGAATACTGTTTTCAAGGAATGTTAAACATTACAAGCATCAAAATGGCCAAGAAGCTTAATGAATAAGCTCATTAATTTTTGTTTTACATTTATTGTTAATTTGTTTTTTTCCTTGTAATCTCCTAACGGAGTTTTGACGTATATAGACGATTTTGTAATCCATTAGTATCTGATACAACGTCTTGTTAATATGGTTTAACTTTCTTGGTATTATGTCATGATGTTTTGATAAATTAAGCCATATATTATAATGTACTATCATATATGATAATGTATTATCATATATGATAATGCATCTAACACTTAAATTAAAACATATATGATAATACACTATCATATATGAATATATGTTAATGCATTATCATATATGATACTCAAGAAAAACTTGGATATATTAAACAAACAATCTGATGAATTCATGATTACAACAAAGAGTATGTACAATTAATAATTAAACACTTGTTCATAACATAAAAAATGAACGTTTGAACAAAATAATATATGGTAATTCAAACAGAACGTAACCTAATGTAAAATCATATATGATATACCTCTGATATCATATATTAAAACCATTTATACAAAATCAAAAGATGCAAACAACATTGTTATTAAAACTAATCTTATTTTTCAAAAATAAACTATTCTTAAAAAAGATTATCAAATGATGAATTCATGAATAGCGCCTACTTCGTCTTGATTCGTAAAACATATCCGTGCACATCCTCTTGTTGTAATCAACATCCCCTCTCTGTTTTGCTTCAAATCGGGCAATCACATGATCTCTGTCTGACTGCATTTATAAAAGAAAGAAAATAACATATTATGCAAAATTTTAACACCAAAATATATTACTCATAATATGATAGAATGCAGGTTTCAAGAGTTTATACAGATTTTCTAAAAAATACTCATACAAAATCTGTTTTTTCTTGTGGTTTATTTGATATATCATATATGATAACTGATGATATATCATATATGATATATCTATCATATATGATATATCATCAGTCATCAGTATGATATATCAAGCTTATTTCAGCTTAAATCAACAAACTTAATTCAACGTACGTTTTCTTGTGGTTTGTTTGAAATATCATATATGATAGTTATATCGTATATGATAATTGTCGATATATCATATATGATATATCTATCATATATGATATATCTATCATATATTATATATCATCAGTTATTATATTATATCAAGCTTATTTTAGCTTACAAGAACAAACTTAATTCAACTTACATAAAACACAGTAGGATTTGCAAAAAAAAAAACTAATAAACTAGCTTATTCATAACTCTCATATAATTTGTAAGCTTATTCACATATGAACAATCAATCATAATATTTAGTTCTAAATAAGCTATTGATAATAAATTAATAAGCTTATTCAAAATTAAATAAGCTAAAAAAATAAGAACAGATCATGAGGATACAAAGCTGATATGAATTCATGTTAATTAATTGATCTAATTAATCAATTCGTGATGGATTAATGATGATGTTCGTGATGGATTTGTGATTATACGCTTCGATTTGTAGAGAGAGAATCTAGATCAGGATAGAGAGAGAAGTCGTAGATGGTGTGTGTGTTTTTATGAGAAAGAAAGGATAAAAAGGTTTATATAGTGGGCGGTGAAATGATGAAAATACCCCTGCAGTGTAAAATGGGGATTTAATCCCAACCATTAGATGGCAAGGAGATGGAAGGTGGAGACGAATCCCCTCATATCTTAGATAAGTTTGGTATCCAAATGAACTTAAATCATATTTAATTGGTGTTTATATTACTAACTTCAAGGGTGTTTGATTATATTAATGTCACATATACAAGTATAATCGAGTATCAATATAACATATAAATTTTAAGTACATACATAATATAAAGATCGAGGCCGGGGGTCGGGGTGGAGAATTTACCTATCCCCGGTTTCATTTTGAAGATTCTCATCCTGTCCTTAACCCCGGTCAATTCGAAGATCCCTGATCAAATCAAGTTTGGCGATTTGTGTCCCATCCGATTCCTATGCGTGACTCATATATCTATAGTTCAATAACATGTGTATGAGTAAGTTGCAAAATGTCACAAAACTTTTTTATTTAAATTTATTTAGATACCAAATGTTTTGTGGATACTAAGAGGGTAATAATCACCCTCCATGTACGTATTGTTTGATGGATGAGATTAAACACAAACTCAATTTCATTTTTTTTCAAAAGTTAATATCTATCTCATTGTTAATTGTTAAGCAAAAAATATACTATCACGACGAACATTTAATTATTTTTTTATAAATATTATTTTTTTTATTTTTTTTTTATTTTTTTTGTTGTTGTTAAAACTTGCATGAAGTATTATCTGTAATATAACACTAATATTATATATTGTTTAACACTGATATATATCATATATAATGTAACACTAATATGTGATTTAAAACTAATATCGTATATGATATAACACTAATACATGATTTAGCACTAATATCATATATGATTTAACACTAATATATGATTTAAAGGTAATATAATATATGTTATAACACTAATATATGATTTAAAACAATATCATATATGATGTAACACTAATATCTAAGAGGACTAGATTATCTACGTTTGGGACAGTAAGAGGTCTAATTCTAAGGAATGTACCATAATGTAGGGTTATCCTTTCTGAAAGGTAGTGGTTCTGGGCGGAGAGTGTATGATGAGTGGAATAGAGAGTGTTTGAACGATAAACCTTTTTGGTTCGCCTAACACATTGTCACATGAGGTTAGGTTGGTTCTGGTTTCCAATCATGTAATGCCTAATCCTTTATGTCTCATGGCCATTTTCAAGTGAGGATGTGATATGCTTGCTGGTTAGGAGGCACAAGGTTAGGAAATGTATCGTGATTTGCATAGTCCTTATTCTTTAGTGTAAATAGAGGTCGTTTCCTCTTGATGATGATTGCTTTAATCAGGGGTGGCCAAAGAATATTTAAAAGACATTAGAAATGCTAAAAAATCATAAAATATAACTATGTAAAGTTGTTCCAACAAATTGATTCATTTAGCGCTTCAGTTGTACACGACGCTCATCCGCATCATTAAAATCATCTAAAAGTGAATCTTTACTAAAATCCTTAGCTATAGCTTTATCCATGTAAAGAACTAGACTATCAGAAATGAAGTCATCATCTATTTTATTTCGGAGTCTAGTTTTAACAATTTTCATGGCCGAAAATGCAGGTTCATTTTCGGCCATGAAAATTGTTAAAACTAGACTCCGAAATAAAATAGATGATGACTTCATTTCTGATAGTCTAGTTCTTTACATGGATAAAGCTATAGCTAAGGATTTTAGTAAAGATTCACTTTTAGATGATTTTAATGATGCGGATGAGCGTCGTGTACAACTGAAAGGTTCAGTAGTTGTAGTAGATACAAAAAAAGTCAACAAGTCGGATCAATCTATCAACATGATAATAGTGACTTGCTTTTCCTGATTCTGCTAAGTCTTGACATAGTTTGCAATTGATGATGATTTCGGTAAAAGTGAATGATGCTTGACATCAACTTCAAAATCTTTCAACTGGAATTCCATGCCCTCTGTATCTTGTTTAGTAAAATCAAGGAAGTAGCATTTCTTTGCATGTTTTCAAATACAATCCACACTGAAAGATCTGTAACCATCTTTTAGGTCTAAAGCGGACGAGAGTTGTAAGAGCTTGACAACTTTTTCACTAAACCTTGAATCAATTTCTCGTATCTGAATATCAATTGCTTCATTGAATATACAGAAATGGAAGTGATGCTCGTTAGTAATATCATCTTATTTCTTGCTTCCCCTCCCTTCAAAGTAAGGAGCATCAAAATTAGGGATACTAATTTCATGCTTATTGTTGAAATCGATGATACTTTGAAGAAGAAAAGTCCATTTGTTATATCTAAAATATGCAATTAACTCTTTTGTACTAGATACCATTGTGATTGCACTTACAATGTCCTGAGACTTTTTTTTTGCAGAGCTTGACATAGGAAATCAGCGATCCCTAAGACTTGAATCATCATATGTAAGACGAAAACAAACTCAAAAGATGTCATTCTTTTTAATGTTGTAGTAGCATCACCTTTTGTTTTGTAGTTAGACCAATTTCTTTTAATGTTATCTAAAACGGTGCAAGCAGGATTGTACATTCGAATAAGACTACTAATAGAGTTTAGATGTGAGCTCCAACGAGTATATTCAACACGTGTTATAGTACCAATTTGATTAGTCCGTTTACCCGTTTTAAGTTCACCAATTTCTACCATTTTTGCTATTTCAATAGTTTAGGCAACTTGTAATTCATCATGGCGTTTGCAAGAAGCACCAATAGCATTCACAATAAAAGATAAATATGAAAAAAACACATGTACAAAGCGTACCTCTGTTGAGTATGCAACCAAAGCAAGTTGTAATCGATGAGCCATGCAATGTATATAATAAGCACATGGGAATTCCTTAAAGAATAATGCTTGCAATCCCTTCCACCCACCTCACATATTACTAGATCCATTATATTGTTTTCCACGGATATTCTCGATCACAAGATGATAAGAAGATAGGGGTTTACAAAATAAAGAGTATAAAGTGGCTGATGATGTATCCTTCACATGTACAAGATCAAAAAACCGATCAAAAAACCTATCTTGTATGAATCCTTAAGTATCAACGAACCGAAGAACAATGACCATTTGCTCTTTCTTACTTTCATCAGTTGAATCGTACATAACTATACAAAACTTAGAATCTCCAATATCTTGAACTATCTTTCTTCGCACTTTCTTACCTATTGGAGACAAAATCTCTTTTTGAATATCAGGTGATGTGTAGTTTGCATTTTTTGGAGCGTTTTTACACACTTTTTAACTTCTTTTTGTATGAAGTTGTGTACTTAAGTAACTCACGAAAGTTTCCCTGATTTTGCGATTCAAACCTCTTATCATGACATCTGAAAGCAATCCCTTAATTGAAACAAAAGAAAACGAACAATATCTATAGATGTTTTCACCCTTAGCTTGTTTTGCTCAATTTTATCTTGAGTTTCTCTTTGCATCACCTTATCAATATGTCGTGGTTGATCCAACAAAGTATCACAAAACCTTACATCATTGTTATGTTGAGAATTCGGTCCATGTCCCATATGTTTCATAAATGAGTAATATTTCCCCTTAACCTTGTTCCAGTTTTTAAAACCATGACGTGTAAATGCGTTTTGACCATTATGAGTATTTGATTCTTCAAGAAAAATATAGCAATAAAAACAATATGCCCTATCTTTTGCTATAGAATATCCAATCCAAGGAAATTCTTAATATCATTTAGCTTGAAAGTGGCGTGGATGACTTTTGACCCACTTGTAGGATATTTAGCCAAGACTAGTTGTTGAGGTTTGGCTCTTAGGTAAGCTCTTCTAATATGATCTCGCATATTAACAGGATATTTCCAAATAGGTAAACGTAGTCTTGAATCGGGTTCTATGGAAGAAAATGTAGGATTCTCAAGTGGTAAAGACGGTGTAAGCTTCTCACATCCAAAGACGATAAAGGGTTGTCACTAAACGAAAGGTTTTTATTTGATGGAATCGGTGAAGGGTCCTTTGAAGTTTCTTGATTCTCGCCTTCTAATGTGGTTTTCTATTCAAATCTTGGCGAAATGTTTTGCGAGAAAAACGAATTTATCCTTTTTTGCTTCGTGCTCATGGCTATGTTACTCCACAAATTTCATAAATCTCAAAAGTTTATCTAGATATCAATACATGTAAAATTCAAAAAACAATTTTCTTAACTGTTTTACAAGAACAACATGTTAATGATTCATAAAATAAATCATATTTAACTCATTACACAAAAGTGACATTGTGACAATACTAATTTAAACCAACAACAAATTCTCTGTCCGCCATCACTTAGTAAAACAAGTATGGAATCACATATTATAAACTTAGATATTACAAATAAGATTGAATTATTTGTAATATCCAGTGGGTAAACAAAACAGTTAATTGAAACAAAGCTAATTGTAATATTAAAAACCTACATTAGTAATCTATCAATCAATACTAAAGATACAAATTAAATCTGAAAAGCATAAAAACTAACTAACTTTATGATGAACTTCGACAGTTCGACGTGGTGTTGCACTAAATAATTAGATTTTGTTCCGTATTAATAGGAGGAGTTATGGACTACTTATAAAGGGATGGACTAGCAGATATAATATTGGGCTTGATAACACGATAGATACATCAGAGTACTAGAGCTTTGTGGGTGGGCCATGACCCACCATATCCCCCACAAGGCTACGCTAAGTTACATATCGACACTCAAGCCTGTTCATCCTGCTTTCTTTCCTTTATAAGACTCGAAGAGATAAAAGGCTCTCATGTCTTTGCCCATTGATAGATATGCCTAAAGTACTGAAACTCTTTCCCTTAGAGCTCTCTTTCCGTAAGACGGTGAGAAATGTGGGATCTACCGAGACTGAGCCATCTTCGCTAGCCGATCTGTCAGTCCTATAGGGTATGAAGCTCTTTCCTAGTATTGGGTTCAGGAATTCAAGTTCGCAGGTAAAGAGACTAAAGAAACAAGAACAAAAATAGTCTATTGAAAAAGGGGAGCATTTTCTCACTCCGTGGTACATGAGCTCCTTGTCCAACTTACTGTCTTCCGAGATTTCATATCAGTTACAAGCTTGTCATTTCAATCACTTGATACCTTTAGTGGAAAGCAGTTCGCCCATTGAATCGATTAATCTAAGCCTCGGTCCTATAGAGTGAAAGTGAAAGACGGTCTATAGTCCACCATGCTAATGGAATGTGAGTGACACAAGTAGTCAATTCATTCGTTGACAGGAGCGAGCAGAAAGAGAGCGTAAAGAGGGTCTTATCATGATATTGGCTTGCTTTCATTTCTTCTGTTATAGTAGACTACAGTCTTACCACTATAATATAAAATAGGTCCAAAAGCAAGAAGCATAGTCAGGAAGGTAAGTTAGAAATCTTTTTAGAATTCCTATCTATAAAGTCAGGCTTGTCTATACAATACAAAAAAGTGAGGTATCATTAGTTAGGCTAGTGGGAAAAAATGACTCTATTTCCGTCTTTTGAAAGAAGTAAGGTGTTCTTCCTTCATCCTCCATCAACACTATGAGGGCCGGCCGGAATATGTTTGGCTACTATTCGTATTTTAGAATCGGCTAAACTACGTCAAAGGCCTAAAACCAGACACCTTAAAGAAACCATTGAACCTTTATTTAACTCTTTTTTCTTTACTAAGAAAACAAATTTGAGTGAATTGACTTGTTCAATCTCGACGATTGAATATAAATAGGTTATTATGAGTTCGAGCAAGCCGCTATGATGAAATCGGTAGACACGCTGCTCTTAGGAAGCATTGTTAGAGCATCTCGGTTCGAGTCCGAGTGGCGGCATACCATCTTCTAAAAGATATCAAATGAATCCTATAATAAAATTAAATTAAATTCCTAATTTCTATTTCTTAATTAATACGGGGGATCGTTTTTCCATTTTTATGATATTTTCAACTTTAAAGCATATATTAACTCATATTTCCTTTTCTATTGTTTCGATTGTAATTACAATTCATTTGATAAGCTTATTGGGCAATCAAATTAGAAAACCATATTATTCGTCAGAAAAGAGGATGATAGCTACTTTTTTTTATGTCTAACAGGATTGTTAATAACTCGCTGGATTGATTCGGGCCATTTTCCATTAAGTGATTTATATGAATCATTAATTTTTCTTTCATGGAGTTTCTCTCTTATTTATATAGTTCCTTATTTCAAAATAAAAAAAAACTATTTAACAACAATAACTCTTCAAGTACTATATTTACCTAAGGCTTTGCTACATCGAGTCTTTTAAATGAAATACATAAACCCACAATATTAGTACCCGCTCTACAATCGAAATGGTTAATAATGCACGTAAGTATGATGATACTGAGTTATGCGACTCTTCTTTGTGGATCATTATTATCAGTAGCACTTCTAGTCATTACATTTAGAAAACTTTTTTATAGTTCTAAAAGCACGAATTTATTAAAATTAAATGTGTCATTTTCTTTTGGTGGAATCGAGTACAAGAATGAAAGAAACAATATTTTTCAAAAAAAACATTGTTTTCCTGTTAACAATTATTACAAGACCAATTGATTCAACAATTAGATTATTGGAGTTATCGTGTAATTAGCCTAGGATTCATCTTTTTAACCATAGGTATTCTTCAAGAGCAGTATGGGCTAATGAAGCGTGAAGATCGTATTGGAGTTGGGATAAAAGGAAACTTGGGCGTTTATTACTTGGATCATATTCGCTATTTATTTGCATACTCGAACAAATATAAATTTACAGGGACAAACTGCAACCTTACAACGCTATCAAGTTATCATATTCGAGTCAAACCAATTGGATAAGCATTTTTACCTGATTCAAATCAACATAAAAAAACTTATCGCACCTCTAGGTAAAATAAAAGAAGTAATTGGCATGCCCAAAATACATGCTTAATTTTATGCCTAAACATATGTGACAAAAATTCGTTAGTGGTATAAACTGGACCCACACCTTCACTTCTCAATAAGCTAGTGCCACATAATTTAGACACAAAATTGAGCATAGAGTTTAGGCCTCTCAATCTTTTTCCGTAAAATAATCAATGAAACGAAATGATTTATGACTTCTTTTTTTATCTGATCCCAACACCCACATTGGATGGATCGAGTGCATGCTTCTTTATTGATGTTATTAATGTCATCACTCTCGAAGTGTTGACTTTCCCATTGATGCATCTCTCTCTTTCTTTTCTCTTATCATATTATAAACAATTTCCACTTTCTACAAATAACTCCAACCCAAAAAAACTAAGATCAAAACCGTGTTATATTTTCTAAAAATGGAAATCCCATCGCATTTTCTATGCCCAATTTCCATGCAACTCATGAAAGATCCAGTGACAATATCAACTGGCATCACTTACGATCGTGAAAGCATACAAAGATGGTTGTTTACATGCAGAAGCACAAGTTGTCCCGTAACGAAACAAGCATTGTTCGATACAGATCTAACCCCGAACCATACACTTCGTAGGTTGATCCAATCGTGGTGCACCGTAAACTCAATGCAGCATGTGTTGGATCCGGTTTCAACGCCTAAGAAGCCACTAGACAAGTGTTTGATCATGAAGCTTATTGATGAGGCTAAAAGACACCCACATCACAAGATCAAGTGCTTGAGAAAAATAAGATCCATCGTGCTAGCTAGTGATCGGAGTGAAACGTGCATGGAGGGTTCGGGTTTGTTTGAATTTCTTGCCAAGGTGATATTGAAAGAGAACGAGAGTAGTCGTTTTGTTAGTGAAGCGTGTGATGAAGCACTGACGGTGCTTCATCATTTTCACTGCACAGGCTTACAGTTAAGAAACTGTAAGCCCGTGTTAGATAATAAATTCGAATTATCAAATGCGTTATTGAATGTGATGAGATTTGGATCCGTCCAGACTCGATCTAATGCGATAATACCGTTAAGATTTGTTTTTAAGGTAATGGATCCTACTCAGATCGCTGGCCTCAAGTCAGAGGATATATTCGATGAAATCCTTAGAATCTTAAAATGCAACGTTTCTCAACAAACTATCAAGGCTTCATTAGAGGTTGTAGTCGAGATCATTAGATGGGGCAGAAACCGAATAAAGGCAGCTGAATCTGGAATGGTATCGGTTCTGGTTGAGCTTCTGATTGATAACACAGACCGACGGGTGTGCGAGTTAATGCTGGTGGCATTGGAACAGACCTGCCGGTGTGCGGAGGGGCGGGCGAAACTAGTGGAACATGCGGCCGGGGTTGCGACAGTTTCAAAGAAAATATTGAGGGTTTCGCATGTTGCAAGTGATCGAGCAGTGAGGATATTGTGTTTGGTTTGTCGGTTTTCGGCATGTTCAAGGGTTCTTCAAGAGATGGTTGAAGTGGGTGTTGTTTCAAAGTTTTGTTTGATGATTCAAGTTGATTCAAGTGAGAGAACAAAGGATAGAGTGAAGCAAATTCTAACATTGCATTCCAAGGTTTGGAAAGATGCTTCATGTATTCCTGCTCATTTGCTTTCATCTTATCCTGAAATATGAGACACTAATTCTATATATGTTACTGCTTCATATTCTTTTCTCATCTCAATTGTAACTAGATATTATTGATGGAATGTTTTTGTTTATTACATAATGAATATCGTCAATTTATTTATAACACATGTGATTTACTGAACAAATAATATAAATCTAAACCTATTGGACCCAAACATATAATCGAGTTTAGGTCATATTTAAACGTCTAATACTCCCAATAATTTAAACGACAAATTTTGGACGGACAAAATACAATGAATGTTGAAAACAACTTCTACTTTTCTTCATTTTTATGTTTCTTTAAGCAGAAACATAATTGTATTTGACGGCATAGTTGTTTAATGCTTGCGGCAACCTTCTTTGCATGACATTTTTTTTACGCTATGACTTGATTTTCTTTTAGAAGGAGGCGGCAATTTGATGATCAAATTTGTCAATGATCTTCGACAGTAAACACATTATATCTTTAATAAAAGGGGGGAATCTCGGTTCCCAATGAACAGTTCCCCCTCACACCAAAACATGTTACATTTCACCCCCTCATACACACACCCGCTTGAATCGTCTTCCTCCACTTTAGATCCAATAAAAATAATGGATTTCACCCACGTTGCCCAATTCCTTGCCTTAAAAGATGATCAGCGCCGTTGATTTGGTTATTGAACGGGTTACGGGGTTAACCCTTGGCCTCAGCCATTGATTGGCGTCTGCCCGTTTTCCGTTTTAGGTTGTTGGTGCACACCAAATGATCTTGCGGTTGAGATTGGACCAAAAACATTGTTCTTGAAACTTCTTTCTCTAATACGGTATGTGTGTTTCTTCCCATCAATACTGTTCCTCCTACGTCTCTCTATCTCTGTGAAATTATTGATCTGTGTCTAAACATATTATTGATCTGTTTCTAAACATAATATTGATCGGTCCCTCTCTCTAGAACGATCTGGATCTGATCTTGATGATCAAGATACACATGTGGTTCGATTCAATTTAAAGTTTGATTTTGGGGCTTTTCCGATCCTTTAATTGTCATAGTTTATTAAATATATAATTTCTATTTGTTATTAAGGTATGTTTTATATTTGAGACTGGTTATATAAATTCTAATTGGGATTTTCGTTTTTACACATAACAATTTAAGGTTTTCTCTTTAGTTGAACTTTTCATTTTTTTATAAAAACATAATATCTATACAAGATTTTGTTGATGCAAGTTTGTTGCTGGTAGCATTGATTTTATTTGTTTGTGCCTTAATCCGTTTGAGTTTTGACTTTTGGATTTAGTGCGTTATGAGCTGGAAATAGGATGTTTCGTGTTCAATGTCAGTTTAGTTCCGATGCTGATTATAGCTGATGTTGTTTGGGTATTTGGTGGTTGATTAAATAAGCGGGCTCGAATGAGTTCCTACTTGTGAAATTAGCACGTTGTAAGTAAGTTGGTGTTTGTTTGCACTTATGTACCAACACCGTTTAAAGACTGAACGGGTCGATTCAAGTATGTTTGGAACCACACAACATGTGTCACTGCTTGCCGCCATGCCAGGTCCAATTACTATTGACCATGGTAACTTATGATATTTTTTAAGTACTAGATTGTGTTAGAAATACTGTAGCTGTTACGTTTTTGGTTTCAGGAATGTGTTGGGGTGAAATCAAACCGCACGTAGGCTTAGCAGCACACCAGCGTGCATGCAGCCATCGCGGGTTACACCGTACGCCAATTCTTTCGTTGCCGCTATTCATTGTAGGCGACGATAAGGTTATAATTCGTACACTTAACCTAATTTTTTCTGGATCTGTTTGTATTTACGGACGGACGTAACGGTGTTTTGCCAAGTTGGCCTTTTTAGGTTTTCGGCTTACCACCTTCTACGCATTCTGTGTGTATGAACTATTTTCAAGTTGCTATATAAGCCAAGTCGGATAAGATCATATGCTGCTAAATAAGCATATTGTGACATAAGCGGGAATTGTTTCTGGTTGTATATGTTGTTAGGGCCTTTCATGATTCAAACGAGTTCAGTACACATGGGATTCCCCTTGGTTTTCATGTCGCCTGCGTTTGAGAACCCGAGAAAGGCCGTATCTTGGCAGGTCGTTGACACGAGCGAAACCATGGTGGTCTTTCCAGTTAGATGATGTGCAATTGCGTTGTTAGTCTACATTAAAAAAAGTCTTCAGATAGGCTGTGATGAGTATAACCGAGCGTTGTTAACTACAACAGTTACATTGTCAATTATCCGTGTGGCACGACGATCTTTTGAGGCTGCCGCCACCTCACCTTTTATATTATCTTTATGATATATGGTATGTTATTGCCGTTGGGAACCTATGGAAAGTCGATAGACCTATTATGCGGCTTTTTGGCAATGATGATTTGTGTCTTGACTTGCATTTGTAAAAATGTCGCTGCCCGTGTTTGTTTGTTGGCGAGGTAACCAATTGGTTCTTTGGTTGCAGCTACAAACCACGTATGGTGGTGGCATCTCTTGCGTCGACACCTGAGCCGCACATTTCAGATAATCTTAAACAACCCCTAATTAATTTAAATGATGTCGTTTGGTAGCTTTATGAGATAATTGCCTGCTATGTGCCCTAAGTAGTTACGCTGATATTTTTTGCTATGAGTATTTGTGTCTTTGTTGCATTTGTGAAAATTTCATTACACGTGTTGGTTTATTGGAGAGGTGACCAGGTTGGTGAATAAGGGTGATGATTTGTATATTGCTACAAACATTGGCGGTGGACCAATTCTGCTGGATTTTCAAAATTCCGTCCTACGAGTTTCGGAAAACCCACATGTTTCTAACAGCGTGCCCAACATTTGTAGTGGTCCATGTATTCCTCCTGATGTTGGCCCACCTGTCCACCTATTTTAGCAACGTGTCCCTATGATTCATGGTTTCGTCAGTCCGAAAGTATTTCCACTTGTAAAACCCGCAAAAACAAGGTCATATTTTATTTTAATATATATAATTTAATTCAAATTTTATTGAATTGATTTATTAGTTTTGGTTGATTTTAAATAAGGATCGTTAAATTATAACTTTGGCGAATCTTACGAATGGAATTTATCTACTAGTGATCGCGATACCGATGGATGTCCAAATTTTATGTTTTATTATCGATTGTTTTGATATTTGATATTTTTGAAGTTTAATAAGTGTGAAAACACTTATCCTTTTACCACTTAATTATAATAATAACCAAGCCAAAACGTGTATTTTATGTCGTAAATGTCGGAATTATACGTGGTTTGTGTTTTGTTGTGATTTAGGATCAAAATGTGAAAAGGGAAGAAAACACGGTCTTGCACGGGCTTTTATCGAAGAAAAAGACAAAAGACGAAGTCAAAAGATCAAGAGTGCAAAAAGAACGGAAGTCCAAGGCCTATTATGAAGATTTATCGAAGAAAAAGTCTAAAGACGGAAGTTTAATGAATTCGAAGAACTCAAGTCTAATAAATGAAGAAATTATAAGACGAGTTCAAATAATCCCGAGACAAAATCGAAAAAGTCAAAGAATTTATAAAGACGAAAAGACGAGAAGAAAGAAGAAAAGATCAAGACATACTAATCCTCCTATAAATACCCTCCTAATGTGTCATTAGGAGGTGTTAGCTAATTTGACACATTAGTCTTTCCATTTTATTTTCCAAGCACTTTCATATTGTCATTTACTTAATTGTCATTTATATTCTTGCCTTTAATTTCAAGTAAGTCTCTTAATTTTGTTGTTGAATCCTTAATTTTAATCAAGTTTTATATTAATCTCTCCTTCTACTTTTCTTATTTTTCTTAATCTTTATGCTTATTATCTTATTGTCAAGCTTATTTGATCTATTGTTATGTTTTTATGTGTTTGATTATGTTAGCTTATTGATTTTATACCTGAAATAAAACAGCTAACAACAAACACCAATCTGTATTGGCTTCATGATTTTTAGCAAATCACCAGCTATTAACGGATTTGATAAATTCTTTACCAGTTAGTCGTACACTATAGAATAGCCAATACTTTATTCACAAAGAATAAGGTGTAATGAAAACCTTACAATTTTTGGTAAATTGTCAACCATCAACGGATTTGATGAAGTCTTTACCTAGTACCGTTTGTCTAGGACTAGCCAACTCTTTGTCTCGAAACAAGGTGAGTTAGAACCATATAGTTTTTAGAAAACTATCAGCTTTAAACGGAATTGATAAGTCTTTACCACAAACCGTTTGCTTTTGCACTAGCCAGTTCTTATGTGTGTTAGACATGGTGAACTGAGAACCATTTATGAAGTGTGACTGAAAGTCAAACACTTAAGATTCTTTCTCAGCTTCTTCCTCATCTTTCAAATCCTTGATTTGTTGTTTAACCATTCTGATCAACTCCAAAGCATCAGTAGACTCTTCTGTAAATTCTAATTGTTGTTCTAACATCCTTTCCAACAATTTTCTTTTGAAGGGGTAAGTCTTCTCTTGCAGCATATAATACGTAACATCATCTACATCCAAAATATGCAAACCACATGACCTGTAATATCTCCAGTAACTAGAAAACTGATCCTCTAATACCTTCAACATTTCTTGATCACATTCGTGTGGCTCATACATAAAGAGAAATTCCATATATAATAGTGATACTTCAGTTTTACCTGCACTGGCTTCTTCAACTAACCTTACAAGATCTTGAATATCTCGTCTCTCAAGAATGTGAAGAATATCTTCCAAAAGTATGAATATCCTTTTTGTGCCATCATATCTCTGAATTCCATGAGCTTCAAGTCCTTGATCTGTAGAGTAAATCCACTTAACAATGGATGCTCTTTTTCCAAAAATCTCTGTATCAATACATTGATCTTCAAATTTCACAATCTTCAAGTACTTCCTTAAGCTCTCATCATCATCACTATCTTCTGTTGTAGTTTTAGCTCTCTTAGCTTTCTTCTTTAGCTTTGTTGATCTATTTCTTTTAACACTCTTAGAAATTCCTTCAAGTTCTGTTGAACCCTCTTCCAAGCTTGTATGTACCGTCTCCTCAGTATGTACTGTTGACTATGTATGTACTGCTTGTACATTTTCAGTCTGAGCAATACCTTGAGTTTCAACTCCTATATTCATCCTTTGAGCAGTCTCTTCCTCCCTTGAACTTACTTTCTCCTTTCTATTCTTCCTCACATAAGTGGTCTTGATAGGTGGAGATGTACTTGTAGGTTCAGCAGTACTTGGCTCAATTCTAGGAGTACTACCAAATTGTCTTTGTTGTTGCAGATGTTTCTTGAATTCTTCAACAGCTTTCTTGTCTGCTTCAGATCCAATCTCAACAAAATTCAATTCAGTCCTCTTACTTTGCTCATACAAAGTCTTGATTTCTTCAAAATTCTTCTTGACCAGCTGAATATGAGTAAATCCTTTTACTTTCTTTAGAAAGTATTTGATTTATAATCTGCATAGTAGTTGGAGGCTTGATATTTTCTTTCCTTCTCTTTTCAGCAAAGAATCTTTGTTGCTCCCTTACCAGATCATCAATCAATCTTGATTTCTCTTCTTCATCATATGCATCTTTTTCTTTAGCTATCAATGAGTCTGCAAGAAGCTCACTTGCATGTATCTCAGCTTGAATCCTGTCATACTCTTGTATGTTCCATTCTTGCTGTATCCTTTTAGCTTCTAGAAAATTTTGCTTTGCTGCAAGCTCTTCCTGTAATTTACTTTCACGAATTTGTGCTTGCATTCTATAAGCAAATTCCTCATCATGGTCTATTTGATTAAATCTGTACATGACTTTGTTTATATCATCATCTGAATCACTTTCATCTTCAGATTTTGACAATAATTGCTTCTTCCCCTTATACTTTGGATTTATCTTAGGTAGCATATTCTTCAGTTTGGCAGCTATGTTGGGTCTACTAGAAGTAGATCTTGCAGCCTGTCAGGACCGGTGAATGACTTCTGTAATCACAAGTCAAATCACAAAGAGACTCTATACATAATATGAATGTAAAATATAAATATAATCAAGAAGAACAGAATAACTATAAAGACTTGATCCTTTCTAAGGATTTATTATATTGATAATGACTAGAACTACGTTTTGTGAAGGTGTCTATAACCCTTCTGCCTAAGGTTCCTTTTATACTAGAAGGAAACCCTAATACAACATTAAAGAAAACGTGTAAAACTGATATGCATATCCTTTCCTACCATATCTCATGCATATCCTAACAGAATATTAAGTAAATAATAATGTTTGACTTCGACTAGGACCAGGAGCAGGACTTGCTCCTACTACTACTAGGACCAGGAGGAACTACATACCTCCTAGTCTACCTATTACATTTAACTATTACAATGGTCCTAACAATCCTCCCCTAAACTTGAATTTGACCTGTTGAGTTCAAGTTTCCTGGAAAACGTGCAAAGAAAGCCCGAGGATTGTATCAGCAAAACAAATAGCAGCATCAAAAAGATAAGAATCAGAGTAACCGCCGCAACATGAAACACTAGAAGCTTCTCCAAAGCTTGGAACAAATCAGCATCGTGTTGAATCTTTTCAGCAACATGAGCAGATTTGATGAGCCTTTACCAAGTAGTTGCTCGCTCTTGGGCTAGCTAGTCATTCTGGTGGAATAAGCATCACCCTGGGAGACTAGAACCCATAAAAACTCTTAGAACGTGAATCAATGGTGAGTGGGAGTACCCTGATGATTTTAGGCAAACCATCACAGCCGTCAACGGATTTGATACGTCTTTACCAGAAGCCGTACCCCTCTGGACTTGCCAACTCTTAGCAATGAAGCATCGGTGAGTTGAACACCCTATAGCTTTAAGCAAGCTATTACAGCTATCAACGGATTTGATAAGATCTTTACCAAGAGCCGTACCCCCTTGGATTAGCCACTTTTCAGTCCAAGACTATGGCAAGTGAAAACCATCCAGTTTTGGGTAACCTGGCAACCATCAACGGATTTGAGAATCGCACCAGGAGCCGTACCCTCAAGGTGAATCAACTTTTTCTTGTCGATTAGACATGGTAAGTTGAGAACCATTTGTCGTGTGGACCACGTCCAACACCAAGTGAAGCCAAATATCAGTACAAGCACAAACCAGGAACCAGAACCCACAATGTGAAGCAGCCAAGGGATATTATTCACAAGTATAAAATCCAAAATGTGTTAAAAGTATAAGCAGATATTATATAAAAAGTATGTTTTTTTTAACTATAAAGAATGAAGTTCACCAATCACTTTACATATTGGTGAAAAGAATGAGAATAAGAACAAATGAACAAAAATACAAAACATAAACACTTACAACCCAATCACATCACATACCAGAAGCAGCCTTCTTATCGGCTATCAACCGCGCCTGAATACCTTCCACCAATGTCGTGGCCATAGAGGACTCATTTCCTAATGGAGCATTAGAAATTTGCAAATGAGTAGCCAACATCGCCTCCATTGAAGAAATTGTCAAAGGATAATCCACATCAGTCAGCATAAAAACCATATGACCAGATTCTAATTCCAACATATGAACACCACATCCAGCATATAGGTTCCAGCGCTGAATCACCCATTGCATTTGATCCTTCCATATGCCCGAAACAGGAGCATTAGGAGTAGCATCCAACATCAGCTTAAGATCAACCCAGATACGCCGACTAGGCCATGAAGACACAGCCATTGGGTCAAAAGGCATGCTAGAATCCACAAGGCCATACAACACCATAAGATCCATACGGTCAGCCCACGATAACACACCCTGCAAACCCGAAGCCAAACGCACAGACCCATCACTCAAAGTAATTCTATAGGATACTACACCAGGAAGAGTTGTGGAACGCTCAACCGTGTAACCAGTAATATTCCCATTCCCCAACGGCAAGTCAGAATCGCTGTCAGAAGCGGCATCAATCAAATTCTCAGGATCACGTTTCTCAAAAGGGACTGTCTTACCACGGCGAACACGACGAGCTTGTTTCTGTCGAAGCGAACGTCTAGGTGTGGGATCACTAGGTGTGGGTTCAACCTTTACCTTAACCTCAGCAGCAGCAGTGGGAGCAGGAGAAATAGACTCATGAGTTTTCCCACCCGTAGGATCAATAGGAGCTGCATCAGAAGTAGGAATTTGTTGAGTTCCAGTAACCGGTGGTGATGGAGATGGCAGATCAGGTGTAGCAGCAGTAGTTGTGGTGGTAGCAAAGGTGGTGGTTGGAACATGTGTGGTGGTGGTGGTGACAGGTGTGGTGGTAGAAGCATGAGTGGTGGTGGTAGCAACAAAGGTGGTGGTAGCATGACCAGCAGTAGAACCCAAAGGAGCAACCAAAGGAGAAGTAGAAGTACCAACGGAAGTAGCAACAAAACCAGATGGACTAGCAGCAGAACCAGGAGTGGGAGAAGATGAAGGACCAGTAGAAGCAGCAGGGGAAGAAGAGGTCACACCACGAGGATGGTAAATAAATCTTTCCGGAATTGGTTGACTCTGACGCTTAACCATATTTTCATAAAGTGCCTTGAGCTCATCAAAAGTCAAAGCCCGAACCCGGTCCCACTTCCAAGGAGCATTAAAATGAGCAGCAGACTGATATTTCACATAACGTTGCATCTGCTTGCGCTCCTCAGTCCGAGATAAAGGTCTGTTCTTTCTCTTTTCCCTAAGTTGTGCAGCAAGGACCAACTGGTGCTTACGCATCAATACCATAGCTCTCGGAATACAATTGTGCTCATCAACATCGTCACCCAAAAGATCTGTAAACTGAGCATAATCCCGGGTGAGAACAGTCAAAACTTGCATCCATTCACTATCACTCCAATGCATGGCATCGTGCTGAATTTGTTCATGCCTCCGCTTTCGAAGCTCTTCTTCAGCAGCCCTCTCAGCTTCATCAATCTCGGCTTGAATCCGACGAGCAGCCTCCTCACCTAGCCTTTCCTCTTCAAGCTGGCGACGGGTACGCTTGCGAGATGGAGATGGAGCATCAGTCATTGGGGCCTTGCCCTTCGAATCATGAGAGGGACCAGCATTGGAACCAGCAGCAGGATCAGAATCACCACCCATAGGAGTGGGAATAGCACCAGGAGAAGGAACATTGGAGGATGTCGGAGGAACCGGCAAATCATCATAAACTTTATCAGCAAAGGCAACCTTTGCCAATAATGTCAAACCATCCTCAACATGCTCCGTACCCTCCTCATCAGAATCTGAATGGATCACATGCTTCTTGCGGCGCCGTTGCTGAGTTTCCAAAGCTTTGATGCGATCAGCCAGAGGAAGAACAAACTCCCTAGTAAGTTTCCTGTGTTGGTTCAAATCAGCTTCCAATGAAATCATCCGCTCATGGTACCTGCGCATAAGATCAAGCAAAGACATAAGTGTAGTAGGCTCCTCCGCCTGCCCACCAAGAGAACTTGGGTCAGGGAAAGCGTCATTGGAGCCCGATGCAACAGACGGGTCAACATGTGGAGTACTAGCACCAAACGGTTTATCAGTCGAGTGTGGAGCAGGACTAGGAGGTGGAGTCTCCACAAATGGAGACTTTTGTGGGACTGAAGAAGGACCAGCCTTGGAAGGAGATGGTTTTTCAACCACCACCTCCTCAACCAGCTCCTCCTCAACCACATGAGTGGCACCAGTAGTAGGAGCCTCCTCCTCCATGGGGTCATCATCAATCACAACAAACTCAGGAGCCTCCTCCTCCTCACCCATAGGACCCTGAGCCAATCCCAACATGGCCTCAGTCAGGGGCCTCCATTCCCCAGTAAACCTAATGACCATATTGTAATACACTTTTGCTGTAAGCTTAGACGGCACATGCTCAGTCCTATCACGAGGAATGCAAACTAGTATTTGTTGAAGAAACCTAGGGTACATAAGAAACTTCTTTCTCGAACCAGCATTAGACAGATTACTAACCATCCCCTCAAATAGATAATGAGAAAAGTTAAAAACTCTACCCTGGGCTAAGCAAATAAGACCAGTAGCCAAAGGAGTAGGGAAAGCATCCCAACTCCCAGACTTGGGACTCATACAATGGATTAGAAAGTGGACCAGAAGCTTCCATTGGAGGGAAAACCTATTTTTCTGGAAGTTAAACTTCCCCCATGTTCGTATCCTAAAGCAGCCATCCCCTCCAATACCTCCAAATTAGGGATGGATTCAACACCACCCTCATCCTGAAGATGAAGGGAAGAGCGAATAGAAGCCTCCGTCACCACATATGCACGTCCATCTATAGTAGCATGGAGTGCACGTGGACGACCAACCACATTCACAAGTCGAGCAAACGCCCAAAATTGACGAATAACACTATCATATATGGTGGGACAAACCGTAAATGCAAACCTTAGGTTGGAAGCTTCAATGAAATCCAGAATGTCAGCAAAATGTTCACGATGTGGACCATCACCCAGATAAGCAACTCGGTTGTGAGCAGGTTGGTAAGCAAGAGCAGCCATGGATCTTGATGAATTGATGGAAGAAGGATTGTGATTAGGGTGGAGATAGTAGGAGCGGTTTTGTGTGTGTGTTTATTGTAATGAGTGAGTCAAGGGTGTATTTTGACCATAAATAAAGAAAATGGTAACTGTTCATCGACCCCTATTAATGAGGGGTTGCCCTTTCAAATTAACCATAATTACATAGTAACCACTTGCCCTTTTTAACATAATTACCAACTCCCAATTAACCATGCTCAATTAAAAATGTAAATACCAGGATTGGGAGCGTTGACCAAAAGTCAAAGCACACAATGGTCAGACCAGGAGCAAAACGTGATTAACGAAGGACAAAAGGAATGAACAGTATCCCAGACCAGTACCAGAAGCCAATTACCACTTGATAAGGAAGGATTTTGAACCACCAAAAGCCAACCAATTATAACTAGAAGCTGACCAAAGAGGACCAGAAGCCAGTCATGTAAGGCCATATCCACCAGAAGTGAGCAAAATCCTCCACCAGAAGTACCACACACCATCAGAACCAATAAAATATGTTGTTAAAATCTATCAATACGTTAGTCTGTTCTAATATGTACACAAAGCCTCCCCTTAGGCTTTGCCTCCCCTCAATCCTAGATCTCAAGGATTGACCATCCCAATATGAACCACCAAGTGGTTAAACCGAGGACCATCAAAAGCTTTAGTCAGCAAATCAGCAACATTGTCATCCGTATGAACTTTAAGAACCTGTATCAGCTTCTTCTCATTGGCATCCCGTATAAAATGATGCCAAATTTCAATATGCTTCGTCCGCTGATGAAAAACAGGATTCTTCACAATGCAAATAGTGCTTTGATTGTCAATAAAAATTTTGGTATTCATAAAATTGAAACCATAATCCAACATCTGATTTTGGATCCACAAAACTTGTCCACAACAACTAGCAGCTGCAAGGTATTCAGCTTCTGTTGAAGAAGTAGCTACTATTGTTTGTTTCTTGCATTGCCATGATATAAGTCGACGACCCAAAAACTGACAACCACCAGTAGTAGACTTCCTGTCATTATTAGCACCAGCATAGTCAATATCACTATAGGATTCTAGAACAAAAGGTGATTCTCTAGGATACCATAGACCCAATTTAGGTTGAGCCTTGATATACTAGAAAATCTTCTTCACTGCATTTAAGTTCGAAACCGTTGGAGTCACCTGGTGTCTAGAACAAGCACTTACTGCAAACATGATGTCCGGACGTGATGCAGTCAAATACATGAGGGAGCCTATCATAGACCTATACATGTGTACATTGACCGGGGGTCTGGCTCATTCTTTAGTTTGATTTTAGCAACTTCATAAGGAGTTGTTGCGGGTCTAAGAGGATCCATGTCAAACTTCTGAAGAATCTCATGAACATATTTGTCTTGACTGATGAAATCCCATCCGATTGTTGCTTGACCTGAAGACCAAGGAAGAAAGAAAGTTCTCCCATCGCACTCATTTGAAATTCGCCTTTCATCAAGTGTTCAAACTCATCACACCATTCCTTCCTAGTAGAACCAAAGATAATGTCGTCCACATAAACCTGAACAAGGATAATGTCCTTGGAATTCCTTCGAAGAAATAGTGTTTTATCAATAGTACCCCTTCTATAGCCATTCTTTAACAAGAAAGTTGAAAGACGCTCATACCAAGCTCTAGGAGCCTGATGTAATCCATAAAGAGCCTTGACCACCTTGTAAACTTTCTTGGGATGAAGTGGATCTACAAAGCCCTTAGGTTGAGTGACATACACCTCCTCGTCAATTTTGCCATAGAGAAATGCACTCTTGACATCCATTTGAAACACCGTAAAGCCCACATAAGAAGCAAAGGCCAAAAACAGACGAATGGCCTCGATCCTTGCAACCGGAGAAAAAACTTCAGTGTAGTCAATGCCCTCAATTTGAGTATGGCCTTGTGCGACAAGCCTAGCTTTATTCCTTACGACAATTCCCCGTGCATCCTTCTTGTTCTTTAGAATCCATTTGGTATTGATAGCTGTCTTTCCATCTGGTAAGTCAACCAGAACCCAAACATTCTGAAACAAGAATTGCTGCATTTCCTCCTGCATAGCCTCCACCCAACTTTGATCCTCAAGAGCATGAGAAACAGACCTAGGTTCCACCTGTGAAAGAAAACAAGCAAACAAACAGTGTTGAAAGTCCGTATGATTATTACGCTTTTGATCTTCAATATAGCCCACAAGAGCATGATGATCAGACGAGGCCTTCTGCTGCATTCTGCGTGTCTTGACAGTAGAACCAGGATCTCCAATGATTTGAGTGGTAGGATGATCTTTATGTGATTGCAAGACTGGATTGGAAGAAACCTCCACTTCTGGTGCCAAGTTATTGAGATCACCAACAAAGTCAGCATCATATGAAGCATTGTGAAAAATCCCATCTACTGGTTGTTTATGAATATCATCCATCTTGGTAGAAGACTGCTTTTGATGGTTCCCCAAATCAGAAGGACTAGAGAAACGAGTATTGGAAGCAGACTCACTAGCCGGAGTACCAGTAGGTGATAAGCTAGCACTAGGAGCAGAAGCTGGAGTACCAGGAGCAACTTTGTCAGTAGGCTCAACCAAGGGAAACTCAAAACTACCTTGAGCAGCTGCTTTAGTAGCTTCTTGTTGTTGTTTGAGAAGAGTGTCAAGAGCTACTTGGGAATCCTGTACATCCAATGGAGTTGCATCACTAGGAGGAGTAGGAGAAACTGTGGTGGAATAGGATGGAACCACAAAAATGTCATCCTCATCATCTGAATCAGAAAGACTAGAAGGAACACCAGTACTAGAAGTTGCAAACACTTGTGGTCCTGCATCATGGTTAGTTTTGAAACGAAAATATCCTAACGAATCACTAAGATAATCAAGATCCAAATACCATTCTGGACCCTTGCCTTGGATGTTTGACTTCTCCTCAAAATACCTGAGATTAATAGTTTCAATGATCCGCTTGGCTTGAAGATTGTAGACACGATAAGCCCGAGAATGAGATGAATATCCCACAATGTATCCTTCATCTTCCTTGCCATCAAACTTCCCCAAATAGTCACTAGTATTCAGAATGGTGACTGGACACCCAAAAGGCTTCAAATGAGCAATATTTGGAACTTTGCCCGTGAGCAGCTCATAAGGAGTCTTCTTGTGAGGATTGGTAATAGAAACCCTATTCAAAACATAACTTGCAGTATTAACAGCTTCTGTCCAGAACATGGTTGGAAGCTTGGAATCGGCAAGCATAGTTCTTGCTGCTTCTATTAGTGTCCTGTTTTTTCTTTCTGCCACACCATTCTGTTGAGGAGTCCTTGCAGCACTATAATCTCTTTTGATGCCCTTAGCATTGCAAAGTGCGATGAGGTCTTTATTTTTAAACTCGGTTCCATTGTCGCAACGAATACCTTTAACTTTCTTAGACAACTGGTTCTCTATCAGGGTAAGAAAATCTCTAAGAATTGAGTAGGTCTCACTCTTGGCAGCCATGAAGAACACCCACATAAACCTGCTATATCCATCAGTTACACCAGACAGAATTGCTTGTGGTCAATGCTTCTAATGGAAGTAGGACCAAATAAGTCCATGTGTAGTAGCTGCAATGGTTCAGTAATAAGACTAAGAGCAGTAATGGCCTTGAAGGATGCTTTGTGCTGTTTGCCTTTGCTGCAGGCAATACAATTTATATCATTTCTAAACGTCTTGGGAGGTAATCCAGAGACCAAATTCATATTTGCAAGTTTGTGAATGGTCTTGAAGTTCACATGCCCCATCCTTCGGTGCCATTTAGTGGCTTCATCTTCTGAGGCTTTAGCAACTAGACATGCTAGTTGACCAGTAGGGTTGACTTCATTCAACTTGATGCTATAGAGATTGTGTCTTCTAGGGATTTTGAGTAGAACTTGTGAGTCATCCGGAAGCTAAAAGTCTTTGGAAAGCACAAGTGCATCAGTATCGGTGAAGAGAACAAACTGCTTCTTGTCACAAATCTGAGAGACCGATATCAAGTTGAAGTGCTGAAGTGCTTCCACATAGTAGACATGCTCAAAATTTAGATTAGGAGTCTTTATCGTCCCTTTGCTAGTGATCCTGCCTTCACCCCCACCAAAATAGACCTTGCCTCCATGAAATGGTACAAAGTTAGAGAGAAGACTTTTATTTCCTGTCATGCTTCTGGAGCAACCACTATCAACAATGCCTAGACTAGGATCTTGGTATGGAGTAACCTACAACAACAAGTTAATAAAAATGCAAAAGTTAGTGTCTTAAGGGGACCCAAGCCTTTTCAGGTTTGAGCCTGCCTTGTGGATCTTTAGAAGAGTGCCAAGAAGATTGATGAGATCCACCGTTGTTCCTTGGTTGCCAATGCATCATTTGGGTATTATTATTTGACCAAGAACAACCTGCTGAGGGCTTAACAGTAGTTCCCGAATTTCCCAAACCAAAATACATGTGGTCCAAATTATGTGGATATATTGGATTAAAATTTTGAAAATAATTACTGGTGGTTTGGAATCCAAAATTACTCCAATAATCAGAAGCTAAAGGAGAGGACACTCTAGAAGAAGTAAACGTTTGAGCACTAGGATTAAGTCTTCTAGAAGCATATGGGGCAGCTCCTGGTGGACCAGGAGCAGGAAAAGCATGATTAATAGAAGCATGTGTGTCATAATAATCACAATCTTTAATTAAATGAAAGGCACTGCCACAAACAAAACATGTTTTGAAAGACCTTTTATTAGAATGAGATTGTTTCATACTGCCTACTTTATTACACACAATTCTAGGAGAAACATTCTTCCTACGACTCAATAAACTAGGACCAGACACACTTGACATAACAGCAACTCTTTCTTCACACTTCCTAGCACCAGTAGCAGCATGTTCATTCAACTTGGAACTTGTAGGTCTTGACTCTTCACTTGAA
The DNA here is from genome assembly GCA_025667525.1 of Glebionis coronaria. NCBI lineage: Eukaryota > Viridiplantae > Streptophyta > Magnoliopsida > Asterales > Asteraceae > Glebionis > Glebionis coronaria. Next base: position 608,939,607 of record CM046877.1, on the reverse strand, counting down.
CCACTAGATGCAGAGTCACCGACTTTGTCACTGAAAGTACATGAGACAAAGTCATTAGTATTAGTAGAACTTGTTGGGGACTCAAGCATCTGGGATCCATCCAAGTCATTATGCCATGAAGTGGGCATAAAAGTTCCAGTAAGAGGAGGAGGGACAGCATGCATTCCTGCTGCTGGTTTAAACCTATTGTAATTAGGTTTTCCCTCATCCTCTTTGTCGGCATCAAAGACACTTGAAAAAGATAAATCAAACACATCTTCTCAATCAATATATTTTTCAAATCCTAAGCCTCTTTTAGTTCTGCCAGACATGCTACTATCAATTAGTTTTGAAAGATTTTTAGGTGCCTTTTGCCATTTTTCAAATCTTAGCATTGTAGCATCTAGTTTTGCTTGCATCTCCTCTTTTTCTTTGATACTAGCATCTCTTACTGTTTCTGTATATTTAAGCATATTTGTCGTGTTTTCTAAATCAATGCTTAGTATCCTGATTTTATCCTCATACGCACGTTGTGTATCTTTTAACCACCTCTTTTGTTGTTCCAATGTGTTTAATGAAGCCTTATAGGCTTGAAACCTCTAAAAAATACTTATCATTTTGATCATTTACTTCATTAAATTGGGACAACAATGCTGAGTATTTATCATGACAGCCAAGAGGACAATGTTGTACCTGAGGTGAGATGCCCATAAGAGCAAACTCATCTGCTTCTTCTGCATCAGAGAGATTCCCAGCAATCATTGCAAACACGTCAGTTGAGGACTCAACTGATTCCAGAGTAGAAGCCTGATGATCATTCCAGTTTACCATAGAGTCAACAGATACCAGTGCCTTCTTGTCATCTTTTATCTCCTGAACCTTGAAAGCGGAGTACCTGCTCTTCTCCTGATCATTCTTGCTAGGGCACTCCCTTGCAAAGTGACCTTGTTGCTGGCAGTTATAGCATCAAACCTTGCTTCTGTCGAATCTTGCTGGCTCCCGAGGGTTGTAATTAAATTTCCTTCCTGCTTTCTTCTCAAACTTGTGAACCCTAAGAGTAAGCATGGCCATCTGCCATTTAAGATCCATCTCATCCAGGTCAAGTTTATCAACCTGTTTGAAGTCATCAAAAGCAAGTTGTTGTTCAGCATTAACATCAGCCACAAAAGAATGAAGAACGGCTTCGACCATACTACCAGACTTGGCAGTAGGATCAGGAGCAGAAGTATGCTGAACAGTATGCTGAGAGGAGACACTATTGCTTGGGCTACTTGCATATGACATGGGACTAGATGCCATAGAACTCACAAAGGCAGAATTAGCAGGAGTGGGAAAAGAGTCACTCGAAAATCCTCTCACATGAGGTTCGAAAGTTCGGAGCCTATGAAACAGATCATCAAAGTTGAGATAGTCAAGCCCACCTTTGGCTTTGAGAGAGATCACCACCTGATTCCATGAGTAGGGTAAGGCTTTAAGAAACCTTGCATTAATGTCACCATCATCAGGCTTTGACCGTAGTTGATTCAACTGGCTCAATATCTTCTGGAACCTATCATATCCTTGATGTAGACCTTCAGTTTCTGAGATTTTGAATTCTGTGAATTCATCTCTCAGCATGGATCTTCGCATTTTCTTTGACTCCTCATTCCCGCCAAACCTTGCTTTTATGCCATTCCAGATCTCTCTGGCATCATCCAAATGGTAGAAGTCACCCATGTGATCTTCAGGAAGGGATTGAAGCAAAATCGTCTTTGCTTTGACCTCCTTCTGAATAGCTACGATTTCTTCATAAGACTTAGGGTCAAGAAGAGTAATATTACCATTCTTGTCTTTTCCAGTAAGCTTCCTGCTGTTCCATTCAGAATTATCTTCCAAAGATCTTGATCAGTATTGGTGATCCACCATTCCATCTTCATTGCCCAGTTTTCATATTCACCCTTTTTTAGAAGAGGGAATTTACCATTCGTGTTTGAGACTGTAGCAAGGATCTGCTGAGGTTGCACAATTTTAGGAGTGCTGTCTTCTCCTGTTTGAGTAGAAGTTGAGGCAGACATGATAAACAAAACGTCAGTAATAAGAAAACTTGATTCTTCTTGTATAGAGACCCTTCCAGGCTCTGATACCACTTGTTGGGTCTACTAGAAGTAGATCTTGCAGCCTGTCAGGACTGGTGAATGACTTCTGTAATCACAAGTCAAATCACAAAGAGACTCTATACACAATATGAATGTAAAATATAAATATAATCAAGAAGAACAGAATAACTATAAAGACTTGATCCTTTCTAAGGATTTCTAATATTGATAATGACTAGAACTACGTTTTGTGAAGGTGTCTATAACCCTTCTGCCTAAGGTTCCTTTTATACTTCAAGGAAACCCTAATACAGCATTAAAGAAAACGTGTAAAACTGATATGCATATCCTTTCCTAACATATCTCATGCATATCCTAACAGAATATTAAGTAAATAATAAAGTTTGACTTCGACTAGGACCAGGAGCAGGACTTGCTCCTACTACTACTAGGACCAGGAGGAACTACATACCTCCTAGTCTACCTATTACATTTAACTATTACAATGGTCCTAACAAGCTACTTCTTCATTAGCTAACTGTTGAATGACTATACCTTTTGTAGGGTGTGAAGCGTGAACTTTCTTACATTGAGTTTGATCCTTTGTGGCAAGAACTTCTTGTTGTGTCTTTTTCTCTACTTCTGCTTGCTTAGTCTTCTCAACTAAATTCTTCTTTAAACCAAGTAGCAATTGGGCTAAAGTCTCATTTTGTCCAAATGAAATTTGACTTTCTAGTGAAGGATGATCACCAACGATACTTGCAATTGGCTTAGCAGTACTTGGGTCTTCAACAATGTCAGCAGTACTTGCAGTCGGCCTAGTTGGCTTAGGAGTACTTGGATCTTCAACAAAGTTGACTTCACCAGTATTAGACACACTTGTTTCTTCAATCACTTGTGTATCCCCAGATACTTTATCTTCCATAGAAGCCATCATATCAACTTGCACTTCTTTAGTCTTATCTGACTTATTGCTTTGTGGTGATGGATCAGGAAACTGATTAGAAATTTCGTCCAACTTCTCATAGAAAGCACTCCAATTAGCTTGAGGTGGTGATTGAACTGATGGTTCTGGCTGAGTTGCCAATGTTTCTACAACATGTGGCATCTCTGGTTGATTTACCAACTTTTCTTGAGCTTGTTCTTGAACTTGTGGTTCCTCTGGAGTAGGTTGTGGGTCTTGCTGTTGAATCTCCATATCTGAAGGTCCATCCACACCAGTCTCTAAACCAGTTCCATCTTTAAAAGTCCCCATTACATCTTCATCCAATTCAAAACTGATGTCATTTCCAGAGATCTTTGTTTGATTATCAGAAGAAGGTGGTTGTTCTTCATTATTCCTCCCTTGTTTGGTTGCATTCAGTTGCCTTTTTCTTGTAGTTCTTGAGTTTTTGCTTCTTAATTACAGATTTCTGAACAGATCTATATTGCCTCATCCAAGATGACACTTTGTTCCTTAACTTGAGTAGGCTAGCTTCTAATTCAGCAATTTTCTTGTCTTGAACAAGCTTATCTTTCTGCAACACCTGTACCTGTTGGGACAAACTTGTACACAAAGCAGTTAAATTTACAACATCCACCACCTCTGGTGCTTGTGCTTGTGGTGAACCACTAGCAGCAATAGAAGCAACAAGTGTGTGGATCATCTCATCAGTGTTTGGTGGAACACCAACATTGTGAGAAGAAGATTGTGAATCTTCTAGAGAGTGGGAGATCTGGTGAGAAGGAGTTTGCTGAGAAGCACTAGCATTGCTAGGTTCCTCACCTTCTTGATTGGCAGGTTGGCCTAACATATGAGCGAACAATGGTGTTACTGTTCCTATAAAGGCAGTGCCTTGTTTGGTCAAGAAAGAGAAAGTTCTCTTTGTGAATGAAGGAACATCCCATGTATCAGTTAATGCTGGTAGGTTAGGTATTTGGTCACTAACTAAAGCCTGAATGAATCTAGGATACATTAAAAACTTCTTAGTCCCTTCCAAATTCCTAGTCATGCCTTCAAAAATTAATTTTGAAAAATTAAAAACCCTGTTATTTGCTAGACAAATACCAGCAGATGCCAATGCAGCAGGTATTTGATCTAAAGATGTACTTTTTGAACTTAAACAGTGAATAATATCATGAAAAAGCAATTTCCATAGAGGTGAAAATAATGCTTTAAAGAAAGTAAGACTTTCCCTACCACCCCCATAGCCCATGGCTGCAAGGCCATCATGAATCTCTATATTATTAAGCATACTAAGTCCATTTTCGTCATTAAGTCTCAAACTTGCTCGTAGCAGTACCTCAGTGACATATATATTCCTATGATTTACCCTAGCCTTAATGCAAGGTTGATCAAAACGAGTACCTAACACAACAGTATCCCAAAATTGTTCAACAATGGGTATAGAGACAACTGGACTTACAGTGAGTGCGAAGCGAATATGACTTCGAGATAGGAAACCAAGCATATCATGGAAACCAAGAGAGTCATCATTCGTAGCAAGATTCGCAACCAAATTATGCTTAGAGATTACTTGTAAGGCAGCCATTAGTATTTTTGATGATCGAAAGATTAGAGAGAAGGTTATAGAATCAAGAGAGAGAAGTAAAAGATTTAGATGAATCAAATGTGTAATGTATTTAAGTAAATAATAAACCCAAGCGCGAAGAAACCGCCAAATTTACAAAAGAGACCCTTAACGGTACAACGGACATGTAGCGGTACATGGAACATAAGCGGTACTTGGTTTTGTGTTAGCGGTACTTGGAGTGACAACGGTACCTCACAATTTTGACCAGTTCATGCTTTCCACTAGACATGTAACCTCTTTTATCTTTTCTATAAACCTGCATAAACATCAAAAATACAAAACATAGACTATACAATAAAATTTATATAAAACTTGTACAACTATTACCTCCCCTCAACATATGCAGCATGTTATTAGTTAAGCATACCAATGTGTGTCACCAGGAATTCGAATCTCTTTGCGTCAAATGCCTTGGTCAACAAATCAGCTACATTGTTGTCTGTATGAATCTTCAAGACTTGAATAAGCTTTTTGTCATAAGCATCTCTTATAAAGTGATGTCTTATTTCAATATGCTTAGTATTGGAGTGAAATACTGGATTCTTGACAATGCATATAGTACTTTCATTATCAATGTAAATCTTGGTGTTCATGAAGTTAAACCCATAGTCCAACAATTGATTTTGAATCCAAAGTACTTGTCCACAGCAATGAGCAGCAGCTACATATTCAGCTTCACTTGTAGAAGTAGCAACAATGGTTTGCTTCTTACACTGCCATGATACGAGTCTTCTGCCTAGGAATTGACAACCTCCTGTTGTGGATTTCCTATCATGATTTGCTCCTGCATAATCACTATCTGAGTAAGCTTCCAATTCAAAGGTGGAATCTCTAGGATACCATAATCCTAAATTAGGTTAACTTTTAAGATATTTAAAAATCTTCTTCACAGCATATAGATGTGACACCTTTGGATGAACTTGGAATCTTGAACATGCACACACAACAAACATTATATCTGGCCTTGAAGCAGTAAGATACATCAATGAACCAATCATTGACCTATAGAGATGAATGTCAACATCTTATCCATGTTCATCTTTTGATAAAGATTTCTTGGCTTCAAAAGGTGTGCTTGTACTCCTTGTATCCATACATGAAAATTTCTTTAAGATTTCAGCAACATATTTATCTTGGCTAATAAATAATCCATCTTTCCTTTGTTTGACTTGCAGTCCCAAAAAGAAAGTTAATTCTCCCATAGAACTCATCTGAAATCTTCCTTTCATCAAAGCTTCAAACTCTTCACACCATGTCTTTTTGGTAGAACCAAAAATGATGTCATCAACATAGACTTGAACTAGAATGATGTCTTTGGCATTTTTCTTGATGAACAGAGTTTTGTCAATGGTTCCTCTCCTATATCCATGTTCTAGCAGAAAGTTGGATAAAGTTACATACTAGGCTCTTGGAGCTTGATGCAGACCATAAAGTGCTTTGATAACTTTGTAGACTCTATTGGGGAATTTAGGATCTACAAAACCTGGAGGTTGTGAGACATATACCTCCACTGAAATAGTACCATATAGAAAGGCACTTTTCACATCTATTTGATAGACTATAAATCCCATATATGATGCAAAGGCCAAAAATAACCTAATGGTTTCTATCCTTGCCACAGGTGTAAAAACCTCATCATAGTCTATCCCTTCTTCCTGTCTATAGCCTTGAGCAACACGTCTTGCCTTGTTTCTCACAACAACCCCTCTTTCATCCTTCTTGTTCCTGAAGACCCATCTAGTACCAATGACTCTTTTACCTGAGGGAAGATCCACAAGAATCCAAACCTTTTGTAGCTCAAATTATGTTAATTCTTCTTGCATGACATCCACCCAACTTTCTTCATCAAGAGCCTGAGCGATATTTTTGGGCTCTACTTGAGATAAGAAATAGGCAAACAAACAATGCTGAGTATCTTTATGATTTGTTCTCTGCTGTTGTTTGGCATAACTCACTAGTGCATGAGTTTCAATATTGGTTTGCAGTTGTCTTCTGGTTTGTACAACAGATTTAGGATCACCAATAATCTGTGTAGCAGGATGGTTATTGTTGACTTTATGAGTGGGAATAGAACTGACTGGAATTTCTGTTTCCATATTGTTGAAATCAGTTACTGCACCCTGCTCATCATAGGAAGCTTTGGAGAAGATCCTTCAGCTGGACTGTCATATAAGTCTTCATCGTCCAATGCTTGCAAAATCTCTTCTAGTGAGTCAGCAGATTTAGCAGATTTTGACTTAGCAGTACTTGCAAATGAAGTACCGCTAGGTATAGTATGTACTGCTGAGTGTTGTGACTCAAAAGACTCTTCTCCTGAATGCTTATTAGAAAATGTAGCATTCTTTTCTTGATCTTGAAGCCTCTGAAGCTCCTGGGAGGCTTGATCATCATTTGATGGCATGGTTTGCTTCTTGGGAGTTGCAGACATGGGAGTAATAGTAGGCATGTTTGGCACATAGATATGAACATCTTCATCTGATGAAGAAACATCTTCTTGAGTACCTACATTAGTTGCACTTGACTCCTCACTTGCATTGTTAGCTTGACAATCCTTTTGCAAAGAGTAGTAATCCATGGAGTTGGTTAGATAATCTAAATCAAACATCTAAGCATAACCTATTCCTGGAACATTGGGTTTATTTTCTAAGAAATTGACATGAGCATTTTCTTCAACTTTCTTAGTTGCCAAATTGTAAACCCTATATGCTTTACTTTGCAATGAATATCCTACAAGATATCCTGGATCAGACTTTCCATCAAACTTTCCCAAATAATCAAGAGTATTTAGTATGGACACATGACACCCAAAAGGTTTTAAATGACTTATGTTAGGCTTTACATTAGTCAAAAGTTCATAAGGTGTTTTGTTTTGAGGCTTAGTCACTAGGACTCTATTTAACACATAACATGCAGTACTGATTGCTTCTGCCCAAAAGGTATTTGGCAAAAGTGAATCAGCCAGCATAGTTCTAGCAGCCTCAATTAATGTCCTATTCTTCCTTTCAGCTACTCCATTTTGTTGTGGAGTTCTAGGATTACTAAATTTTCTCTTAATTCCTTTAGACCTACATAATTCATCAAAATCAGCATTCTTAAATTCTGTTCCATTATCAGTCCTAATGATTAAAACCTGTTTAGTGAACTGCTTTTCAACTAAAGTGATAAAGTCCTTTAGTAATTCACTTGTTTCACTTTTAAGGGCTAAAAAGAAAACCCAACTGAATCTACTATAATCATCAGTTATGACTAGACAAAAGGTCTTATGGCTAATGCTTCTAATAGAATCTGGACCAAATAAATCCATATGCAAGAGATGCAAAGGTTTTGTCATAGTGTTTACAGTCTTGGTCTTACAAGAGGCTCTATGTTGTTTTCCTTTTTGACAAGCAGCACATGTGAAATCATTTTGAAAAGATTTGTTAGGTAGACCTCTAACCAAATTCCTTTTTACTAATCTATTAAGATTCTTGAAATTCACATGACCTAACCTTCTATGCCATAAGTTTGACTCATCTAAAGAAGCCTTAGCTAGCAAACATGTAATACCACCTGTTGGAGTAATAGTATGAAGATTAAAGGTGTATATATTTTCTTGCCTGGGTACTTTAAGCAGTATCTGAGATTCCTTGGGCATATCAAAGTCTTTGGACAACACCAAGCAGTCTTTGTCTGTGAATAGCACCTTGTTCTTCTTATCACACATTTGTGATACAGAAAAGAGATTGAACTCATTCAATTCTTTTACAAAGAAGACATCTTCAAATTCCAACTTTCCTGTGTTGATTTTCCCTTTGCCAGTGATTCTACCTTTGCTACCCCCAAAGGCTACTGGTCCTCCTCTGAATTCTTAAAATTCAGCAAGAAAATCTTTGTTCCCTATCATGTGTCTTGAGCATCCACTATCTACAATTCCTTTATCTTTTAATTCATCAAAGAGATGCCCCTGCACACAAATAGAACTTATTAGTTTTTAACAGGGACCCAAGCCACATTTGGCTCGGATCTTGTGGGACCTACACATTTAAGAGTTTGTACTGAAGCATTTCCAGTAATGCTACTTTTACTCTTATACTTCATGGTTTCATTTATGTAGTCAAATTCATAGGGTGACTCTATGTGCTTTGACTTCTTTGACTTAAGTACTGCTTTAGCGGTACTTGCTTTAACACATGGTATATCTCTTTTAGGAACCCACATTTGTACTGGTTTGTTCTTGTCCTTACTTCTAGGTGTTTTAACTTTTTCAAAAACTTTCTTAGAAGTCTTGGATAACATTGGTTTTATAGACATTAAACCAACAGTACTTGAGTTTGGTCTAGCAGTACTTGTAGATTTAGGCTTGCCGGTACTTGGTTTACCAGACTTTAAGGATACAAGTCCTTGCTTCATAAGTACTGCTCTAGGAACAAAACTTTTGGTAGGATTATTTTTAACCTGTTTAACTACCCTTGTGTGATCAAACTTAGGTTTGTCATCTTTAAGTTTCTGTTTTCTATAACCCTGTGCATTTTTCCCATTACTGTTTTTCATGACCCTTTGTGTAGCCTTCTGTATCACAATTTTATCTTCATGTAATGTACAGTCTTTGATAAAATGACTTAGACTACCACAAACATAACATCCTTTTCTTCTTAAAAAAGACCCAAAAGGTTGTTTTGACTTTACTTTTTCAAAACCTAGCCCACCCCTTTTGGTTTTAGTATGTTGTTCACTGTTTTCCAATATCTTGCTAGGAGTTTTTACCTGCTTGGGAGCAGAACCAGTCTTAGATTCCTCAGAAACAAAGTTGTTTATTAAAGGTGGATAAACAATATTCTTGGTCACATCAGTATTTTCTTGAGACACAGTACTAGAGTTAAAGACATTATTAATCTTAGGTTCTTCTAACTCTATACTAGTATCATTACAATAGGGCATGAAAATTCCTGATACTGGTGGAGGAACTGCCTTCATTCCTTCAGCATATCTATCATTTTCAGGTGTATCATCTACCTCACTAGAACTATCAAAAATCCCGTTTGATAAGTCCTTGTTAGTTAAGGTTATCCTAGGTTGATCCTCAATATATCCTAGGCCTGTTTTATCATAATACCTCATTTGTGAATTAATCAATTTTGCCAATCCCTTAGAGGATTGTTGCCAATGACTAATCACTTCCCTCTCTTTACAAAGATTGGTTTTTAAAGCTTCATTTTCTGAATTTATTTTCAAAAGTTGTCTTTCAAAAGCTTTTATTTCCACATCTTTTTCCCTCATTTGAAGAGTCAAAATCCTTATTTTCTCTTCATAGTTTTGTTGAGCCTTTTTGTACAAAACTATGTTATCTTCTAGCTTAACAACACCCCGTTTGAAAGCCTCTACTTCTATAGTGCATGTGTTAACCTTTTGATACTGTTCCTCTAGTTCTACTTTAAGACTATTAAATTTAAGAATACAATCTTTAGAACAAGGGTGTACCTCAGTATCTTCATGGGAGAGAGCCATTAATCCAAGATCTTCTTCTTCTGCCCAATTCACCACTCCATCTACAGTAACCAATGCTTTGGTTCCTTTAGGACTCCTGGTGTTTCCTTTTGGAAAGCTTTCAGTTATTCTTGGACTGGTTCTATAGCTGTTCTTGGACTTCAGATTGCTAGACTCAGCTTTATCTCTATTGCATTCGCTTGTAAAGTGTCCATTTCTTCTACAGTTATAGCATTCAACTTTAGACTTGTCATATCCTAATGGCTCATTAGGATCAACAGTCATTTTACTTCTAGTCTTCTTGAAGAACCTAATAGATCTTACTGACACCATAACAGCTTGCCATTTAAGATCCATCTCTTCAACATCAGCATAATCCATTTGGAACAAGTCATTAAGAGTTAATCTTGGCCTGTTGTCTTGTCCAGCAAAGAATGAGAAGGCATCATTGTCACTAAACAATGGTGAAGTCCTTCCATGTGGATTTTGAGAGATCATTGGACTACATTCAATACTTTGTGGGTAAGTACTGCTTGTAAGTCCTCCAGCGGTATTTGTGAAGTATGTACCGCTGCTAGATCCACTACCGGTATTTTGAAAGTAAGTACCGCTGTTCCCATCTGACACAAAAGCCAAATTAGACTTTGAAGCAGTTGCTGTCTTTACTTCAGTGCCTTTCACATCCATCTCATATGCTCTAAGATTGTTGTAGAGATGATCAAACGGAATTGTTTCCAAATCATCTCTTGTGATGAAGTGCATAGCCGTTGCTTTCCACTCTAGTGGAACACTTCTTAAGAATTTTAGATTAGCTTCTTCATTACGGATTACCTGTCCATAAACTGCTAACTGAATAAACAACTTGCTGAACCTTCCATATCCACCATGTATTCCCTCCATACTTGTAATTGAGAAGTTACCAAATTCTTGCTTAAGAACAATCTTCTTGATTTTCTTAGATTTGTCATTGCCTCCAAATCTAAGTTTTATAGCATCCCACATAGCTTTGGCCTCTTTATAATGATGAAAGCTTGGTAGAATGTCTTCAGAAAGAGCCATAGCCAAAGCAGTTCTGGCTTTTCTTTCTCTGATATCTGCTTATATCTGCTCAGCAGTCACAGCAGGTAGTGTATAGCATGTACGTCTAGCAACCAGTGTAGCTTCTTTGGTGTGTTCCCATTCTTATTAACTTGCCACATAGTATGATCTGTGTGATTCAAGTAATGTTCCATCTGCATAACCCAAGTCTCATAATTGTTACCTTTGTGAACTAGGAGTTTAACAGCAGATAGAGTATGAGAAGGTGTTGGTGTAGAGGTAGCTACATCATTCACGAATTGAGCACCTTGTGCTGGTGCAGGATGCACAACTTGTGGTTGTCCCTGTGGAATAGGATCAGCGATCTGTGCATTATCCAAGTTAGCATTATCACCATCTGGTTGAGACATTGAGATTTGGTATGTGAGGAGTGTATGGGTTCGTGTTCTTCTTTTTCAGCGTTTCTCAACAAGCTCTGATACCACTTGTTGATCCCTTTGGTTGGATCTATATTCTGTTAAGAATTAGCATAATAGTTTGTAATCAAAGTAAAACACTTTGAGCACTCTTACAAACACTAAATAAGTTATGCGGAATCTAACTTATAAAGCACAGAAGAACATAATTACTTTTAACTATTCGATTCTCTTATTAATCGACTTGTATGAGGTACATGAAAGACATTGTACCTATGTTCCTTTTATAGAGTAAGGAACCCTAGAAAGCTTAGAATATTCTATAAAGAAAAACTATATCACAGACGATATATTATCAATATTCTAACTATTTAGGTATATCACATAAGATATACTTTAACTATAACTATGATATATCTTATACAAAGATATATTCGTCCTAATCATCATAACAATACTTACTTTATAAGTAGCAGTACTTACTATGTACCGCGTTAATACTAATGGTACTTACATAACACTAACAGTACTTGGAATATACTAACGGTACTTGACACTTAACAAATAATTCCCAACACCTTTTATTCCGAAGATTCCCTTTTCCCTGAATTTGTCATTTTTTCCGAAATTATTGCTTTTCCGAATATATGTCATTTATCTGAAAATATTTGGTATTCCGAATATTAGCATTTCTCTGAAAATCTTATTTTTTCTGAAAAAGTAAAAAGTTCTGAAAATAATTATTCCGAAGAAAATTCTGAAAACAAAAAGTTCCGAAAAAATTTATTCCGAAAAAAAAACTTGTGAAAACAAGTTTTCCGAAAAACTGAATATTGCGAAGAAATGGAATTTCGAAATGTACTGTAGCGATTGCGAAAAATTTGACATGTCGGCTTGGCGAGTAGCTTAGTTTCCCAAAAAAAAAAGGTGCCTGGCTGGCTGCTTCCAGCTAGCTTCCTGCTTGCTTGGTTCTTGTTCCGCAATTGTTTAGTTTAATCTGAAAGTTGTTCTGATTTATTTCTGAAAGTTACGTATTTTTAGTTGAATTTTTCGTCTAATTTTAAAATTAATATTTTTTCGTAAAATTCAAGTTTTATCTTTAATTTAGTACCCGCTTTAGGTTTTGCCTCGTTTAGCTTTAAAGTACCATTTTAGTTTTATTCTCTCCTTTTTCATTAAGTAACTTTATTTTCGAGTCGATAGTTAATTTCGTCTTTTAGTTTTATTTTTATTAATTGTTTCGTTTTAAATTTACGTTTTATTATTTGTTTCGCTCCTTTATTATTAGTTATTTGTTTTAATTTCTCGTCATTTACTTTTTAATCATTTATAGCTTTATTTACCTTGCCTTTTACTTTAAAGTTTTGCAATTTTATTTTACAACCCAACGACCAATCTATTTCTTTTTCACCAAAAACGACTGAGTCACACTTAAACCGATAGTCAATTCGAATTGAATCGAGACGAACAAAATTTCACATAGTAAAAATCAGTTATTAAATGGTGCATCTGCCGTCTCTTTTCGTAAGGATTAACGGTTTTCTGTGAGAGACGCGTTGAATTTTGGGATCCGTTCACTCGTGAGCGTTATTTTTCGTGTCACAAATTTTCAAAAATTCATAAAAATATTTTTTTTTCAAAAGTACAAAAATATTAAAAAACATATAAAAAGCATTTATTTTTCAAAGTTTTGCACCAAAAATATTTTATTTTTATAACTGTATTTATATTCTCTATTTCTTTGGTATCTTTTTCTTTTTCTTTTGCAGGTGTATGCGTACTAGATCTTCATCTTATTCTGAGCCCGAGACTCGTGAAGATTTAGATATGGCTGGTGTGCACAACAACAATAATCCACCCCACCCCAACATGAATAATAACAACAATGTTCCCCCACCCGACCTTCAAACGATGGAGGAGCTACGTCAACCTACGATGAATGGACGAGGAGGACCGATTGCGCCGATGCAAATCACGGCTCCAGAATTTTCGTTGAAGCATCACATGATCCAACAAGTTCAAAATACTTGTCAATTTCGTGGATTACCGGATGATGATGCCAACAAACACCTCGACAAGTTCATTACCGTTACTCAAAGCATGAAGTTGCCCGGTGTTACTATGGATTTTCTTCGCCTTCACCTATTTCCACACACCTTATCCCACCATGCCGAAAAATCGTTTGATCGTCTTCCGAAGAATTCAATTCATACTTGGGATGAGATGACTTAACGCTTTTTGTCGCGCTATTTTCCATCATCCATGGTCACGAGACTTCGGAATCAAATTAGTGGATTTACTCAACAACCCGATGAATCACTTTTTGATGCTTGGGAACGATATAATGTTTTGATCAATCGATGTCCAAACCACAACATGCTCCCCTTCACCTTAATTGATACTTTCTACAACGGTTTAACTTTTCGTGATCGTGATACGATTAATGCAGCCACCGGTGGCACATTTATGAAAAGAAGACCCGAGGAGTGTAGAGAGCTTATCGAGAACATGACTACTCATCACAAAAATTGGGATTCATCAGCATCTTCAAGATCAAACCCGAGAATCAATGTTTCTTCTACTTCTTCAAACTTAGATATCACCGAATTGACCCGCGCAATGGTCGAAATGAGCAAGAATATGCAACTTTTGGCTACAAATCAACAACAACAAGTTAAAGCTGTTGCACTTTCTTGTGAGACTTGTGGCGGTCCTCATTAATACACTGATTGTACTTCTACTCATGACAATCCGGAAAACGTGTATGCGGCTTATGGTAACTATTCAATGGAAAGCTATCAAGCCCGACCTCAAGGTGATCGTAACTTGCTAAGTTACCTTTCTAACAACTTTCTTTCACCCGGTTTTTCTCCTCAAAACCACAACCCCAAAAACTACAATACAAGCAATCCAAACCCACCTCGAGCTTCTAATCCTTATCACCCACCCGCTCAACAAACACCACCCATTAATCATGATGTTGAAGCTTTCATGAGGACCCAAGGAGAGCAAATTAAGAATCTGCAAAGCCAAATTATCAATTTGAAAGGAGATATCACTAAGCAAGGTAATGATATTAGATCCGAGCTTCGACATGATATACAAACCTCTTTTAGCACTCAAACAAATGATTTCAAGAATATGCTGGCTAGTTTCTTACCAAATACTCAACCCTCTACTTCGGGCTCACTTCCTTCAAATACCGTCACCAACCCGAGAGCGAATGTGAGTGCTATTACTACACGCAGTGGAGCAACTCTTGTAGGACCATCTACCCCTCCCCCAGTTACTCCATCTACACCTCCTCCACCACCATTTATCCCTCCTACTCCCACGCCTAGTATTAGTTCTCCATTACCGTCTCCACCTCTTACTGAAGTACCCAAGAAGAACCCTTCACCAACCCCACCTTCCACCTTTAAACCTTCAACATCTCAACCTTTACCTGTTACACCTTCCACCTATAAACCTAATATCCCTTATCCTTCTCGCTTAGACAAGGGAAAATTGCTCACCAAGGATGACATTCAAGTGTCGAACTATTTGAAGAAGATTTCAGGACTGACCATCACCTTTAGCCTTGTTGAAGCTCTTGCCCAAATGCCTAAATTTGTTAAGATGTTTAAGGAATTGCTTAATAAGAAGAAGAAGATGGCCGAGTTTGTTAATACTCGATTGAATGAAATATGTTATGCAGTCCTTCTTAAAGAACTTCCGGAAAAACTTGGAGATCCCGGTCGTTTTGTGCTCCCATGTACTTTTAACCAAACCGAAGAATTTACTGCCTTAGCCGATCTCGGGGCAAGTAGAAATTTGATTCCTTTAAGTGTTTGGAAAAAGTTATCATTACCCCATCTTACTCCAACAAAGATGACGCTTGAGCTTGCAAATCGCACTCTCGCTTACCCCGTTGGTATTGCCGAAGATGTGTTTGTTAAAGTTGGCACCTTCACTTTTCCGGTCGACTTTGTTGTTTTTGATTATGAAATGAACCCTCGTATTCCGTTAATACTTGGTCGGCCATTCTTGAGAACCGGAAAAGCCTTAGTCGATGTTGCTGAAGGTGAACTAATCTTAAGGGTCGGGAATGATGCTCAAGTGTTTAAAATGGGGAAGATCACAACAAAACCCAATGGAAGAGAATCAACAAATATAGTTAATGTGCTTGATGATTTTTTCGTCTACGACAATCCTCTATTCGATTCTTGCTATGATAATCCACCCTTCCAAGATGATGTGGATGATTCTCTCTCCAATTTAGATCCTCCACCAATTCATGAGTCTCCTCCAATTTATGATGACTATGATGATGATTCTAGTTCTGACATGGATGATTATGATGATTTTTCTTCTGAGTATAAAGACATGCCAACATATGATAATTTTCAGGATGTCGATACTCTTTCGAGTGATTCTTCACATGATGACTTTGCACCTACTTTTGATGAAGATCATCCACCAACAATGCTTGATCCTACTTTGGATGACTACTCATTTGAGGAAGATTTTGCTAGTTTTCTCAACACTTACTTCCCAAATGAGAGTGATTCTCCTCCTTTGGACTTTGATGATTATGTTCTTTATCCTCCTTTGGGTATGAAGAAAACCGTTTCCAAGGAGAAGAAGCCGGAAGACACTGATATCCGCAGTACTTATGTCTTGACACCTCTCTGTCCACCTTCTGAGGATGAGATTGTGAGATTTATGAGCGGATCCTCTTCAAGGTCTACTGAGCCCGAGTGTTATTTTCCCCAAAAGGAAACGGTGTTCGATCCCGATATTAAAATTTTCAAGCCATCTCAGTATCCATCTGATGAAATAAAAGGAAAGATTTTTGGAACTTTTGGAGATATACTTGCACCTCATCACCCTTGCTACCACCGTGCTCCATCATTGCTTCAGGGAACCTTGCCTAATCTTCTTCGACTTGCCTTGTTTGCCTTAAGCTTGTGCTACTTGATGGATGAAAACCATGTCTTTGATCCCGGTGGATGTGTTTCAAGTTTCTTCCTATGCTAATCAAGGTCGAGTCAGGCTCACGACTCGGTTAACAAAAACAAGCGCTTCTCGGGAGGCAACCCCAATATCTATCCTTTTTCTTCTGTTTTTATAATAAGTGTAGGGGGAGACCCTAGTATGTTTTTGTTGTTTTCTTTCTTATCATGTGTAGGGATTCGAGCTTTCAAAGATCCATTCTTGAGGACTTTTGACGACCCGTGATTCCGTGTTCCTGTCTTCCCGGTTTTATCCTAAACTCTTTTGATTCACTATTTTATATTCTTCAATATTAAAATAGGAATCACTTTAGTTGTCCTTTCCTTAGCAAGATTTAAATAACGTGCACAATGTCCTAAGTGTAGGGGAGTTTACTTCCACATGCTAAAACATTGAGGACAATGTTTATATTAAGTGTAGGGGGGACTTCTATCGAAGTTAAGTGGGCTTTTCCTTGTTTTTGTCCTCATTTTAACCGGAAAATTGATTTTTCGACATTTTTCAAAATTTTTAATCTATTTTGGCCTCCTAGTTTTACCTTTGTATAGTTATTTTCTTTTTATGCTAGAATAAATTTTTAATAAAGTGGTTTTAATTTTTCAACGTTGTGAATCTTTTGACTCAACCCGAGTTTACTTATCTAAGTTTACTCTAGCTAGTATCCTTAACGTGTTTAAGTCAAGTTTGCTAGGCTTTTATATAGGGAACTTTAAAACGCGAAAGTCTTAACTCTTACGGGTTAAGAACAAGAACTTTTCGCAAGTTCCTATAATTGATCCTAAAAAGTCGTTTATCAAGGGAACTTTAAAATGCGAATTCTAAACTTGAAAAAGTCTAAGAAGTTGCAAGATCCTATAGACGACTTGAAAACCCAAAACTTTGATTTAATAGGCTAAGCATCCACGAGTCTCATTCCTTGAGATTTTAAATTGTGGAGAACGAGAGATGATAGAGTCAATTATAAGTTTGGTATTCTTTCATGAATTTATGTGAGTTGATTATAAGCTTTTTCTCCCATCGCTTGCTAATAAATTTAATTGCAATAAATAAGGTTGTACGATTTGAAAAGTTACTTAGCTTCTAGCACAAGATCGTTTAAAAGTTGCTCGGTATTGATTAGAGTTCATAGCCAAGGCATAACTTATTGAAGCGGGATGCGAAGATTGGCGAGTCCGAAAAGGCCCTAACAAGGCATGAGGGCTACAATTTGTTGCTAAAGTTCCCAAGTGATGTGAAGTCATTTATCCAAAATCAATATGAAGGATCGAGACATACGACGAAAAGCAAATACTCTCGTAAAGATCATGGAGAAGTCTATCCAAAAAGGCCCTAAAAAGGTATGAGGATAAATAGATCCAAGTCCTAAAAGGAGGCGGATCGTTGTATATCAAAATCCCAAATAAAGATTGGAGAAAAATGAAGAAGTCGTGGTCCAAGTATGAAGAATCTCTCAAAAAGTTCAAGTGAAGAAATTCCTATTATGAAGAGAAGACCATTATTTCATGAACGTCTCTCAAGATTTGAAGTATGAAGTCACTGCCAAATATCGGTTCGAGAAAGGTCTCAAATCGTGAAGCGAGTTATGCCAAGATATGAATTTTATGAGGTCCCGAGAAGCAGTTTTAAAAGATTTTGTCCTTTAGCTAACTATTGATTAAATCGTCCTACTTTATTTTCAGCCTAAATAACTATCAAAATAAGTCAACAATGCATCCTCGTGATCATTCAAGACAACAATAAAATATAAGAGATAACCCTAGGAATAAGGGAGTCTAAGTGAATAATTGGGCCACATGAGTTCGTTTTAGTTTGCTAACTTATAATAACAATTATCTCGTTTTTAAGCTTGGTTTGGGGAACATGAAACTTGAGGGTGATAATCATTCATGACATTCCAAAACCCCAAGGTAAGTTTTTGATCTTTTTACTTGTTTTCTTCCTTTAAATATTTTGTCTCTTTAATAAAGGTCAATGTGGATTGATTACGATGGAAAATGTAAAACTTGCTTTGTAATTAATGCATTGCATGAGGACATTGCAATGGTCAAGTGTAGGGATTTAATAAGTGTGAAAACACTTATCCTTTTACCACTTAATTATAATAATAACCAAGCCAAAACGTGTATTTTATGTCGTGAATGTCATAATTATGCGTGGTTTGTGTTTTTGTTGTGATTTAGGATCAAAATGTGAAAAGGGAAGAAAACGCGGTCTTTCACGGGCTTTTATCGAAGAAAAAGACAAAAGACGAAGTCAAAAGATCAAAAGTATAAAAAGAACGGAAGTCCAAGGCCTATTCTGAAGATTTATCGAAGAAAAAGTCTAAAGACGGAAGTTTAATGAAGTCGAAGAACTCAAGTCTAATAAATGAAGAAATTATAAGACGAGTTCAAATAATCCCGAGACAAAGTCGAAAAAGTAGAAGAATTTATAAAGACGAAAAGACGAGAAGAAAGAAGAAAAGATCAAGACATACTAATCCTCCTATAAATACCCTCCTAATGTGTCATTAGGAGGTGTTAGCTAATTTGACACATTAGTCTTTCCATTTTATTTTCCAAGCACTTTCATATTGTCATTTACTTAATTGTCATTTATATTCTTGCCTTTAATTTCAAGTAAGTCTCTTAATTTTGTTGTTGAATCCTTAACTTTAATCAAGTTTTATATTAATCTCTCCTTCTACTTTTCTTATTTTTGTTAATTTTTATGCTTATTATCTTATTGTCATGCTTATTTGATTTATTGTTATGTTTTTATGTGTTTGATTGTGTTAGCTTATTGATTTTATAGCTTATTGTGTGTTTGATTTGATTTTAGTTAAGTGTTTTTATTAGTTTATTTTATTAAAAGTTGATTTTTAATTTTTAGTTTTATTAGTGTTTTTCAAGTTTTTAATTTGTGGTTTAATTAGTTTTTCTTAAAAGAGTTTTAGATTAAGTTTTGGTAAACTGCTTATTTAATTTTAGCTTATTCGTGGCTTATTTTCTGATTTTTAGTTGTTACTATAATTTTTTTCTGATCTTTAGGATTTTCGGATTAGGGTTTATTATTCCGAAGATTCACTTTTTCTTGAAATTTTTTTCTCTGAAATTACCTTTTATTCCGAAGATTCCCTTTTCTTTGAATTTGTCATTTTTCCGAAATTATTGCTTTTCCGAATATATGTTATTTCTCTGAAAATATTTGGTATTCCGAAGATTAGCATTTCTCTGAAAATCTTATTTTTCTGAAAATGTAAAAGTTCTGAAAATAATTATTCCGAAGAAAACTCTGAAAACAAAAAGTTCCGAAAAAAATTTATTCCGAAAAAAAAAAGTTGTGAAAACAAGTTTTCCGAAAAATCGAATATTGCGAAGAAATAGAATTCCGAAATGTACTGTAGCGATTGCGAAAAATTTGACATGCTTAGTTTCCCGCCAAAAAAGAGGTGCCTGGCGGGCTGCTTCCAGCTAGCTGCCTGCTTGCTTGTTTCTTGTTCCGCAATTGTTTAGTTTAATCTGAAAGTTGTTCCGATTTTATTTCTGAAAGTTACGTATTTTTAGTTGAATTTTTCGTCCAATTTTAAAATTAATATTTTATCGTAAAATTCAAGTTTTATCTTTAATTTAGTACCCGCTTTAGGTTTTGCCTCGTTTAGCTTTAAAGTACCATTTTAGTTTTATTCTCTCCTTTTTCATTAAGTAAACTTTATTTTCGAGTCGATAGTTAATTTTATTTTTTAGTTTTATTTTTATTAATTGTTTCGTTTTAAATTTACGTTTTATTATTTGTTTCGCTCCTTTATTATTAGTTATTTTTTTTAATTTCTCGTCATTTACTTTTTAATCATTTATAGCTTTATTTACCTTGCCATTTACTTTAAAGTTTTGCAATTTTATTTTACAACAACGACCAATCTATTTCTTTTTCACCAAAAACGGCTGAGTCACACTTAAACCGATAGTCAATTCGAATTGAATCGAGACGAACAAAATTTCACATAGTAAAAATCAGTTATTAAAGTTTTCGTTTTAATTGCGTATTAAGTCGTACCGGGACTATATTATATCATATTTCGTGTGTGTTTTAAATTTTGAAGAGTATTTTTATGAAACCTGAGACCCATAAATATTTTTAAAATTGACTATTAGTCATTTCCCGCTTTTTAACTAATATTTACATTGTGGTCTAAAACTATACAAAATTGGCAAAACTAACCCTTCCACCACCTTATAAAAGCTTTTTCTCACCTAAGTTCTACACATACATCAAGTTAGCAAAAACTTTATCCCACCTCTTTCTTTCTCTTTTCCAATCGTGAGCCACACCACCCCTTTAACCTAATTTTTTCTTGATTATTACTTTGATCCATCCAAAAATAAAACAAGTCCACCTCATAAAATTGCAAGGTGATTATCATGGTGCAAAAATTTGCAACATGCATTGAGTTTTTTATTCTGGTTAAGAACTAGAGTTGGTGTGATGGTTAGATGATGTTGCATGTGATTATCTAGTGATAATCATATGTAGATCATATTGTTTTTGCTAAAAAGATTGATTTTATTTTTTGGTTTTTATTTTTATGATTGTTACAAGTGTTAGGGTTGATTTATGATGATATTAGGGGTTTAGGTCGATGAGAAAATGGGTGGAATTGATCAAAAACATGATTTTATGGGAGATTTTAGGAGGTGATTTAGGTCAGTGGGAAAAAGGCTGATTTTAGGTATCTTATTATTTGATAATTGTTTAACTAATAGGATAGGGTTGTGGAGAATTTCGTTAACTTCGATTTGATATAAAGTAGAGCTTCTAGCTCCAAACGAGCGAGAAGTTATGATAGTTTGATTCGTGTATAGGGAGACGAGTATCGGCACAATATGTAGTTGTTGTCGATATTTGGATCGAATCTCAGGGACTATAGAATGAGTTTCAAAATGACTCAAGGGATGTTCTAAGTATGTAAACCTAGGTTGGCGAGTCTATTTTCAAACCTAAGTGTCGGTTTCGTAAATGGAGTCGCTTATAGAAGTTAAAATGGTAGTATGAGTCGAGGCGTAAAACTGTCCGGTTTTTATAGTTCAAAGATGTGTCGGGAATGGAACCTTAAAAGTTAAATATTTTGACCAACTTTTGGGAGGACTTCCTATATATAGTAAGTGAGTTTTCTGATTAGTATCATAAAGTTTTAACGTGCTTAAGTGGGGTAAATGAGCTTGTACATATGGTATGTGCTAGTAGATTTTTATCGAAAGAATAGACTAATAGAGTTAACATATAAAAGAGTGCGATAGTATCACTTGTATTGTATTCTTTCGGGTTTGTCGTGATTTTATGATTTTGAGTTTGATTTTATTATGTATGATTTATTACTCGAGTCTATTATTAATGAACGCGCCTTATTTGATAGGTTGCAGTTCTCGTGTTTGACGGGCATCACTTATCGTCGGCGCTCGTTATCTCTACTTCTATCACTCAAGGTGAGTTTATAGCCTCACCTTTAAACTTTAAATGTTTTATTAAACCCGCGAGGGGGATACATGCTATTTTATAAAATGAACACAATTTGCTTTCGGTATGCTGGACCCGAGTGAGATGATAAATGCATAAGTACCATTGTCTAATGAAGTCCCTGAATTTCATGCACTGTTAATTACTCGAAGGGGTAAACGCTAATACATATGATAGATCTATACTGTTTGACAGCCTTATCCTAGGGTTTGTATCCTTGTGAACACCTGAAAGGGATATTATGTATAAGAGGTCGTTGGTATATGAAAATCTTACCTGTTAGTAGGGGAGCCGTAAGTGACTCGGTTTGACATGTTGGTTAACGTTCAGTGGCATGAGCTTAATGAATTTATCTATATATACTTGTCTGTGTGATAAGTTTCAGATGATTAAAAATTCTTCTGTTCACTTATTATTCTTATAAACTCTATAAATTCACTCGGCTTTTTAGCTAACCTTTTAGCATGTTTATCTTAGGTAATTAAAGTTGATTGCTGGAGGTTTGGAATGGACGAGGAGGCAAGCGCTAATGTTTTGGAAAACATTTTTTCGTTCCATTCAGTTATCTTTTACTTTTAAAATGTTTATGTACTTTAAATTTTTTATGTAATGGTTTGTGGGACTAGTACTCTGATCTTTATGAATGGAACCCTTTATCTAAAAATGTCTCTTTTAGAGTCGTTCTTTATATTCTTTTCTGATTGTGCTATTTCTTAACACCCAAATGGTTGGTTTCTGCTGCGAGTAAATTTGGGGGTGTTAAAATTTGACATGTCGGCTTGGCGGGTAGCTTAGTTTCCCGCAAAAAAAGAGGTGCATGGCTGGCTGCTTCCAGCTAGCTGCCTGCTTGCTTGTTTCTTGTTCCGCAATTGTTTAGTTTAATCTGAAAGTTGTTCTGATTTATTTCTGAAAGTTACGTATTTTTAGTTGAATTTTTCGTCTAATTTTAAAATTAATATTTTTTCGTAAAATTCAAGTTTTATCTTTAATTTAGTACCCGCTTTAGGTTTTGCCTCGTTTAGCTTTAAAGTACCATTTTAGGTTTATTCTCTCCTTTTTCATTAAGTAACTTTATTTTCGAGTCGATAGTTAATTTCGTCTTTTAGTTTTATTTTTATTAATTGTTTCGTTTTAAATTTACGTTTTATTATTTGTTTCGCTCCTTTATTATTAGTTATTTGTTTTAATTTCTCGTCATTTACTTTTTAATCATTTATAGCTTTATTTACCTTGCCTTTTACTTTAAAGTTTTACAATTTTATTTTACAACAACGACCAATCTATTTCTTTTTCACCAAAAACGACTAAGTCACACTTAAACCGATAGTCAATTCGAATTGAATCGAGACGAACAAAATTTCACATAGTAAAAATCAGTTATTAAATGGCGCCGCTGCCGTCTCTTTTCGTAAAGATTAACGGTTTTCTGTGAGAGACGCGTTGAATTTTGGGATCCGTTCACCCGTGAGCGTTATTTTTCGTGTCACAAATTTTCAAAAATTCATAAAAATTAAAAAAATTTCAAAAGTACAAAAACATTAAAAAACATATAAAAAGCATTTTTTTTTCAAAGTTTTGCACCAAAAAGATTTTATTTTTATAACTGTATATATATTCTCTATTTCTTTGGTATCTTTTTCTTTTTCTTTTGCAGGTGTATGCGTACTAGATCTTCATCTTATTCTGAGCCCGAGACTCGTGAAGATTTAGATATGGCTGGTGTGCACAACAACAATAATCCACCCCACCCCAACATGAATAATAACAGCAATGTTCCCACACCCGACCTTCAAACGATGGAGGAGCTATGTCAACCTACGATGAATGGACGAGGAGGACCGATTGCACCGATACAAATCACGGCTCCAGAATTTTCGTTGAAGCATCACATGATCCAACAAGTTCAAAATACTTGTCCATTTCACGGATTACCGGATGATGATGCCAACAAACACCTCGACAAGTTCATTACCGTTACTCAAAGCATGAAGTTGCCCGGTGTTACTATGGATTTTCTTCGCCTTCACCTATTTCCACACACCTTATCCCACCATGCCGAAAAATGGTTTGATCGTCTTCCGAAGAACTCAATTCATACTTGGGATGAGATGACTTAACGCTTTTTGTCGCGCTATTTTCCACCATCCATGGTCACGAGCCTTCGGAATCAAATTAGTGGATTTACTCAACAACCCGATAAATCACTTTTTGATGCTTGGGAACGATATAATGTTTTGATCAATCAATTTCCAAACCACAACATGCTCCCCTTCACCTTAATTGATACTTTCTACAACGGTTTAACTTTTCGTGATCGTGATACGATTAATGCAGCCGCCGGTGGCACATTTATGAAAAGAAGACCCGAGGAGTGTAGAGAGCTTATCGAGAACATGACTACTCATCACAAAAATTGGGATTCATTAGCATTTTCAAGATCAAACCCGAGAATCAATGTTTCTTCTACTTCTTCAAACCCTGATATCACCGAATTGACCCGCGCAATGGTCGAAATGAGCAAGAATATGCAACTTTTGGCTACAAATCAACAACAACAAGTTAAAGCTGTTGCACTTTCTTGTGAGACTTGCGGCGGTCCTCATTAATACACTGATTGTACTTCTACACATGACAATCCGGAAAACGTGTATGCGGCTTATGGTAACTATTCAATGGAAAGCTATCAAGCTCGACCTCTAGGTGATCGTAACTTGCTAAGTTACCGTTCTAACAACTTTCTTTCACCCGGTTTTTCTCCTCAAAACCACAACCCCAAAAACTACAATAGAAGCAATCCAAACTCACCTCGAGCTTCTAATCCTTATCACCCACCCGCTCAACAAACACCACCCACTAATCATGATGTTGAAGCTTTCATGAGGACCCAAGGAGAGCAAATTAAGAATCTGCAAAGCCAAATTATCAATTTGAAAGGAGATATCACTAAGCAAGGTAATGATATTAGATCCGATCTTCGACATGATATACAAACCTCTTTTAGCACTCAAACAAATGATTTCAAGAATATGCTGGCTAGTTTCTTACCAAATACTCAACCCTCTACTTCGGGCTCACTTCCTTCAAATACCGTCACCAACCCGAGAGAGAATGTGAGTGCTATTACAACACGCAGTGGATCAACTCTTGTAGGACCATCTACCCCTCCCCCAGTTACTCCATCTACACCTCCTCCACCACCATTTATCCCTCCTACTCCCACGCCTAGTATTAGTTCTCCATTACCGTCTCCACCTCTTACTGAAGTACCCAAGAAGAACCCTTCACCAACCGTACCTTCCACCTTTAAACCTTCAACATCTCAACCTTTACCTGTTACACCTTCCACCTATAAACCCAATATCCCTTATCCTTCTCGCTTAGACAAGGGCAAATTGCTCACCAAGGATAACATTCAAGTGTCGAACTATTTGAAGAAGATTTCGGGACTGACCATCACCTTTAGCCTTGTTGAAGCTCTTGCCCAAATGCCTAGATTTGTTAAGATGTTTAAGGAATTGCTTAATAAGAAGGAGAAGATGGCCGAGTTTTTTAATACTCGATTGAATGAAAACTGTTCTGCAGTCCTTCTTAAAGAACTTCCGGAAAAACTTGGAGATCCCGGTCGTTTTGTGATCCCATGTACTTCTAACCAAACCGAAGAATTTACTTCCTTAGCCGATCTCGGGGCAAGTATAAATTTGATGCCTTTAAGTGTTTGGAAAAAGTTATCATTACCCGATCTTACTCCAACAAAGATGACTCTTTAGCTTGCAAATCTCACTCTCGCTTACCCCGTTGGTATTGCCAAAGATGTGTTTGTTAAAGTTGGCACCTTCACTTTTCCGGTCAACTTTGTTGTTTTTGATTATGAAATGGACCCTCGTATTCCGTTAATACTTGGTCGGCCATTCTTGAGAACCGGAAAAGCCTTAGTCGATGTTGCCGAAGGTGAACTAATCTTAAGGGTCGGGAATGATGCTTAAGTGTTTAAAATGGGGAAGATCACAACAAAACCCAATGGAAGAGAATCAACGAATATGGTTAATGTGCTTGATGATTTTGTCGTCTACGACAATCCTCTATTCGATTCTTGCTATGATAATCCACTCTTCCAAGATGATGTGGATGATTCTCTCTCCAATTTAGATCCTCCACCAATTCATGAGTCTCCTCCAATTTATGATGACTATGATGATGATTCTAGTTCTGACATGGATGATTATGATGATTTTTCTTCTGAGTATAAAGACATGCCAACATATGATAATTTTGAGGATGTCGATACTCTTTCGAGTGATTCTTCACATGATGACTTTGCACCTACTTTTGATGAAGATCATCCACCAACAATGCTTGATCCTACTTTGGATGACTACTCATTTGAGGAAGATTTTGCTAGTTTTCTCAACACTTACTTCCCAAATGAGAGTGATTCTCCTCCTTTGGACTTTGATGATTATGTTCTTTATCCTCCTTTGGATATGAAGAAACCCGTTTCCAAGGAGAAGAAGTCGGAAGACAATGATATCCGCAGTACTTATGTCTTGACACCTCTCTATCCACCTTCTAAGGATGAGATTGTGAGATTTATGAGCGGATCCTCTTCAAGGTCTACTGAGCCCGAGTGTTATTTTCCCCAAAAGGAAACGGTGTTCGATCCTGGTATTGAAATTTTCAAGCCATCTCAGTATTCATCTGATGAAATAAAAGGAAAGATTTTTGGAACTTTTGGAGATATACTTGCACCTCATCACCCTTGCTACCACCGTGCTCCATCATTGCTTCAGGGAACCTTGCCTAATCTTCTTCGGCTTGCCTTGTTTTCCTTAAGCTTGTGCTACTTGATGGATGAATACCATGTCTTTGATCCCGGTGGATGTGTTTCAAGTTTCTTCCTATGCTAATCAAGGTCGAGTCAGGCTCACGACTCGGTTAACAAAAACAAGCGCTTCTCGGGAGGCAACCCCAATATCTATCCTTTTTCTTCTGTTTTTATAGTAAGTGTAGGGGGAGACCCTAGTATGTTTTTGTTGTTTTCTTTCTTATCATGTGTAGGGATTCGAGCTTTCAAAGATCCATTCTTGAGGACTTTTGACGACCCGTGATTCCGTGTTCCTGTCTTCCCGGTTTTATCCTAAACTCTTTTGATTCACTATTTTATATTCTTTAATATTAAAATAGGAATCACTTTAGTTGTCCTTTCCTTAGCAAGATTTAAACAACGTGCACAATGTCCTAAGTGTAGGGGAGTTTACTTCCACATGCTTAAACATTAAGGACAATGTTTATATTAAGTGTAGGGGGGACTTCTATCGAAGTTAAGTGGGCTTTTCCTTGTTTTTGTCCTCATTTTAACCTAGAAAATTTATTTTTCAACAATTTTTCAAGAATTTTAATCTATTTGGCCTAGTAGTTTTACCTTTGTATAGTTATTTTCTTTTTATGCTAGAATAAAGTTTTAATAAAGTGGTTTTAATTTTTCAACGTTGTGAGTCTTTTGACTCAACCCGAGTTTACTTATCTAAGTTTACTCTAGCTAGTATCCTTAACGTGTTTAAGTCAAGTTTTGCTAGGCTTTTATATAGGGAACTTTAAAACACGAAAGTCTTAACTCTTACGGGTTAAGAACAAGAACTTTTCGCAAGTTCCTATAATTGATCATAGAAAGTCGTTTATCAAGGGAACTTTAAAATGAGAATTCTAAACTTGAAAAAGTCTAAGAAGTTGCAAGATCCTATAGACGACTTGAAAACCCAAAACTTTGATTTAATAGGCTAAGCATCCACGAGTCTCATTCCTTGAGATTTTAAATTGTGGAGAACGAGAGATAATAGAGTCAATTATAAGTTTGGTATTCTTTCATGAATTTATGTGAGTTGATTATAAGCTTTTTCTCCCATCGTTTGCTAATAAATTTAATTGCAATAAATAAGGTTGTACGATTTGAAAATTTACTTAGCTTCTAACACAAGATCGTTTAAAAGTTGCTCGGTATTGATTAGAGTTCATACCCAAGGCATAACTTATTGAAGCGGGATGCGAAGATTGGCGAGTCCGAAAAGGCCCTAACAAGGCATGAGGGCTACATTTTGTTGCTAAAGATCCCAAGTGATGTGAAGAATCATTTATCAAAAATCAATATGAAGGATCGAGACACACGACAAAAAGCAAATACTCCCGTAAAGATCATGGAGAAGTCTATCCAAAAAGGCCCTAACAAGGTATGAGGATAAATAGATCCAAGTCCTAAAAGGAGGCAGATCGTTGTATATCAAAATCCAAAATAAAGATTGGAGAAAAATGAAGAAGTCGTGGTCCATATATGAAGAATCTCTCAAAAATTCCAAGTGAAGAAATTCCAATTATGAAGAGAAGACCATTATTTCATGAACGTCTCTCAAGATTTGAAGTATGAAGTCGCTGCCAAATATCGGCCCGAGAAAGGTCTCAAATCGCGAACCAAGTTATGCCAAGATATGAACTTTTTGATATCCCGAGAAGCAGTTTTAAAAGATTTGGTCCTTTAGCTAACTATTGATTAAATCGTCCTACTTTATTTTCAGCCTAAATAACTATAAAAATAAGTCAACAATATATCCTCGTGATCATTCAAGACAACAATAAAATATAAGAGATAACCCTAGGAATAAGGGAGTCTAAGTGAATAATTGGGCCACATGAGTTCGTACCTGTCTAATCGAATTGAAAAACTTGTGTTTAATGTGTGACTCAGTTATCTTTTGGTGGAATAAAGATGTGTCGTTGTAGTGTTTAAAATAAAAGGTGCAAAACAATTAAAGTAAAGGTGCAATTAAAGTAAATCTAAGTCTATCTTAAAATAAAGTGCGAGTATTTAAAAGCAAGACTAAAATTAAAGGGACAATAATGTAAATAACGCAAACTTAAATCTAACTAAGGCAAACTTAAAACGCAACTAAAACTAAAACTTAAACTAAGGCAAATAAACTTAAAATCGAGTAAGGAAAAAGGCGGGAAAAATAAAGCTTAAAATAAAAGGGCAGAAACTTAAAAAACTAAATTAAAAGAAACTGAAAATAAGCTCTATCCGGAATAAACCCTATTCGGAATAATCCTCCTATTCGGAATAATACCTCTATCCGGAATATCTGTCCCTATTCGGAATAAAGTTCTACTCGGAATATTTGGCCTATTCGGAAAATCCAGTCTATTCGGAATACTATTCCTATCCGGAATATCAAGTCTATTCGGAATAATGCCCCCTATGCGGAATATTGTCACCCTATTCGGAATGTGAGCCTTACTCGGAATAAATTGCTATTCGGAAGTCCTATTCGGAATATCCAGTCCTATTCGGAAAGTCGGCTCT
Organism: Glebionis coronaria; assembly: GCA_025667525.1. NCBI lineage: Eukaryota > Viridiplantae > Streptophyta > Magnoliopsida > Asterales > Asteraceae > Glebionis > Glebionis coronaria. The sequence continues at coordinate 608,910,227 of CM046877.1, read as the reverse complement.
ATTCGGAAAAAAGTCTTATGCGGAATGGATAGTCCTATTCGGAATATTCCCTTATGCGGAATATTTCACCTATTCGGAATAATACCTCTATTCTGAATAAAACTCCTATGCGGAACCTCTGGTCTATGCGGAATACCACAATCTTCCGAATTAGCTTCTTTTTAAGACCTCTATTCGGAATATCGAATATTCCGAATAGACCAACTAAGAAACGCTCCGTTCGGAAAACTGGAGACCTCAGAAACAGGTAAACAGAAACAGATAGAACCGAAGAACAAGGAACAAGATAACACACGAATCTAAATAAATCTAAATCAAATCAACCACAAGATTAAATCAAACTAATAACAAAACAACTATTAAACATAAACAATCAATCCAAAACAACAAATCAAACAATAAAGATCAAGATAATCAAAACCACTTAAATAAATCAACAAAAATCAAGAACATAAACATAAACAATAACCATCAAAGATTAAGAAAGGAAGAATGAGATTAACAAGATAAAGATAAAGCTTGACAGGAATTAAAAAGAAAAACTTACTTGAATTAAATGGTAATTATGGTGCAAGACAAGGTAATTAAATGGACAAGTATTTAAATGACAAGGTAATAAAAAGTGGAAGGACTAATTGTCACGATTAGCCAACAAAATGAAATGATTAACAATCTAAACTATTTATAGGGGAGGATTAAGAAAGCTTCCTCCCCTCCTTCCTTTCTTGTTAATTGTAAGATTAAGTCCCTTTCTTCTTAATTCATCATTAATTGCGTCATTAGTCCTTTTCTTCTAATCTTCTTTAAACTTGGACTTAAGGGACTTTTGGCTTCGGGATTTCTTCGAACTCGTCTTTAAATTCTTCAATAAAATAGACTTGAGTTTCTCGGCTTTTGATAAACTTCCGTCTTTTGACTTTTTCTTCGATAAATCTTCAGAATTGGTCTTGGACTTCCGTTCTTTTTCCACTCTTGACTTCTCGACTCCATCTTTCATCCTTTTCTTCAATAAAAGTCAGTAAATGCCCGTGAATGTCCGTGTTTTCTCCACTTTTCACCTTTTCATCCTAATTCACAACAAAAACACAAACCACGCATAATTCCGACATAAAAGACATAAAATACACGTTTTGGTCCGGTTATTATTGTAATTAAGTGGTAGAAAAGATGGGTGTTTACACACCTATCAAATCCCCTACACTTGACTCTTGCAATGTCCTCATGCAATGCATTAGTTACAAAGCATGTTTACACTTTTCATCATAATCAATCCACGTTGGCCTTTATTAAAGAGATAGAAAATTATAAAAAATGCAAAGCAAAGAAATTAAAAGCATACCTTGGGTTTTGAAGATGTCATGAATAATCATCATCCTCAACTTTTCACTTTCTCCAAACCAAGCTTAAAAACGAGATCATTGTTATTATAAGTTAGTAAACTAACACGAACTCATGTGGGCCAATTATTCACTTAGACCCCCTTATTCCTATGGGTATCTCTTATATTTTATTATTTGTCTTGAATGATCACGAAGATGCATTGTTTGACTTATTTCGATAATTATTTAGTCTGAAAATAAGGTGCACGATTTAATCAATAGTTAGCTAAAGGACCAAATCTTTTAAAACTGCTTCTCGGGATATCAAAAAGTTCATATCTTGGCATAACTTGGTTCGCGATTTGAGACCTTTCTCGGGCCGATATTTGGCAGCGACTTCATACTTCAAATCTTGAGAGACGTTCATGAAATAATGGTCTTCTCTTCATAATTGGAATTTCTTCACTTGGAATTTTTGAGAGATTCTTCATATATGGACCACGACTTCTTCATTTTTCTCCAATCTTTATTTTGGATTTTGATATACAACGATCCGCCTCCTTTATTGACTTGGATCTATTTATCCTCATACCTTGTTAGGGTCTTTTCGGATACACTTCTCCATGACTTTTTGGGAGTTTTTGCTTTTCGTCGTGTGTCTCGATCCTTCATATTGATTTTCGATAAATGATTCTTCACATCACTTTTGGATCTTTAGCAACAAAACATAGCCCTCATGCCTTGTTAGGGCCTTTTCGGACTCGCCAATCTTCGCGCCCTGCTTCATAAGTTATGCCTTGGCTATGAACTCTTGTCATTACCGAGCAACTTTTAAACGATCTGGGGCTAGAAGCTAAGTAACATTTTAAATCGTACAACCTTATTTATTAGCAGATAAATTTATTAGCAAGCGATGGGAGAATAGGCTCATAATTAACTCACATAATTTCACGAAAGAATACCGACTTATAATTGGCTCTATCATCTCTCGTTCTCCACAGTTTAAAATCTCAAGTTATGAGACTCGTGGATACTTAGCCTATTAAATCAAAGTTTTGGGTTTTCGAGTCGCCTATTGGATCTTGCAAATTCTTAGACTCTTTCAAGTTTAGAAATCGCATCTTAAAGTTCCCTTGATAAACGACTCTCTAGGATCAATTATAGGAACTTGCAAAAAGTTCTTGTTCTTAACCCGTGAGAGTTAAGACTTTCACAATTTATAGCTCCCTATATAAAAGCCTAGCAAAACTTGACTTAAACACGTTAAGGATACTAGTTAGAGTAAACTCGGATTGAGTCAAAAGATTCACAACGTTTTGAAAATTAAAACCACTTATTAAACATTTATTCTAGCAAAGAAAGAAAATAACTATACAAAGGGAAAAACTAATAGGCCAAAATAGATCAAAAATTTTGAAAAATGTCGAAAAATTGATTTTCCGGTTAAAATGAGGACAAATACAAGGAAAAGACCACTTAACTTCGATAGAAGTCCCCCCTACACTTAAGATAAACATTGTCCTCAATGTTTAAGCATGTGGGAGTAAACTCCCCTACACTTAGGACATTGTGCACGTTGTTTAAATCTTGCTAAGGAAAAGACAACTAAAGAGATTCCTAGTTTAATATTGAGAAAATATAAAATAGTGAATCGAAAAGAGTTTAGGATAGAACCGGGAAGAAGTAGAACATGGAATCACGGGTCGTCAAGAATCATCAAGAGTGGATCATTGAAGCTCGAATCCCTGATTAAGAAGTGAGGAGAGGAAAACAAACCAAAGGGTCCCCCCTACACTTATGGTAAAGAAAGCAAAAAGATAGATGCATGGGTTGCCTCCCAAGAAGCGCTTGGTTTTTGTTTACCGAGTCGTTAGCCTGACTCGACCTTGATCATCAACAGAAGTAGCATGAAACAAATCCACCAGGATCAAAGACATAGTTTTCATCCATCAATAAGCAAGAGCTTAAGGCGAACAACGCAAGCCAAAAGAGAAGTGGCAGGGTTCCCTTAAGCAGTGATGGAGCATGGTGGGAGCAAGTATGAAGTGGTGCGAGCATGTCTTCAATAATTCCAAAGATTTTTCCTTTTATTTCATCAGGTGGATACTGAGATGGCTCTAAGATTGCAATACCGGGGTCGAACACCTTTTCCTTTAAGGGAAAATAGCACTCAGGCTCAGCCGAGTGTGAAGAAGATCCGCAAAGAAGCACAACCTCGTCCTCAGAAGGGGGACAAAGAGGTGTCAAATCATACGTGCAACGGATTTCGGTGTCGACCGGTTTCTTCTCCTTTGACAAAATGCTCTTCAAATCCAAAGTAGGATCAAGACGATAATCTTCAAAGTCATAAGGAGGAGCATCACTCTCATGAGGGAAGTAAGTGTTAAGAAATTCAGAAAAATCTTCCTCAAATGAATAACCGTCCAAAGTAGGATCGAGTGATGGAGGATCTTCATCAAGTGAAGAATCGCTCGAGAGAGTATCAGCCTCATCGAAATCATCGAAAGTGGGCAGCTCGGGATACTCAGAAGTACAATCAAAATCATCCGAATCTGAGCTAGAATCATCATCATAAGCATCGAAGACTGGTGGTGAATCATAAATGGGAGAAGCGTCCAAAGTAGAGTGAGAATCATCCACATTATCTTCAAAAAGTGGATTATTAGTGGAAGACTCGAATAGAGGATTGTCATAGACGGTAAAGTCATCGAGCACATTGATCATATTCACTGATTCTCGGCCTCCAAAGGATTTGCCTGTAAGCTTCCCCATTTTAAAAACTTTTTTAATCATCCCCGACTCGTAAGATTAACTCACCTTCGGCCACATCTACTAAAGCACGTCCGGTTCTCAAAAATGGCCGACCAAGTATTAAAGGAATACGAGGGTCCATTTCATAATCAACTACAACAAAATCGACCGGGAAAGTAAATGTGCCAACTTTGATAAACACGTCTTCGGCTATACCAACAGGGTAAGCGAGAGTGCGATTTGCAAGTTCGAGAGTCATCTTTGTTGGAATGAGGTCGGGCAATGATAGTGTTTTCCAAACATTTAGTGGCATAAGATTAATACTAGCCCCGAGATCAGCAAGGGCAGTAAATTCTTCAGTTTTGTTGAACACGCAAGGCAACACAAAACGACCGGGATCTCCAAGCTTTTCCGGAAGTTCTCTAAGAAGAACTGCAGAGCAGTTTTCATTTAAGCGTGTGTTGGCGAGTTCAATCAGCTTCTCCTTCTTGCTAAGAAATTCCTTGAATGCTTTGACAAATTTCGGCATGTGGCAAAGTGCTTCAACAAGGCTAATGTTGATGGTCATTTTAGATAGCATATCCACATATTTCGATACGTGACAATCATTCTTGGTTAGATCGTTGGTCTTGCCTATGCGAGAAGGGTATGGGATTCTAGGTTGGGTTGGTAAGGGTGCAGATGTGGTAGGTAACGGTTGAGATGTTGAAGGGTCATTGGCGGGAACTTCATCACGTCGAGGCGGAGACGGTAATGGTGTACTAATACTAGGTGTAGGAGGAGTAGGTTTAAATGGTGGTGGAGGAGTTGTAGATGATGGTGGTGGGATTGTTGGTCCAACGATGATGACTCCACTACGAGTAGTAATAGCACTCACATTGGCTCGCGGATTAGTGACGGTGTTTGAAGGTAGAGAACTTGAAGAAGAAGGTTGAGCGGCTGGCAAGAAACTAGCAAGCATATTCTTCAAATCATTGGTTTGACTGCTGAAGGAGGATTGAATGTTATCTCGAAGCTCGGATCTTATCTCATTTCCTTGCTTTGTGATATCTCCTTTCAGATTGATAATTTGGCTCTGCAAGTTCTTGATTTGCTCAGCTTGGGTTCTCATGATGGCCTCAACATCGGGATTAATGGGTGGGGTTTGTTGGGTGGGTGGGTGATAAGGATTAGAAGCTCTTGGTGGGATTTGGTTGCTTCTATTGTAGTTTTTGGCGGGATTTTGGTTTTGAGGAGAAAAACCGGGTGAAAGGTAGTTGTTGGAACGGTAGCTCAGCAGATTTCTATCCCCTTGTTGTCTAGCTTGGTAATTTTCCGGTGAATAATTACCGTAAGCTGCATACACATTTTCTGGATTTCCTTGTGTCGAAGGACAATCGGTGTATGAGTGAGGACCGCCACATGTTTCACAAGGATTAGCAACCGCTTTAACTTGTTGTTATTGTTGGTTTGAAGCGAGAAGCATAATACTTTTGCTCATTTCGGCCATCATGCGGGTGAGTTCGGTCATCTCAGGGTTTGCTGAGGTAGAAGAAACATTGACTCTCGTGTTTTTTCTAGAAGAAGCAGAGGAATCCCAGTTCTTATGATGAGTAGTCATGTTTTCAATTAACTCTCTACACTCCTCGGGTCTCCTTTTCATGAATGTGCCACCGGCGGCTGCATTGATCGTATCACGATCTCGAAAAGTCAATCCGTTGTAGAAAGTATCGATCAAGGTGACCGGAAGCATGTTGTGGTTTGGACAACGGTCGATCAAGACATTATATCTCTCCCATGCATCAAAAAGAGATTCATCGGGATCTTGCATGAAACCGCTGATCTGATTGCGAAGGCTTGTGACCATGGATGGTGGAAAGTAGCGCGACAAAAAGCGTTGAGTCATGTCATCCCAAGTGTGAATAGAATTCTTCGGGAGACGATCAAACCATTTCTCGGCATGATGTAATAGAGTGTGTGGGAAGAGTTGTAGGCGAAGTTCATCCATTGTGGCACCGGCCAACTTCATGCTTTGGGTGATTGTAATGAACTTGTCGAGGTGTTTGTTGGCATCATCATCAGGCAATCCTCTAAATGGGTTTGTTTGTACTTGCTGAATCATGTGGTGCTTCAACGAAAACTCAGGAGCGTTGATTTGCATCGGCGCAATCGGTCCTCCTCGTCCAAACATTGTTGGTTGACAAAGTTCTTCCATGGTCCGAAGGTCGGGATGTGGAAGAGCATTGTTGTTATTATTATTATTATTGAGGTGCGGTGGCATGTTGTTGTTGTTAACACCTGCCATATCTAAATCTTCTTGAGGCTCGGGCTCTTGATAATTAGAAGATCTAGTACGCATACACCTGAAAATGCAAAAGAAAACAAAACCAAACACAAAGACAATATATATACACAAGAAAGATAAAATCTTTTTGGATTTTTGAAATTTTTAATTTTTATGGTTTTTTTTTTGAATTTTTTATGCAAGAAAAATAACGTTCACAAGTGAGCGGATCCCAAAAAGCAACGTGTCTCTCACAAAAAACTGTTGATCTTTACGAAAAGAGAGCCGGCAGCGGCGCCATTTGATAACTAAGATTTTCCCAGTTAAAAATTATCGTTGTACCTGTCTAATCGAATTGAAAAACTTGTGTTTAATGTGTGACTCAGTTATCTTTTGGTGGAATAAAGATGTGTCGTTGTAGTGTTTAAAATAAAAGGTGCAAAACAATTAAAGTAAAGGTGCAATTAAAGTAAATCTAAGTCTATCTTAAAATAAAGTGCGAGTATTTAAAAGCAAGACTAAAATTAAAGGGGCAATAATGTAAATAACGCAAACTTAAATCTAACTAAGGCAAACTTAAAACGCAACTAAAACTAAAACTTAAACTAAGGCAAATAAACTTAAAGTGCGAGTAAGGAAAAAGGCGGGAAAAATAAAGCTTAAAATAAAAGGGCAGAAACTTAAAAAACTAAATTAAAAGAAACTGAAAATAAGCTCTATCCGGAATAAACCCTATTCGGAATAATCCTCCTATTCGGAATAATACCTCTATCCGGAATATCTGTCCCTATTCAGAATAAAGTTCTACTCGGAATATTTGGCCTATTCGGAAAATCCAGTCTATTCGGAATACTATTCCTATCCGGAATATCAAGTCTATTCGGAATAATGCCCCCTATGCGGAATATTGTCACCCTATTCGGAATGTGAGCCCTACTCGGAATAAATTGCTATTCGGAAGTCCTATTCGGAATATCCAGTCCTATTCGGAAAGTCGGCTCTATTCGGAAAAAAGTCTTATGCGGAATGGATAGTCCTATTCGGAATATTCCCTTATGCGGAATATTTCACCTATTCGGAATAATACCTCTATTCTGAATAAAACTCCTATGCGGAACCTCTGGTCTATGCGGAATACCACAATCTTCCGAATTAGCTTCTTTTTAAGACCTCTATTCGGAATATCGAATATTCCGAATAGACCAACTAAGAAACGCTCCGTTCGGAAAACTGGGAGAACTCAGAAATAGGTAAACAGAAACAGATAGAACCGAAGAACAAGGAACAAGATAACACACGAATCTAAATAAATCTAAATCAAATCAACCACAAGATTAAATCAAACTAATAACAAAACAACTATTAAACATAAACAATCAATCCAAAACAACAAATCAAACAATAAAGATCAAGATAATCAAAACCACTTAAATAAATCAACAAAAATCAAGAACATAAACATAAACAATAACCATCAAAGATTAAGAAAGGAAGAATGAGATTAACAAGATAAAGATAAAGCTTGACAAGAATTAAAAAGAAAAACTTACTTGAATTAAATGGTAATTAAGGTGCAAGACAAGGTAATTAAATGGACAAGTATTTAAATGACAAGGTAATAAAAAGTGGAAGGACTAATTGTCACGATTAGCCAACAAAATGAAATGATTAACAATCTAAACTATTTATAGGGGAGGATTAAGGAAGCTTGCTCCCCTCCTTCCTTTCTTGTTAATTGCAAGATTAAGTCCCTTTCTTCTTAATTCTTCATTAATTGCGTCATTAGTCCTTTTCTTCTAATCTTCTTTAAACTTGGACTTAAGGGACTTTTGGCTTCGGGATTTCTTCGAACTCGTCTTTAAATTCTTCAATAAAATAGACTTGAGTTTCTCGGCTTTTGATAAACTTCCTTCTTTTGACTTTTTCTTCGATAAATCTTCAGAATTGGTCTTGGACTTCCGTTCTTTTTCCACTCTTGACTTCTCGACTCCATCTTTCATCCTTTTCTTCAATAAAAGTCAGTAAATGCCCGTGAATGTCCGTGTTTTCTCCACTTTTCACCTTTTCATCCTAATTCACAACAAAAACACAAACCACGCATAATTCCGACATAAAAGACATAAAATACACGTTTTGGTCCGATTATTATTGTAATTAAGTGGTAGAAAAGATGGGTGTTTACACACCTATCAATGTACTTTAAAATTTTTATGTAATGGTTTGTGGGACTAGTACTCTGATCTTTATGAATGGAACCCTTTATCTAAAAATGTCTCTTTTAGAGTCGTTCTTTATATTCTTTTGTGATTGTGCTATTTCTTAACACCCAAATGGTTGGATTCCGCTGCGAGTAAATTTGGGGGTGTTAAAGATTGGTATCAGAGCTTAAGGTTATAGAGAACTAGGTCTTTCATTTTCAAAAACCTAAACAATAACCGTGTTTTGTGCGCTTAGTCTTCTCGTGTTCCTAGTCTATGCCTTTAGGTAACTTTTATGTTATTGTTAATGCATATCTGAGAAACATTATTGTTAAGTATTTTATAATAAATACTTTGAGATACTTTGAGATATCCGAGATATTTTGGGATATATTTTGAGATATATTTGAGATATAATTTATATATATCGACTTTGAATGATATTTTATGTAAATGCATCCATTCGTATTTTTCATAATTTCTGAAATTTTATAATGACCTTATAAATTTTCTTTTACGAGATTTGCCATAACATATGAGCCATGTGGATCCCCACGTGACCTATAGTAGTAGTAATTACTTTGTGTTGTGATTTTTGTATGACTCGATGATTTATTCATGTTGTGATCCAAAATTTGTACATGATTATGACCATATCATTGTATGAACACTCATGAGTTTTTCTTTGTGTTATGACAGAATCATGACTCCGCGTAGGATGAGTCAGGCTGAGGGGAACAAAATTGTTGCTGCAGCTCTTGCTGAAGATCGTGTTGCAAGGAACCAAGCAGGTGGAGCTGGTGGAGTAGGAGGAAATGTTGGCCAAGTTGGTGTACCGCCTGTCAGAGAATGTACTTTCTCTAGTTTTAAGAAATGTGGTCCGATTAATTTCCATGGTACTGAAGGAGCAGTGGGATTGGCTCGTTGGTTTGAAATGACAGAAAGTGTGTTTAGTATCAATGACTGTGTGGAAAGGAACAAGGTGAAGTTTGCTACTGCTACACTTCAAGGTCCAGCTTTAACATGCTGGAATGCTCAATTAGCTACTTTAGGACTAGAAGCGGCACATGGGAGGTCGTGGACACAGTTGATAACTATGATGACTGAGGAGTTTTGTCCTGTTGAGGAACTTCAGAAAATGGAAGTGGAGCTGTGGAACTTGAGAGTGAAGGACTGTAACACTGTTGCTTATACTCAAAGGTTTAATGAGTTGATTCTGTTGTGTCCTGAAATATTTCCGAATGAGAAAAAGTAAATTGATGCGTATCTGAGGGGTCTGCCAGAGAACATAAAAGGAGAAACCACATCCTCAAGGCCTACTGTGTAGAATGAAGCCGTCCGGATGGCACATACTTTGATGGAGCAGAAGTTGACTGCAAAGGCTGAAAGGATTGCATAAGGCAATAAGAGAAAATGGGAGAAAAATAACAAAGGTGGTAGTAGTGGTAATTACAGAAACAACAACAGGGGAAACAATCAAGGTAACAACCGCCATAATCAGTACAACAATCAGAGGCAAGGGAATTCAAGAGCCATGACAAACACACAAAATGCAAGAGGTGATCAAGGTGGGAATGCTCCTAATTGTAACAATTGTGGGATTCGACATTTTGGGAATTGTCCACCAAAATGCAATAAGTGTGGAAAGCCTGGCCACAAGGCTAAAGATTGCTGGAGCAGGGGTGTTGCCACTGGTGCAAACACTCAACGGGTTATAACTTGTTATGATTGTGGAGAGAAAGGCCATGTGAGAGGGAACTGCCCGAAGAAGAACAATCAAGAAGGAAATGCTGCAGGCAAAGTGTATGCTGTTGGAGGTGCTGAGCAGAACGATGGACTCAATGTCGTGACTGGTATGTTTTTACTCAATAACCGATATGCTAGAGTACTATTTGATTCTGGATCGGATAAGAGCTTTATCAACGTAAGTTTTAGTCTTTTGTTCGATAGTAAACCGGATGAATTAGGTACAAAGTATGAGGTTGAATTGGCTGATGGTGGGATAACTAGTACTAGTTCTATTATAAGGGGTTTTACTTTGAACATAGTGAATCACTTATTCAAAATCGATCTTATGCCTATTGAGCTCGGTACTTTTGACGTGATTATTGGGATGGATTGGCTAGTTAAGCATGATGCTACCATTTTTTGTGCAAAGAAAGTAGTGCATGTACCTGTTAAGGGTAAAGACGTTGGTAGTAAAGGGGGATAGTGGTACGTCTCACTTGAAGGTTATCTCTTTTATAAAGGTAAGGAAATACATGAAAAGAGGATGCCAATTGTTCTTAGCCCATGTGAGTGAGGCAAAACCTAAGGAGAAGCATTTAGAAGATGTGCTGGTGATTTATGACTATCCAGAGGTGTTTCCTGACGACTTGCTAGGACTTCCACCACCTCGACAAGTCGAACTTAAATTTGAACTTGCGCCTGGAGCTGCACCTGTCGTACGTGCACCTTATCGTCTAGCGCCATCAGAAATGAAGGAGTTGGCTGATTAATGGAAGGAATTATTGGAGAAGGGATTTATTCGTCCGATTTCATCGACATGGGGAGCTCCAGTATTGTTTGTTAAGAAGAAGGACGAATCGTTCCGTATGTGTATTGATTACCGCGAGCTGAACAAGTTGACGGTCAAGAACCGATATCCGCTTCCGAGGATTGACGATCTATTTGATCAACTTCAAGGTTCGAGTGTGTACTCAAAGATCGATCTGCGATCGAGTACTCATCAACTTCGCATTAGGGAGGAAGATATACCGATTACTGCATTTAGGACTCGGTATGGTCATTTCGAGTTCTAAGTGATGCCCTTATGTCTAACTAATGCACCCGTAATTTTTATGGACATGATGAATCAAGTGTGCAAGCCATATCTTGATAAGTTCGTGATTGTATTTATTGATGATATACTTATCTATTCCAAGAGCAGGGAAGAGCATGTAGAGCATCTGAAGATTTTTTTGGAATTGCTTAAGAAGGAACAATTGTACGCCAAATTTTTAAAATGCACTTTATGGCTAGAATCTATACAGTTTCTTGGTCATGTAATCGATAGTAATGGTGTTCATGTTCATCCAGGAAAGATTAAGGTTATTCGAGATGGGCCTGTGCCAACAACACCGATCGAAGTAAGGCAATTTTTGGTTTAGCTGGGTATTGTCGAAGATTCATAGAGGGATTCTCTTTGATTTCTAAACCACTTACCAAACTGACCCAAAAGAGCAAGACGTATGAATTGGGTAAGGAAGAAGAGGAAGCGTTCCAAATGCTAAAACAAAAGTTGTGTTCCGCACCTATTTTAGCATTGCCTGAGGGAGCTGAAGACTTTGTGGTATATTGTGACGCATCACATAAAGGTTATGGAGCTGTACTGATGCAGCGGGAGAAAGTCATCGCTTATGCTTCAAGACAACTGAGGAAACATGAAGAGAACTATACGACTCATGACTTAGAACTTGGTGTTGTTTTCTTCGCACTTAGACTCTGGAGACATTATCTGTAGGGTACAAAATGTGTAGTATATACGGATCATAAGAGTCTACAACATATCCTGGACCAAAATGAGCTTAATATGAGACAACATCGCTGGGTTGAACTCTTAAGTGACTACGACTATGAAATCCGTTATCATCCCGGCAAGGCGAATGTAGTTGCCAATGCTCTTAGTAGGAAAGAAAGAGAAATGACAAAAAGGGTTAGAGCTTTAGCCATGACAACTTATTTTAATTTATCTAATAGAATACTTAAAGCTCAAACAAAGGCAATGAAAGAGGAGAATGTGAGAGATGAAGACTTAGGTAGAAGGATGACACCCATATTCAAGATTCATGATGATGGAATTCGGTATTTTGAGAATCATGTATGGTTACCGGTGTATGGAGGAGTGAGAGATTTAATTATGCATGAATCTCATAAGTCTAAATATTTGATTCACCCAGGATCGGATAAAATGTACCAAGACTTGAATAAATGTTACTGGTAGCCGAATATGAAGGCTGACATAGCCACTTATGTTAGTAAATGCTTGACGTGTGCTAAGGTGAAGTTTGAGCACAAGAGACCTTCTGGTTTACCGCAACAACCTGAAATCCCAGAATAGAAGTGGGAGAAGATCACTATGGACTTAGTTTTGGGACTTCTGAGAACTTCTAGTGGTCATGATACAATTTGGGTGATTGTTGATCGGTTGACTAAGTCGGCTCATTTCTTACCGATAAAGAAAACTGATGATTTAGACAAACTTACTCGGTTGTATTTGAAGGAAGTTGTTTGTAGACATGGAGTTCCTTTGTCAATTATTTCAGATCGAGATAGTCGTTTCACATCTGAGTTTTGGAAGTCGCTTCAGCGAGCTTTGGGGACTCAGTTGGATATGAGCACTGCGTATCATCCGGAAACGGACGGTCAAAGTAAAAGGACTATTCAGACATTGGAGAATATGTTACGAGCGTGTGTAATAGATTTTGGAGGTAGTTGGGATCGACAATTACCATTGTTAGAGTTCTCATACAACAATAGTTATCACGCAAGTATCAAGGCAGCGCCTTTTGAAGCACTTTACGGGCGAAAGTATAGATCACCAGTTGGTTGATGTGAGGTTGGTGAAAGTCAATTGACGGGTCCTGAAATGATTAGAGAGACGACTGAGAGAATCGTGCAAATTAAGAATCGTTTATTGACTATCCGAAGTAGGCAGAAGAGCTATGCAGATAAGAGGCGAAAACCATTGGAGTTTGATACTGG